>CM042818.1:0-1200000 GCA_009982885.2 Hyles vespertilio
CCGAGGTCCGTGAAACACACGGCCTCGGTCTTCGTTGAGGGCCACCCGTGAGGCCCAGTCGCGACTCCTGACTCACCACCAGTCCAGTACCGAACGAGGCGAGCAGGGCGGACCTATGGAATGTCTGGCGTCGCTGTCACCAGTTGTGTCGTCCGCCGTAGCAGACCACCGCGACGCCCCGAAGGTTGGTACCACGTAGCACCAGGGTCGTAGCCGATGTTACACAGTGCGCGGCCCAAGAACCGAGGACCTGTGGAACACCGCACGTCACTTCATGCGGTGACCACCCGTCGGCGACCGGATACACCACGTACCATCAGAAGGTACGAGTGCACCAGACGCCGAAGGTAGGCGGGACATCGTGGTCCCGCAGGCTCTTCGATTGCAGGCCCAGGGCATTGGGTGAACGCGTTGCGATGTCGAGAGCACCGCCACCACGACTCTACCCGGGACACCGCACGCTCCGCTTGTGCCTGCCACCCGCAGAATCGCCATGGACCGTATCGACCGGCCCGCGGAACCCGAACTGGCAAGTCCGCCAGATCCGGGCCAGTTCCCTCCAGATGCTCGACGAGGCGCGGCGTGGCTACGCGCTCGAAGAGGCGTGGCACACCTCTCGAGCACCCGATCGGCCGGTAGGACCGAGGGCGAACTGCGGGTCGCCCCTCTGGCGGAGCAGGCAAGTTGCCCGTCTCCACCGCGACGGGAAGATGCCCGCTCACGGCAGGCGCGAGAAAAGGCCCGCGGAGCCTGTACCCAAGCGACCCGACGGCCAGCACCCAGACACGACCGGGCACCCGTCGAGACCCGGCGGCCGGAACAGAGTTCTTGCTCCGCCCGAAGCACTGCCGCCTCTGGTTCTTGCGGCCGAACCTCCGGGATATCCCTTACCGAAAACCAAAGACGATGGCGCCGGTGGACGTGGCGCCATCGGTGGAGGAGTGTGAACCCTCGGATGGCCGGAAACAAGGGCCGCGACGACGTCACCCAAGAGGTCGCGTCCGGAGGACTCTGGGTTCAAGGGGGGCGCCCCTGGGCGAATTCCGCATCGCCACGGTACGGGCCACACCCCACGGATCTATGTCCAGAGAACTCCGGAACTCGTCGTTCGCCGCGGCCTTCGCTTGCGCGATGGCCACCCGCAGCGAATCTCTTCGCCTATCTGTGGAGGCGAGAAGGTGCTGACCCTGACGTCGTCGCAGGGTCTAGGGTTACAGACGACGGACGGTGCCTGCGATCGGCGGCGCGCGACCTGCAAGCGCCGCGCAGATCTGTGAGAGGCCGACCGACCAGTAAACCTGCGATTCGCTGGGAAGCGGGGACCCGGGGCAATGGCCGCGTCGCAGACTCGCGACATCGCCACCCCGACCAATTCCGCTATTCCTCGACCCGCACGGCACGTCGGAACGGGGAGCCACGCTCTGTGAACAATGGCAGCTTCCTTCGCGGCCCCCACTCGGGCGCTTCGCGGCCCAACGTCGGCCGCCGTGAATCGGGCAGTCGGACAACCACCGGACTGGCGGGGGAGACAGGGAGGATTGAGACGCTGAAACCGAATGTAGAGAGATCGGACAGCGTCTCCACTCAACAAAACCTCAGTCCCGAACACGGGGGCAAGGGCCGGGTGGCGAACGTGAAGTCACCCACGAACCGCCGTTGTGCGCAAGCAGTGTTATCGGACCCCCGAATTCGGAAGGGACCACCACGTGGAGAGCGCCCATTACTCCAGGGCCTCGCATTCGCCGCTCCGTCGGTCCCGGAAGAAACCCCAAGCGAGAGGGGGCGTTTGAAGTCGCCGGCTTCCAAGCACGGGGAGAGGCTGGCTGTCATGTGTACCAGGGCCCCCATGCGCGAGAGGAGGAAAGTCTCGAATTCCGTTCTGGGACTGGACCTGTTGGAGAGAAATAGACTCCCATTTCCCACCCTCCCACCAGGACCGCCAGCATCCCGCACCATTCGTACTTTTTCGAAGGGCGAGAGCCGGAGGCCGCCCTGGGTGAAGACGGCCACCGAGCCATCAAGGTCCCTGCCCAGTCGTCGCGGGCAGGGACAGAGTATGGCTCGGCGACCACAGCCACGTGAATCACCACTGCGCCAGGGACTGTTCGAGCATGTACTGTGCTCCTTGGCAGTGGTTGATGTTCGCCTGGAGGAAACTTAAGTCCATTATGTAGGGGCGATCTCCATCGCCTCAGGGCGGGACGGTTGCGGCCGCGTCGCAACCTCGGCTCCCACACCGCGATGTGTACGGTGCGGGACCGAGGAGGCAGCGCAGGCCTTGCCGCCCACCCGGTGGTCCGCGGGGTTTCCCGGCAATCTGCGCAAAATTGCGCAGTGCGGGTCCGCGGAGCACTCTCGGGACTTTATGGCCCTGGTTGACCGCAGCGGTAGCAGAGCCCGCTGCGGTCGCACTCGCCGGTGCATTGTACCCTCACATGCCCCTTATAGAGGCATCGGTAGCAGCGCAGGGGCCGGGCCTCAAGCAGCCGCACTGCCGCTGCACCCAACCACGAGGACGCGCCCCGCCTTCACAACTTTCTCCGCTGCCTTCGCGGACAGCGGAGCCACACCGCGCCCAGGCCCGAGCGGTCGTCGCGAATCTCCCCGACTTTGACATCGTCGGGGGAGCACTCGCCGAGACGGGCGATGGCCGTTGCGACTGCCTCGGGGTGGCCGATGCGTCCAGCCCCGAGACCCGCAGTTCCGCCGTCTTCACGGGCCGGGAGACACGTACGTCCTCGCCCGACCCGCGAAGGGCCTCCCTCATTTTGGCGACGAGGGAGTCGGCCCTCGCCTCCGACTCAGGCCCGGGCACCTCGAAGAGGAAAGCCCCGGTGGCAATCCGCCTTGACCTTAGCCCAGCTGTGATGCCAATGTTGGGCCAGGTCCACCTTGGCTTGGACCTCACGCAGGACTTGTGCGTAGGTTACTCCCCGCTTCAACGCCTTCCGGCGACACCGTAAGAGTCACGGCGGCTTTGCGCGGGAGGCGGAGCTGGGGAGCAGCCCTGCGTGGGGTCTGGGGTGGCTGTTGAGCCACCCGGGACTTCTTCTTGCCCCTCTTTGCCACCACAGTCCACGGAGTCCTCCGTGGATGTGGCGGGTTGCGGGGGCGGGTGTGGCGTCTGCGACCGAGGCGGGGCGCGCTTCCGGTTGCCTCGGGCTCGTCCTCGCGGTTCCCGTGCTACGACTGGCGGCGGGGCCGTTGAAGCCGCGATCGGCCGGGCAGCTGCTGCGGGGCGGCCAGCAGCCGCAGGGGCGGCTTTTCTCTTTCCCGCTCCAAGGGCCGGCCATGAAGCGGCCGGTGTTCCCGCAACAACTCCCTGTGACTGCGGGGCTGCCTTGGCTCTGGCCCTGTCGGCAGCCAGCGGAGGCCGGAGAATCGGCTCCGGAGGCAGCCGCATGGCGATCGCCTCTAGTTTGGCGTCGACTTTCGCCATGTACACCTCTAGCAGCTGCTTCAGAGCATCTGCCTCCGGAACGCCGGATGCCAGCTCAGCCGCTGGCCGCTGCTGTGACCTGACCGACGCCATCAGGTCCGCAATCATCTTGCCCTGAGTGGTAAGGGCTGCCTCCAACGCCGTCACTTTCTGGCGGATGTTCGCGGTTCTCCGCCTCAACCCTGGCAAGCTCCGCAGGGGCCGGCTCTTGCGCCAACGCCAACAGCTCCGACACGCTTTCGTTGATGTCCCGAACGTATGTTCCCTTTAAGTGTCGGGACGTCCGGGACACGTGTCGGAGCCGCTCCGCCATTCGCGTGAGGGCCTCGCTGCGAGTGACCGGCGGCGCATCTTTTGGAGCCGGCTTTGTCCAGGGATGCGCCTCCTTGGCCTCCCGCAGATCGGCCTCATCCGCCTCCATCGCCTCGGCCTCTGCGATGCACTCGCTTTCGAGCGCCGCCTCGTACGCCGCCTTCGCCCTTTCTACGGCGTCGTCGTCACACGAGCTCCCCGCTGGAGCCGGGGGCTTCCGTTTCAGCTTTTTTGTGGCAGCACGGGAGTCCGTCTCCGCCGTACTGCCACCATCGCTTCCTCTCTGCCGCTTTTCAGCAGGACGTGTCCCTCGCTGCCTTGTGCGGCTTTTCTTCGCTCGCGATGAGTCGCTGCTCATCCCGGACTCCGAATCGAAGTCGCGGGATGGCGCGTTCCTCACCACAGGCGGTCCCATTAAGGAAGGTACCCGACTGGACGCTTGTGAAGTGTCCGAGTCAGGTAACCTCTCCACCACTACGGAACAATCTCTTGTTTTATTGTTTTTTTAAATGAGGTATCCATTTTGTTCCCACGAGTATGGGGGAAAAGAAGGTCCGCCCAGGCAGTGCCCCCTGTACCTGGGTAAGCCTAGCGTAACCCGCCAGAGGGTCGGCCGGTACTCTGGCGGGGGTCGCACTAGAGACTGAACTGCCCATCAGCCATGCATCCCCTCGCGGTGCGCCGCCGCTTAGGATTCGGGGTACTTTTTATAGAGGCATCCTCCCTCGCGGTCCGGGCGGTTAAGCCAAGACCCTCGGTCCGGCAGGAGTGCGAGACATGACCACAAACCTCACAACCGGATTACGATATGCGACGGTGACCGTGGGAGGGACACTCCCACAGCCCGCCCGGCGGCGGGGTAAGCGCACACCGGGCCCGCCGAAACCTCCGGGACAGAACCGGAGGGTGACCCAAATGGAGGGTCTCGCCTGCAACGACAGATGGAGGCGGCCGCCACAAAAGACAGCGACCGCCAAACCCCCTGCCCTCCCCGTCGGATATTCGCCGTCGGCCATCGTAGTTGCAGAACTGCAACTACGATGACCCACGTTGCCCAGGGTGCACACGTGGAGGTTCCGACATCGCACCCCACCCTAACCTAACCTAACCTAACCTAACCTAACCTAACCAACGAAAAATTTGACGTTAAGAATTTTGTTTTTAATTTACATTTTTTCTTGGTTGTGGTGTGGATAGTGTTAAAGCGCACATAGGGCGCAGTGTTTTGATAGGTTCAGACTGGTTTTGAGCTGTAATACTATATTTTCGAAAATAACATAATTTTACTTTAATCTTAATACTTTATTAAATTCTGCAAAGTTTTAGTATCGACTGTTTTGGATTGTTGCAATTTCGAACGCGTCCCGTTGATCCCGATACGTGGACCCCACGCTTGCTGGGATCTGGAGACCCCAAAACTGTTGGTTTTTGCGAAAACCCTTAAAAGTCGATATCTTATTTGAAAAATTCATATTATTGTCTCTGAAAATTTAATTTTGGTTTAGAAATCTAGATTTTTTGTGTAACCCGTGTCCTGCCGCTCGGTGGCACACAAAGGGTGTGGCTATTCTGTTTTTGTATTGTTATTAATATTTAAATTCACTAAATTTTGTTTCAAATATCAGTTTTTGGGCCCCCCTTGAAAATTTTTGCTCCCGGTCGTTCCAGATTATCACACCATTAGACGCGTCTCGTTGAGCCCGACACGTGGATACCACGCATGCTGGGTCTAGACGCACCAAAACTGCAATTTTTTACCCGCCCACCCACCCAATAGCGGCATTAGCCATATAGACTTGGATAATATTAAAATAATAAATTTAAACAAAATTTTTATTTTTAGTTATTATTTCTTGAATATTGTTCAGACGATCATAAGTGACCTGTAACTAATATTACTACACTGCGGCACACACCAACGTCCTAAAACTTAATTTAATTCTAAAACTGACACCTTGCGAGCATTTTACACTCACAAGGACAAATTATTTTACTAAAATTTTTTGACTCGCACGACTATCGGCGCTTCGGCCCGCAGATATTTATTGGACTAACTAGTGACAACTTATTGTTATCACATTTGATTTGACAACATCTTATCACCAAGCCATTTACACTTGGTGTATAAGAAAATTCGACTGATAAGCTCCCCTTTACTCCACATTGTATCTCTCCTCCCTATAAAATGTTTGGTTGTGGTTATCGCACGCCGGCCAAGGAAACCAACAAAATGGCCTCTCGATCTCCTACAGCTACACCACCGGAGTCAAATAGGGCCACTGTTGCACAAGCACGCCAGAGTATTGAAGCCAAAATTGACCATCTAGAGGACTCCAGGGCGATCGGACAAATTAAACAGAGGCCCAAAGTAACTGCGCCGAAAAAGACTTTAAGCCCCGATGATACCACAATCGAAAAATCACCCACCAAACAAACAGCATACACGAGTAGAACGGCGGAGGCTAAGGCCTGCCTTATGAAGACGAGATTGCAGATAAATAATAGCCGTAATCTAAAAACGGAAATCAAGACAGAGGTGATAAACGCCACGGAACGACTTTATAATTTAGTAAAGGACGCGGAGGAGGGGAGACTTTATAACGGGAAAGAGACTCAAAGGAGACAGACAGGTGACAAAGGAATTGATGATGACGTGGGTGCTAAAGAAAGGACAGAACCAGCGAGGAAGGAAGGAGAGGAACACAAGGAGTTAATCAAAAGGTTAGAAGAAAATACAAAACTTTTAAAAGAGAACCGGAAAGAAATTGAGAAAATTAATGCTTTAATAACAAATGACGTAGAGGAAAGGAGAAATACTTACGCAAGTGTAGCAGCCGGCCCACAACGGGGGAAACCTCCGAGTGTAGCTACGGCGCTACATTCAATTATGGTGACATCAACGGACGAACGTGAAACAGGTGATGAAGTAGTTGATAAGATAAGGAAAGTAGTAAACGCAGCAGAGGAAGGATTTAAAATAGATAAAATTAGGAAGGCAAAGGAGAGGAAAATTATAATGGGATTTCAGGACAAACAGGAGTTAACAAAAGTGAAAGAGAAAATAATTAAAGCTGGAGATAAGTTGAATGTAGAAGAGGTTATAAACAAAGACCCACTCATCATCATGAAAGATGTTTTAAGCTGTCACTCGGACGAAGAAGTAATAAAGGCTATAAGGACACAAAACAAACACTTAATGGAAAAGATCGGGAAAGACGAAGACAGAATCGAGATAAAATATAGAAGGAGAACACGGAACCCACACATGACACATATAATCGCTAAAGTCTCACCACAAGTTTGGGGGCTCTTCACAAATGCCGGCGCGGTGCATGTAGACGTCCAGAGAATCAGAGTGGCCGACCAATCACCACTGGTCCAATGCTCCCGATGCCTGGGATATGGACACGGCAGGCGATTCTGTCGAAGTACCCTGGATGTCTGCAGTCACTGCGGAGGCCCTCATTTGAAAGCAGACTGTCCTGACTGGGTGGCAGCCGAACCGCCAACTTGTTGCAACTGCCAAAAAGCGAAGCTGGCAGACGCAAAGCACAACGCTTTCAGTCACGAGTGCCCAGTCAGGCAGAAATGGGATGCGTTAGCGCGATCGGCGGTGGCATATTGCTGAGGTGGTCCCCGGCATCCCGGGCCCAGTAAACTCAAGTCCGGATGAGAAGGAGTACCAAGTAGCGCAGGCCAACCTCCAAAGAATGGCGCTTGCCACCCAAGAATTTATGATGATGGCAAGCAACAAGAGGCTGGCCTTCGCCCTCATCCAAGAGCCTTATATTGGGGGATCGGGCTACGTCAAGGACTACGGGGCCGTCAGGGTCTTCCAGTGCACAAGCCAGGAGGAAGGGCAGGTCAAGGCAGCCATAGCAGTGTTCGATGAGGATTTGGACGCCATGATCTGCTCGGAATTCACCACAACAAATATAGCTGTGGTGAAAATCCGCAACGGTGACTGGGAGGTCGTGGCGGTCTCGTTTTACTTCGAGCCTGACCAGCCAATTGAAACCTACCTCAACCACCTGAGGGATATAGTGCGGAGACTGGGGCCGGGTCGCATTATACTGGGGGGAGACGGCAATGCGAAAAGCTTGTGGTGGGGCCACACAATCGATCGGAGGGGAGCGATGATCACCGAAATGCTGGATGAGACTGGACTCCATGTACTGAACGAAGGTGATACGCCAACGTTTAGTACCGTAAGAGGAGGGAAGACATTCTCCAGCCAGGTGGACATCACGACCTGTTCGATCGATCTGTTGGACAAAATTAACAGCTGGGAAGTGGTGGAAGACCAGACGAGCTCGGACCATAACACCATATTTTTTAAAATTAAACTGAAAAAAGGTCAAGGAATCAATATTAAAAGAACAACACGAATATACAACACCAAAAAAGCAGATTGGACAAAATTCGGGTCAAAATTTAAACAGTTAATCGACGAAAATAACATAAACAAAACACATCTAGATAAAATAGAAACTAAAGAAGAACTAGAACAATACATAGAAAAATATACACAATTAATAATAGAAACCTGTGAAAGTATCATACCTAAAAAGAAAAATCAGAGTAAATATACAATACCTTGGTGGAGCGAAGAGCTTGAAGGTCTAAAGAGAGACACGATGAGGAAAAAGCGAAGGATCCGATGGGCAGCACCTGTAAGAAAAGAAAAAGTAATTAAAGAGTATAAAGAGGCAAAAGAACTTTACGAAAAAGAATCGAAATTAGCACAAGTAAAAAGTTGGAAAGAGTTTTGTGGGAGGCAAGATAGGGAAGGAGTGTGGGATGGGATCTATCGCGTATTGGCACGCCTGACAAACCGACAGGAGGATGTACCCCTAAAAAAGGACGGGAGGGAATTGGATAAAATAGAGTCGACAAAATTGCTTGCAGACACATTTTATCCAGAAGACCCGGTTAGGGAAGACAATGAATACCACCGGCGCATCAGAGCACAGGCCGAGCGTGTGAATGACCGGGTCTATGGTGAGGAACATGACCCACCATTCACACTGCATGAGCTTGGGGTTGCGCTGGTGGGATTCAACCCGAAAAAGGCGCCCGGCTCGGATGGCCTGACATCCGATATCTGTTCGCAGGCGATCGCTCAAGATCCGGCGTCTTTCCTATCACTGGCCAACAAGTGCCTAGAACTGGCCTGTTTTCCGAAAATTTGGAAGGAGGCCACGGTCGTTGTGCTTCGGAAACCAGGTCGAGACGATTACACGGTTCCCAAAGCGCATCGACCAATAGGACTGTTACCAGTGATGGGAAAGATACTGGAAAAGATGCTGGTGGGCAGACTCAAATGGCACCTCATACCCGGGATGAGTGGCCGCCAATACGGCTTCATGCCACAAAGGGGCACCGAGGACTCCCTCTATGTCTTAATGAAACACATACGGACTAAACTAAAAGAAAAACGAGTTTTGATAATGATATCACTAGACATAGAGGGAGCCTTCGATAGCGCCTGGTGGCCTGCCATCAAAGTCCGGTTGGCGGAGGAGAAATGCCCACCAAACATCAGACGGGTGATCGCCAGCTACTTGGATAATCGGGTTGTCAGGGTCCGATACGCAGGTTCGGAGCATGTCAAACGGACTGTTAAGGGTTGTGTGCAGGGCTCTGTCGGGGGGCCGATCCTGTGGAACCTCCTCCTCGATCCGTTGTTGCAGGGACTGGAGCGCCGGGGCGACTATTGTCAAGCTTTTGCTGACGACGTCGTCCTGGTGTTCGATGGGGGTACCACAGGAGAAGCACAAAGACAGGCCAATGCCGCGCTGGCCTATGTGCGGGATTGGGGCATCCGAAACAAACTAAAATTTGCGCCGCATAAGACCAAGGCAATGGTAATAACTAATAAACTAAAGTACGATGCCCCAATCCTACACATGGGTGGCGTAGACATTGGCCTGTCCAAGGAAATAAAAATGCTTGGCCTAACGATAGACGACCGACTCACCTTTAACAGCCACGTGACGCAGGCGTGCAAGAAGGCCATCAGCCTCTACAAAAGGTTGTCGAGGGCAGCCAAGGTCCAGTGGGGATTGAGCCCAGAAGTGATCAGGACGATTTATACGGCGGCGGTTGAGCCAGTTATTCTTTACGCGGCTAGCGCGTGGTCTCCCGCCAGCCAAAAATTGGGCATCAGGAAGCAGCTCGGGGCAGTCCAGCGGAGTTTCGCAATCAAGTTGACGAAAGCATACAGGACCGTCTCCCTAAACTCGACACTGCTACTCGCGGGAATACTCCCTCTCGATATAAGAGTGAGGGAAACCGCACTCTTATATGAAGTAAGAAAGGGGTACTCCCAGCGAATAGTAGGGGATCGTGAGGTTGAGAGGCCTGTGGCTTTCGTCGACTTGGAGCATCCAGCGGAACAGAGGAGCAGGAAGTTTCAATGTCTCGGGAGCGGGGCGGAACTGGACCAACACGTCGGTGAAGGTCTCAGTATCTTCACCGACGGCAGCAAAATTGATGGGAAAGTCGGAGCGGCACTATCCATATGGAATGGTGCCGCCGAGACGAGTACCAAAAAGCTGAAGTTGGAACAGTACTGCTCCGTTTACCAGGCGGAACTTCTTGCCCTCAAAACAGCTGTGAAAGAGGCAGCCCGGAGCGGGCTTCCTGAGTGCAGCATCTTTAGCGACTCCATGTCCGCCCTTGAAAGTATTGGAAAAGGAGACTCCCTCCACCCGCTGGCGTTCAAAATCAATAAAATCTTAAGAGCCGCAGATGAACGCGCCCAGAAAATTAAGTTTTTCTGGGTCAAAGCGCATGCCGGGTTGGAGGGAAATGAAAGGGTGGACGAGCTCGCTAAGGAGGCTGCACAAAGACTCAAATGTCGTGCGCACTACGACAAATGTCCGGCTTCATTCGTCAAAAGGCAGATCCGTCAGGAGTCTATTGGCGAATGGAGCCGGAGATACGCCGAAGGAGAGACAGCATCGGTGACGAAGCTGTTCTTTCCGGACGCTGTCGTGGCGCACAGAACGGTTCGTCGGATCGCTCTGGACTCAATCCTCACGCAGGTATTCACAGGGCACGGCGGATTCTCCGAGTATTTGAATCGCTTCAAATGCAAGGAGAGTCCGGCGTGCCCATGTGATCCAAACGTGGTAGAGACCGTTCCACACATTTTGGTAGATTGCCCCATATACTCGCGGGAAAGATTTGAAATAGAGCAAAAAATCGAGATGAATGTAACAAAGGAAAATATACCGGCAATAATAATGAACAAAAACACATTACATACATTTTTAATATACTGCAAAGAAATAGCAAAAAAGGCAATAAACAATAATAGGTTTTAAGAATAATATACTAGTTATTTATAATATGGTTATTATATAAGCTAAGTATAGATTATAGAATAGTTGGAAAATATGTATGTATAAGGTAAAAGTAATAAATAAGTTGGTGATGGATAGAAATGTAAGAAATAAGATAAGAAATGTTTGGTATAATAGAAATAGATAAAATATAATAGTAATAAGAATTAGCATAAATGACAGATTATAAGTAAATTTAGAAGATAAGAAATATATGTGTAAATAGATGTAACGATAGATATATTATTAAGTAAATTACGAAATAGCTTAAATGTAACACGACATGTTCAGTATAAAATAAAAGAAAATAAGATTAAAATAAATAAATAATAAAAAAGTCCCTTGTCCTGGATAGGGGGAGCGCATAAAAAAAAAAAAAAAAAAAAAAAAAAAAAAAAAAAAAAAAAACCTAACCTAACCTAACCTTTTTTTTTTTTTTTTTTTTTTTTTTTTTTTTTTTTTTTCCTCGCGGGGAAAATCCCTTTACGGACCATCCCACCCCCGAAGGGCGAGGGTGTGTCGGACTCACCGGCGCCTTCCGAGCCCAGCGAGATGTTGTGCCGCCCGTGGATGTGGACGGGCGGCCGCTGGGTCGGGTCCCTACCACAATACGCGCCGAAATACCGACTAAAAACCCCGCGTCGGCCACCATGGGTGCACTTTACAGACGGCCCCGGGTTACCGTTGAGCGGACGCGCCAGGACCGCCTCTTTGTGCACCGCCGCTTAGCGACGCGGCAAATGACGCGTGTTGCGTCACGTCTCGGGGGCCGCCAAGGTAGGGACGACGGCCCCGTGTGGCCTCTGCGGCGCCGGGTTAGTTGTTGTCCCGGCGCCTCCTACGTCTCCTGTGGCGACGAGCGGGATCGGTCTGCTCCCGATCCCGCTCAGCGCTCTCCTTCTGCGACATGACACGTTCGCAGAAGGAGAGCATGGCTCGCCACGAACTCTGGCTGCCGACCATGGCGGCGACCACGGCCGGCAGCGAAAGGTCTCTTCCGACGACCGCGATGAGAGCGCTGCGCTCCTCGTCCCAGGCTGGGCACTCCTCTAGCGTGTGCTGGGCCGTGTCCCCACGGCAGTTGCCACAATGGTGGCACACGGCGGACTCAACCTAACCTAACCTAACCTAACCTAACCTAACCTAACCTAACCTTTTTTTTTTTTTTTTTTTTTTTTTTTTTTTTTTTTTTTTCTCGCGGGGAAAATCCCTTTACGGACCATCCCACCCCCGAAGGGGCGAGGGTGTGTCGGACTCAACCGGCGCCTTCCGAGCCCAGCGAGATGTTGTGCCGCCCGTGGATGTGGACGGGCGGCCGCTGGGGTCGGGTCCCTACCACAATACGCGCCGAAATACCGACTAAAAACCCCGCGTCGGCCACCATGGGTGCACTTTAGAGACGGCCCCGGGTTACCGTTGAGCGGACGCGCCAGGACCAACCTAACCTAACCTAACCTAACCTAACCTAACCTAACCTAACCTAACCTAACCTAACCTAACCTAACCTAACCTAACCTAACCTAACCGAACGAAAAATTTGACGTTAACAATTTTGTTTTTAATTTACATTTTTTCTTGGTTGTGGTGTGGATTGTGTTAAAGCGCACATAGGGCGCAGTGTTTTGATAGGTTCAGACTGGTTTTGAGCTGTAATACTACATTTTGGAAAATAACAAAATTTACTTAAATCTTAATACTTTATTAAATTCGGCAAAGTTTTGTATCGACTGTTTTGGATTGTTGCAATTTCGAACGCGTCCCGTTGATCCCGATACGTGGACCCCACGCTCGCTGGGATCTGGAGACCCCAAAACTGTTTGTTTTTGCGGAAACCCTTAAAAGTCGACATTTTAATTGAAAATTTCATATTATTGTCTTTGGTAATTTAATTTTGGTTTGGAATTCTAGATTTTTTGTGTAACCCGTGTCCTGCCGCTCGGTGGCACACGGAGGGAGTGGCTATCCTAAATTTGTATTGTTATTAATATTTAAATTCACTAAATTTTGTTTCAAATATCAGTTTTTGGCCCCCCCTCGAAAATTTTTGCTCCCGGTCGTTCCAGATTATCACACCATTAGACGCGTCTCGTTGAGCCCGACACGTGGATACCACGCATGCTGGGTCTAGACGCACTGAAACTGCAAAATTTCCCCGCCCGCCCACCCACCCAATAGTGTCATTAGGCATATCGACTCGGTTCAGATTTTATGAAAATTTTCGACAAAATTAAAATTTATTAAATTACTTATTTAAAAATTATAGAGAGCCTAGAAACATACTTTTAAAATCTTGAAAAAATACCACGGCTGATTTTATTGACAAAATAACTGAATTTACCAAATTTGACTAAATTGTAGGCAATATACACCTGCAAATTTCTAATATTTGACGTATACGTTGAAAATTAACCAGTGTTGGAGAGCAGCCCACTTGGCCCTCTCCCACTTTTAACTGTGCATTTGTAAAAGTGAATATTAACTGAATACTCGGAATTTATATCTTTGACCAGGCTTGGGGAGCCTTGAACTTTGACCTGGACCATTTCATATAGACAAGCAAATATTAGCACATATTTTTACAAATAGTACAGTAGTCTTATTATCGTGAACCTTTTACACTCACGTAGTTACATATCTGACGGAACCCCTATACCAGGAGAAAAGATGCCCAGTTTCCACACACCTCAGAAGAGACCTTCTCCCCCCACGCAAGAGAATGTAATGAGCACCGAAAACCCAGAGGGAGCTGGTCCTGCGTGTAGCCAAACCGTCGCCCAGGCGAGACGCAGCATCGAGTCTCGGCTTGATGGATCGTCAGAGGCCGTGGATACAGCGGTTACATTGAGGACCAGCCAGAAGGTTAGGATTCCTGTAACTACATCTGCAACTGTAGGCGGAGTGGAGAGGGTAGGCACAATACAAAAGTCGCCGACCGCCGGAACATCGAGTGGGCGGATTTCGCCCAAAAAGGCGGGTCCAGTCTATGCGAGCAGGACGGCGGAGGCCAGAGCGTGCCTTCTCAAAGCGAAGCTCCAGATTAACAACAGCAGGAACCTGAAAACTGACATTAAGCTAGAGGTAATCGAAGCCACGGAAAGATTGTTCAAGCTGGTAAAAGAGGCAGAGGAAGGAACACCTTATAAGGAAGGTGATCAGGAAAAAGAAACCGGGAAGAAGGCTAAAAAGGTTAATATAGAGGAAAAGGAAAAAGATATAACATATAGGGAAAAGATAGACCAGGAATTAGTGAGGAAACTGGAGGAGCATGGAAAACTGCTACAGGAAAGTAAACAGGAAATGGAGAGAATTAAGGAAGAGATCAGAAATTGTAAAGACGAAATGGCAGCTCAGAGGACGTATGCGAGTGTAGCAGCTGGTCCACAGCAAGGAAATGTGCCAAATGTGACAACGGCGATGCACTCCATCATCATTACATCAAGAGACGAAAAGGAAACGGGTGATGAGGTAGTGGAAAAATTTAGAAAAGTGGTCAATGCGACAGAAGAAGGAATTAGGATTGATAAAATACGGAAAGCTAAAGAGAGGAAAGTTATAGTAGGATGTCAGGATAAGGACCAACTAGAAAAGATAAAAGAAAGAATAGGAAAATCAGGTGATAGTCTTAAAGCAGAAGAGATTAAAATAAAGATCCACTCATTATCCTCAAAGATGTACTGAGCTACCATAAAGATGAGGAACTTATCGGTGCGATAAGGAAACAGAATAAAGGGCTAATAGATAAAGTAGGAAAGGAGGAAAACAGGATAGAGGTGAGGTATAGGAGACGAGCGCGAAACCCCCTGATGACGCACATCGTTCTGCGAGTCTCACCGCAACTTTGGCAGCGATTTATAGAGGCTGGAGCTTTGCACATAGATGTCCAGAGGGTCAGGGTAGAAGACCAGTCTCCCTTGGTCCAATGTTCAAGGTGTTTGGGCTACGGCCACGGGAAGCGGTTCTGCAAGGCTTCTCTGGACGTTTGCAGTCACTGCGCGGGACCGCATCTGAGGGCGGAGTGCCCGGAGTGGATGGCAGCTGCAGCACCTACATGCTGCAACTGCCAAAAGGCGAAAATCGCCGACACCGTGCACAACGCCTTCAGTCGGGACTGCCCAGTGAGAATGAGATGGGACGCTCTGGCCCGCTCTGCCATAGCGTATTGCTGAGGTGGTCCCCGTAACCCCCGGCCAGACTATGCCCGACCCTGATCCCGGCGTGAGGCCATACTTGGTCGCACAGGCCAACCTGCAGAGGAAGGCCCTGGCAACGCAAGAACTCATGCTACTGGCAGCAGAGCGGGGACTTGCGTTTGCCTTAATCCAGGAGCCATACGTCGGGGGATCCGGTCGCGTGAAGCAGTACGGGACCACCAGGATCTTCCAGTGCGCGGAGCGGATTGAAGGGCCGGTCAAGGCAGCCATTGCAGTGTTTGATGAGGGAGTGGATGCCTTGGTATGCCCAGAATTCACCACGACGAATATTGTCGTGCTGAATGTCCGCACCAGCGCCTGGGAGGTCGTGTTGGTCTCGTGCTATTTCGAACCAGACCGGCCTATAGCAGGGTATTTGGACCAGCTGAGGGCTATAGTCCAAAAGTATGGTCCGGGGCGCTTACTGATAGGGGGGGACACCAACGCAAAAAGCTTGTGGTGGAGTCAGGAGATCGACCAAAGGGGGGAGGAGGTGTCCGGCTGGCTGGACGAGGCGGGGCTTCATGTGTTGAACGAAGGCAATACGCCAACGTTCTTCACGGTCAGAGGAGACAGAGCCTATTCCAGCCAGGTGGACATCACCGCCTGCTCGGTCGATCTCCTGGGCAAAATTCAAAATTGGCATGTCGAAGAGGACCTGACGAGCTCGGACCACAATACAATCATTTTTAAAATGGTACAACGCAAAGGGAGCGGCATTAAAATAGAAAGAACTACACGAAAATTTAATACTAAAAAGGCGGATTGGGAAAAATTTGGAAAAGAGATTAAAAAATTAATAAACGAACATAAATTAACCAATTTATACATAGAGAAAATAGACAATAAACAGGATTTAGAGTTTAAAATAGAAAAATATACAGATATTATAATTGAAACATGCGAAAAAATAATACCTAAGAAAAAAGAAAATAAAAAATTTACCGTACCTTGGTGGTCCAAAGAGCTCGAAGGGTCCAGACTCGACATGATGCGGAAGAAACGCAGAATCAGGTGGGCCGCGCACGTAAGGAAAGATAAGGTGATACAGGAGTACAGAGTGGCCAAAGAAAAGTATGAGAGGGAAGCTAAGGAAGCGCAGGTTAAAAGCTGGGTAGAGTTTTGTGGGAAGCAGGATAAAGAAGGAGTATGGGATGGGGTATATCGGGCACTTGGTAGGCTGACTAAGCGGCAGGAGGATCAGCCTCTCGTCAGGGTACGGGAAGACCCTGGGATCGGAGGAGTCTGCAAGGTTCCTGGCCGACACGTTCTACCCGGACGACCCTGACGAGGAAGATAACCTGGACCACCGGCGCACCAGAGAGCTGGCCGCGCGCGTGAATGAGAGAGTCCATGGTGAGTTACATGACCCCCCTTTCACGATGCGCGAGCTCCGAGTTGCGCTGGCGAGTTTTAATCCCCGGAAAGCGCCTGGCGCCGACGGTCTGACCTCCGATATCTGCGCGCAGTCGATCAGCCAGGATCCAGTGGCTTTCCTATCACTGGCAAATAAGTGCCTGGAACTGGCCTGTTTTCCAAGAATTTGGAAACAGGCCACGGTCGCTGTGCTTCGCAAGCCGGGTAAAGCAGATTACACGGCTCCGAAAGCGCATCGACCAATAGGACTCTTGCCAGTGTTAGGAAAGGTGCTGGAAAAGATGTTGGTGGGTAGACTCAAGTGGCACTTACTACCGAGGTTGAGCCACCGCCAGTACGGCTTTATGCCACAAAAGGGCACCGAGGACTCCCTCTATGTCCTAATGGAACATATTAGAGCTAAGCTTCTAAGGAAGCGTGTTATAATAATGATCTCACTGGACATAGAGGGAGCATTCGATAGCGCCTGGTGGCCAAGACTGAAAGTACGGCTGGCGGAAGAGCAATGCCCACCAAACATCAGACGGCTGGTCGACAGTTACCTGGATGATCGGATGGTCAGAGTTCGTTACGCGGGCGCAGAAGCTGCAAACGGACTGTTAAGGGTTGTGTCCAGGGGTCAATCGGTGGCCCAATCCTGTGGAACCTCCTTCTCGATCCCCTGTTAAAGGGGTTAGAGCAGCGGGGCGACTATTGTCAGGCTTTTGCTGACGATGTCGTCCTGTTGTTTGATGGGGATTCCACGGGAGAAGCACAGAAGCGGGCCAATGCGGCGCTAGCCTATGTGCGGGACTGGGGTATCAGAAATAAACTTAAATTTGCGCCACATAAAACCCAGGCAATGGTTATTACCAAAAAATTAAAGTACGATACTCCAATCCTGCACATGGGAGGAGTCGACATTGGCTTGTCTTCTGAAATAAAGCTTCTGGGACTGACGATTGACCGGGGGCTCACCTTTAACAGTCACATTAAGCAGACGTGCAAAAAGGCTGCAACAATATACCAAATGCTCGCGAGGTCAGCCAAAGTCCAGTGGGGTTTGGGACCGGAGGTCATCAGGGCAATCTACACGGCGGCGGTTTGAGCCCGTAATTCTCTACGCGAGTAGTGCGTGGGCTCCCGCCAGCCGTAAACTGGGGGTGAAGAAGCAGCTCGGAGCAATTCAGCGAAGCTTTGCTCAAAAGCTGACGAAGGCCTATCGGACCGCCTCCCTAAACTCAACCCTACTGCTGGCGGGAATACTACCTCTAGATATAAGGGTGCGAGAAACCGCACTCCTTTTCGAGATCAAGAGGGGGTATTCCCGGCAGGTTGTGGGAGATCGAGAGGTGGAGGTGCCGGTGCCCTTCGTCAAGCTGGACCATCCCGCGGAGCTGGGGAGCGGGTCGTTCAAATGCGTGGTGAACGGGGCAGAACTGGCTGAGCACGTCGGTGAGGGACTCTGTATCTTCACCGACGGCAGCAAGATTGATGGGAAAGTCGGAGCAGCACTATCCATATGGAATGGTGCTGTCGAGACGAGTACCAGAAAACTGCGATTAGAGCCGTACTGTTCCGTTTACCAGGCGGAGCTCCTCGCTCTCCAGAAGGCCGTAGAGGAGGCGCTCCGTAGCAAGCTTCCCACGTGCAGCATCTTCAGTGATGCCAGATCCGCCCTCGAAGTTGTCACAAAAGGTGATTCCCTCCACCCCATAGCGTTTGAAGTTAATAAAAAAATGCAAGAAGCCGAAAAACGCACCCAGAAAATTAAATTTTTCTGGGTGAAGGCACATGTGGGGTTGGAAGGGAATGAGAGGGCGGATGGGCTCGCTAAGGATGCTGCACAACACCTCAAGACCCGTGCGCACTACGACAAATGTCCGGCCTCATTCGTCAAAAGACAGATCCGGAAGGAGTCCGTTGACGAATGGAGCCGGAGATACGCGGAAGGAGAGACGGCTTCGATAACGAAGCTGTTCTTTCCAGACGCAGTCGAGGCGCACAGGGTCATCAGAAAGATTGCCCTGGACCCGCTGCTGACGCAGGTATTCACCGGGCACGGCGGGTTCTCCGAGTACTTGCATCGCTTCAAGTGCAAGGAGAGCCCGGGGTGCCTGTGTGATCCCGATGTCACCGAGACGGTCCCACACCTATTACTCGATTGCCCTATCCATACTCAAGAAAGATACAACTTGGAATGCAAAATAGAATATAAGTTAGAAAGGAACAATATAAATAATATTATATTGGACCAAAGTGTAAGAGAGGACTTTTTAACATATTGCAAAAAAATTGTTAATATAGTGTCAAATAGGAATAAGTAGGAATCAAAATTACAATATATATAATAGTATTATATAATATTAGTAATTAAGAACAGTAGCTGTCTAGATTAATAAGATAAGATAAAAAAAATATATATATATATATATATATATATATAAAATAAAATAAATAATAAAAAAAAAAAAAAGAGAGGAATGAAAACCACAAAACAGAAAAATAAAGATAAAAAAAAAAAAAAAAAAAAAAGAAGGAAAAAGAAATATACATAGATAACACAAAAAAAAAAAAAAAAAAAAAAATTATTATAATAATAAAAAGAAAACAATAAATAATAAGTAAACTAAAATAGGTATAGAGCGCAGACTCCAAGTAGAATAGAATAATGCGTTAGTAGATAAGATAGATATAGTAACACTGTGTATCGTAAGAAAATTGGATTTAAGCAAGAATATTAGTAAATGTATGTATAGGTAGTATGAGGGAAGTGTTAACGATTAGATCAATAAATAGAATAAATTAAAAACGAAAAAATGTAATAAATATAAGAATAATAAATTGTACCGATAAATAAAAACCCTTGTCCTGGATAGGGGGTGACAGGGTGAGACGTAGAGTCCACCATTAAAAAAAAAAAAAAAAAAAACCTAACCTAACCTAACCTAACCTAACCTAACCTAACCTCCCCGGAACACGTGGCGGTCAGATCGTCGGTCGAGGCGAGGGACGTTCTGGAGCGTTGTGGACCAGACGACCCAGGCTTCACGGCAGCCGAGCTGGCTTGGGCGGCGTCCACTTTCTCGCCAAAGAAAGCTCCGGGACCGGACCATCTCCCAGCGGACGTATGCGCAAAGGCAATCGGCGCAGACGAGGGCTGCTTCCTAGCCCTCGCAAATGCAGCACTTCGTCTATCGTGTTTCCCCGCTCCATGGAAACGTGCCGCTGTCTGCGTCTTACCCAAGCCAAACAAGAAGGATGCTGCCCACCCACGCTCCTATAGGCCGATAGGATTACTATCAATCCTAGGCAAGATATTAGAAAAGATGCTGGTGGGCAGACTCCGCTGGCATCTCCTGCCAACCATGCACCATATGCAATATGGCTTTATGCCCCAGCGTGGGACCGAGGACGCCCTCTATGATCTTGTGGCACATTTAAGGAAGGAAGTTAAGAACAAGAAAATCACAATAGTAATATCCCTAGACATAGAGGGCGCCTTCGATAACGCGTGGTGGCCAGCCATAGAGCTGGGCATGGTTGAGAGGGGATGCCCGCGTAACTTGTATGGCTTGGTACGCTCCTACCTGCGGGATAGGACGGTGGAGATCCTGTATGCGGGGGCGGTCCATGAAAACCCACCACAAGAGGTTGCGTGCAGGGCTCAATAGCGGGTCCCACCATGTGGAATCTCGTGCTGGACCCCCTGATAAGGGAGGTCTGGGGACTCGGGGTCTACTGCCAGGCGTTCGCCGACGACATTGTCCTGGCCATATCTGACAAAGATGTCGGGAAGGCCCAGGAAACCGCCAATCGGGTGCTCGCCCATGTGCACGACTGGGGCTTAAAAAACAAACTAAAATTTTCGGCGGAAAAAACCAACGCAATGATGGTCACCAAAAGACTTAAGATAAGGGCCCCGGTCGTGAGCATGGCCGGGCACCAGATTGGAATGGTCAAAGGGTTCAGGCTGCTCGGGGTTCTGCTGGACGACCGCCTGGGCTTTGGACCCCACGTGAAAGAGACATGCAGGAAAGCCGCGGATATTTTTAAAAAACTTGAACGTACGGCAAAGGTCACGTGGGGTCTAAACTCGGAGATCGTCCGCACAATCTATAGAGCGGTCATTGAACCCATAATGTTATATGCGGCGAGCGCCTGGGGGTCGGCGGTAGAGCTGCGACACGTGGAAAAGCTCATGAGGGCAACCCAGGGTAGGTTCGCCAAAAAAATAATTAGAGCTTACCGGACGGTCTCTCATGTAGCCTCCATTGCTGTCGCAGGTCTGCTGCCGATAGACTACCGGGTCCGAGAAATCATAGCCTTGCGCGAGGCGAAACTTGGTGGGTCTATTGCCGATTTTCCGGGTAGGTGTTTGGAGGGTAGGGTACCGCCTGCCGAGATGCCGCACCCCGCTGAGTGGCAGCCGGTCTCATACACCAGCATGGATCGAGGCGCGGGAGCCGAAGTGGCCGAGTTGGGGGCGTCCGGAGCGTGCATCTACACGGACGGCAGCAAGATCGAAGGCAAAGTCGGAGCCGCGCTTTCGGTCTGGAAAGGCGGTGCAGAGGTCAGGACAAAGTCCTTCAAACTGGAATCATTCTGCACCGTATTCCAGGCCGAAATGTTTGCCCTCCTGAAGGCGACGGAGCTGGGATGGGAACTAAATGAGAACACTATAAACATCCTTAGTGATAGCAGGTCTTCCCTAGACCTGCTTAAACAAATAAACACCACCAACTCCGTCGCCTTCAGGATACAGCGGAACATCCGCGAATTGGCTGCCGTCGGTGTGGATGTGCGCCTGTACTGGCTCCGGGCCCATGTCGGCACGATCGGGAACGAACGTGCCGACGTGCTGGCCAAGAAAGCGGCGCTAGGTAGAAAGACGGCCCCCGACTACGACCAAGTATCAGTGTCGTGTGCGAAGGGTGCAATCAGGAAGGAGAGCGTCGCGAAATGGAGTGAAGAGTACACTGCATTAATCACCAGTAAACACCTAGCTAACTTCCTTCCTGATGCAGCCTCCGCACACCTTTACGCAAAAAAAACACCGCAGTCGGCTCTTATGACGCAGACGCTGACGGGCCACGGAGGATTTGGGGAGTACCTCCACAGGTTCGGGCTTCGAGATACACCTTGGTGTTCTTGTAGGCCCGGAGTTGTGGAGGACGTGGCCCACGTCCTCCTATATTGCCCACGTTTCTGTGCGTTGAGATACCGGCTGGAGTGTGAGACCGACTGCGATCTAAATCTATTAGCATTGCCGGGTTTGCTGTCCAACCCTGTAACGAGACAGGCTTTTATTGTGTTCTGTAAAAAAGTCACTAAAACAGTATGCCGGGAAAACGGGAGTACGGCAAAATGGGAAATATAAGTGTGGAGGAGAATATGGCCTGGAAATTGCAAACAATGTGTGAAATAAATTAGCGTGTGTTGTAAATTAATCTCATTACAATATAAATAAATTAATGTAACATATCCAAGAAATTTTTAATGTAATTTTAATTAATCAATCTACAATATAATTTTATTTTAATTTTATTTTAATTCATTTTATTATTATTTATTTAAGTTATAAATTGTAAGCAACTTTAGTATGTATAAGCAAACAATGTAAAATACGAAGGACAAGTCACAAAATGTAACTGATATTATGGAAAAAAAAAAAAAAAAAAGGATAAGGGGAAAAAAAAAAAAAAAAATATATATATATGTGTATATATATATGTGTATATAAATGATTATATACATACAAAAAAGGCAAAAGAGGAAAAAAAAAAAAAATTAAACTAAAGAAAAATGTAAAGAATTGGAACTCCCAAAACGTAATATCAGAGGGATAATGACTTGTCCACGAAATAATTAATAAAGTGCGGAAAGTCCCTGTCAAGTTTCAGGGGAGTGTTGCTTAATTATAAAAAAAAAAAAAAAAAACCTAACCTAACCTAACCTAACCTAACCTAACCTAACCTTTTTTTTCTTTTTTTTTTTTTTTTTTTCTCGCGGGGAAAATCCCTTTACGGACCATCCCACCCCCGAAGGGGCGAGGGTGTGTCGGACTCACCGGTGCGCCTTCCGGCCCAGCGAGACGTGGAGCTGGGTCGGGTCCCTATCGTATTCTGCGCACCGAAATACCGACTAAAAACCCCGCGTTGGCCACCATCGGTGCACTTTGGAGACGGCCCCGGGATACTGCTGAACAGACGCGCCAGGACCGCCTCCTTGTGCACTGCCGCTTAAAGCGACGCGGCTTTAAACGCATTTTGCGTAACGTCTCGGGGGCCGCCAGGATAGGGAAGGCGGCCCCGTGTGGCCTCTGCGGCGCCGGGTTAGTTGGCGTCCCGGCGCCTAGTTCGTCGTCTGCGGTGACGACGAGCGGGATCGTTCTGCTCCCGATCCCGCTCGGCGCTCTCCTTCTGCAACATGACGCGCTCGCAGAAGGAGAGCATGGCTCGCCACGACCTCTGGCTGCCGACCATGGCGGCGACCACGGCCGGCAGCGAGAGGTCTCCACCCAAAACCGCAGTGAGAGCGCTGCGCTCCTCGTCCCAGGCTGGGCACTCCTCCAGTGTGTGCTGGGCCGTGTCCTCGCGGCAGTTGCCACAGTGGTGGCACACGGCGGACTCCTCAGCTCCGGCTACTCGACACAAGTACGCACCGAAGCAACCGTGCCCGGTGAGCACCTGCGTCAGCCGGAATGTCGGCGCACCGTGGCGCCTCTCCAGCCACTGTTGGAGGACAGGTCGCACTGCCACGACGGTCCTCGTACCAGCACTTGGGCTCTCCAGCCTGGAACGCCACTCCTCCACGGCGGTCCTGCGGAGGGAGACCAGCATGGCCTCGACCTCTCGGGACACCAGTCTCTGCCCGCGCTGGGACGCCTCCTCTCGTCCAAAGAAAACTGACGAGAGGGTCTTAGCGTCCAGCTCCCAGGGCAGAGTTCCCGCTAGAACGCAGGCCGCCTCGTGCGAGACCGTGCGGTAACCCCTGACGATTCGCTGCGCCACCATGCGCTGCGGACGGTGCAGCAGGCGTACGCAACGAGGGTTCAGGGACTCGGCCCAAACGGGACTCCCTACCACAATACGCGCCGAAATACCGACTAAAAACCCCGCGTCGGCCACCATCGGTGCACTACAGAGACGGCCCCGGGTTACCGTTGAGCGGACGCGCCAGGACCGCCTCTTGTGCACCGCCGCTTAGCGACGCGGCATGAGACGTTTGTAGCGTCACGTCTCGGGGGCCGCCAAGGTAGGGACGGCGGCCCCGCGTGGCCTCTGCGGCGCCGGGTTAGTTGTTGTCCCGGCGCCTCCTACGTCTCCTGTGGCGACGAGCGGGATCGGTCTGCTCCCGATCCCGCTCAGCGCTCTCCTTCTGCGACATGACACGTTCGCAGAAGGAGAGCATGGCTCGCCACGAACTCCGGCTGCCGACCATGGCGGCGACCACGGCCGGCAGCGAAAGGTCTCTTCCGACGACCGCGATGAGAGCGCTGCGCTCCTCGTCCCAGGCTGGGCACTCCTCTAGCGTGTGCTGGGCCGTGTCCTCACGGCAGTTGCCACAATGGTGGCACACGGCGGACTCCTCCGCTCCGGCTATGCGACACAGGTACGCACCAAAGCAGCCGTGCCCGGTGAGCACCTGCGTCAGCCGGTATGTTGGCGCGCCGTGGCGCCTGTCCAGCCACTGCTCGAGGACAGGTCGCACTGCCGCGACGGTCCTCGTACCAGCACTAGGGTTTCTCCAGCCTGGAACGCCACTCCTCCACAGCGGACCTGCGGAGGGAGGCCAAAATGGCCTCGACCTCTCGGGGGACCAACCTCTGCCCACGCCCGGACGCCTCCTCTCGCCGGAAGAAAGCCGACGAAAGGGTCCTCGCGTCCAGCACCCAGGGCAGAGTTCCCGCCAATACGCAGGTCGCCTCGTGCGAGACCGTGCGGTAGCCCCTGATAATCCGCTGCGCCACCATGCGCTGCGGACGATGCAGCAGGCGGACGCAACGGTCGCCCAGGGACTCGGCCCAAACGGGACACCCGTAGAGGGCCATGGACCGCACGACTCCAGCATAAAGGTTTCGGCAAGGGATGCCAGGACCATCAGTGTTGGGCAACAGGCGCCCCAGTGCGCCCGCCGCCCTCACCAGCTTCGGCGACAACTCCTCAAAGTGCGCGCGGAATCCCATCGACTGTCGAGGACGAGACCGAGGTATTTCATCCTCGAGCCGACGGGAATCCGCACGCTCTCCACCGTGATGTGGGCCCCTGGCGGAGGCCACACCGAGGACCGTGGAAACACACGGCCTCGGTCTTGTCGAGGGCCACCGTGAGGCCCAGTCGCCGAATCCTGCTCACCACCAGTCCAGTACCGAACGAGGCGAGCAGGGCGGACCTCTGGAATGTCCTGGCCGTCGCTGTCACTAGTGTGTCGTCCGCGTAGCAGACGACAGCGACGCCCCGAAGGTTGGTACCACGCAACACCCAGTCGTAGCCGATGTTCCACAGGAGCGGCCCAAGAACCGAGCCCTGTGGAACACCGCACGACACTTCCCTACGGTGCCACCCGTCGGCCCCGGATACACAACGCACCTGTCAGAAAGGTACGAGTGCACCAGACGCCGAAGGTAGGGCGGCACCTCGTGGTACCGCAGTGCTTCTTCGATGCAGGCCCAGGGCATGGTGTTGAACGCGTTGGCGATGTCGAGAGACACCGCCACCACGACTCTACCCCGGGACACCGCACGCTCCGCTTGTGCCTTCACCCGCAGAATCGCGTGGACCGTCGACCGGCCCCGCCGGAACCCGAACTGGCAGTCCGCCAGATCCGGGCCCGTTCCCTCCAGATGCTCGACGAGGCGCGCGTGGACTACGCGCTCGAAGAGTTTGCACACCTCGTCGAGCAACACGATCGGCCGGTAGGCCGAGGGCGAATCTGCGGGTCGCCCCTCTTTGCGGAGCAGGACAAGCTTGCCCGTCTTCCACCGCGACCACCCGCACTGTCTGCCACCCGCAGCGCTCTCTTCGCCTCTCTGTGGAGGTCGAGAAGGTGTGGACCCGGGGCATGGCCGCGTCGCAGACTCGCGACATCGCCACCCCGAACCATTCCGCCTCTTCCTCAACCCGCACCGGCCCGTCCGGCACGGGGAGCCACGCCTGAACAATGGCAGCTTCCTTCGTGGCCTCCACATCGAGGCGCTTCGCGGCCCAACGTCGGCCGCCCGTGAATCGGGCAGTCGGACCACCACCGGACTGGCGGGTGGAGACCTGGGAGGATGAGACGCTGAACCGAATGTAGAGATGATCAGACAGCGTCTCCTCCTCAACCAAAACCCTCCAGTCCCGAACACGGCGGGCAAGGGCCGAGGTGGCGAACGTGACGTCCACCACCGAACCGCCGTTGTGCCGCACGCACGTGTTCTCCGACCCCCGATTCAGGACGACCAACCCGATGGAGATCGCCCATTCCTCCAGGGCCTCGCCCCGCGCGTCGGTCACCGACGAACCCCAAGCCGAGGATTTGGCGTTGAAGTCGCCGGCTACAAGCACGGGGCGAGGCTGGCTGTCATGCTGTACCAGGGCCTAATGCAGATCTCGTCGGGCCTTACCTGCCTTAGCGACAGTCTAAACTTCTCCAACCCATTTTTAAGGAAGTCTTTTACAGGTCACTTGTGGCTGGATTAAAAGCCGGAAGTGCAGTATCGTCGTTCCGCGTAGAGGTAACAGCGTCTTTAATTTATATGTGAAGGTCCGTCAGAACGCCGTGATCCATCCTTGCAACAAAAGTATAATTTGTATATAAAAGTAATGGACACGATCCCACTTAATGACTTGACTAGCCAACAAATCAAAATATATGCGTAACATATTGAAGGCGGGTCGCCCAGTACCAAACATATAGATATTTAAATTAATATAAGGCATAGGTCCTATATGTTTGGTACTGGGCGGCCCGCCTTCAATATGTTACGCATATATTTTGATTTGTTGGCTAGTCAAGTCATTAAGCAAATTAATCAACATGCACGAGCTCCATGAAATAAATATTATTTTTTTGCTTTGGAGTGGTAGTTATTATTTTATTTATTTTTGGTTTTTAGTGGATTTTTGTTTTGAAGTCGGTTTTTATTTTTTTTATTAAAAATTTTATTTCCATCGCGCCAAAAGAAGTATAACTTCAAAAAACCTAACCTAACCTAAATTATCGCAAACTGGTGCTCTAGCAACACCCTAACACTGAATAATACCAAATGTCATCACATAAAATTTACACGTAAACACAACATATTCCCTACTGATTATAATAGTATAGACGGTACACCCCTACAGGAATACGATAAAGTTAGAGACCTAGGAATTCTATTAGACACCAAACTCACTTTTTTACCTCATATCAACAATATCATAAGCAAAGCGTCTAAAATGCTTGGATTCGTAATCAGAAATGGCAAAGTTTTAAAAATCATAGAACTAAGATAATACTTTACCATTCATACGTTAGGTCAATTTTAGAATACTGCAGTATTATCTGGGCACCACATTATACAGTTCATCAACTACGCATAGAACTGATTCAGAAAAGATTTACCAAACACCTTGCCACTTCCACAGTAAAGCCCAGAAGACATTAAATTCATACCCAACACAATGGTTTTTTAGATTTATGCGAATGTTACACATTGAAATAAAACTATTATTTACGGATTTTATCGCGGATTTGGTTTAATTTTTAAATTTTTTGAATTCCCGACATTTTGATTACTTTACAGCTTTCGTGGTCACGGGGCGGACTGAGGTGTTAGTCATCCGCTCAGTGAATGTTACAATTTAACTACCCTTAATTTTGAATTATTAAATTAAAAAGTTAATTTAAATAACTAATCTGTTTTTGCGTTCCGATCCACGCAGAAGGAGCTCACTGTGTCTTGAGGTCTGGCAGTTGGTCTTTTGGGTTCAACATTAATTAAGTTTAGAATTGGATCCCATGCTTGTGCAAGGTTCAAGCCATCTTCCCTATTGAAATTTGGATGTTTTTTAATTTCAATAGCCTCGCGAAACATCCTGGGCAGAAAACGGTGTTCTTTCGCGAGGACTTGGGGCTGGTCAAAACGAAGGAAATGCTTGGAGCCTTCTTCAATGTGCTCAGCAACTGCAGACTTCGTTGAGCGTCGATGTTTGACGTCAGCTATATGTTCTTTCACGCGGGTCCCAATGCTTCTTTTGGTACACGTAACATTAATCGAAACGTCGGGAATTCAAAAATGTAAAAATTAAACCAAATCCGCGATAAAATCCGTAAATAATAGTTTCATTTCATACCCAACACGTTTAAAACGCATTAAAATGAATAGCCTGAGTGATAGATGGAAACTCTGAGATGTGAACTTCCTGTACAAAATTTTAAGAAATCAAGTTGTTTGTCCACCATTATTATACTTAATAAAAATACGTGTTCCAAGTCGATTACCAAGAAAACTCATGGGGTTACTGTGTCCACCTTCATGAAGGACTAATCTAAAACAAAATTCTACAATAGCCAGATTATCTAGATCCTATAACACTCTCGGCCAAAGCGTTGATGTGTTTAATGACTCAGTACGTACTTTTAAGACTGAAGTAATGAAACTAATTAGTGATAAGAAATTGTTGAAATATTATTTTAATATTATTTTGTTTGGTTGTTTTTTTATTAAGTCTTTTTGTTATTTCTTTCAATTTCTAATGTTGTTAATATTTGATTTTGTTTTATTATATTTTATGATTCTAGATTTCCTTATGTTTTTATTTAAATTTGATTCTAGTATTACTTAGCAGTTATTTGATATTCAATGCATGTTGTGACGCCTGCAGGTAGTGCATTTAGCATGTTAAAATTGTAAGTTTATTAGATGTAAGAAACAATGTAATCACCATTAGAAGTCCTTCTGTATCTGTACATCTGTATCTGTATCAGCCCATATACGTCCACTGCAGGGCACGGGCCTCCTCTACAATCGATAGTACGATTGAGAGTAGTTAGGCCATATAGTCCACCACGCTGGCCTAGTGCGGGTTGGCGGACTTACATACCATACAATTTTTTATAAATCGTTATGGTATGCAGGTTTCCTCACGATGTTCCTTCACCGTTTTTAGTGCGTGGTGATTGACTATCAATACACACATGACTCCGAAAAGTCAGAGGTGTGCCCTGGGATTCGAACCCGCGACCACCGTGAACATGTTGGCAGTCGTGTTGTTAGGCCGTTTACCAACAGGCCACCACGCACTTCTGTATGAGCCCATATACGTCCCACTGCAGGGCACGGGCCTACTCTACAATCGACAGTACGATTGAGAGTAGTTAGGCCATATAGTCCACCACGCTGGCCTAGTGCGGGTTGGCACCACGCACTTAGAAGTCCTTAAATAAATTAAATTAAATTAAAATAAAATACATTTGGATATGCTACGTTTACATCATTTTCAGTCGATAATTGTAAATTCCAATAAACTAGACTTAGCTTTCGTTTACATTCGTATAGTTTGCTTTCTTAAGTGATGTGTTGCAAATGGCTTACTATTTGGATTGTCGGTTGCGTTATATTGTTTCGCTATCTCAAACGATGTATGATGAGCGTCAATTTTACTTAAAGAGGTTAAACTCGCATCTATTGTGATCTCATCAATATTACTGAGAATTAGATCTAAGGTACGATTATACTAATTTTTTACTTTATTATACCGAGAAAAAACATTCAAGTGACATATAATGTGACCAAAAGATAACGTAAGTTTGATTTATAATTATTAGTTTTTGTGTTTCATGTGTGTCAGATTTTTAATCAATGGAACCAATTAAAGTATTGGTTTAATAGTGTTGTAATCTATGGTTTGAATGATGTATCAAAATAAAAAAAAAATAAAGTTTTGTCTCTGTTCTGTTTCCGACTTTCACGTATTTATTAGAGGTTATGGGCTTATCCCGAAATATTATCAGTTATTTTAGTTTAAAATAGATAATTAGTGGAATTGCGGAAACATGAGTACGAACTATATTGCCAGTGTTCCTAAACTAAAAGGAAGAGAAAACTATAGTGAGTGGAGCTTCGCGGCTGAGAATTTGTTGGTGCTCGAAGAGATGGACAATTACATCAAACCGACGCCAGATTCAGAAATTAAGCCGATTGACGATGCAAAAACAAAGGCAAAGCTACTATTGACGATAGACCCGTCATTGTACGTGCATGTAAAGAACACCAAGACTTCAGCAGAATTATGGTCTACATTGAAGACTATGTATGATGATTCTGGGTTCTCAAGAAAAATAACCTTGCTGCGACATTTGATATCCATACGACTAGACAACTGTAATTCTATGGCGTCTTATGTGACTCAAATGGTCGAGACAGCACAGCGGTTGAATGGCACGGGATTTACAATCACAGATGAATGGGTTGGCTCATTACTGTTAGCAGGTTTGTCTGATCGCTATACACCTATGATCATGGCAATAGAACATTCTGGGATTTCGATAACGGCAGATAAGTCATAAAGTCGAAATTACTTGACATGGAAGAGACCAGTAACAATGACAGCATGAAAACCGGAGCTGCATTTGTCGCGCGAAATAAATTACATTCTGGCAACATTAATAAGCAAAAAAAGAATGGCAGTCTCTCAACGTCAAATAAGAAAATGGTTACAGCAATGACAAACTCTACGAAAGCAATTACATGCAATAAATGTAAAGAAGATGGTCATTATCGAAATCAGTGCCCGTTATTGAAGAAAATAATAACAAATATGTATTTAATGTCGTTTTCCTGAATGGAAAGTTTAACAAAACAGAGTGGTACGTGGATTCTGGCGCGAGCGCTCACATGACGGCGAATGAATCTTGGATAAGAAATACGAACAATACACCAAGTTTACCTGAAATTGTGGGAGCAAATGAATCAAAAGTACAAGTTGTTTGTTCCGGAGACGTCGACATTGTGTCTGATTTAAATTTCGACAGTACTGTGAAAGATGTGTTATGCGTGCCTAGTTTAACAACAAACTTATTATCCGTAAGTGAACTTATTAAAAATGGAATGTCAGTTTGATGAAAACACTGCTATATACGAAACAAAAGCAATGTTTTGGTAGCCACAGCTGATTTGTCAGATGGTGTATATAAGCTTAGACTGCACACACGAAGTTCAATGTTGGCTGCACCCGCAGTAACTGGTAAAATATGGCACAGAAGGCTGGCACACATGAATAGCCAGGACATGAATAAAATGAGAAATATGGTGGAAGGTATGTCATATGAAAACAATTTTGACATAACCAAGTCTCAGTGTATAACTTGTTGCGAAGGGAAGCAGGAAAGATTACCCTTTACACATGTAGGTGAAAGAAGTACAGAGACGCTACATAGAATCCATACAGACATTTGTGGTCCGATGGAAACCCGTTCATTGAGTGGTGCTAACTATTTTATACTATTTGTCGATGATTTTAGCAGGATGACATTTATATACTTTCTTCGGAAGAAAAGTGAAGCATTTACTCATTTCAAGATATTTAAAACAATGGTTTGAAAATCAGTTAAATAAGAAATTAAAATATTAAGGTCAGATAATGGACTAGATTACACAAACAAGAGTTTGAGGATTATTTAAAGCAAGAGGCATAATTCATCAAAGATCGAATAGTTATACACCTGAACAGAATGGCCTGTGTGAGCGAGCAAACCGTACTGTGGTTGAGAAGGCTAGATGTCTACTGTATGATGCAAAACTGGAAAAAACATTTTGGGCAGAAGCAGCAAACACTGCTGTCTATTTAAAAAATAGATCCATTGCATCGGGACTTCAGAAAACTCCATATGAATTGTGGTATGGAAGAAAACCAGACCTAAGCCACATACGTTTGTTCGGATGTAAAGTCATGGTACATATCCCTAAGGAACGTCGTTTGAAATGGGATAAGAAGTCTGCAGAGCACATATTAGTTGGCTATAGTGAAAATGTTAAGGGCTACAGGCTATACAATCCTGTCAAGAAGAATCTTGTTACCAGCAGGGATGTTATCTTTATGGAAGAAGAATTAGATAGTGCAGAAAACAATCAGGAGTAGCTATCTGGATTCCTAATGAAGAGACACCTGCAAGACTTGTGGCTAAAGGTTTTTTCGCAAAAACCTGGCATTGACTATACTGACACTTTCTCGCCAGTAGTTAGACACGCTACACTAAGATTATTATTTGCCCTTAGTGTTAAGTTGAATATGTCTATCATCACTTAGATGTGACTACAGCATTTTAAATGGTTTTTTGAAAGAGGAAATTTACATGTCAGTACCTGATGGCTTTGTGAACAAAAGTGGGGGAAAGGTTTTGAAATTAAAACGAGCAATTTATGTCTTAAAACAATCTTCTCTTGCATGGTATGAGAGAGTTAAAGATTTACTTTGTAAATTGAATTTTAAAAATAGTCAATATGAGCCTTGTTTGTTCACAAAAACAAAGGGTAAAATTAGAATTATTGTGGTCTTATATGTAGATGATTTTTAATTTTCTCTAATAGTTCTGTTGAAATTTATAATTTGAAACATGTTTTGGGTGCAGAATTTAAATTAAAAGATTTAGGACCTGTGGGACAATATTTAGGCATGAGAATAAATGTTGATAAAAATAAAAATGTTACAACTGTATATTGAAAGATTAGCTTCTAGATTCAATATTTCAGATTGTAAAACTTATAAAACCCCAATTGAATGTAAGTTAAATGTTAAGAAAGCTGATGAATGTGTATCTGACCTTCCATATCAAAAGTTAATTGGATCATTAATGTATTTGGCAGTACTAACTAGACCAGACATTTCCTATTCTGTTAGTTTTCTAAGCCAATTTAATAATTGTTACAATCATACACATTGGCATTATGCTAAACGCATTTTAAAATATTTGTTAGCTACAAAAACATATTGTTTAACATTTTGTAAAGATAGTAGCAAGTTACAGGGTTTTGTGGATAGTGATTGGGCTAGTGACGCCTTAGACAGAAAGTCCTATACAGGATTTTGTTTTACAATGTCTGGATCTGCTATTTCATGGCAAAGCAGGAAGCAAAGGACTGTATCTCTCTCCAGTACAGAGGCTGAATATACTGCTCTGTCTGAGGCAGCTCGGGAAGCAGTATATCTTAGAAACCTTCTTCAAGAAATTATAGGTAGTTTTAGTATGATTGAGCTCTATTGTGACAATCAAAGTGCATTAAAATTGTCAGCAAGCAATCAAAGTCACAATAGATCAAAACACATTGATGTAAAATATCACTATGTAAGAGATGTTGTTAATAATAATTATATAAAAATTCTGATATTTTCACCAAAGGTTTATGTCCTGTTAAACATTATAAGTTTCTGCATAAATTGGGAATTATACCCAGATAATTTTTTTTTGTTTATTTTGATAAGTGGGGGTGTTGTAATCTATGGTTTGAATGATGTATCAAAATAATAAAAAAAAAGTTTTGTCTCTGTTCTGTTTCCGACTTTCACGTGTTTTATTAGAAATAGCTTGTGTGTACATTTTTTTTTACTAGCCTATACTGTCCCACTGCAGGGCAAAGGCCTCCCTTTCCTTCTTCCACCCGTCTCTATCCAAGGCTTTCATCCTCCAGTTGTTATGAAAATGATCTAAGTCATCTTTCCACCTTCTACGCGGCCTACCACGTGGTCTTTTTGTCTTTTGGGGAGTCCATTCAATAGCAGTCCTAGCCCACAACTCTCCTGACATGCGACAGACGTGGCCTGCCTAGTCTCACTTTAATTTGGCTGTTTGTTGCCCAACGTCCACAAAAAAAGAGTACGATGCGGTGACAGTTGAAATTATAGAAAAACAATTACCTACGGCCTTTGATTATATACATGTCTCGATTGAGTAATGCTAACAAACGACGCGCTAAAACTGTCCACACTTTTGTTGATAATACCGGTCGTGTCCTTATTGCAATCAAACTGTCAAGGTGAGTGTGTTTAGGGATGCCTATTCCAGATTATTAACTTAACTTTTCTCTATTATTTGATAAACAAAATAGGTTAAATAAAATAATTTTCTTTATTTAAAGTAATTATACTATTAATTATTACATTTATAACGCATTTCACTAAAAACAATAAATACAATGGTAAAAGTATACACTAATTTTTAGATCAAAACCCATCTCCTAGTGTTTTTTTCGGAATAGAATGAATTCTTTGGATTTATTTCCTGGGCTGTTTTATCTGATTTTTATATTTATGTAAAATATAAATAATCATAAGTAAACTGTTCGGAACACACGACTGAAGTCTTGTGAGGCTACGAATGGTCTAAATTGTGTAAATTTAAATTAAAATGTGTAAATATGTGTAATATCCCTCCAGCAATTTGCTAGTACGGAATCCGTAGAAAGTCTAAAAAATATTAGAAAGAACTAACAAAATTATTATAAAGTGCATGACGTCATGGCTTTCATTCATATTGTGTAGGTAAGTTAATATTCCTCATCAAATAAATAATGCCATTCTTCTTGTTGTTCTTCTGATCGAAATATGATGTAATTATAAATGATGATATTTGTATTTTATCTCCCATAGTTTCACCAAATCTCTCTATTAATAAATTGACAACACTGGCCAATGAAACTCATCTTCAATTAACGAATTAAAAGTTCGTGTTTTCTTCAAATAATAGTGGTTTAACCACAAATGTTACCGATCAAAAGTGATATTGGTGTTATTATATAGTTTTCACACATAATTACGATATAATTGGACAGCACAAATCGGCATAATTATTTTTCGGGAGCACGTTAACGTAGTGATTTATATTCTCTTTGGAGCACGTTATCCATATGTAGTTGAAATGGCACTGACGTGCGTGAGAAGCGAGTCTACCAAATTTTTTTTGGGCCGTTCGGTGAGGTGTGATGTGTCATCTAGACGAGTATATAATCAAAGCCTACGGCAATACTATTAAAATAAAATTATCATTGTCATTGTGTTCGTTAAAGAATTTTCTACGTAGGTATTTCTACAGGGTATATCAAGACTGCTACCGAAAACGAATCCGTGTGGTAGTTTAAGCGACTTCAGACACAATGCAACAGAAAAAGTTGCAAAAAAAAGCGACATTTTTTTTTTGTTATTTTTTTCCGATGGCCATATTTGGGTGGTAAATACATTTTTTCCTAAAATAATAGTATATACCCTTTTATTTATAAATACTCTAAGGTATAAAAGAGTTTAAATTATTATTTTAGCAAAAACTATGGATTTACCACCCAAAAATGACGATATTTAAAAAATCATAAAAAAAAATTGTCGCGTTTCTAGGCGAAATTTTTAATTGCATTGTGTTTGTTGCCTCTAAAACTACCACCCGGCTTCGTTTTCGGTAGCAGTCTTGAGATACCCGGTATACATTTTCGTACGCTTTTGTGTTTTTGAGATTTAAAATAAACAAAGAGACTATTAACAAAAATAAATAAAAATAATGAGTATCTAAACATTTCCCTTCGCAGTATATCTGGTAAACATATTAAAACTAAATTCAATCCGAGCCCTCATAAAAAAAATCGACTCTTTTAGCAAGCTATACGTTTGATTTGAGTTGCAGAATAATAAGAACCATCAAAAACATCCTGTAAAAAAATCCAAGTCTCGCAGCTCAGGTTTTCTACCGCAAAAAGTTGTGAGATGCATGTAATACCAAGTCGATTAATTTATTTAGTCCTTAAGGGACCTTCTATATAAAGTTATTACGTTAGTTATTACCATATCAATATTAAAAATTCTTTACGTTTTAAATAAATTGATCGACTTGGCCATCGCATGAAAACATAATGTATCATACAATTTATACATAATGCTGCTGGCCAAGTCGATCTATTTATTTTTTCTTATTTTTGTAGGTATCAATTTATCACAAATATAGCGGATTTGATTATTAATGTTCTTTCTTTCATTGTAATTGATATTTTCGAGTTATTTAATCTATTTATTTGCAAGTTTTTCTTCGTCATGTTTTTCTAGAGGAATGTTGTACAGTTTCATGGGCTGAATACACCATTTCCCTCTCTATATCCCCTCCTGTTATGCCTCATGTATATAGATATCTATCTACAACTATTATTCCATTATATACGGGTACAATGATTCATTAACTGCAAATGTAACTTTGTAATCCTATACATTTATATGGGATTACAAAGTTATACACGCAGTTGGTCTATCTAGAAAACTAGACACAAATTATGAAATGTTTAAATTTTCCCTTGATGTAGACACTAAATACTAATTAAATTCTAAATTTGAAGGTTCTATGTCTGCTAGAAGTGCCTTAGACTTTTGATGATCGGTCAGTCAGTCAGTGAGTGACAAAATTACGAAAGTTTGACAAGTTATAATTCTTAAACTACTGGTTCAAATTGAATGAAATTTTAAATATACAGTGTTTACACAATGCCTGCTTAGTAACTGAAAATTCAGGCTTCATGCTTTAGCCACAACGAAGTTATAGGGGGTTGAAAATGGTCTGAATTGCTTCGAGAAAAGGATGTTACGGCCTATAGCTCGACTTGGAGGGGGCTCGGCCGCGCCCCCAAATAGACGGTAACCTGCAGCATTACATTGCGTCTGTTATGTACGTAGCAGTCTGTATAAGTAGCTTCAGCTTGACATCTGTGTGAGGGTTCAGGAAAATAATACAAATTGTGCATTAAAGATTTTATTGGTTGATAAGGTTCGCAAGTTCCGTGTATACACGAGGCGCAGCTCGCCCGCTCGCTGCACGCACGACACAGTCCGCGAGCGCGAGCCTGCGCGCGCCGCTGCTCTCACCACATATTTGTAATAACAACCTTCCTTAACATCATATTATATTTACAAAACAATTTAACATGATTCACAGTACTCAATTAAATCTCGTCTGTGGTCCACGCACCGACACGTCGGCGTCGGCGCGAGTTTGGCTCACGTCGACTATACCACTATATATTAACGTTTTAGAGTCCGCACTCTTCACTCACCCGCACTAGAGCACTTAAATCATTATTTCTTTTAGTTTTTTTGTCAGTCAGCGTCCATTGATCGTTTCACACGTGAAGTGACCGAGCGGGCCGAGCGGCGCGTTGCGGTGTTAGAAGTGTGCACGCGCGTGTCCGTTCCAGCGCGCGGCGGCGGGTGGCGCCTCCTGCACGGAGGAGCTGCTGGTGATCTCCGTGTGCGGCGCGGGGTAGTAGACGGTGGGCGCGGGCGAGGGCGCGCGGCGCGAGCGACCCCGCGAGGTGGTGGAGCGCGCGTCGGAGCGGCGCAGCGTGCCGTTGCGCGCCAGCCGCAGCGACACGCGCTCGCCGCACGACGCGAACGAGTCGTCGCGCGTGTGCTCGGGCGAGTCGCGCGCGCGCCGCCGCCACCGCCCCGCGCAGAACATCTTCAGGAACACGCGCTTGAACTTCTCCCCGAATATCACGTATATGACGAAGTTGACGCTGCTGTTGATGGTGACCAGCAGGTTGGTGGTCTTGACGAGCGGGTCGAGGTGCTCGAGCTGGTCGCCGCTGAACACCTCGATGGAGTTAGTGACGAGCGGAAGCAGGTTGCACAGGAAGAACACGAGCACGACGACGAGCAGCATGGTGGCGAGGCCGAGCTCGCGGCGCTGCACGCGTGACAGTCTCGCGCGCTCGGCCTGCGCGCGCCGCACCTGGCGCACAATGCACGCGTTGAGCGCGGCCAGCGCGGAGAACGGTACGATGTACATCACGATCATGTACATGGAGTGAATGTACACCACGATGTAGGTCTCTGTGCGCCACTGCAGGTTGGCGGTGACGCAGTACACAGGCTCGCCCGCCACCTGCCGCTGCACCACCTCCGCCTCGAAGAACTTGGGCGCGTTGTAAGCGAGCGCGAATGCGGCCGTGCCCAGCACGTACCAGCGCGCGCGCGACGACGTGCACAGCGCCTTCGCACGGAACGGATGACACACGGCCACCCAGCGCTCCACCGTCACGATGAGCGTCAGATACACGGACATGGTCTGCGCCGCGTTGGCGATGGGGTACGCGTAGGGCGTGATGTGCGGGCATATGTGGTAGTAGTAGTGCTGCAAGCGGCCCGTGTACGGGTACACGGCCGTGAGCCCGAACAGCAGCACGGAGGTGACGATGAGCACGGTGTCGCACGCCGCCAGCCCCACCAGCAGGCAGTTGACGGACGAGCGCATCTGCGGCCGCGACAGCACCAGCACAGATAGCGCGTTGCCCAGCAGCCCGCCCGCGCCGATGGCGTTCAGCAGCACGCCGTGCACCACGAACCGGAACAGCTTGTCCGCCTCCTCCACGCCGTAGTCCGAGTCACAGCCGTCGGGCTCCAGCTCGCCCGGCGCGCTCGCGTTCATGTTGGTGCCGCGGGCCGCCGCACCATCCTCGCCGCACCGCGCCGCACCTGCAACCGTCGACAACAACACTATACACGTGCGCTATGTCACTGTAGTAAAAACTTATTTCTAAAAAGAATAAAAGCATAGTGAAACGCGTCAGTCAAAGAGAATTTAAATCACTACGTTAGTGTCAGTGTGACACGGTGCGATGTGGGCGGTCGACGCGGGCGCTCGAGCGACATGCTGGTGGCGGTGGTGCTGGCGCTGGTGGTGGCGGCGGGCGAGGGCAGTCGTTACGGGTTCTACCGGCAGATGGGCGGGGGCGCGGGGCGCGGTGCGGGCGGCGGGGGTACGCGGCGCGTGTTCGGCGGCTCGGCGGCGGAGCTGAGCGCGTTCCCGGGCGCGTGCGCGTTGCTGGACCGGTACTGGGCGGCGCGCTGCTCGGGCGCGGTGGTGGCGCCGCGCTGGGTGCTCACGGCCGCGCATTGTGTGTCCCCGAACGTCGCCTACGTCAAGTACAACGCCCGCCGGCCCGCCTCGTCCGACGGCGACGTCGCACCCGTGCATTATCTGTACCGGCATCCCGGGTGAGTATCGCGCTGTCGGCCCGCGCCAGCCCCGCCGGCGCCGCTCTACACGCGCGTCGTGTGCACGGCAGGTACAAGGTGGTGCAGGAGGACGAGGGCCGCGGCATGGACGTGACGCTGCTGCACCACGACGTGGGGCTGGTGCGCACGCGTGCCGACATGCGCCTCGCCACCAAGCCTGCGCTGCAGCCGCTCACCGCCATGCGCCTGCACAACCCTATCGACCTACGCGACCGGGAAGTCACTGTGAGTAGCCAGCGTTGGCGCGACACACGCGTGCTTGACCACGTGACCGCGTGAGTGTGTGTGTGTGTGTGTGTGTGTGTGTGTGTGTGTATGTCCAGGTGTTCGGGTTCGGGCGCACGGAGAGGTCGCTGCTGGGCGAGGAGTTGTTCGCAGTGCGGCTGCGGCTGGTGTCGTGCGAGCGCGGCTCGTGGTTCCACTGCGCGTGCGGGGTGTCGCGCGGCGCGGAGGGTGCGCGCGGCGTGTGCTCGGGTGACTCGGGCGGGCCGGTGGTGTGGGCGGGCGCGCAGGTGGGGGTGACGTCGATGGGGCCGCTGGAGTGCGCGTCTCGCGGCGCGGCGCCGGCGGCGGGCGCGACCAGCGTGTTCACGGCGCTGTACAACTACGCGGCGCTGGTGAACGCCACCATCCACGACACGGAGCGCGAGTTGCAGATGCGCATGATCTCCGCCGCGCCGCGCGCCGCGTCCGACCTGCTGGCGACGCTGCTGGCGGCGAGCGTGGCCCTTGTATAATATACTCATGTTTTGCTCAAGCTTGTTGAATTATTTTAAATATAGGTAGGTATACACGATAAATATTCTTCCTGAGAGAATGCACGAACATACAAATAATACAATGTTTTCTAAATATTACAAAATTACTAAATCTGCTTTATGTATGTATAAAGTAATATAGTTGATGGATATTAAATTTTCCGTGTGGTGTTTGCATACTAGAAAAGAAAAAAATCTTGTCTTTGCGGCAAAGTAACGTGAGGAAACCTGCATACCATAGCGATTTATAAGAATTTCTATGGTATGTAACTCCGCCAACCCGCACTAGGCCAGCGTGGTGGACTATATGGCCTAACCACTCTCAATCGTATTTCTAGAGGAAGCCCGTGCCCTGCAGTGGGACGTATAGAGGCTGACACAGAGTTTCCAATTAATTGATGATTGATAACTTCCTGATAAAAAATGGTTGCCTGTAAAGTCGGTTTTACGGGCGAAGATTTTACGTGACAACGTCTTTTTCTCGGTAGAATATTTATTGATATGAATATAATTAAATTGCACAATAGGAACAAGGAATTGAATGAAATAAGAATTGCACAAATTTTAACTATAGAAATATATTTTGTTTACTAAAACATTGTACATGTAATGACGAATCTAAGCACTCCATATTTTCACTACAGACACAGCTGACGATACTTTAACCACACGTGTGAACTTGTATTGTGACGCTTTCTTGTTTTTCCAACGCCAAGAACGTTCGAGAAAGACAAAGACAGAGACACAAGCATGCGCCGATTCAATGCGCCTAATTCTCTAGTGCTGCGCGCGCACCGTTACGTTACCGGGCGTTACACTTTTTCATAAGTGACTCCCAGCCGCAACCTAATTTAAGACGTTGTCACGTCAAAAATGCTAACGTTAACAAAGAGAGATCATGGCCGAGTATTTTCAGTAGTATTTAGGATAAAGTTTGAGAGATGAGTATACAAGTCGCGCGTAATTGTATAGCAACACAAATAGAGCGCTATGAGTAAGTAGGATGTTTGAATCGGCAGAGGCTAATGTAGATGCATGAGCAAGAGTGAATGCACTACACTTTGGCGGCACTAGAGAAGGCGGCAGTTGTTTAGTGGCGGGTGGTCGGCACGGCGGAGTGTCGGCGCGCGCTCGCGACTACTTAGCTAATGGGTCGCGGCGCGACGTCGCAGCCTCACTCGCACACCCTCACTGTGCCGACAAAGTAATGAGAACGCGCACAAAGCGGCGACCTGCAGCAGGCACGCGCCGCTACACTACTTTTGCTACTGATGATCAACGTGTGCGTCTCTATATTCGTCATTCACTAACTCTAAATCAATACATTCCCAGATAGAAACGAGCTGGTTTGAGGAGCCACAGTTACGCCTGCTGTCTCGGCGCGATTCCTGAACAGTAGCGCGATAAATTGATAACAGCTTTTTCTTGTATTATTATATGTAAGTGTTATTAAGATCAGATATACGTATTTTTAGTACAGAATATCAAGAAACCACTCAGGATTGGCAGTAGATAAATCTCTCAGATTAAAGACAGTTGTTTCCGCACACAATGTTTATATTTACATGTACGGGGACCACGGTTAGCTAATATGCTCGTCTTTAGTGTGAAATCGCAATTGCAGCAAGTTCTTAAATATTATGAAGTGAAGTGCAGAAAGGCACGTATCAATATTGGCACTGTAGCATTAGTGCTACGACGTAGCCTTGTAGCCGGTTGGTTACTATGACGCGACGTAGCAAGCGGGCGAAGGCCAGAAATTTAATAATCATAAAAATAGTAGGGCGACAGCGTGGTCACGGCGTAATACTGCGTGGTGATCCTACCATAGATGATTCTACAATGAATTCGGGGTGCGATTAGGTATGCCCATGACGACAGAATGTGTAGCCACTGTTGCCGAATATAGTCATTCAACTATACTTAGGAATATATATTATATGGGAAGAGTAGGGCACGTTTTTCAGTACTATCATCATCAGCCCATCCTCGTCCACTGCTGGACATAGGCTTCTCCTGTGGAACGCCACTGGGTTCGATCTTCAGCTCATCATCTCCAACTGCTACCAGCCGTCGTTCGAATGTATACGTTTTTACAGAGGAAATAATACGAATAAGGAACTTAAACATGCTAGGTATATATTATTACAATGTTCACATTTTTGGAGGATTCCGAAGCGCCCGGGCGTCTCGCGCGTGTCGGTAAATAAAACAAAATCGAACCCCGCGCGGCACGCAGGCTCGCAGGTAGTCCTACATGTTTTACATTCGGAGCGGAAGTGAAGTGGGCTATTTGTCGCGGCGTGCTGGTATATTATTTATGTATACGCTTTATTGTCCATCTTAAGCGTTATAGTGAAAAAATATTATGAAGTAAAACATAAATAGTACAATGGGTGACCATATCGCAATGAACGTCCCTTCTTGGCAACCTTTGGATGAACAAGAGTTGTTTTACTGGTGTGTCTGTTTTAGTTAAGTGTGACATGTAGCATCGCATGCTATTGGCAGTGCTCGCCGTCACAAATACTTTGTCAGTACGAATAATATTAACTCTACGCGAGTGTCTGCGTGTGCTCACATGATCGCGAGACATGTCGGGAGGTTTATCGACTCGAGGCACACAACCGCCGATCTGGCTCGAAAGTGCTAACAGTCGAAGGCAAACATTACGTTGGAGAAGTTAGTGGCGGCGTTAATTATCCGGGAGCGCCGCGTCAGCCACGCCGCGCTGTGACTCCACACTTCAACACTTTAGCATCGTTCTTTACTGCTCACAGTACCAGCATTGTGTAGCTTACTGTAATATCTTAACAACAACTCACTTATTGTTCAAGATATTGCATTATATGTATTTAAGTTCTACAACACCTTACACTTATTGATGTGTTTATATGAAAGTTCATTGTATTTTGTAAAAGAACTACTGTTTTCCCGTACAATGTACAACAGCAACGTTGAAGTCTTTAATTCGAGTGAATGTAACATTTTAATTCGTGACGGAACGAATGAAAAAGTAATGGAACGTTATTCCCGCGCCGAGAATAAACAAATGTGAAGGTAAATGCATTGGGTAAGTATGTGTCGTGTGTGGTCCGCGCGTGTCGCGTGTAGCGCACGGCACGGCGCGGTGTGGAAGCTCGAAATCTCAATGTCAATTATTTCAACAGCATTTTCATACAAACAATATGAACTTTGCTATATTTAAGTTTTTTTATACAAAACGTCACCTTATTATATTTGATGATAAGGGGAAAAGCTTATTGTGTATTAAAACAAAAAATATTTGTTTCGATCTCGCGCCATAGGAGCCAAAATCCCAGTTTTATTATAGCTATTCAAACATATTGTATCAGTATTAGTGCGGAATGGTGTCTTGATACTCAATGTGAAGTGTGGCTAGTGAATGTGCTGGTGGGCTTGTAGTGTCCCAATAGCTGGACACTGAATGAGTCGCACAAACCGTCCTGTTATATTAGGGAAGTGTAATCATGAGCCAAGTCTTCGTGCTCTGACAGATGAAGTGTCGGCGAGCACCTTGCAGGACGCGCGAGCGGTCGCGGTCAGCGGTGCATTAGGAATGCACACACTCAATTAACTCTGCATGTTGTACTGCAGCCTGTCTAGTACTCATATCGTACTAGCCATGTCTTCAACTTCATTTACGCAGCATATTTAACAGATATCGTGTTATGTTTGTTAAATAAAAATTCAATCATTATCAGTATCAGCCCATATACGTCCCACTGCAGGGCACGGGCCTCCTCTACAATCGAGAGTACGATTGGGAGTGGTTAGGCCATATAGTCCACCACGCTGGCCTAATGCGGGTTGGCGGACTAAAAAAATTCAATAATTTCTTCTAAAGCTATGCAGTGTCTGCGGTAGATTTTGATAATATATTTCAGCATTTTATATCGTTAGACTTCTTAATGAATTTAGAGTGTAGCCCGATGTGACACAAGTTAATCACTTTATGTTCTGAATGCGATGGAGGTCGTGTCTTGGAACAACAGATGTTTTGTATAAAAATATCAATTTTGTTAATAAGGGAATATGCGCTTTGTGTTGGGGCTGCAAACCGTTTTAGCGCATTTGAAAGTGCTCGATACCTTAACATTCAATAAACATACAAGTATTGAAATATTCAAGTCACAACGTGTTAGTCGCTTCACAAAGCAGACCATTTTATGTGTGCTATAGTTTAATTCATCTACGTCTACAATCATTTATTATTTATGAAGTTGGAAATATTTATATTCAACCATCATATTCTGATATATAATAATTTCTTAACTATATAAAAATAGCAAATATTTAGAGTTCTTTCTTATGGTGAAAAAACATCTTAAGATTATCAGAACTGCTAAGTATACCTTTTAACTTTAAATACATAATTATAATCCGAAATCTCAGTTGTTTGTGCGACCTGCACTCAACGTCTCGGCAACATTCGCGACGAAGCATACTTCACATAAGGTTTTCTAAGTTTTGCTATAAATTACTGGGTTCATATAAACACTAGCGGTACGTAAGGGCGCGGCAATTACTTCACGACTACTGCGTAAATACCTAGTTGTTAGTTATTAGAAATTCTCTGCTCTATGCGATGACTGAATGTGATGAGATTACTCACTCTATACAATTTCTAAGTGTGTTTAATAAGTAATTGCGTGGTGGCCTGTTGGTAAACGGACCAGACGCGGCTGCCAACATATTCACGGTGGTCGCGGGTTCAAATCCCAGGGCACACCTCTGACTTTTTGGGGTCATGTGTGTATTATATTCAATCACCACGCACTAAAACAGTGAAGTAAAACATCGTGACGAAACCTACATGCCATAGGGATTTATAAGAATTTCTATGGTATGTAAGTCCACCAACCCGCATTAGGCCAGCGTGGTGGCCTAACCACTCTCAATCGTTCTCGCGATCGTAGAGTTGGCCCGTGCCCTGCAGTGGGACATATATGGGCTGGTACAGAACAGAACAGATACAATTTCTATATTCAGCTCGTGATTAGAAATCCAGTTTGTTAAATTTTATGTGTACGATAAGGATATAAATATGGGGTTATTGTTAATACCGTGCCGGCCGCAGTCGCGCTCGACGAAGCGATCACACAGTATTCATATTTATGTAGTGTGTTACTTTATAGTTTTCACAATCATCTAGTTATCGTTTTCATCGCATCAATAAATTGTTTTATGGCTAAACCATAAATTAAATTAAAAACAGACTGTAGCGAGCGGTGGCCGAAATCAGTATGTCGGTTGCTAAACAAATAAGAGGATCTATTTCTGTTAGGTATAAATTGAGTTGCGTGATGTCGATGTCAATCCCCGAGTAGCTGTTACTGACCGTGCCGTGGTGCTGGTCAGCGCGGGACCTCGTCCACCAGTACCTCTTCAAGAAAACCTGTCAAATTGACCCCATTCAATACCTATTGCTTGAACATCGCTAATTACAAGCTGAACGGATGGTTACACATTAATATCAGGTTAGGAGGCGGGCTGCTGACGCACACGCCGCTCGCTGACGCAGATTTCTAGTTTTTGTTGTTGAAATACGAATAGTCGAAATACTCGTACAACCTTAAAGCGAGCGGCTTGATGTTAGATGTAGTCACTTCAACAGTTATTATCGTGGTCTACACTGAATCGTGCCTGCTATGACGCACGATACTCCTATAAAATCTGATATTATGAGATGTTTATCATTCCAATGTGTCCGGGTCGGATATATTATGTAAATACATTCGTCTATCACTATGCTATTATATTTAATTTGATTTTGCGGAATACCACGTTTCATTTATTTATTTATTTTTATTTGAGAACCGCATACACATACATATAGGAACACGAAAATGTTATCAGGTCCACCGAAGCGAGAGCGGCTTGTTCTTATCCTAGTCATTTGTTTTTTTTAAATATAATTAATGTAATAAAACAAATGTAGTGGTGTTTAATTCCCTCACAGTTGTGTTGATATTGTGATTAGCAATTTAGTGGACGCCGCGCGGGGTAGCCGGGGCGCGGGCGCGGGGCTGGGACATTCACTAAACTACGTTACACTGGAAACTTGTTTAACAAACACAAATACATCGGCAGAATCTCAACAGGCAGAGGAATATAAATGGGTGGCGCCTGACGTCGGCTGACTTTGAGATGAAAGCCTGTCGAATGTCGCTGACGGTTGCGCTCACTAGGGTTGTAGTGTAGGTTGTACTTTGCGTTTGTACACCGCTGATGACTGTCGTGCATTAAGGAGCACATGTGTAGTGTGTTCGTGTGAAGAGTGGGTGCGAGGGCGCCGCTCTCGAGTGAGCGCCCCTCAGGAGCGCTGTGCTGCGCCACGAGTGGTTAACGCAGTGCAGTCGGGAGCGCACATCGCCACAACGCGTCTACATCTAAACAAATTTTTTTTTTTTTGACAGCCTCCGTGGCGCAGTTGGTTAGACGCCGCCTGTGAAGCGAGAGGCCGCGGGTTCGATCCCCGCACCGAGAGAAATGTTTGTGCTGCCCACAAATATTTCTTCCGGGTCTGGGTGTTGTGAGACCGAAAAGTCTCTCGTAGTTCCTGATACCCACGACACAAGACTCGATCTTAGTGTGGGGTCAGGACTATGTATGTGACTGTTGGGTGTTATTTATTTATTTATTTATAAATCCATGCGATACTTCACTTTGTATGGTTAGGACCTAACACGATGTTGCACGCCCTTTTTCACATTTTTGTGTGCCGCTGGCTTTTGCTTACTGGGAGATGTAGATAATGCTTTTCTTCCGGCCACTTGGCCATGAGAAATATATGTAGTACCCATGAAGCTCTGTGACGGCTAAAGTTTCGCACATTAAATTAAATTGAAAACTGTCAAGTTTCACGAATTGTCGTTATTTAACCGAGTGTACACAAATTGCAACAATGTAGTAACTAATACTTACATTGTCACATTACAGTAAAGTTTGTAGAAGTGGGCGAGAAGATAAGCGCTTAAACACGATATAAAAATATTCAGTATTGTTAGAAAATATCGTTAAGTTAGTATCTCGAATTGGACTATTTTTAAGTTTTATTTAGTTCGGTAATATATAGGCAATATAAAACTGGTAAAGATTAGCTATATAACTTTCACCTATGTGACTATGCAGGATGTCAAAATGTGAATATTTATCAGGTTTAGAAGAGATGTATCAGGAGAGGACACAGAGGAGGTTAACCATTATATTATACAAGCGGACCGGCCTGGCTCCGCCCGGATGCAGATACACTTTATTGAAAATACAATATTGACTTTGTTCATCGGGGATAATGTAGAATTATAAAGGTGAAACATTTTCAAACAAGCAATCTAATTTTTCATATTTATCATATTAGTCTAGACTATTGGGCTGACTTAAACCTTCCACCCAATACTAGTCCAAGTCGATTTGTCACAGCGTGCGTTAACCCATATACAAACACATACATTTACAGATGTTTATTACAACACTAATTACTTTTCTGCACAACATAAATATGCATTACTAATTTAAAATTGTTTTAAAATTTAGCAATCCCAATTACATGAAGTCACTGGTGGACGGGAGGTATGTTGTGAACGATGAATTACAACTTTTTCCTAGATGTAAGATGACATTTTATTATTATATTGTTGACTTCACAATACCCAGACAACGAGATTCATCACTGAGCTAATTAGAGTCAGACGTCGCGCTTTGTCGCCGCATGTTGTCCATAATACATTATAATCAGATGTACCCTTAATGTTGATATAATGTTGCAGTTTCTGATGGAGTCAGTTTAAAGGACGCGGCGACGCGGCGTATAACACGCGCTCTAGTGCTTTATAGCGTATCAAGCGGGTTTATGAGGCTGCTAAGTTTCGTATAGCCTGTTTAGCTGGATAAGAGCTGTTGGCAGCAAGTTCAGCTCGGTTTATGGAGGTAACTCAAAATAGCGACTCTCGCCCTCTCTCTCCTCTGAGATTTACAACGAAATTGGAATAAGAGGTTGGTAAATATACCGGGTATATCAAGTTGTTACCGAAAAGCAAGCCGGGTGGTAGTTTAAGTGTCTGCAAACATAATACAAAAATAAAATATCGCAAAGAAACACGACAATTTTTATTAATATGTTTTTAAATACCATTATTTTTGGGTGGTAAATCCATAGATTTTGCTAAAATAATACTTCAAACTCTTTTATACCTTAAACTTAGAGTCTTTATAAATAAAAAAAGTATACACTATTATTTTAGGAAAAAAATGTATTTACCACCTAAATACGGCCGTATGAAAAAAAATTACAAAAAAAAATCGTCGCTTTTTTCGCAATATTTTCTGTTGCATTGTGTCTGAACCTTCGATCAGTGTATATTTTGTCGAAGCTGAAATCGCTTAAACTACCACCTGGCTTCATTTTCAGTAGCAGTCTTGTACCCTGTATAAGTAGAATGTTGCTAAGTACACGAATTTTCTGTGTCGCACAGATATTTTTTATTGTATAATTCCGGCAAATGAGTGTGTCATAAATGATAACAGCGTGGTTCTAAAACTTTTAAGAAAAGGAGACAGATATACTAGAAGTTTTGAATGCATATGCGTTGTAGTACATTACGAGTAAATAAAGGCGGGTGTTGTTGGAGCGGGCGCAGTGGCAACGACAGTCTCGCAAGCTATTTCATGCTCGGGCTATTATATATCAGCTATTTAATGTGCGGTTACCGCGCTGCGTCGCAACTTCAACAACCATCACTAATAACTTTATGGTTTTTTAATATTCCTGTTTGGCATTAGTAATAAACACTAGAGTAGGTTATAGTCGACGGACGGACACAAACGCTTTCAAAAGCTCAATAAATGTGTCATCGATTGCAGCAGTCACAATGCACGAAGAGATCTAACGCGGTGCACTCCAAACTGAAGGCAATTAAGATAACAACCGCAATTACCGCGAGCACGAACATATGTATACATACAGAGTACTCAGTGTCTATAGATGGACTTATACGAAATCCGACGGCATAAACTCTCAGCGGGAACAATCACGGAAAAAGCGACAATCCACAAGTAATTGAAATCGAATATGTACAAAAATGTCATCACATAAAATTTTCAAGAAAATGAACCTCCTTGTCATCTACCTATAATCTTTTTAAAACAAATATTAACAAAGTTGATGAGATGCGTGATCTTGGAGTTATTATGGACACTGCGTTAAATTTCAAATCTCACATTAACTCTGTTGTTAAAAAATCTGCACAAATGCTTGGTTTCATCAAGCGGCAGACACGAGGTTTCAAGCGACACAAAACAAGAATTATTTTATACAATGCCTTGGTGCGTAGTCAGTTAGAGTTCTCCAGTGTAGTATGGAATCCTTTTTATGCAGTTGATTCACAAAGAATTGAAGCCATTCAAAGATCATTTACCAAATATCTTGCATTCATATCCCGCGGTATAAGCCACCGGCGCCCCTATGACGAGCGTTTAAACTTTTTTGAGATGATTTCGTTGCGAGAGCGTCGACGTGTGAATGATTTGATTTTCGTCTTTAGTATTTTGAAGGGTACAACTAAATGCAGTTCTTTAGTTGAGCGCCTGTGCTATTCCGTTCCTTCCAAACCTCCAAGACACCCAATCAACAATGTACTTCATGTCCCTTTTTGTAGAACAAATATAGGATTAAACTCACCTTTAGTAAGAATGTGCAAAGAACTTAATAAGTTGTACAAGTCTGTACCTAGTGTGGATGTACATGCAGATACGCTCTACTCTTTCAGAAGAGCAATTTCTGGAACAAATGTAACCCTGGTGGATATTTAGAATATGTAATTTAGGCCTCATTTTCTTTTTCTTTTTTAAATTTGTATGTCTACTATTTTTAAATTTTTGTAAATGATCGTTATGTTGAATGACCTTAAATTAGTAATTGTTTTGTTTCTGTACTTTGTTATTTGTTTCCAAATTTTAGTTTTATTTTGTATTAATTAGGTATAGTGTTGATTTGTTAAATTTTATGAATGTTGTGTACGTCTTTAATTGGCATTCATATCAGTGATTTAATATGCTTTGCCTTATATATCTGTAATGCTATTGATGTGTTTGCTGTTGATGTACCTATTTTAAATAAAAGGCGGTCCGCGACCGTCGCCATTAACATTATCGTAAGGAGCCCGACGACGCACATCGCTTCTGAAATGATTGGAGAAATTCCCTAAAACCAGTTTTATAGAATTAATAAGGGAATAAAACCGAATTCTAAGCCGAGAAAAAAATACAATTATAATTATTGTAGTGGTAGTAAGAAAATAATATATAAGTATACATACAAGTGTAATCATGCTGACTATATAACCCAATTGATTAACATAATAAACTGAGTCTTATATCATCACTTGGTCGTGTTACTCATCTCCTGACATTCGCCCTACATTATAATGTATCTGTTTCTGTATCAGCCCATATACGTCCCACTGCAGGGCACGGGCCTACTCTACAATCGAGAATACGATTGAGAGTGGTAATTATAATGTATTATATTAATGATATTTCAATTTTCAAAGTATTACAGTCCCCAAGTGACACAAAGCGGCTGGGTAGTTTGAAGAAACAGAAAGGACAGATTCTTTGGTTTCAAACTGATTTTCATAAATTTATCTTTAAGGAAGGTATAATCAACTGAGAAGCCGCAAGCGAAATAATTACAAAAGAATGTATTGTGTAATGGTGCAGGAAATGACCGTTGCCGGCGCGGCCCGCCTAATGAAAGAAGGCTACAGGGACCAGCGAGCAAGATGACACTAGTCGTGACATTTTTCCAACTCTTGTCTTGCATAACACAATCTGGGGGCACGGCAGTGCCCCCTCCAAGTCGAGCTAAAAAGCGGCACAGCCGTACTATCCTTTTCTCGAAGCAATTCAGACCATTTTCAACCCCCCATAACTTCGTTGTGGTTAAAGCAAGAAGCCTGAATTTTCAGTTGCTAATTAGGCATTGTGTAAACACGGTATATTTAAAATTTCATTCAATTTGAACCAGTAGTTTAAGAATTATAACTTGTCAAACTTTCGCAATTTTGTCACTCACTGACTGACTGACCGATCATCAAAAGTCTAAGGCACTTCTAGCAGACATAGAACCTTCAAATTAAGAATATAATTAGTGTTTAGTGTCTAAAGTAAGGAAAAATTCAAACATTTCATAATTTCTGTCTAGTTTTCTAGATACACCAACTGCGTGAATAACTTTGTAATCCCACATAAATGTATAGGATTACAAAGATACATTTGCAGTTAATGATCCGTTGTACCCGTATATAATGGAATAATAGATGTAGATTGGTATCTATATATATTATATATGAGGCATAACAGGAGGGGGGTATAAAGAGGGAAAGGGTGTATTCAGCCCATTAAACTGTACAACATTCCTCTAGAAAAACATGACAAAGATAACCTTGCAAATAAATAGACTAAATAGCTCAAAAACAATCACTATGAAAGAAAGAACACTAATAATCAAATCCGCTATATTTGTGATAAATTGATACCTACAAAAATAAGAAAAAACCATAAGACAGAGGGTTTAAGAAAAATCATTATATACCGGGTATCTCAAGACTGCTACCGAAAACGAAGCCGGGTGGTAGTTTTAGTGACTACAAACACAATGCAACTAAAAATTTCGCAAAGAAACGCGACAGTTATTTTATATGGTTTTTTAAATATCGTCATTTTTGGGTGGTAAATCCATAGTTTTTGCTTAAGTAATAATTTAAACTCTTTCATACCTTAGATTATTTATAAATAAAAGGGTATACACTATTATTTTAGGAAAAAATGCATTTACCACCCAAATATGGTCATTAGAAAAAAATTACAAAAAAAAATTGTCGCTTGTTTTCGCAACTTTTTCTGTTGCATTGTATCTGAAGTCGCTTAAACTACCACCCGGCTTCGTTTTCGGTAGCAGTCTTGATATGCCCTGTATATTCTAGAAATAAAAAGTACCGAAAAGGAATAAAGTAGGACTCTACAAAAAGACGTGAGATCCCATCAAAAACATCATGTAAAAAAATTCCAAGTCTCGCAGCTCAGTTTTTCTACCGCAAAAAGTTGTGAGATCCATGAAATACCAAGTCGATTAATTTATTTAGTCCTTGATTAAGGGACGTTCTGTATAAAGTTATTACGTAAGTTATTATCATATAAATATTAAAAATTGTTTACGTTTTAAATAAATAGATCGACTTGGCCAGTAGCATTATGCATAAATTGTACGATACATTAAGTTTTCATGCGATGGCCAAGTCGATCTATTTATTTACAACGTAAAGAATTTTTAATATTTATATGGTAATAACTTACGTAATAACTTTATACAGAACGTCCCTTAATCAAGGACTAAATAAATTAATCGACTTGGTATTTCATGGATCTCACAACTTTTTGCGGTAGAAAAACTGAGCTGCGAGACTTGGAATTTTTTTACATGATGTTTTTGATGGGATATATGTTTATTCAGGTAAATTAACTTACATAACGTGTGCCATCCCGAGTAATATGTACTAGCAGTGACGGCTCAGACTAAATACTCTCTAGACGTAGCCATACCGTGGCCGCACAAGAGACAGATCTATAGAATTCTTCAGTGTGGCCATGTTGGGAAAAATTCCTACTTTTGGTGTGTACTAACACAGACCGACATAAGCGTTGCCAACCGTACGATTTAAATCGTATTTATTCGTCGAATATCGTATTTATTTTTTAAATGATAATGAGTTTATGATTATTTTTTACTTTTTAGTTCGATATTATATGAAAGCTTGTTTTTTTAGTTTTTAAACTATAATTTAATTGCTTGCACTAAAACATCTATCTACGGCTGTCTTATCAAAGAAAGACAACTGCGCGCAAATTACCAATTATAATATTTTTTCATAATTTGTTATTATTCTGGATAAAATATAAAATAATATCATATACTTTTTATATTATTGCGTCGTTAACGGTCCTGGATAAGTATGCAAAATTTCAAGTCAATCCGACGTTTTGAAGTGCTCGAAAATCGACTTCACAGATTCTGTTACATACATATAGGGGAAGTTAATAAAACGGTGTTAAAAATAATTAATGATCAACTACTTACATGAACATATTTTATTAGGAATGCTTTTGGTTTTACTATAACATTCTTCTTTTTATAATGAAAGGAATCTATCTCGAAATGTATTGAGCAAATTTAAAAATATTTGTTGGGTCCAATTTTGGCGTCCAGTAGCTTCCACCCATTTAATTCTAATTTCACTGTTAGCAGGAAACCTAAAATAAGAAGTAATTTATTTTTTTACGCATGAATAACGCTACTTATGCAAGAAATAATATGCAAGTATTATTTAGGGTAAACCAATTTTCATAACAAGGTAACACTAAACTTTGAAGAAATTAAGGTTATTTAATATTATTTGTAGAAATTCTAAATGTAATCGATATTTCTCTAAGTAAAACAATTTGAATTGATATTAAAATACAACATTATTTACCAATAAACGACAAAATAATACAACCCACTATTGCATATACACTATAGTCACTAATATTTGTATAAATTGCTGCTTTACACTATCCAAAACTACTAAAATATCGGAAAAACTGATTGACGTATATTTCAGTTCAGTTCAGTTCTTAATTTTGGCCTTTGCGTTATTACCACCCCGTAATTCTGCCAGTGTCAAGTTATATAAACAGCAAATGAAAATGAAAATTGTAGTCTATTTTCCAAGGCAACATAAACCTGCAACACACAGAGACGAACACATTTCTAACTATGGGTAAAACTGATAAATACAAAGACGATTTAGTATTATACGAGAATATCATGTATATATATTTAATATTAATATTGTTAAATTAAATTTTGATACTGTTAACTGAAGTGAGGGTGAGAAGCGTTTTCATGCAGGTGGGACGGGGAATTTCTGGAGGGAGAATTTCATAAAGTGGGAGGTGTAAATTAGGGCAGCTAAATATATATGGTCCAGGTCGCCCTCATCCAATCCACATTCGCAGAGGGAATGATCTCGAATTTTGATTTTAGCCAAGTGAACTGGAGTGCAGCAATAGTTTAAACGCATCCGACATATTATTGAGGAGGAGGATTTGTCTAGATGTTGAAACTTAAAAAACCATGGCTTAGGAGAGATTTCTGGTTGAATAGAGCCATAAAATTTTCCCTTTATGTTTTTAGAAGTTTCCCACTCCTTACTCCATGCTTCCATCATCCTCTTCTTCATGTTTGAACATACGTCAAGAGGGATAATTTGGAAGTGCTCAAGACAGCCAGAAATAACAGCCTGTTTAGCACAAGAGTCCACTGTATCATTACCTAAGATTCCAGAGTGACCAGGTATCCAGGCTAAGACAACCTTTAGGCCAATTTGGTAGCATTTAAAAAGACATTCTTTGATTTTGAGGATTACTGGAAATCTAGATTTTAATTTAAATGAGTTTGACGCAATAGACTGAAGACAGCTTTTGGATTCTGAAAAGATAATTACATTATTTAGCTTATGTGAAATTACAAAATTAATGGCTTCCAAGATTGCAATAGCTTCACCTCCAAAAACAGTGGTTACCGAAGGGCATTTATAGCTCAAAATAGTCCTATATGCACGAATCCACACCGCAGAGCCAACAGGACTGACATTTGATAGCTTGGAAGCAGCAGTCTGGGAATTCTGAAGACAGCCTTTGTTTAAGTATTTTAGCAGCTCCTACAGTGCCTTTCTGTATACCAAAATCTAAAAGTACGTAGGTTGGAATGGCAGAGCATTGTATGGTAAAGAAAAAAAGAGATTGAAGGGAAATTGGAGAATTGGGTCAGTCAGGCGGGAGAATTCGATGAAGCTACGAAGTAAACAGGGTAAATCAAATATTGAATTGTAGCCTCTCCTTTCTACAATATTAAGTAGGGAATTAAGGTTTGCAAGGAGAGGGTGTTGCGAATTTTGAGACAATTTAAATAAAAATTTATCTGCGATAAATTGCCTGCGCAGATATAGAGGAGGTTCCACGCATTCTACCTGCATTGCATTGATAGGGGAGGATTTCATTGCTCCCAAGATTAAGCGAAGGCAACTTGATTGAATTTTTGATAGCCTTTCCAAGGCCCCTTTGTTACCAGGGTCCAATAGAAAACAGCCATAATCTAGATAACTACGAATGATAGCATTATATAAAATTTTTTGGGTGAAGGGGTGGGATCCCCACCAAACACCAGACAAAGATCTAAGAATATTAATATTTTTGTGGCGATCCTCCACATAACACACAAACGCACACATCAGATACACAAACCACATTCAGTCACTTCACAGATACACACCGACACATCACACAATATATATTAAACTAACGGCACACGGACGGACGATCAGGTAGCTGTGACGTCACCGGACCCGCGCCGGCGCAGCCATTTGCCGTGTCGCGGCTTCAGTCGGCTTTTGCTCGATGCGCATTTCACACGGTCCCTTCGCTTTTGCTTCTGCCTTGCATACCGAGTGCCTTTGCATATTTCGTGTTTTACTTGCTGTGTATAGACTGTCGCTTTCCTCTTCTTCCTAGTTTTTAGTGGACTGATTTAGTATGTAGTGTTAAGACTCCTATTAGTATTAGTGTAGTGTGTAAGGCTTAAAGATAGTGACTTTTGTACTTTCTACTTTATGTGTACATATTAAATCTTGTGTACGCATTGTGTGGGACGTTTTATTTCGCCGCGTTCCTGCATAGGCTCTGCCTACCACACACACGCAAGCATCGACACGTAGTGGTGTCGATCACACACTACCCACGTATCTGCCACATCGCGATACGCTCACCTACATCTCAACTACATCTCCCACATTTTTATTGCATTTAGAAACTAAATATTCACAGTGTGAGGCTCCTGTCATTCTGGACTCCAACCAGATACCTAGGAATTTTACTTTATGTTCTTGGGGAATCGGCTCATTCTTCACAAATTCGTTAATTAATGGAGTATTTCTACGCCTAGTGAATACCTCTGTACTAGATTTTGAGGGGGAAAGTGAAAGACCATGATTACTCATCCAAGATTCAAGAGAAGACAAAGCGTCGTTAAGAAGGGTAGATGCATGATTCGGATTCTCAGAAAAGATGTAGAGTGCGAGATCATCTGCATATTGAAGGATTGAACAGTATTGATTGACGGCTTGATCGAGATCTCGGGTATAAACATTGTATAAAATGGGGCTGAGGACAGATCCTTGGGGTAAACCCTTCCACACAATCCTAGGATTTGATAAGGAATCCTGAGTTTTTATTACAATACTACGCTCCATAAGGAGATTGCAGATGAAATATGCCAGCTTGGTAGGAATCCTCAGCTGAACAAGCTTGTTCCTGAGGACTGGAGGCAAAACATCACCATAAGCAGACGTAATATCCAAGAAAACCCCAACTAGAATACATTTTTGAGGATAGCAGAGTAAATGTCGGTGGTAAGGATACCAAGACTGTCCATGGTGCTCATATCCTTTCGAAAGCCGAATTGAGAATCCGATAGTAAGTTATTATTTTCGAGATACCACTCCAGGCGATGTTTAATCATGTGTTCTACAATTTTTAATAAAACGGATGATAATGCTATTGGTCTTCGGCTATTGGGGTCAGATGGATTTTTTCCTGGTTTCAAAATAGGAATAATTAATTGGGTTTTCCATGTTTTCGGAATTTCCTGGGAATCATATATCAGGTTTATTACATTTAAGAAATACTGTTTGTTTTTTTCCGATAATTTTACAAGGAAGGAGTAGGGAACATTATCTAAACCAGGAGAAGAATCAGAGAGACCCTCTAGAGCTAAATGAAGCTCATTGAGGGTAAAGGAATTATCAACGAAAGAGGATGATGATGACGGAATTAACAAAGTGGGTAAGGTATCTAAATAAGGGACTGTAGGAGGAGCCAATTTATTTGCAAAGGCATCTAGCCAAGATGAAGGATCATTGGACTGGACACTCTCAATGCCAAATGAACCCCTATAACGTCTAATTTGCTGCCACACTAATGTAGACGGAGTTCTAGGAGACAATGATTCGCAAAAACTGCGCCATCCGAGTTTCTTTTTAGACTTAAACATTTTTTTTGCTTTCGCTACTTTATGGCGAAAGTTAATAAAATTACTAACGGTCATTGCTGAATTATACATGTGTTCAGCCTCTTTTCTCTCTCGAATAGCAGACGAGCAATCTGAATCCCACCAAGGGGTTGAGATTTTAAAATTATGTTTTTTTTTGGCATATGTTTGTTAGCATTAGATATAATAGCATTTAAATAATTTGAATATGATGAAAGGACATTGTTGTTATCAGGCATTTGAAGATTATTTATTGAATCGTCGAGATAAGCAGAGTAGGATTCCCAATCTGCATGGGAGACCCTGTATTTTAGGGTGGGGGTAAAATTAGTAGTAGGAATTCTGTATCAGCCCATATACGTCCCACTGCAGGGCACGGGCCTACTCTACAATCGAGAATACGATTGAGAGTGGTTAGGCCATATAGTCCACCACGCTGGCCTAGTGCGGGTTGGCGGACTTACATACCATAGAAATTCTTATAAATCGCTATGGTATGCAGGTTTCCTCACGATGTTTTCCTTCACCGTTTTAGTAGTAGGAATTACTCTATTTGAAATATTTAGTATTATTTATTTATTTATTTTAATCTTTATTGTACACATCGGACTGACAGTCCGCCCCGTGACCACGAAAGCTGTAAAGTAATCGAAACGCCGGGAACTCAAAAAATGTAAAATTAAACCAAATCCGCGATAAAATCCGTAAATAATAGTTTTATTTCAATGTGTAACATTCGCGTAAATCTAAGAAAACTTTATTGTACACATAAAAAACAAATACAATATTCAGAAACCAAAAAAAAAAACAAATTACATCATCATAACATACATACATACATACATAATAAATAGCATAAATACATACATATACAGGGTGGACAAGAAAACGGCGCACCTGCCAATATACATTATAGTATATGGTGAAGGAATCTTAATTAAGACGGATTTGTATGGCGCTAGCGAATATTAAGAAAGATGCCGAGAAAAAAAAAAACTAACGTTACACATGCTACCCCTTAACATGTTAAGCTAAAGTGATTGAACCTTACAACTGAACGGTAGACATTCAACAATAAATAAGCAGAGCTCATTATTTACTTATAAGTCGATTGTGTACATCACGCTCAGGGTACATAAAAAAGATATTAAATTAATACTGCCAACAGTCACATACATGGGTACTAACCCCACACTAAGATACAAATCTTGTGTCGCGGGTATTAGAAAAATACTTATGGTTCACGGAAATTATTTGTCTCGGGGCGGGAACCGAACCCGCGGTCTCTCATTTCACAGGCGGTTCTTACCAACTGCGCCACGGAGGCCGTCGGTGACTCATATGGGCTGGTTAGTTGTCATTAATGACCACCAAAATAGTTAACTGACCTTGTAATGTAAACCGTAATGACCTTGATAGGCAAAGCTGGAAGCGCAGGATCCGCCAAAACCCGCACGAAAACACTGTCACAGTTTGGTAGCACAAATCACTTTTTCTTTTACATTTCACATAACACAAGTTACATCAAAAGCTATCAAATTGGGTAATGTTCAAAGCATAGTGAAATTAATAAAATTTACTCAAAATAAATGAAAACGAATTTACAATAATATGCACACGACTAATACATGCACACGCGATCGCAATCCGAATTCAACTAATAAAAAATAAATTATTATTTTGATTCTTGAAAGATAAAGGCCTGTTCACATTAGATACAAAGCTTTCCTATTTGAGTTCATAATAATTCATCTGAACAATTAGTATTACTACTGTATCAGACCATATACGTGCCACTGCAGGGCACGGGGTCTCCAGTGCAGTAAATTAGTAGTTAGTGTTTATTGATTTCACTAATTTTATCTCAAATAAGTCTCATATGCAAATTCTATGTTATAATGGTAGACGACATTTCTCTAGGTATAAGAATTTAGAAGAAATTTTATCACTTTAAAGTAACATTATTTTCAAAATACATTAAAATAATGTTAAATACAATAATAAGCAAAGTAAATAGGCAATTTGTAATTGACTGGATCGGCTGATGACATATTTAAATAACATTATAAGCTCTTGAGCAAGTATCAGTATCAGTCCAATAAGATCTTTTTTTTAACGTAACTTTTATATCGGAGTACTTAATCTAATTAAGTTATATCAAGTGTGTAGTGTGAACACACCTCAAGATGTCGGTCTTCTTTTGCAAAATGCTAAAAGTTACCGACAAAGAAATTGCCGCCTTTCGGCACGCACTCACAAACGGTGGCGGCGACCTCAAAGGAAGAATAATCGAGCCGCGTTGGATCCGACAAAGTACACTATGACCGGCGGCTTCCTTTGACTAATAGGGCCGAATTGGGCCATCATTTTAAAAATATTATTTTTTATTAATCAGTGTCATCAGATTATTTTTTCAATGAATCTAAATTATTTAGAAAATTTAAATGATATGTAGGTATTACCAAAACTTTTCTAATTATAATTAAATTCGCAATCTTACATGATTTAAGCGATGACCAGTGTGATTTCTTGGTATCTTTCAGTTTGGATTTGTGACACTAAGGAAAATAATGACAAACAAAATAGTCAATCCATTCACGATGCAACTGCACCTAAAGTTATTATGTTGTTAATTTATTGACGCTTAAATCTAAGTACGTCCCTGTTTAACTGATTGATTTATTTGAAATGAAACAAAAAATATCCTTTTTTGAAGTTAGAGAAGGATAAATTATACAGCTAAGAGTTCATGACCTTACTCATGTGTAAACAGCTGTTAAAGCGAAGTATAAGAAAGTTTTGATGCTGTTAAAAATGGTTTTCGTGGTATATTTCGTTAACCGTTCAATTAACGACGAAACGAAAAAATACGTATGTGTTTAAATCTTGTTCTTCATCCATTCCAACTGATTTTATGCGAAAAAGTGGTGATTAAACTTAAAACTTTAAACGGTCATAACTTCAAAACGGATAGGTATTTTCCAAATATTTTTTTTTTATTACGATATTAATATTATGCCCTTGTACCCAACTGAGCAAGTGCGCCATTTATTTGCGCTCCCTGTATAATAAAATAATATATATATATTCATCGCTGTCTTCATTCAAGAGGCAAATTAAAGATCATCTAAATAATTTAGATAAAGGAAATAATAGTAAACTACTAAAATCAGTTTAATTAAAGAGAAAGGTAATGTTCTTTAATTTGCCTCTTGAATGAAGACAGCGATTTCGCCTGTCTCACCGCAACAGGAAGCGCGTTCCACAATCGAACTGCTTTGACGGTAAAAGAATTGTCCATAAATGTTGTGGTGTGCACAGGCATTCTCAGCTTAAGATTCTCTGACAACCTCAAGAACCTCGAATGTGAGTCATTTAGAAAAATAAATCTTTCTTTAAGATAAGAAGGGGTCACAGGATTAAATAAAATATTATAAAGAAGAGAAAGAATATGAGCATTCCGACGAAGCCGTATAGGTAACCACTTAAGCTTAGCACGAAACTCGGAGACATGATCATATTTGCGTGGACCAAATATGAATCTTATGCAGAAATTTTGAAGTCGCTCAAGTTTATTAAGTTGGTCTTCGGTGAGATCAAGATAGCTGACATCGGCATAATCAAGAATGGGGAGAAGAAGGGATTGAGCAAGTGAAATCTTCGTGGTAACGGGTAGAAAGTTGCGTAACCTTCGCAGGGACTTAGCTGAAATGAACAGCTTACGGCTTATTTCACGAAGTTGGGGACACCAAGTAAAGGAATTATCAATAAGTAATCCCAGATTGCGGACGGTGTTACTATAAGGGATGGTTATCCCATCAAAATAAACACTGGGGAGTTGAGTCCAATCCAGCTTCGAGATCATCCTGGAGCTACCGACAACAATGACTTGGGTTTTCAAGGGATTGATCTTCAAACCATGAGCTCATAGTATAATAGAGAAGTGATCGTTGCCATGGGAAGAGGAAAGAATAGACCAAGACATAAGAGAAGATATGTTAGCAGAGCAGATAGAAAGATCCACTGCACTTTTAGGATTTTGAGAGGGTAGTACCCTACGAGTAGGTGACCCATCATTTAAAATGCACAGGTTCAAGTCATCGCACATGTTAATAAGGGAGCAACCAAAACCATCATTATGACTGCCACCCCAAGTCATGTGATGTGCGTTAAAATCACCCAATAGGATGACAGGAGGAGGAATAGATGAAATTATATTACGGATGTCTTGGATTAAAGATATATTAGGGTGAGGGATATAAATTGCTATGATGGAAATATTTTCTACTTTAGCTGCAATTATGTTCATGTTAGCGCTAAAAGGAGGAAGAGAGATTTTAGAGAAGGTTAAAGAGCGTTTTATGAGTAATGCACATCCTGCATATCCATCAGATCTGTCATCTCGAAGACAAGCATAACCGGAGACTCTGGATCTCGATCCTGGTACCAGCCATGTCTAGGAGATGGCCAAAACTGAAGGGGTGAATTTCAATATAAGATGAATTATTTCGTGTTTTTTAGAGTGTAGACTTTGGCTATTCCACTGAATTATTGTTGTTACTGGGTCCATAATTACTTAAAAGGTTATTTAAATAAGAAAGTGTACTGGCAACGTTGGACGGTAAAGATGAATTATTTTGTGAAATAAAATTGATTATAATCTGAACAAATAAATTAAGAAGGTTCTCAAATTGATTTATCTGAGGTGAGGAAGGAGAAGAGTTTAAAAGAGCACAGCCATTAGGTTGGGAGGGGGTTGGGTCAGAAATGATTGATTGGTGTAAGGAATTGTCAAAAGATTTACTCAAAGGAGCTTTGGGACGGGGATTGGAAAATATGGTTTTATTATAGGATTGAGAGAAAGATATTTGTGGGGGGGGGGGGAAATGGGGACTGAGATGGGCGATTGGGAATTAATATTAGTAGAAGGGTGTGATAATACCTCAGAAAATCTTTTTTTGGTTAAACGTGGATACTGTTTCTGAGCTTCCTCATATGATATGCTTTTCTCGGCCATTGTTTTATTAATAGACACTTGCCTGTCATACTGAGGGCAGCATCTATTGTTGGCAAAATGATGCCCCAAGCATAACAAACAAGTGGTTTGATTTTCGGCAACATTACATGTGAGTGCATCGTGAGGTTGGGAACATTTAAAGCAACGGGGAGGGGATCTGCATTAGATTTTAACATGTCCAAAACGGCAGCAGTTCATGCATTGAATCGTTGGGATACGTTTCAATAGGGATAGAAGTATGGAACGAGTAAATTCTTTCTGGCAGGACCTGCCCCTGGAAAGTGAGGACTACAGTTTCAGTAGGTGACCAAGTAGTTTCCTCATTATTAGTTAATTTTTTGCTAAGGCGGCGAGCCTTTAGTACAATGCCACATCCGTAGGGTAGGACAAGGCTCTCTACAAACTCATCCATGGAGAAGTCTACAGGGATATTCTTGGCAATGCCCATACGTGTGATGTTATATGATGGTATGATAGCTGTATAATTGTTTTTAGTGAGAATTTCATTGCCCAAAAAATTATTTGCATCTGTTGCCGAGCAGAACTCGACTGAAATTTTGTTTCTGCCGATGCGTTTAACGCCATCGTGTATGATATTTTTAATTTTATGTTTAAATAAAAATTGACCAAATTTAATGGGTCGTATAGATAACCCTGATGCGAGTTCCGGTTCGGATCTGGATACTTGCACGATGAAAGGGCCTTTGTCAGTATCGAAGTATGTATTGATTGCAATGACCAACTTAGGGTGTACAAATAAGCGCTGAATAGAGGCTGAGGCCGAGTCAACATCCGTTATTGTTTTTTTAGGATTCACATTGTCATCTGTTACTAAACGGCGTTTAGCACACACTGCGGGAGGGACCAAAGGAACATGAGTATCCGGAGGGTCTGGAGGGTCAGGAGGATCTACCTCCATAATTGTAAAAAAAAAGTTTAGTAAAACAACAAATAGTTAGTAATAAATCTCACCACATACACCAGACAGACACACAACACAAAATTAGACAAATACTTAAAGAATCTACTTGGAAAAATCCAGTAATATCAAAATATATCAATTGTGAAATGACACTGACAGTTACCCCATCAACGTCAAAACGCAAAGTCCATCTGACGTATATTTGTTTAACAAACTACACAGTTTGACAAATACAAAAACCGGCCACGGTGACAAGGACAAAGAAAAAAAAGTCTCTTTTACGCACACTAATCTTTAACTTGCGGTCTCACTCTTATTTCTCACGTTCCAGTCATGGCTACGTCTAGAGAGTATTTAGTCTGAGAGTGACGGTATAGTTTTATGAACCGAGTTTCTAGTTTCTATCACGAAGTTAAATAAATCAATTTGTGTGAAATGCCGTATGAAAAATTGTAAGTGAGTTTCTTGGGAATGGGATTTACGACCGGCCTGGCGATAGACTCGTACCTTGTCACATTATAGGACAGGAATCAGCTCGGCCAATTGGAGGTAGTGATAATTACCCCTTTTGAAATTAAGGCAAAAATTATGTAATACATTGTCCTTAAAATGTGTCACATTTATCATCATCAGTGATATCAGATATATCTTGCATCTGTCACTGACAGAACGCAACTAAGAGAAATTGTAAATGATTGTCGGAACGTTGTTTGTGGCAGCAATTAGTGCGTCGTGCGGCGTCCGACTCGTCGGTGGCGCGACGTGACCGCGTGAGTGACGCGTGGCGCTGCGTCCCGCGAGCCGAGCGCCGCGCCACAGCCGCGCGCTGCCACGAGCGACGCTCAGCTAATAAGCGACGCTCAGCTAATATTGGACGGGTTCGGTTCCGGCACGCAAGCCAATTAGGTCGCGCGCATTCCCTACTACTGATGTTAACATAAATCTCTGTCGCACTTTACATCACACTCAGCAGTGTTTGAATTCGTCGTTTTTATTGTCTTTATTTTATAAAAGTAGATATGCCGATCAAGTTTGTGTCTCCCACCGTGCGACTGTAATATCTATTTATAATAATTTTTCATTTTCTTCCAATGATATTCAAGCTTCAGTGGGCAAATTGCCTTCGGTCAATTTGATAAAATATAGATCACATCATTAAATAATCATTCCGTGTCGTTGCAGGTTTTTTCATTGCTCGACGTATTATGATTTTGTACAAGCCCCAGAAAATTAATAAATAACCCTTTTTTCTCATTTTTACTTGCAATTTTTTTTCCTTTTTTTAGATTATATAATACTATCCGTTAAGTGTTTTAAAATATCGCACCACAGTGCCTTTATATTCTATTGAGCGATCTGCAGTTGAATGGAACGTGGCGACAGTTGAGAGTGCTAGTCTAGCACTGAGTGGTCGCGCCCCAGCCCGCGCGCCCGCACTTCTCTGGCGACATCAAATTGCACGTCATTCACTATTAAGGCGGAGAGACGAAGCCGCGAGTAATTGATAAAGTGGACCACTCTGCCGGATATTACGCTCCGCCTTATAAAATATTGAACGCGGAACATCTGGCCAGATCAATTCGCCGCGCTCCACACTACCTAATGTACCCGCATCGGATTTGTGCACTTCGAAATTGACGAATTTACTATTCTTATAGACATAACGTAGGTAGCAAAATAAGTTTTTTCAATAGATTTTCATTTTGTTTTAAATAATAACATAGTCCTGTGTAGAGAGTGATCTCATGTATGCACCGTGTAGTTCTGCTACATTGTCAACAACAGAGCGCCCGCTGCCTCGCCGACACAGCACTCCGTCACTCTTTTTCGTTTTATTATCATAGCAATGAAAGATGAGCGCCAGAAACGGATCACTCGACATAACTAAAAATAACAAGCAGTTCGTCTCCACGGTCTAATGTAACATCAAAATCGCTTCAAACGTCTTAGCGTGAAAACGGAACATACATACCTACAGCATTTATAATATTAGTGGGGATAATGAATACAAAAATTTCGTGCACAGATGTATCAGCAATATTTTATCATACTTGACAAACAAGGCTTCCGGTGACGATAAAATATCGAACAAAATGATTAAAGAGGCGTGTAAATCGGCAGGCGATGCGTTACTTACATTTTATAACAGATGCATTGCTGAAGGGGTATTTCCGCGAGTATGGCGTACCGGTTTCATTCGGATAATACCCAAGAGTGGCGATAAACCTCCACATGATCCTAAGTCGTATAGACCTATTACACTCTTGCCGTCGCTAGGTAAACTTTTAGAACGTCTTATCGTCCCTCGATTGCTACCGGGCGGACCAAAATTTCACGAAAATCAGTTCGGTTTTACTACGGGTAAGTCAACTATCGACGCGGCAATTTCGGTTAGAAGAGCGGTAAGTACATCGGTGTGTAAATATGTACTCGGTATTTTTCTGGACATCTCCGGTGCTTTCGACAACGCTTGGTGGCCAATGCTGCTTCTTAAGTTGAAATCACGAGGTTGCTTTAAAAATATATATTCACTTATTTACTCGTATTTCTCGCATGGAACAACAAAACTTAAACTTGGACACTATGCCGTGTCGAAACCACTGACGATGGGTTGTCCACAAGGCTCGGTCTTAGGTCCTTATTTGTGGAATTTAGGCTTCGACGATTTTCTTACAATCCCCTTACCGTCGGGGTGTTCTTTGACCGGATATGCGGACGATGGCCTCTTGCTTATAGAGTCGAAACAGTAGGTCGGGATTAGAAAATATGGCAGACGCGTGTTTAAAATTAATATGTGATTGGGGACATCGAAATCGCTTACAGTTTGCACCACATAAAACGTTCCAATTACTTCTAAAAGGAACTTTAAAATCACCGCCGCGAATTAAATTTAATAGTATCACTGTAAAGAAAAAAGAATCGGTTTGTTATCTCGGTTTAATTTTGGAAAGGAATTTTTCCTTTCTGGAACATATTAAGAACGTCGGGGAAAAGTCGAAAAGGAACTTTTTTGCTCTGACAAGAATATCGAAATCAACGTGGGGGCTATCTTTCAATACACTAAAAATCATCTATGGAGCAACTTACTTAGGATGTATTTGTTATGGATCTCCCGTATGGGCTGATAGGGCTACTATCGGTGCTGTGCGAAGAAAACTGCTCCAGAGCCAACGTTTGGCGTTGATATTCTTGTGCAAGGCATATAGAACTGTTAGTACCGAAGCTTTGCCTGTCCTGGCGGGTGTACTTCCAGTCGATCTGGAGGTGCAACGTCGCGCCGCCATGTATTACTCTACTAAGGAGAATATGGATCAAAGATTTTTAACTGCACGTGAACTCTTAAAAGTCGACAGATTATTTAAACCGCTTCATATGGTATATAGCGAACTATTAGATGAATGGCAAAATAGATGGGAGGTATCTTTGAAGGGACGGCATTTATACCAATATTTTCCTTGCGTGCGTGATCGTTTGACGAAGACATGGCTAGATGTCGATTATTGCGTATCACAGTTCCTCACGGGCCATGGTAACTTTAAGTCTAAACTATACTATTTTAAGCTTGTGGAATCGCCTGCGTGCCCATGTTCAACAGCAAATTGCGAATATGAACAATCCGCGCATCATATACTTTGGGAGTGTAGTCTTTGGCAGAATGAGCGTAAAACCATGCTGGATAGTATGCAAATATCATCTGGAGTTGTATACTACACGGATCTTGTAGAGACTAGGACGAATTTCCGTGCTTTCCGGCGTTTTTGCCATACCTATTACTGGAATCAAGTGTAACAGCTCACATATTAGGTCCCATTTAAATGTAATAAGGATTTGATCCGTGGTGCTTTACAGCTGGCTTCTCCGGCTGTAAAAGTCTTTTTGCGAGGTTATTTACCTCTTTATTTCATTGCTTTGTCACCCGCTTTGCACGGAGGGAAGTGGACAATAATTTATTTCCAACTCCTCCTATTAATTTAACTTTCTGATTGATTTCGTTGCGGGTTAAAGACAAGTTAGACATTCCCGGAGACTCGCCGAGCTTCAATGCTCGGTGTCATTACATTGCGTGCCACTGTTGATCCTGGCTTACAGGAGTTGCAGTGGTGGGTGTGAGGGCGGGACAGTCTCATACTTGACAAAGTTGCCCAGAATAAGCAGTATATTTGATTTTATTGCGATGACTGGCAAGACGAGAATGCCGTTCGTCTGATGGTAAGCGATACGACTGCTCATGAATAGTAACAAAACTAAACAACGACCAGAACATACAAAACAATACTTGGCATTCTACTGCGCTCGCCAACCTGAGATATAAGATGTTAAGTGTCATTATATCCAGTAGTTACGCTGGCTACAATGTTCTTTAAACCGGAACACAATAGTACATTTAAACTGCTGTTTAGCGGGAGAAATAGATATTGAAATGAAAATTAAAATGAAATGAAAATAATTTATTGAATGCATTAAAATGTCCAATATCGTTTAAATTCAGCCATTTTTTTATTTACCACACGGTTCGGTAAGTGGTTTTCACTAGACAAGAACGGGCAAGAAACTCTAGTGTTGCTCTTTTCCAAACCAGGGTTCAGTTCAGTTCCAAAACCAATATTGCGATTTAACCTACCCGAGCAGTCTGTCCTTTGATCAAATATACCCGGTCTGTCACATGAGAGACGCATCACAAGTGAGAATTTTATTAAATAATCGCAAAATTACAACAATCCTTACTAATATTATAAAGGTGAAAGTTTGTATGTATGTATGGATGTTTGTTACTCTTTCATGAAAAAACGGCTCAACAGATTTTGATGAAATTTGGTATAGTGATAGCTGACACCCTGGATTAACACATAGGCTACTTTTTATCCCGAAAAATGTAGTGTTCCCGTGGGATGAGTCAGGAAACCAAATATACATATTTTCTACTCTTTCAAATTCAAATTGTTGGCACGGGATGTCCTCTCCTACGGAAGGGAAATATAGTCGACGGCACGCGGGAAATATAGTTAGTAGACACGCGAAATAATATGTTCTTGATGTGGATTGGACTCAAAAACTATCTGCACCCGGGCGAAGCCGGGCCCGACAGCTAGTATAGGTATAAATGTGAGACACGACACACCCCGAGTGTAGGGACGCACCACCAGCTAATATAGTTTAATTTGAATATGAAGGATTCGCTCATAGAAATCACTCGAGCGTGAAATTAAACCTGCATTGCTGCTTCACCAATTACCGAATCAATGCTTTTGTTTATTTTTATTGTTAGCTTTAGCGAAAGATTACTTACATCCCTTCCAAATGCATATTTTTTATTTTCTAAATTTATATCTACTACATAATATTAGTCTACCGTAATATCTGGTATATTACGGAATAGCGCACCACAAATTATATTTAAACCGTTGAAGAGTTTTCACAGCACGGTATGAATTGTAAAGATGTGTTGTATCAAACTTACTGGTGGTAGGTCTCTCATATGTGAGAGGCCATCTGGGTAGGTACCACCGTAATGTCTATTTCTCCCGTGAAACAACACTGCGTAAGTGCACTGTTGTGTTTCGGATTGAAGGACATTGTAGCCAGAGTAACTACTGGACATATTGAGACTTAACATCTTATGTCTCAGGATGGCGAGCGCAGTGGAATGTTGCTACTGTTTATGAGCGGTCGTATCGCTTACCATCAGGCGAACGGCTTGCTCGTCTCGTCATTCATTGCAATAAAAAAAAAATCGTTGGCGTGCTAAAGGTAATTCACGGCCATTGTGCTAATAGCCCAAGATCCCGAATGTAGGCTTTTTGCTATTGCAGTTTATTAATGATTCCAGTTCGGGGTTTGTGACTTACAATTATTTCCCATAATTCCTAATACCGACGACTAAAAATGACCTCCTACCAGCATGTTGGTAGAGTTGTAAGCTGGTTTAACAGCCTGAAACTCGGCATCGTGGTGCGCGGGGAGCGCTGCGAGTAGTGAGGTGAAGCAGCAGGCGCGGCACGCACTGCCCCTAGTACTTACATATTTATCATTTCTTTATCATATCTTACCATTAACTTACTTAACTACATACTTAACCATTAAAACTTTGCTCCCTAAACACTTTTGTTTTCGTATATACCTTCCATTATAAACCATCTAAATCAGAATATTAATATTGAATTCGATTGTGTTGGTTTCATTTGAACACCGGGTCATTATTACCGGATCACCACTTAAAAGAACCCGGATAACCGAGTATGTGAAAATGAATAATAATAAATACAAAACCTGAATATTTTATGAAATGAATAGTTGAAATTTCAACGAATACAAATAAATAGTGTTAAATGTAACGAATACGAAACGAAATTATGGTTGTTTTTTTATTGCATTGGTTCGGCAAACGAGCATTCAGGTCACAGTCACTTAATAGTAACTGATCACCGCCACCAATGAGCGTTCATAACGCATGGATCTTAGATGGAAAGAATAAAGTATGAGGAGAGGAACGAGTATTGGGCATCTGGCAATTTCACTCACTGAATGTAAGGCAACAAGTCTGCGGCTTCACGTCGATCTCCAGTGAGAAATTGGTGCCGCCTCAGTTTCGGTTACTAATTATTTTTTATTGAATAATTGACTAAATTTTCGTGAAGCGCTGCTGAAATGCCGCGCGGAACAATTATCGCTTTCTGTAAGAGCGTACCCTGGAGAATTGGCGGTAGATTGTACCATTTAATTGACGCCGGATGAAAATCAAACGTCATTTGCCTGAATGCTGAGCTCATCTCACCAGGTCTGAGAACATAGACAGGTTATTTATCTCGCAATATAATTGTCCAGATATGCCAAAAGCTTTAAAAACTCAACCTAACCCGTGGATAAATTCCAATTTGAACTTTTTTTTTTCTGTTTTTAAAGAGTTTATTCGCTTAGCGAATTTGTCACCCTTATACAAAATTAATCACTATATAACGTAATATCTAATTCTATCACTAAATTAATATTAATTACACATTTCTAGATTTTGTACCATGTTTTATCATGCATAGAAGGGGCGAGATCGCGTCAGATAAAGGAGAAGCCAAAATAGAATTGCAGGCCCCAATTCCTAACAGTTTAATTTTACTTCTCATACTTTCTGTCAAAGTGCACTCCATATGCATATGATAAGCGTCTTCTGGAACTTTGCATGTTTTACAATCAGGTGTATTAGATTTACCCATTAGGAATGCAAACTTATTGAGAGGAATGTGTCCAGTTCGGAGACGCATAATGAGTACAATATCTTCTCTGGATAGAAGACAATTACTAAACCAAGAAATATTCAGGGGATGTGGTTGGATCGTTCTGTACCAAATACCCTTTTCTCGGGACCTTAAATCAAAATATTCCTTCCACATATTTATACAAGAACGTTTCATAAGAGGGAAACAATCTGTGTAGTAAGGGTTCACAGGATATATAATGCCATCATTAATTGCTTCTCTAGCTAACACATCTGCTTTTTCATTGCCTCGGATACCCACGTGAGAAGGTATCCACTGCAACTTAACAATTTTATTTTTAGTTTTGAGGTTTAGAATTGATTTTATGATACTGTAGGCTATTGGCGTACCTCGAACACTCGAGGTGCAGCGAGCCAAGTGTAAAAGAGAACTCTTGGAGTCAGTAAATATTACAAACTTATCTGCATCAACAGAATCAATATATGCTAATGCTTCCGAAATCGCAATCAGTTCTGCATACATAATAGAAATTCGTGATGAAATTTTGAATTTTACGTGGATGTCTAGTCTATCATCATAAAAAGCGGCGCCAATATTATCTTCCTCTAATTTAGAACCATCAGTATATATTGTGTAAAAGTTAGAATTTATATAATTATTTATTATTAGTGAACATTCCAAGAGGTCATGAGAGTTTAAAACTCTTTTAGGTTTATCAAATGAATCAATTCTAAACCTCAGAATATTATCCAAATTAATATTTGAGACCCATGTGTTTAAAGAAAACATTTCCATCGTGGCTGAGGTATGCATTTTAATACCTTTTAAAGTATCATGGGACAAAACAAGTAGTGGTCGTTTTTTGTTGGACCAATATTGTGTGCTGTGACATAGGTTGTAAAGATGTTCCAGTACATTTATAATATATAAGTCAAGAGATTTAGCTTTTAACCAAAATTTACCGGCTAAATAACATCTGCTAATATCTAGAGGTGGAAGGGCTAATTCAGATTTGCTCAACTTGGAAAGGTGTGTCTTAGCACTATTATCAAAAAGGAAACTGCCATAATCTAATCGACTGCGTATTATTGAAATATACAGGCGTCTTAGATGTTTGGAATGAACACCCCAGCCAGGACCTGATAAAACTTTAAAAATGTTTATATACTTTAATACTTTATCATGTGTATTATTAATATGTTTTTACCAATTTAAGGAGCGATCGAACCACATCCCTAAATACTTATAACTATCGACTAATTGTAAAGGAGTAGAATAAATTTGAAGTTCAAATGGAGAATTGAATATTTTCCTAGATTTAGAGAATATGCACACTTTACTCTTAACTGGTGAGAGTTCAAGACCAAGTTCACTTAGTAAATTGGTTAAAATATTCAAAGCAGATTGAAGTTTCAAACAGATGTTACTGATATTATTTGATGTAGCAAAGATCACAAAATCATCAGCGTACTGCGAAATGTACACATCTTGGCTAATCCTTTTACATATATCCATGGTTACAACATTGAAAAGTATTGGAGATAACGGATCTCCTTGAGCTAATCCTGTTCCAGTTCTTCTATATCTACACTAATATTATAAAGAGGAAAACTTTGTTTGTTTGTTTGTTTGGTTGTAATGAATAGGCTCAAAAACTACAGGACCGATTTTAAAAATTCTTTCACTATTCGAAAGCTACATTATCCACGAGTAACATAGACTATATTTTATTTTGGAAAAAATAGGGTTCCGTAAGATATTTGGATTTTTCGGACACAAACTGAAAAAAATCAACCAAAGAAGTTACTTATTTTGCGTACGCTGCCTAAACTACAAAAGATAGAACCATAAAATGTTATAATTAATTGTAGATCTTATAAATATCTACAAAAAAGTCCGCGACACACTATACCTATCTATGTCGAGTGAGGCACAACAACCACATTTTTATTTAAAAATCTTGAATTTTTTTTGGACTACATTTAAGCGCTTTTATTTTACTCATGCTATTAGTCCTTATCAAAATAAATTCATCAATAAGTACAGTTTATGTTGATAATATTTGGTCTTTGAATGATTAAAATTGGACGTTTGGTTTTGAAGTTGTGGTGAAATTAAAATATTACGATTTCTGCTGCACAAAAATTTCATAAGGCAATCTTTATATGTACATGTATATGGAGAGACGGGATATAATAGAGTGGAAGGTACGGGAGAAGGCTGGGATAGCTGACAGATTTGATAGGACGAAATATAAATGCACGTTATAAGACGGGATGGATAATAAAGAGAAAGGACGGGATGGATTGGGAAGAGACTGAACAGACGGATGAGACGGGATTGAGCCGGACAGTAGGACAGCTACGTCAAGTTTAGGTCAATGATTAAAGAATATAAAGGATCACGCACAAAAGTAGCTATATATGTCAAGTTATAGTTATGTTAAGAATATCGACGCGGAATGTACATTTATATATCTGTCTCATTTACACAAAGCTGACTTGTCCCTTAATGAAAGAGACAAATAATAATTTTTTTGTTTCGAAAATGGCAATATTTTGTTCACTAACCACACTGGGACCGCCCATAGACCAAAATGACGCCATTTTAGTTATTATTTCGAAACCACAGACTATTAAACCAAAAACTGCATGAAATGTCAAACTGTGGCGTTATCTGTCAATCGGAGTAAACAAATCTGCACAATCAAAGAATTTCGAATTATTCATTGCTTAATCTCGTTTGTTAAGTTTGTTTAGTTTGCCTATTAGATTAGTTGTTAAGTTTTTAAAATGCCTCAGTGTTGTGTTAAAGGATTCGAGTCGAGTTCAAGCAAAAAGGACCCCAACATTTCTTTTCATAGGTTAGTAACTGTTTTTACGAAATACTAACAAATATGTGTTAAATTTACATTTTGGGTTTGTTTTTATCATTTATAAATGTATTTGGATCTTGTTGATTAAGTTTTAGACTCTTCTAGGCGTTATTTATACAAGTAGTGTAAATAACAACCTTATTGTTTGTTTACACACAAGTTTAGGGATGAGTGGATTCGATACGAAATTATTCATATCGATATTATCATTTTAAAATATTTTGATCTTTATTTTTCAAAAAAATAAAAATATAGTATATATTTAAATATATATTCAGACCGACAAACAAAGTGAAATTAAAAATATTTTTTAGATTCCCTATATACATACAAACCAGGACACAACGGATACAAAAAAATTGGAAGCTATTGGAACCCTGCATTAAATACATTTATTTGTTCATTACATTTTGAAAAAGAAAACAGCTTTCCAACAATATTCCCGGTAAGTGAAATTGTAGTAATTATGATATTTTACCTAATGATCCTATTAATAATACAACTGTTAATCAATAACAAAGATGACATGCAAGATAATTTGGACAATTGGTAGTCTATTGTCTAATGTTCTGGAGAACCTTTTAATGAACAGAAATAGTTTTATATTTTATTATTAATTATTATAATTGTTTATCTTAACCAACACTTTCATATTCATTGATTTAATTCTAAGTGAGACATAATGATTTTCCTCAGTCAAATAATAGCAATAAAAATCTACCTATGTTATTTTATTTTATTTGGTATGTATTAAATATCCTGATAGGTATTTTTGATTTTAGCAAAGAATGGTGCAACGTAATAATGAACGAAATGTATTAGATGCAAATGGGTGTTTGTCTCGACAGGTATAACCTTGTAACGGTTGTAACATGTAAATTAGTATTAGTTGGTCATATTATGTTTACATTATGGCGACTAAAAAAGTAACGATAATTGTAAAGTATGAGTATATTTTTAGGAATATCAAGAAATAATTACCTCCAACCGTCACATACATAGTCTGACCCCACACTAAGATCAAAATGTTTAATACATCATATTACTATTGTTTATGTAGCAGTTGCATTTTTATTAGTTTTGCTACAAATAAATTTATCATAATATTAATATTTATACATACATAAACACACGCCTTTTTCCTAGAAGGGGTAGGCAGAGGTGCAACCAGGACACCCACATTTCAGCCCCCGTGGGGCAGGCGGTAAGACGCCGCCTGTGAATCGAGAGGCCGCGGGTTCGATCCCCGCACCGAGAGAAATGTTTGTGCGGCCCACAAATATTTCTCTCGGGTCTGTGTGTTTGTAAAACCGAAAAGTCTCTCGTAGTTCCTGATACCCACGACAGAAGACTCGATCTTAATGTGGGGTCAGGACTATGTATGTGACTGTTGGGTGTTATTTATTTATTTCGCCTTGTATGTTCCGTCCTACAATGTTGTGGGTGGCGAGCCTATCGCAATATCGGGCACAAATTCCTGACTGTGCTGATAATGAAAAGAAAAATCCGATATCACTTTGCGCGACCCGGGATTCGAACTCGAGACCTCAGCTTTGTAACCGTACCATAATACAACTACGCCACCGAGGCACTCAATATTTATACATAAATTAAAATCTATAGTACACATTATTCACCGCTTGTATGTTTATGTATGTATGTACCTTATGTATTTTTTGTTTGATTGAATTATTTGAAAAATATTTTTATTCTAGTGCTGATTTCCTGCCTTCGTTTGCGATGTCCGCTACAATTCCTTTATTCAAAATCAAAATCAAAATATTCTTCATTCAAATAGTCTTTCAAAAGATCTTTCGGATTGTTCATTTCTGCTACCACCGCTTCGGAACGTGTTGTAGCTGTGAAGAAGAAGTGGCGCAAGAAACTTCGTCAGCAACACGAACTGTCTTCTTTTTTCTTTTTTTATATCGCCATTTAAAATTACAATGGTTTATGTCACAGAACACAATAATGTCAGTTTATTTAGTTAATTGTTTAATTTCTATTTTTACATTTTAATTGTTAATATTGTGTAGATATTTTATTTCTATTTATATGTTTAAGTTGTTAGTTTAGTGTACATATTTTCATTGTTGTTTGCTAAATGTCTGTTTTTTTTAGATTTTAGTTATAATTTGGCAAAAGAAATATTGACATGGTGAAAATTGATGCTTAAGGAAAAAAGTGTGGTATATTCGAAGTCGCAAGCAAATTCTAGCTATTAATAAAGTTGTATTTTATCTCACGTGTGTATTATTTGACAAATCCAGTCCAATCATCAGGTAAAACTTACCCATCAAATAAATCATAGCATGAAAAAAATATCAAAACATTGACCTATTATTATCGGATTTAATTTTTAATGACTTGACTGTCAAGTCCTAAAATCCCCTGTTTATACTCAATTGACATGTAAAGCAAAAATTAAAAATGTTATATTAATGTTAGTCGTATGCCACTGTTGATGATCGATATCGATAGAAAATTTGGTACTAGCGTATCACTATTTTTAGGGGCGGAGCCGCCGCCATGTTTGTGTATCAAAGTGGTACGCATTACGTGACCTTATGCTTTATCCTCTCTATTCTATAATCATTGGTTTAGGTATACAAGAGTTTATACGAAAAATAACATGTGTTTGGTGTGGAGTGGAATCAAAAAATATATGCACCCAGACGAAGCTGGGCCGGGCCGCTAGTATATTAATATTTTGATAATTTATAATTAAATGTCTGTCGTGTAAAAAGTTGTATATATAATTACAAATTTTTGACCCTAAACCTAATTGATCTAACTTTCTGGCTAATACATGAATGTCCACATTATTGTAGGCGTTGTTAATGTCAACGAAGCAGCAAACTGTATGAAGGCGATTAGCGAATCCAGTCTGCACTTTAGACACTAAATAAGTTAGATTTTCTAAACAAGATCTTGATTTTCTAAACCCTATAGTGTATTGTGAAAATAACATTTTTTTCTCAACATACCATTCTAAACGTTTATTTATAATAGAATGCAGAATTATGCAAACGCAAATTAATAATGATATAGGTCTAAGTGATGGAGTCGAACTTGCATCATGATTTGCCTTAGGTATGGGGATAATAAGAATTTTCGCCATTGCTGTGGAACAAAACCAGAAGTCAAGATTTGGTTATATAACCAGACCAATATATTTATTCCACTCTTGGGAAGGTTTTTTAAGATCGAAAAGGAAATCTTATTAATTAAAAAAAAAAAAAAAATTTTTGCCATGCATCTCTTTTGGCTCTACGGAGAAGCCTTTGGGAATTACTGATCTCTTTCTTTAACACATTTAAATTATCTGGTGTCGGATTGCGTCTAAATATGCCCAAAGCCCGTCTGCGTTTAGCTACAGCCTGGGATAATTCAGGATTCCAATAATGTTTAGGAACAAACTTGTTTGAAGGATTATGATCCAGTTTGATATACGGAATATATTTGTTAGCGGCATTATTTATCACGGATTCAAAATTATTATACACTTCTTGTATGTCATTTCCTGACTTAATGAAATCATTAAATATATTCTCTTAGTATTGTCTATATAAGTCCCATTTCGCCTTTTTAAAGTTTCTCTTGTTTATAGCTATATCGAAAGAACATGATGCTGTAGTGATTTTGATCATAACATGGTCACTACCAAAAGATTCGTTTATTATACTCCACTTATATTTTATTGCAATATCAGAAGTACATATAGCTACATCTGGAGAAGATGTGTGCAGAACACTATTTACCATCTTAATTCTTGTAGGATCACCAGTGTTAAGAGTAATTAAATTATAATTCAGTAACGAATTAAATATTTGGTTTCCCCTCATATCACTTTTGTGTGACCAGCTAGGATGACGTCCATTAAGGTCACCTAGAATTAGAGTTTTAGAATCTACTAAACTAAAAATATCATCCCAGTCTTGTTGAGAAGTTCTCGTAGAAGGAGGACAATATATGCATATGACTTTCTCCAAACTGCTACAGTTGGCAATGTTCACTTTTATAATCTCGATTCCAGTATTACGACTCTGAATGGGATATCTTTGAGTTCTAAGCGAGGTATGTGTTAGGATTGCTACTCCTCCATATCCATCCTCTCGGTCTTGACGATAAATATTATATATACCCAGTAATTCTTAACTCAGTACTTTTATTAAGCCAAGTTTCAGCCAAAGCAGCAATGTGTACTTTTTCTATATTTAATAGATTTTCAAATAAAGATAACTTATTATTAATGCTTTGAGAATTCCATTGTATGATATTTATATTAATCTGCTTTTTATTATGATCCGTAATGGAGTGTTAACAAAGATTTAAGCCACGGTAACTCTGAAATGTATTTGACGATCCAAGATGATATATGGTCAGCGGCTATTTTCCAAATATTTTTAATTATATCTATTATCGATGTCGATTCTTTTTTCTCAATGATTACACTTATAATTTTTTCTAGTAGTTTCATGAATTCATTACCTTTTTTATCCCTCTTTGTAAGTTGTCTCGTGTTTTCATCAGGAATTTCCTCCATTTTATTCGAATCTCCTTCTGTATCTGAACAATAACATTCCCAGTCAAATTCAACATTATCGTTAATTTTAGTTTTATGTTTCTTCTTTCTTCTCTTCTTATTTCTTGTATTTGTGTTTTCTTCATTGTTCGCTTGTTCTGTTGGCTTTTCTTTGGATACTGATATATTTGCTATTGAATGTAATGAGGCACTCTGTGACATACCACGATCATTATTTTTATGTGGAGTAGAAAAATTTTGCGGCGCTAAAGTAGCTATCCATTCCGGGGCTTCACTTGTAGGGGATGTACGTGGAACATACATGGTAGTCGCTTTCCTATAAGTGCAGTTAAATTCAGACATTAATTGTCTGATTCTTTTTTCTTTTAGGTACACCGAACATGTTTTATTCAATGCTGTGTGATTACCCCCACAGTTAATGCATTTATACGCTGTAGTATCACAATTTTCATGTTTCTGCCCGCATTTAAGACATTTAATTTTTGTAGAAGGACATGTCTTCTTAGTGTGCCCAAATTTCCAGCATCTAGAACATTGGGTGACAGGAAAGGTGTAGGCGTCAACTTTCACTCGAATTCCATGAAGGTATATGTAGGGAGGTAAATGTGACCCTTTGAAACAGAGCCGTATCGTCCCACTCTCTGTCCAACCGGATCCGTCATGATTTCTTCTATTTAATCGTTTTATAGAAAGCAAATCAGTCTCGCAAGTAATACTTTTTAACAAATCTTCCTCCGTGCAATCAAGCTCAACATTTTTAATAATTCCATATGATATTCCAACCTCATAAGTTCGCTGTATATTCCAACCTTTATCTTTAAACTCTTTACATAATTCCAATTCATCGATAGTTGATTCTTTTTCTAAATCAATATGAATTTTATATGGATTAATGTATTTAATTTTCAAAATTCCCGTTATTTTATTAGATGCCAGTAATTTTGCCATTGCAAATTGTTTTGGTAGTGCTTCCTTGGATTCACTGACCTGTATTTTATCCTCAGCTTCGCTTCTCTGACTTCGTGCTATACGCTTTCCTGATCTAGAAACTAACGTCCATACCTCATTTTGATCTCGTTCTCTTCGCCGTTTATAGCTTGTTCTAGGAGTATCTATATCCATATTTATTGGGGTTTGTGTACCGTCCTCTTGTATTGTAAAATCCTCCATGCTTGTATTTATTACATCTGATATTTCTCGGTTTCTTAACATTGTGTACGCAGGTAGCCGGGCGCGACGACCCACGCACACATGTTCACTCGTAAACAAAAGATGTTATCGCAATTGAACTGATCGGTTAATGAACACAGTAAAAAACACGTCTTACTCGGTCCGCTTCCGATTAGAACTGGCAATTTGAACTTATTTTTTCAGTTAATTTTAGTGACATGGGGTGATATGGTCATTGATCGTCAATATAATTTTCAGTTTCAGGTGGTCTACTGCTGAACATAAGTATACCTTACAGATTCCTTTATTAGAAATACTTTGTATACTGTGACTTCCTACGACTTCCATCCGTTCTATGCAACTTGTACATTATTGTTATATGCATTATTAGTGTTAGTTGGTAATTTATTAATTTTATTTCGATCCTTTAAATAACGTAATAAATATGAGGTGCTTATTATAATAACAATAATGCGTTCTTATAAACATTATGGTACTCGTAGATTTGGTGGTATTACGCTTCATCTGAGATCGCTGTGAGGGCACGGTATTTGCTAAGCTTGCAGCGCATTCTAAGAATTAGCTCATTTTGTTCCGAGGCGAAAGTGCGCTAAATACCAGCCTCGAGTGTTATGTACTGGATTTATATTGCACTACTCATTTACTTGCAGAGTGTACAGGTCCCTTTCAAACACTGCCTTGTTTCTAAAAGTTCGTACGATAGAATTTTACATATTATATGTGTATAAATAGTTCTGAATCGACAATCAGTAATATCCTAACTATGCTGCCGTCACAGATATAAAACGCAAATAGCCATACGAGATATTATATTAACCTGAATACATTGTCTCTTTATATTTACAGACTGGGTTTCTTATTCATAGTATCGTTTCATACCAAATTATAATTGAGAAAAATCTCTTACGTTTTCAATACCTCATTATGGAATGTCAAAACATTTCGTTAACTTAAAGTAATAAATCAAACCGCTATAGTCACCCGATAATTCTTAAAAATACATTCAACTTGATGTATTAATGATTTGATAAATTCGGTTTCGACTACACATCAAATTTAAATAAAATATAGTTACATTTTTCACGCGGATTATTGCGCTTTATATATAATATATGAATGTGTGTGAGATTAACATGTATCGCGATCCATCGTCCGAGACGGCGAGCCGCACTAAATCACGCAGACTACGCGACGCTCCGAGAACACGCACAGATTTATGACATCACTTTGAACTGTTATCTTTATATTCAATTTGTATGTTTACATGCATATTCATTATGTTATCACACAATATTAATGATGGCAACTTGCAATGTATCGCGAATTTAAATGACGCTGAAGCGGTCGCGCCGTTCGTAACGATCCAGTAATGTTAAAAAGCGCTTCGTCTGACTTAATAAATAGCAAATATTCACCAAACCGCCGCCACATCGCTGCTAATAATTCGCGTCGATGTACCGTGAGACAATGGTGTGAAGCTCTATCACGCCGGCTCTTTGAGACTTATCTTTCTCTATCAGAATCAGAATCAGAATCAGAAATCCTTTATTTGCATAAAATGTAGGTAAACAGCATAAGGTGTTACAATGTTATATAAAATAGTTCCTGTACATTTTGCCATGTGGCGTGCAAAAGTTATAGTTATATTGTGAACTTATAAAATATTAACAGAGGCGTCCTAAAATAATATTGTTATATAAAATAAAACCTTATATCATAAAACTATAAAGAATAAAAAAAACTAGAATAATAAACTCTTATAGTGATTATTAAAGAAAACAAGAATACAATGAACAAAGTAACATTATTTAACAGAATCATCATTTAAAAAGTCTGATATGGAATAATAGCATTTATCTAAAAAAACTGTTTTCAGTTTGTTTTTATAATTATTTCTGGGCAATTCTTTTATATGTTGTGGTATTTTGTTATATATTAATGGTCCCATTGTCAAAACACGTTTTCTTATTAATGCTGTTTTGTAATTACCCGTATGCAGCAAACCCTTGTACTGTGATCTTATATATTCACTGGTGGTAGGTGTCTCATATGTGAGAGGCCATCTGGGTAGGTACCACCGCAATGTCTATTTCTCCCGTGAAACAACACTGCTTAAATGCACTGTTGTGTTTCGGATTGAAGGACATTGTAGCCAGAGCAACTACTGGACATATTGAGATTTAACATCTTATGTCTCAGGATGGCGAGCGCAGTGGAATATTGCTACTGTTCATGAGCGGTCGTATCGCTTACCATCAGGCGAACGGCTTGCTCGCCTCGCCATTCAAGGCAATAAAAAAATATATATATATATTCTGGACGTGTGCTCATGGAAGCCATTGACGTAAACACATTTAAATTATTTCTAACAAATATTGCAACTTCTAACAAATACAGACATGGAAAAGTAAGTACTTTTTTAATTTTAAATAATGGTTTACAACTATCGCTACTTTTGAGATCGAACATAGATCTTAAACACCGTTTTTGAGCTTTGAAAATTTTCTCCCTGTCTGTGCAGTTTCCCCAGAAGATGATCCCGTATATTAATATTGAAACTACTAGACCATGATAAGCTGTTAGCAGAGTATTTTCATTAACCTTTTTTGCAAGATTGTATAATAAATAAGCCAATGAGCTCAATCTGTTGCAGATATTATCTGCTTGTTGTTTCCATGACAACTGATCATCGATTATGATACCTAGGAACCTACAGGCATTAGTTCTGTCCACGTTTTGCCCTTCATAATGTATATGGTATTCCTTAACTTTTAAGCGTTGGTGGAAATGCATAATTTTTGTTTTTTGTATATTTATAATTAGATTGTTATAATTAGATTGTATTTTATTGTCAACACTTACCATTATATTTTTAAGTAAATCATATATTGCCATATTTATATTTTTATGTTTTCTTAAACCTTTCTGTTCGTCACATAAGATATTATTAATAGTTAAAAATTTGTAAACTGATTCATATATATATTTCTCAAATATTTTAGAAAAAACAGGAATTAATGCTACTGGTCTATAGTTTGACATGTCTTCTTTGTTATTTTTCTTATGCAATGGTTTAATAATTACGGTTTTTAACTTTTCAGGAAAGATGCCAGAACTGATGCTTATGTTCATAATGTGACTTAGAGGTCGAGATATGATATTGGCTACATATTTTACAACGCCAGTCAAGACTCCGTCATAACCATGGCTCCTTTTATTTTTGAGTGTTTTTATAATTTTGATAATATCTATTGGAATTGACGGTGGCATGAATAATGAATTCGGATTATTTGTTATTGGTATACAAGAAAAGTCACCTCTCTTATTTGATACCGCTTGTATTTGATCTATAAAGAAATCGTTAAAAGATTCTGCTATATTTTTTGGATCTGTAATGACTGTGTTTCCTTTATTAATTTTATAAATTAGTTCTTTAAATAATTGTTTGTTATTGATTAATTTCCACAAGGCTTTACATTTATTATGAGCAGTGTTGATTATGTAGTTATTTTGCGCTGCTTGAGTCAGTTTAATAATTTTTTTAAATCTTTTGGAATACAGTTAAAATATATTTTTATTTTCTTTTGTCGGTGTCAGTCTATATTTCCATAGTAAAGCTCTTTGTTTCCTGCTACAAATTTTGATTCCTTTTGAAATCCATTTCATCTTTTTGCCAGATTTAACAATAATCCATTTAACCCAGAAACATAAGTTATATAACGTAGTAAAGATGTCTAGGAAATTATTATATGCGATATTTGGTTCCTCGGTATTGTATAAGTTTGAGAAAGATAAACTAGATAAGGAATTTTCAAATATTTTTAAATTATTTTTTGTTATTATTCGTTTCTCTGCACGCCAACGATTGATTTTACAGGTTTTACTGACTTGGATTTTTAATATTTGAGCTGAATGATCTGATAAGGCAAAATCTATTACTTCGTGGTTACATGTTTGTCTGGAATTGTGAGCAAAATTATCAAGACAAGTTTTGCTTTTTGGTCTTGTCGGTTGTCTAATTTCTAATTTAACATTATAGCTATGTAATAAATATTCAAAATCCTGAGTATGTTTATTACGATTTAAGATGTCTATGTTGAAGTCACCGCATAACACTACATTCATATTTATATTGTTGCAGATGGTTTTAAGAATATTATCTAAATTATCAAAAAAAGAACAAAGATTTGAAAGATAGGGCGGTCGGTATGCACATATAATAATAGTTTTTTGTTTAATTAATTCTACTGCACAACATTCCATAATACCTGGAACGGAAAATTTGGCTATGTTCGATAACTCTTTGAATTCATAACCACTTTTAATTAATATGCAGGAACCACCCCGTTTCTGCCCTTTTCTCGAGTAACATGCAGCAAGTTTATAATACGGTATATTTAATAATTGTTCATGACCTAAAGTAATAAAGTGTTCCGTAATACAAATAGCTACAATGGGCATCTGTTTTTCAAGTAATTCTTGTATGTGTACGATTAACATATCAGACTTATTTAAGAGGCCAGCAATGTTTTGATGAAATATGTACATATGATCAGAATAGAAAAAACTCGGAATCGGCTGTGCCTTGTGTGTAGTTCTTGGCTGTTTGATTGTTCAGTTGTATGGTTGTGTCGTGTTTCAACGTGTTTCTTTTCAATGCTATATCTTTGAAGATTGAACGAATTCCAAAATTCGTCACTGAACCATCGTACTTTGAAAATGTGTGACTATCGCATGACAGATTTAAATTGGAGTCAAACAGGTTAGCGTATTTGTGAGTTTGAACATCTAGATACAACAGGTTATTAAAAGCTTCTATTCTACAATTGAACCAGACAGAATAATTGTGACATTTGTATGTAGGTACACATGAAATGATATTTGTATGTTGTACAGTTCCTAACTTTTCTCTTATGTGCAGAATGATATCAAAATAATCTTTAGTTGTACGAAAGTCTTCTTCTCCTATTAAGATTATACAGTAATCTTCTTTTGAGTAATATTTTAATTTTAAATCTATGTTGTTCATCATGTATTTTATGCCGCATCCTGGTGTAGGATAGTGGCATATTTCGTACTGATTAAAAAGTTCTTCGGCTATAGCTAATATTTTATTCTTCTTGTTTGAGCTTAGGATACACAATTTTCTTTTAACTGGTTCAGGTGATACATGAATTTGTTCTATTTGTTGTGAAGTCTTCAATTGTGTTTCTTTTATGGATATGTTCTGTAGCATTAATTTATTCGGGACATTTTTGCATTCCTTATTAATTGAGTTTTTTGAATGCGTTGTGGAAACAATTTTACTTTCTTTATTCTCTGTCGACGTATTTCTTAGTTTTGTATTTTCCATGCGTAATTTTCTAATCTCTTCATTTGCCGCTGCTAATTTTAATTTGAGTGTGTTTATTTGTTGTTTCAAATGTTGAGCAGCAGTATTTTCCTTATCTGACAATTCAGGTAGGCTGTTATTGTTGGCGCCATCTATCGTTGAACAGCTTGAATAATGTTCTTCACCACTCGGTTGTGAAAGTGATCTTGTACGTGTTTTTCTAAATGTTATATTATTTTTAGAGTTATCCATATTGTTGGTTTGTAGTGTTCTGTAGGAAGTAGGATTTTGTATAATATAAAAAGAGAATACCCAAATCAATATGAAATATAGAAATTTCGACTGGGGATCGAACTCGGTCCTCACGGTTCATCACACCGCGTACAACACCGGTGCGCTATTGAATGTATGACGTAGTTGTTGAAATTATTGTTCATTATACGCATCTGAGCATAGCGTTATATCTTGAATTGAGGGTTCGTAAAAAAAAAAACGACTCACTACGACTCACAGTCACAAGTTTCTTCACCAACTGTGTTCTTCTGTTATTACATTGATCCTGAGCATAATACATATATTGCAGTTCACTATATATTGTCACTGTTTTGATAGGTTTCTTTGGATTTTTGCTCGGTTTGTCCACAACCGTTTGTACACTGCTATAAACCAAAGTTTCCTGTATTTATCGTGTAAAAGGTATCGAGATAACACTATCACATAACTATTACAGCCATTAAATACTATTTATTATAGAACTATGCTTCAAATAGAACTTTTGCTAATTTTAAACATTAAAAATACGCGGACTTGATTGACGTCCGTACGTCTATTGAACTGGTTACACGGTGGCGCTACCTTGCTGGACATAAACCTGAAAACGTGGAATAAAGTGAGTGCTCCACGGTTAATAGAGGTAGTCTTGGCACTGGGCTCGCGCCGAGAGTGTCTCAGAAGTGTTACACTGACACCGATGTGGGTCGTGCTACGTTTACGAGGGAGATCCGTTCCTGAGGCGCTGCTGTGTGTTGTATGAGCCATTAAGCTGCCGCGCTCGTTCCAATAAGGGCCGACCGGCTCGTAAGCCTTCCGTGATAAAACTGACCCGCGTGGAACATTAACTTCGCTTTTATTCCCTTAATACAATGTTATGGATGTGGCGGCTTCTATTGGCTCAGTTATTTGTCCATTAAATATTTTATATGTAATCCACGAGGTGAGCGGGCGGTCGATAGGATAAGTGTTCAATGCGCTCCATAAACTATCCCGAGGGCTTTACTCGGCAGCAACGTCGTGAGGACGGTGCAAACGGTCGCCTTCTTAGGACCCACTACTGATCACACTGAATCGTTTTTCTTACAATATAAAGAAATCTGGGGCATGAACGCTTACACACAAATATGTTTAAAAATGTTGAAATGTAATTGTGAAATAAAAATAATCTTTTAACATCCATGATACATTTGTAATATTTACTAAGGAAGTATATATATACTTCCTCTCGCGAAGAATATGGCAACTATTGGATTAGTTGCGAGCTTAGGCTTGTTTTTACAGATTTCGTTATCATTAGCGAATACACGCCCGTATGCGATGTTTACACGATCGGTCTGGATGGCCCGCTGCCTCTCGCACCTTTATTTATACCCAAAAATCTCGATACGAGGCCAGATTTGTCACCGTCCTCGTGGAGTAGTATCTACAATACTTTATGCGGCGAACTTAAAACTAGTCACATATTAAACCTCTAGCACCAGTTAACGCATGATTTTATAATAATTAACTAAAGATGTAATATAAAACATTGATAACTAATTAAATCTCTCTTGTTTTGACAATACTGCCTGCTTATTTTTTTAGAAGATAATATTTAGGTACACCCTCAATTTAGGAAATTAATTTACATTATGCATGAAACAAGAACGTGACGCTGCGATAGAACTCGCACGATACGACCGTCCAATGTATACTGCTCTTAACACGAATCACGTACGATATTACAAGAGTACAGAGTAACGATGAGCCATCTCATGTCGTTAGCAGCCTTGTGTGTGACCCGGAATTGAGAGGTTCTAAATTTGCATACAAAGTTCTTTTTCTTTAATGATTTTCAAAAATCTTATGAGTTGATCCAAGGTCTTGAAGTTATGTAAGCGTGACGATAAAATGTTAGTGTCACATGACACATCTCAACAACAATCGGTAAATTTTGAGTGATCCAGGCGGTATCTTACCAACTTCTTCATGGTGCATTCGTGAGCTTATTAAAATTTGAACATATAGAGTGCTGATGATTTTTTTGCATTCATGATAATAAAATCCTTCCTGTACCTAAGCAAATGTATACCGTTGTCAATGGAAGGGAAAGGAGTAGAAGAAAGTAGTAGAAGGTGTGGGTGCGGTTAGACGTCGCGGCAATTAGAGATAACGACACAACATAATGAACCGGGCGGCTCCTGTGACGTCACCACGCAGCGACTCTTCAAACTCATCAAATGGACAGATAGTTGCGGAGTGATAGCTGGGGCATTATTAGCGCTATTGTGCCGCCCCACACGCAGCGCGAGACAATGCATGATCAGGGCTGCGGCTACTAGCTGCCTCATTTACAATAGTTACTATTAATGCATATTAAATAGGGTAGATCCATCATTCATTGGACGATTTTAGTTGCACTTATTGGCTTGGTAGCGCTATAAAAGGCAGATACTATACATTTCAGTGGAGATATCACGCAATATCTGTGTACGTTACTGTACACGGCCGTTCAAAGTTTTTTTGCCCTACGGGAATAACCAGGATTAACAATGCAATAAAAGTGATGTCAGTTTGTCCACTTGCGGTCAGAGCAACTGAATGATATTTGCTGCACGTTTTTCGTTAACTGTGACGCTGGAGTGAGCATGAATTTGTCACCACACCAGGTGCTCGATAGTATCGGCTCACCTGCCTGGTAATTTCCTTTTTTAATTTTCACTACTATTACATTATTTGGCAATCAACCGTTGGAAAGAATTTTAGTTATAATGACTATGTAGCCCCTCATTACAGCCTTGGTGGTCTCAGTTAGTTGGACGCCGGCTGTGAATCGAGAGGCCGTGGGTTCGATCTCCGCACCGAAACAAAACGAACATGTCAGAATAACAGGTATTTGTGAGTCCAAAAAGTCTCTAGTAGATCCTGATATCCACGAAATGATTGACATGATGTGACTGTTAGGTGTATTTATTGATTGATTACTCCCATAATTACATGCCTTCCAACTATTTATAAAGTTTTGACTTCCATTATTAGATCCAAAATTACAGACCATATTTCTTCTAATCAAATTCTCTTTTCCGGCCAGACAGGTTCCATGAATGGGTCCCGTGGTGCAAAGGAGCTCCTTCTCACTGACATGGCCATTTGCCAACAGGCTCGTCACAACCGAAGGAATTTATCGGCTGCCTGGATAGATTATAAAAAAGCCTATGATTCAGTGCCCCATACATGGCTCATGAGAGTTTTAAATTTGTATAAAATTGATACAAATTTATGCAACTTCCTTGGGTCTTGTATGGGGCAGTGGACCACTGTCCTGAGATATCCAGACGGTACGGGTCCCCTGATTGTGATGAGCCAATTAGAATTAAGCGGGGTATATTCCAGGGTCCACTGTGGTTTTGCATGGCCCTGAATCCCCTCAGCACGCTGTTGTTGGATTCAGGGTTAGGCTACCGTCTGCGGAGAGGCTCTGAGCCTATTTCTCACTTGCTCTACATGGATGACCTCAAATTATTTGCATCAAAACAATCCGAATTGATTGAGTTGTTAAAATAACTGAAAGATTTAGCAACTCCATCAATATGGAGTTTGGTGTCGATGGACGAAGTTATTAAGACGAACAACTATAGAAAATACATCCTGAAGGACGGTACGGTCGACATCTGTCGGGCATGCCACCGTCCTGGCGAGTCCATCAGGCATGTTATCTCCGGTTGTACGTATCTTGCTAACGGCGAGTATTTGAAATAAAACTATTATTTACGGATTTTATCGCGAATTTAGTTTAATTTTTTACATTTTTGACTTCCCGACTTTTCGACTGCTTGGAGCCTTTTTCTATATGCTCAGCAACTGCAGACTTCGTTGAGCGTTCGTTCGTTCTGCAGTTGCTGAACATATAGAAGAAGGCTCCAAGCATTACCTCCGCTTTGACCAGCCGCAAGTCCTCGCTAAAGAACACCGTTTCCTGCCCAGGATGTTTTGCGAGGCTTTTGAAATTAAAAAACATCCAAATTTCAATAGAGAAGATGGCTTGAAGCTTGTACAAGCATGGGATCCAATACTACATTTAATTAAATCGGAACCCAAAAGACCAACTGCCAGACCTCAAGACACTGTGAGCTCCTTCTGCGTAGATCGGATCGCAAATACAGATTAACTGTTTGAATTAACTTTTAATTTAATAATTGTAAATTAAGGGTAGTCGAATTGTAATAGTCACAGAGCGGACGACCAATACCTCAGTCCGCCCCGTGACCACGAAAGCTGTAAAGTAATCAAAACGTCATTCTCGCGTGAGTCGCTGTCACGAGCGCATGTGTCATATTATAAATAATAGTATGTAATTTCTTAAATTATATTTTAATGAGTGAAATCGATAATAATGTTCTCTTTGATGACTCCAGTGGAAGTGATATTATGGAGGAAGAGAGATTAATGGATTGCGAGCAACAAATTTACTATGAATACGCAGGTGGAGTAGAGAGAGATGGTAACAATAATAGTGATGCTATGGAGATTCAGAGGACGCAGGAGAAGAGAGTACGGGAGGACAGTGAGGACACAGTAGGTGATGATGATGGTTTCACAGCGGTCAGTAGAAAAAATAAACGATTTGCAAGAATTTTGTCCAAGAAAAATCATAATTCAGAAAAGGATCTGTCAAATGTCAATCATAACTCGTCAATACTACAATATGATGATCAAATAATAGTATGCATTACGGCCAAGGAGGTTTTATTGAAACAATTTGGTTTGGCAAAGTTGTTGAAAAAGGAGGATGTTAACCCGCGAGCACCCGCGCCTTTAGAAATTACACGGGCTCTCGCGCGTAGAGCATTTTGCTCACGTTTATGAATGTTATTAAATGCAGGTTTTACCGGGTGATATTGTTATTTTTTTATTTTATTAAATAAAATACACTTTATTTAATCTAAAAAACATATATTTAAAACTTTTTCAACATTATTATTTTTTATTTTAATTAACAATCACAGTAACTAATTTGCCAGTCTTCTAAGGCAGTCTTACGGAAAAAATTAAACAAATAAAAATCTTTTCAAACAATAGCTTAAATGTGTAGGAATAATTAGTCTTCATCATATATGCGAGCTTTACACATATCACATAATGTATGACTATGCTCGTTACATAAAAATTTTTGGCAGTAAATGCAGCACTTTTTGGTCTTGCGGTTTTTGCGTCTTGGACAAACCGCGCAGATTCCATTTGGTTTTTCTTGTCCTGGTATCTCAGAATCTGGTACAAAACGTTTAATTACTTGCTGTAGGGGATATGCAATGTTCTGGAAGGTGCTTCTTCTTTGGATATGCGGCTGAATTAGTTGAAGAGCTAGTTGTTTTAAGTAATCTCTGCGCGTTATGATTATATTCGTGTTTTCCTTGTAAATGATTTGACTGTTGATTCCGGCTATGTTTAGGATCGTGAAAAATAATCTCAGCGGCCACCTACATGCTACTCTTGCAACAGAATATTCTTCTTTTAGTCGATCCACAACATCAACACCTCCTTTTGTTTGATTATAGTAAGTGATGACTTCGGGTTTTGCGTTAACGCCAGTAGTTGGATCGATTCGGTCATCGTTATGAAGTGTACTTATCATAAGAACATTTTTTTATTCTTTTTGTTTGGTACGTAAGACACCAAAACCTTGCCCTTGTAAAAACCAAAGATACTGCTAGGTTTTGGTCTTTGTTTCATGTCAAGGAAGAAAGGTGGAATTTCTCTCTTATTCTTTCTGAGTGTACCTACGATAGTAGTCCGTGCAGCTAGTAATTCATCAGCCAGTGGAATCGACGTAAAATAATTATCAGCTGTAATATTTCTGCCTGTATTCAGAATATCTTGTGATAAACGTTTTACAACTGCAGATGCAGTATTATCATATTTATGTGGACCGTTTGGTTGCTTGCCCGGGTAAATTTCTAAGTTACTTGTATAAAAATTCTTTGAATCACACAAAGCATATACTTTTATACCATACTTAGCTGGTTTGTTTGCTATATACATACGGAATTTGCAACGTCCTCGGAAAGATTCCAGCATTTCGTCTATAGTGACGTTTTCTCCAACCTGGTAATTGGCTCGACACTTTGCGACAAAAGATTCGAATAATTCACGAATTGGAGCAATATTATCATACTTTGCTCTTTCCGAGCGAGAGTTTATATCATCAAACCTTATAGCTCTCATCAAAAAAAGGAAATTATTGCGGCTCATCGCAGCTCTAAAAATATCAGGAGCCGTGCCATCTTTATCCCACATCTCTTTCAAATTTAAATGATTCATTTTTTTTATACCAGCCATATATAAAATACCAATAAAGGCTTTTAGTTCTAAAATATCAATTTCCTTGCAATCTCTCTCCCTTGAAAATTGATCTTTAATTTTTCTGATGTGGGTATTTGTAAAGCCAACTATATCATTAAGCATTTCTTCATGCACAAAAAGGTTAAAACATTCCATTATAGTGTTAATATTTTTAGCCACTGGTTTTACTCCAGGTTGGTTCTCGACAATATTGTGAGCTCTTGTCCTTACATTAGAACGAACCGGATGATAGTTCCACTTTGTACTCCCATCTTTGCCTACGTAACACAGCTGATTCCCCAATGAAATTGAAGAAACCTCACCTTCTACTTCCGATGAAGATTGTTCGGTGTCAGTGAAATGATGACTGTGTTCACTGGCTCGATCGCTTTCAATATCATCGGCCCTAAAAAACGGATCCTCAATGTCTTCCTCCAAATCTTCTTCCATGAACCACGCCAAAATTCTTTCATCTCTTCTGTCCATCTATGATAAAAATACATAATAGTGTTTTATGTCAGTAATTTAAAACTATAATATTACATAAAAGTAGCAGTAAAAACAATAATATAATAAAACAAAAAAAAAGTCATGAGGAGAAAAGTACTTACGTCGACACCCGCGCGATGAGCAAAACGCCGCTTGATGGTACACGGCGCAACAAACCTCCTCGTCCGAGCGACTAGCGCACACTGGCGAATAGTGAACTGTATCCAGGTGCGGGGGAGGGGTTAAAACTCAGCTACCGAAAAAACGATGTCTGTACGCATAATTTTGACTAAATGGCGCGTGATTTAAATTTACTGTGAGCAAAATGCTCATAGCGCGAGTGCTCGCGGGTTAACAAAATATTTAGGATTTATTATAAAACTCCTTACAGGGTTCTTGTGTACTATGAAGACAAAATAAATGCAGAGAAACTCATTAATTTAAGCATATTTAAAACCATGGGCTATAGATGTCAGTACGCGAATGAAGTAAATTTATCATATGGAGTAATAAAACAAATTGATTTGGAGACGAATGATGAGGAAATTTTAAGCAGTTTGGAGTGTGAAAAAGAGGTAATTTCAGTAAGGAGATTGAAACGTTTATCTAATAATGTAGAATGGGTAAACAGTGAGAGTGTACGGCTTTGTTTTAAAAGTCAGACCTTACCTCCGTTTGTTTATATATATGGCTGTAGAATAAAAGTTGAACCATACACCTTTCCTGTTACCCAATGTTCTGGATGTTAGAGGTATGGCCATGTATTGAAATTATGTCCAACAAAAAAGATTTTGTGCCCAAAATGTGGGGAGAGTCATAGAAACTGTGAAACTACCAACTTTTAATATTTAAATTGTAAGGGTGCACACATGGCCCTGAATAAGTCGTGTCCTATATTTTTAAAAGAAAAGGCTATAAGAAAGATTATGTGTGTAGAAAACTGCACTTATAGAAAAGCTTTGTCGATGCTTGTGAATAAAAAGGCTGTATATGAGAGACTCGACAATTTGAGAAGTCAAAGCGCGCAGTTAACTAATAAACCTCAAGATAATGAGAAAACATCATATAGGAATGTATTGGAGGGAGGTAGTCGTGACAGTAATAATATGAGATCTTGCAGTAAATACAAAAACAAAGATTATGTGAAAGAACAATGTGGGAGGAATTCGCCAATTTTAGGTGAAAATTCATTGACACGCGCGGAAAATAAAAATCCTAAAAGAGAGTCAGTTTATATAAAAAAGCAGGAGTCAATTGCTTATAAGTCTGAAGACGCAAGAAGGAATACGGAGGAAACTGAAAAGAGGAATAAATTAAGTCGTTTGAAAATCATTATGGATAGATTTAAGGAAATTTGTACATCAAATTCCGAGTTGGATGTTAAGATTAAGTTAATATGCAGTTTTGTATTTGAAGAATGTATTCGGGTTGTTGTAACATATTTTAAAGAGGGTGATATTATTAATAATCTTTTTGCTTGTTTATATAATGGATAGAGGTCAGAAAAATTACGAATTTTCCGCAATTCTTGTTGAAATTTTTGTCTCAAGTCACACTATATGTTAAGTTTATAATGTCACTATTCAGATTTTTTACGATACTACCTTTTTGTTTTCTGTAGTATTTAGTTTGTTTTAATTTAATTATTAGTTGTTGAGGAATGTTAGATTTGTGTTATGCTGTTTTTTAATTCTCTTGCTTTGTTGTGTAGATATTTATTTATAAGGTACGATGGGACTGTCATGTATTTTCTATAAGTATAAAAGTCCCTTAAAAATATTGACAAAAAAAATCGAAACGTCGGGAAGTCAATAATGTAAAAAATTTAACTAAATCCGTAAATAATCGTTTTATTTCAATGTGTAACATTCGCGTAAATCTAAGATCCCATCAAAAACATCCTGTAAAAAAATACCAAGTCTCGCAGCTCAGTTTTTCTACCGCAAAAAGTTGTGAGATCCATGTAATACCAAGTCAGTTAATTTATTTAGTCCTCGCTTAAGGGACCTTCTGTATAAAGTCATTACGTAAGTTATTATCATATCAATATTAAAATCCTTTACGTTTTAAATAAATAAACCGACTTGGCCATCGCATGAAAACATAATGTATCGTACAATTTATACATAATGCTGCTGGAATATCAATAACGATTTTCTTAAAGCCTCTATCTTAAGTTTTTTTCTTATTTATGTAGGTATCAATTTATCAAAAATATAGCGGATTTGATTACTGGTATTCTTTCTTTCATGGTAGTTAATAATTTCGAGCTATTTAGTATATTTATTTGCAAGTTTTTCTTCGTCATATTTTTCTATAGGAATGTTGTACAGTTTCATGGGCTGAATACACCCTTTCCATCTCTATACCCCCCCTCCTGTTAAGCCTCATATATATAGATACCTATCTACAACTATTATTCCATTATATACGGGTTCAATGATTCATATGATTCATTAACTGCAAATGTAACTTTGTAACCCTTTACATTTATATGGTATTACAAAGTTATTCACGCAGTTGATGTATCTAGAAAACTAGACAGAAATTATGAAATGTTTAAATTTTCGCTTGATGTAGACACTAAACACTAATTATATTCTAAATTTGAAGCTTCTATGTCTGCTAGAAGCGCCTTAGACTTTTGATAATCGGTTAGTCAGTCAGTGAGTGACAAAACTAAGAAAGTTTGACAAGTTACAATTCTTAAACTACTGGTTCAAATTGAATGGAATTTTAAATATACCGTGTTCATATAATGCCTGCTTAGTAACTGAAAATTCAGGCTTCTTGCTTTAACCACAACGAAGTTATAGGGGGTAGAAAATGGTCTGAATTGCTTCGAGAAAAGGATGGTACGACAGTGCCGCTTTTTAGCTCGACTTGGAGGGGGCACTGCCGTGCCCGAGTATTTGCATAGACATAACTTAGTAGCCAAGATCTTTCATCAGCAAATTGCTCTTCGATATGGACTTGTGACTTCTGAAGTGTCATATTACCAGTATGTTCCTCAACCAGTTCTTAAAATGGTCATGCAGCGTTGTACTGGGATCGATCTATTATCACAGATAGAACTATTGTCACCAATAAGCCTGATATTGTGATAATAGATCGATTGGCGCGCCGGGCTATGCTTGTTGACGTCGCCATTCCGCATGACGATAACCTCGTCAAAGCTGAAAAAGATAAAATGTCTAAATATTTAGATTTAGCACATGAGGTTACCAAAATGTGGGATGTCGATTCAACAATTATTGTCCCGATTGTTGTTTCTGCTCATGGGTTGATACCAAAGAGCCTTGACCAACACCTACAGAGGCTCTCAATTGACTGTTGGGTCAAAAGTCAAATACAGAAGGCAGTATTATTGGACACGGCACGCATTGTGAGGCGGTTCCTCACTTTGTCTCCCTAACCGCCGGTGGCTTGGGTCTTAAGCTTCAACACCGGAGGGTAAATAAATTATTTTTTATATTTTTATATGTATATTTTTTATAATTTATATATGTAAAAATAGAAAAAATATGTTAAATAAAATAAAGAGAATAAAAATATGTTAGAGTATTAAATCTACAAATCATTGAATCAACTCGTCTTGGTAATGTAGAGAAACAAAGCATGAACTCAAACTCAGGAACTGTGAGTTACTACTAAAATGTACGATAATATAATTGTGTTTTTTTATTGCTTAGGTCCGGCATACGAGCAAACTGGTTACCTGATAGTAAGCGATCACTGTCGCACGTGAAAATGCGCAACGCGTGGATCATGTGATGCTGGACCAGTACATCGGAAGGGGAGCGGGAATGAAGAGGATGGGAAGACGTACCGAACGAATCACGACAAGATAAACTGTCACTCCACATCGATTTTCTGTAAGACTGTGGCACCACCTTGGAAGAACCGGTCTATTCGTGGTGAGTCATGACTGACAACAGCGAGGCTCTAACACTTTTAGAATTATATCTGCAATCCTGAATCGAAATATAAATCAAAACAAAACTTCGCGTTTGTAATACGATCAATGTATTGTATTAAACTAAATAAAGATTCTCGCTGAGCACAGCTCATGTTCACGATCTTCAATAAGAAGTAAATCTGGTGTGAAATGAACTCGAGTTATTTGATTACAGAGACAACGTGAATAGCAGTGCGCTCCACACACAGCATCACGGTGAATGTCAATGAGAAACTCAATGAAAATCATGTGTGGGGCGCGTATATCTTCTAATGCTTCGGGGTTTGAAACGTGACGGTCAGACTGCAGACATAGTAAACGTCCGCATTGATTTCCTCACTAAGAGAAAATAAAACAGATACTTTAGTGATTTGTAGTTCGCATTCGACGCTCACTAGAAAATGCTCACAGATTGTACGACGACGTGTGTTGGCGCGCAAATAATCTTCCAAAACAGTCGTACCTCGTGGAAGACTGTTCCTCCGAAATATGTATGCAGAGAGTTTTATGAATGGTCTCGCCTTATCTAAACGAAATACTCAACGTGTAGGTGACGCAATATTGATGAATTGGTACAGCGGCGAGGGTCGGCGGCGACGAAACGACGCTATCTCTTGGCACCGACACGATGCGACGCGACCGAGAGTACTTTTGCCGAGCGAAGCACTTGTAAAATTGTGCTCCATCTCATTACTCATCTGCTACTCTTGAATTTAATAAAAATAAAGGTAATACCAAGAAACAGCTAATATCACTACACGAAGCTGATCAAAATTTTATAGCGTTAATTAGATATAGATGTCTGATGCACTCTTCCTAATATATTGGTGAAACACAAAGTGTCAGTTTTGGGTCCCGTTGGAGGCTGAAGAGCTACTGAAAATGATTGAATGACAATTGAGCTGTATTTGGACACTGTCCGGTCGTTGCGCTTCATTCGACGCGGCGGCTGGCAACAGCGCGTATAGTGTTCATATTTAGCGCGTAAACTATCTGGTGATTGGCGTCGATGCTAGTCTATTACACTAATATTTACTGCTGCGTAGTATTATGAATGAAGCGATGAAATGTTATAATGAACAATTCGACGTGTGCCGATAAACACGTGCACTATTACATGAAGATCATCAGTTTTGATCTATTACCATATTATCTTCATTTATAGTTATTTGATGGTAAAATGTAAAAGAGTTTCTTTGTGTTAGAGAGCGAAGTCTGTTGTGAAATGATATTGTCCTTGACCGTTGCGAGAGTGTGCACCGGTAGCGTCACGCTCAATCGCAAATAGCTCCATCCACAACTTTGCTTTAGTATCATGGCTCCCAATTTATATCCTCCGCTTATTAATTAATTTAATTATTTTCTTTAGGTATCAAATAAGCCTTATAAAGTGGCAATAGCTAGTTAAAATACTGTTTGATAAAGCTATGCCGTTTTAATTAATAAACACAGGCCGCCCACCTGTCGTAGTTCCCACGGAGTTCTGAAATCTATTTTGAATAAACATTTTTAGCTAATTGTGAAGACGTAAAAATCTGCACGGCGGCTAGTAAATATAGACGCGGACGTCGCCCGGTGTCATATACTCGCCTTGTATCTGCAAGTCATGTGTTTCGATACCGGCATTTTTATTTTCGTTGACAAGACAGAGTTCGATTTCATCGGAGTGTACTATTGAGGCGGAGATCGCTGTGAGCATCGGCTATAGTGAACAGATTAATCATTACAGGAACGTGGCATTAACAAGAGCGTCCGCGATTAGACATGGCGAAGCTGCACTCAACACTCACCACTCCGACACCTCAACACTGTTAGTTGGTGTAGTGTCGGAACTCTCATAGTACGCCCTCCGGTCTCCGCTATCTCGATGCCCTGCTACGCTTTAAATATTCCCATTCACTTTGAAATTGCTTCTCTTTGTAACACTTACCCAATCTAATATGCAGATACAATCTATAAATTATTGCCTTCAGTCCGACATGGCGTTAATTAAATTATTTAGGAAAGTTGTACAAAAACATAAAGTATCAGTTTTGTTATCAGCTTGCAACAGTCTAACTGATAAAGAAATGTGAATATTGCACGAGCGGCAACCAATGTTGTGTTCATGACAATATTGTTGGTCATCTGTCTAGTGCTTGCATGTGGATAATATGTAAAAGCTCGCAAGCAGCCGATAGTTTCCGTGATGCAATTGGATACCACACCAGACAAAAAAAAAACCAGAGACCATCAGTTCAATCCCTGTACTAACAAATGAAGTACGTGGCCTGTTGGTAAATGGATCAGACGTGGCTGCCAACATGTTCACGGTGATCGCGGGTTCAAATCCCAGGGCACACCTCTGACTTTTCGGAGTCATGTGTGTATTGATAGTCAATCACCACGCACTAAAACGGTGAAGGAAATACATCGTGAGGAAACCTGCATACCATAGCGATTTTTAAGAATTTCTATGGTATGTAAGTCCACAAACCCGCATTAGGCCAGTGTGGTGGACTATATGGCCTAACCACTCTCAAAGGTACTCTCGATTGTAGAGTAGGCCCGTGCCCTGCAGTGGGACGTATATGGGCTGATACAGTACTAACAAATGTTTGAAAGTTTCACTAGCTTTACATTCTGGTTTGCGTGCTTGTGATACACGATAGAGAATCGTAGTTATTCCCACGATACACACTTGTATTTTGTTGTATGGCCCGGACTGTGTATGTGACTTCTGAGTGTATTTAATTGTGTTTTTGTGTTAATTATGCGTCGTGATCAGTAACATATGTTTGTAGATAATGACTTGTAGTACGTCCAAGTTATTATATTAACAGTATGATTTGGATACAATAGTTTCTTTGTAGGAACATTATAGTGTCCGCACCAAAACGAGTAATTGAAGCGCAAGGGCACTACTTAGCTTTTCTCGAATCGCTTTGTCGTTTTTTTGAACCATCATAACTTCTGTTTAGATTATACTAGATAAACAAAATACTCGAAACATATTTTCCTTAGCGGATTTATTAAACGCATAAATTATAATGGTATAGCTTTAAATAGTTTAGATTTCATTGATGTCTAAAGTATCTGGGGGCACGGCAGTGCCCCCTCCAAGTCGAGCTAAAAAGCGGTACAGTCGTACCATCCTTTTCTCGAAGCAATTCAGACCATTTTCAACCCCCTATAACTTCGTTGTGGTTGAAGCAAGAAGCCTGAATTTTCAGTTACTAAGCAGGCATTGTGTAAACACGGTATATTTAAAATTTCATTCAATTTGAACTAGTAGTTTACTTTGTAGTTTAAGAATTATAACTAGTTAAACTTTCGTAATTTTGTCACTCACTGACTGACTGACCGATCATCAAAAGTCTAGGGCACTTCTAGCAGACATAGAACCTTCAAATTTAGAATATAATTAGTGTTTAGTGTCTAAAGTAAGAGAAAATTCAAACATTTCATAAATTGTGTCTAGTTTTCTAGATAGACCAACTGCGTGAATAACTTTGTAATCCCATACAAATGAATAGGATTACAAAGTTACAGTTAATGAATCATTGTACCCGTATATAATGGAATAATAGTTGTAGATAGGTATCTATATATATGAGGCATAACAGGAGGGAGTATAGAGAGGGAAAGGGTATATTCAGCCCAACATTCCTCTAGAAAAACATGACGAAGAAAAACTTGCAAATAAATAGACTAAATAGCTTGAAAATATCAATTACCATGAAAGAAAGAATACCAATAATCAAATCCGCTGTATTTGTGATAAATTGATACTTACAAAAATAAGAAAAATCCATAAGACACAAGCTTTAAGAAAAATCGTTAGTGATGTTCTAGAAGTAAAAAATACCGAAAAGGAAAAAAGTAGGACTACAAAAAGACGTGAGATCCCATCAAAAACATCCTGTAAAAAAATTCCAAGTCTCGCAGTTCAGGTATTCTACCGCAAAAAGTTGTGAGATGCGTGTTCTTTTTCGATAGCAGTCTTGATATACTCGTACAATGTATGTATGTTACTGTTGGGTGTATTAATGAGACATGTTGGATTATTAAGCATTTTAACGGTGAAGGAAAATATCAAGAAATTTATATCCCATCAAAAACATCCTGTAAAAAAATTCCAAGTCTCGCAGTTTAGATTTTCTACCGCAAAAAAATGTGAGATGCATGTATTACCAAGTCGATTAATTTATTTAGTCCTTGCTTAAATGACCTTCTGTATAAAGTTAATACGTAAGTTATTATCATATCAATATAAAAAATTCTTTACGTTTTAAATAAATGGATCGACTTGGCCATCGAATTAAAACATAATGTATCACATATCGTACAATTTATACATAATGCTGCTACGTAATAACTATACAGAAAGTCATTTAAGCAAGGACTAAATAAATTAATCGACTTGGTATTACATGCATCCCCCAATTTTTTGCGGTAGAAAACCTGAACTGCGAGACTTGGAATTTTTTATACAGGATGTTTTTGATGGGATATAATTTTCTTGATATTTTTCTTCACCGTTAAAATGCTTGATAAACCAACATGTCTCTCTCATTAATACACCCAACAGTAACACACATACAGAGTACGAGTATATCAAGACTGCTATCGAAAAAGAACATACATCTCACAACTTTTTGCGGTAGAAAACCTGAACTGCGAGACTTGGATTTTTTTTAAAGGATATTTTTGATGGGATAATAATAGTAAGTATCATATATACCGATTTTAATCAAAATTCTAACGGTACTTCCTGATGTCCTAGAAAGCTGAAATTTTGTGTGTAAGCTGTTATTAGTACATAACCAAAAAATGATTCTAAAACTTGAAACTTGTATCTCCAAACCCCTTATAATAGGTAATGGGAGTCTGCTTAGTCGGGTCGTAACTACAAGAAAACAAAGGTAATGAATAGTGATAATTTTTTCACCTTGCGCCTTGTGAATGTAGCGAAATGGTACACCACTTATTTTAAGACGTAAAAATTTTGTGAAGTTTGGCCTCGTAGAGTTTGAGCGTGAAGAGTAGGAAGCTTAGCTCTACATGAAGTTGTAAGGAAATTTAAAACAAAAGTTGTTGTGTTGTACATGTAGGTATGTATGAACTGGTACATATATCATCTAAGACATATTGAAACGAAGCCAAGTGAGGCGCGCGCGAAACCCACCAGCCAGCATGGGAACACTAATGAAAACAGAAAAGGAGAAATTTGGCAATTCATGAACTCTAAAAATTCAGGCGGATACGCATGGGTTAATAAAGTTGGTTTAGTTAGTTTTATTTTTTTATTAGAGTATTATTTTATATTTTTCTTGCGGCGGGTTAGGCCACCCGCAGGTAGGGGTAGGTAGCGGAAATGAGTACTCAGGGTAATTACGTGGTTCGGGTTTTAATAAATTCGCATCACTGTTTACACGCGGCACTGTTGCTGGTGGTATGCAACAGGAGTCACTGGCCTTCGCTGGACACTGATCCGGGTCTTCGGCACGTGGCGGAACCCGGCGACAGCTCGCCGGCGAAGTCTGCTGCCACGTGACCGGACACGGTGCGCAGGTCAGCGGCAGGCGCAGGCTCGGTTGCAGTCAGGCAGGAAGCGGTGCGGAGCAAAAGCGGGCAGCGATGTAAGCGCACGGAGTCAGCACTCCGTGCCGTGCGGGTAACGAAGAGAAGTAGGCGAAGAACCTTCGCTGGTTCGGAAAGACGCATGGTAGCACGCGGCTTTCAGGTTATAGAAAAGAGGACGCGAGCGACGTTACACGCGTATTTAAGCGAGCGCCGATGACAGTTCGCACGTCACGTTTGACAAATGTCAGAGATTGAATCAACCAATCAGCGCAACGGAGGCGTTGATTGGCATAGACAATAGGATTTATGCCGGCTATTGAACCATAGACCGCAAATATTAGAGGTGACACTCTCACAACGTCACATTCTGCACAATAATTCTTCTATATCACTATAGCTTTTCAATGCTTCTTCAGTGCTAACAATAAAGGTTAATTAAGCTGTAATTGGTTTGTGAAAGGCGGTACGTACTGTGATGTATTGCACTAGCAACAAGAAGCTGGAATTACCAGTTCATTGAGTAGCTACTGAAGGCGAAGTTAGTGTCGACAAGTGAATGCGTTGAGCAGGCGCGCAATTAGTGAGCATACAGCAGTGTGTGCGATGTGGTCGGTGGCGCCATCTGCCCGCCAACACGTGGCACCCGCGCATGAGGCGTGAGCGCGCGCCGCCTCCATACACTTACAACTTTAACTCCACAACTTCTCCGGTCACGACGCTACGAGTACAAACTGCAACTAAGACAGGTGTCGTGTGGGAATATTTTGTTTCCGATACTCATTTATTTACTTCTTGGCGATATAATTTTAATCACTGTATATAACTTTTTTTTTAAAGAGCTTTTCTATACTTCTTGCCTGTTCTTATCTAGCGAAAACAGCCTTGTGAACTAGATGGTAGTGAAAAGTAAAAAAGTAAGTACAACATTCTCAAGATCCAAAAAAAGTATTTTTATTTTTAATTTATGTGCCTATGTTGGGTAACTATAACTCGTTCAAAAGATTGCAAACAATGTATATTTTAGAACTGTATCTACCGTAATACAAATATGAATCTAATTGTAGAATGTAGATACAAAAAAATAAAAATCGATGAATTGCAAAGTATAAATTATCATTTAACTTTAGAAATACGATCTGTTTTCGATTACAATTAGGTACCAACCTAATTTGAAATGGCTTCTTTTATGCACAACTAAAAGTATTCCGTAATATAATAAATGGAAAGTTAAACATTAATTCCTCAAGTTCATGATAGTTTTGCATCAGATATCGTATGTTGTTGTAGCTGAAAACCACACATTCACTCATATGTCCAGGACATTAGGAAGCGGTCGTCGCGGGGCGGCGATGGACGGCACCCATAAATCGACCCATCCTTCATAAAAACACTTTAACTGACCAGTTTATAAGCTGCTCATCCGCAACGCTGTAAAATATATTGAAGCAATATTGTAACTAATATTAGACACATGAAGTTTCGTGACCGTAGCCATAGACATGTACGTAGTTAGGAGTACGCGACATTCCGGTCAACAACAATTTGCCATATATTGCTTTCCTATGTCAATGTCACAGAACATTGGCTGAAAACTGAAAAGCTCATTTTCAATTTCAAGAATCATGTAGTTGGTAGCAACTTTTGCAGGAAAAACGCTATACATGGTGGCTCACTAATATTAATGAATAAGAATATTAAATTTAAAGAACGTAAAGATTTAGTGAGTCTCTCTGTGGAGCAAACAGTAGAAATCTCATGTATAGAGTCAGAGCAGTTCATAGTTGTAAGTGTATACAGACCACCTTCCTCTTTGTATGATACTTTTGAAATAATACTTGAAGATGCATTGAGGAAATTAAGTAAATCGAATAAAAGATTGTTGGTGTGTGAAGATTTCAATGTTAATCTGTTAGATATATCTGCTATGACTGGAAAATTAAGAAATCTCTTTCTGTCATTTGACTTAGTCAATCTATTTTTGGAGCCAACTAGGATAACCAACACTAGCGCTACCTGTATAGATAATGTGTTCACAGATATACTCCCAGTAAATAAATCTATTGTTAATCAGTTAGACTCTGACCACTGTGGACAACTAGTCACTTTTAGAAGCGAATTCCAGCAAACTTCCATTTGAAAACTTAATGTTGTTCCGGTAACAAAGATCCGGTTAGATAAATTAAAGAATAATTTGTTGAAAAAATTCAATGTACTAGTACAGGGTAACAACCCCAATACTCTGTATAATTCTGTATTTGACATATTTTGTAAGGAATTTGAATCAATCTTTACATCCAGGTCTGTTCCCACAAGCAAAAAAACTTGCTTCAATAATTGGGCCACTGTTGGCATACACATAAGTAGGAAGAAACTATATGATCTTTATTCTGAAAGAACATATAATCATAGTAAGCATTTTAAAATATATGTTAAAAATTATTCTAAATTGTTTAAACAAGTCTGCTATAAAGCAGTCATTATACTTAAAAGAAAAAATAAAAAACTCCAAAAATAAAATTCAAATGACATGGAGTGTAATTAATAAGGAAACTGGGAAAGCTAAACCTCGTGACACCGAGTTTAGCTTAAATATTAATAATAAAATAATAAACTCTGATATAGAAGTAGCTAGGTTTATTGAAAAGTTCTTCACAGATATACCAGTTTCCATAACAAAAAGCTTAAATTCGTCTCCTTCTTTAGCCCATACGTTATTACAGGAAAGTGTGCCAGGGTGTGGCGATTCATTTGAATTCCAATCCGTTGACAGTGATGACATTGTAAAAACATTTAAACATAAACATTAAAAATACGTGTGACCTTTGGGGAATCTCTACAAAGATCCTCAACTATGTACTACCTATATTAGCTCCTCAGCTAGCTTTAGTTTTTAACACATGTATTAATAGTGGCATATTTCCTGATAAAATGAAACTCAGTAAGATAATACCTCTTTTTAAATCTGGTAGTACAGATGACCCCTCTAATTTTAGACCTATATCAGTACTACCTTCCTTACCTAAATTTTTGAAAAACTGATGCTTATACAGTTGCAAAGTTATTTTAAAAATAATAATTTACTTCATGTAAACAATTTGGTTTTACTTGGGGTCGCTCCACCACTGATGCTGGTGTGAAGCTCATAGATAACATATTTGATGCTTGGGAGGATTCTCAGGATGCTTTAGGTGTATACTGTGACCTATCCAAAGCGTTTGATTGTGTTTATCATGATATTCTTATCAGGAAATTGAGCCACTATGGAATAAATGGACTTGCGCTTGAACTATGTAAATCATATTTAAACAATAGGGTTCAGAGGGTTGATGTCAACGGACAAAAATCACATGGATCTGTTGTTACTATGAGGGTTCCGCAGGGTTCAATTCTTGGACCCTTTCTCTTTTTGATTTATATAAATGACTTGCTTTATTTTATAAGGGATAAATGTGAGGTAGTGTTGTTTGCTGATGATACTTCACTGATATTTCAAATTAAACGACATCAATCAAATTTTGACGAAGTAAACCACACTCTCTCAAGAATAGTACATTGGTTTGGCGTTAACAATTTACTGTTAAACAGCCAAAAAACTAAATATATTCGGTTTATAACGCCTAACGTAAAAAAAGTGAATGCCAACATTTTTATGAACGAGGATGTGTTGAGCCTTGTGGAGACTACTAAATTTTTGGGAATCACATTGGATCCTAAACTTCAATGGGGTCCCCACATAACAGCGTTAGCTAAAAAGCTGAGTGCTGCAGTTTTTGCAGTGGGCAAGATTCGCCAATTGACTGACATTGATACAGCTCGATTGGTCTATTTTGCTTACTTTCATGGCCTAATGAGTTACAGAATTTTGTTGTGGGGTGGTGCTGCTGACATTAATACCATCTTTTTTCTTCAAAAACGAGCCATAAGATCTATTTATTCGTTAGGCTCCAAACAATCTCTGAGAGAAAAATTTAAAGAAATAAATATAATGACAGTAGCATCAGAATTTATATTCGCTAATTTAATGTATGCCCATAAGAATATAGAACAATTTCAAAAAGTTAGCGATATTCATGACAGAAATACTAGAAATATAAATAATCTAGTCAGTCATAAGACCAGGCTCCAGAAAATTAGCAAATCTTTTAAGGGTTACTGTATACATTTCTATAATAAAGTTCCCACTCACATAAAAGCCTTAACTATAAATAAATTTAAATCTAATATTAAACGACAGTTGTGTAATAAAGCATATTATAAAATTTCAGAATACTTAGAAGATAGTAAGGCGTGGGAATAAAACATAATATAAGTCCCCGAACCGGATGTGTGTGTACTCTGTTAAATATAATTAAAATAATTATCCCACTTGTGTCACCATAGTTGTAGGCAATTTGAGTACGTCATGCTCGCCTAAAGGTCTGTGCTTGCGGCGGCATCGTGTGCCGGGTCGGTCACTTCCCTATAACACGGTTGAGGAGACCGATGGCTGGCACATGGGTCATACTCGTGAACGGGTGCTGCTTGTGTAGACTGGTCTGCTCAATTTGCTTATAATGATAATATTAATTAGTTTGTTTTTCTTTTTTAATTTTTCTATTGCCTTTCATTGCTTTTGCTGAACAGTGTATACCGATTCCGCGGTCAAGGCGACCACACTTAACTCAGCCGTACAATATAATCATTATTATGAATAATTTATGAACTGCTCTGAATTTCAACTCCTGTATGATCACTGTATTGTAAACTTATTTTGAAAAGAGCAACGCTAGAGTTTCTTGCCCGTTCTTCTCTGGCGAAAACAGCCTTGTGAACTGGGTGGTAGTGGAAAAAAAAATATGACTGAATCTAAATAGTGTATGACATTTTATGGATTCAATAAATATTTTCATTTTCATTTTCATTCATTATCCCTATCAGTTCCAACCAATGATGTTTTAATAAAGATGACGCATATCCATATGTCGTGACGTTCAAAAACTGTACTGCTATGCATATACATACTCATTTGTTAATACTTTATGACAATTTTAGTGAATGAAACAGATTATACAGAAAGTACGAGACGAAAAGAGATAGCATTGCGCTATCCAAACATAGAATCGAAGCGGTAAAGACAGAAGGGTGACGATAAATAAAACTACCTATTTGGTTTTATAAGTATATAATATATTAACTTTGATGTTGCTACATGAGTCTACATATGGTACGCCATCCTTTAACAAATATATTTTTATTTGCTTACAAACTTGAAAAAATAATAAATAAATTGATTACCGTTTTTTATATTAGTTTATGGTAAGCAGGCACTGAAAAATCGATTTCTTAATAATATTATTATTTGTTGTATTGATGACAAGTGATATGACCGCTCGTGGACATAAACGAAACCAAGACACCTTAAATTACAAAGCAATGCTTGGCTTTCACTGTGCTCGCCATCCCGAGACATAAGATCTTAAGTATAAGTACAGCGATTACTCGGGCGAGAATGTCCTTTGAACCGGAACATAACATGGCATTTAAACTGCCGTGTGGCGGGGGAAATAGACATTGCGGTGGTACCTACACATGGCGGTAACGTATGAGCGACCTGCCACTGGTAAACAACCGATGGTGCAGGTTTTTTAGGTGGATATATATTTTTTCGTAGTTGTATATTTTTATTCATAATTAAATGTGCTAAACCAATATTAATCAGTTTTAAAGTATCCAGTTACGATACCCTCTTTTTGTCCGAGCTGTGCTTAGTGCATATCCATTTACGTCTCAAAAGCTCATCACGTGGAAATCTGGAAATATTCAATGATATATGTAAATAATATAGTCATTCAAAATATATGGGGAAGCTAATGTATTTTGTAATGTTCGTGGTTGGATTAAGTTATTTATTATGAAAATAATTCATAACAAATAACTTAATCGTTTTCAATATGATTGAATTAGAAACAAATATACAATTATCCAAATCCATTCAAACTGTCATCGTCAATTTTCTGTATGATCGGTTTCGCTTCTGACTTGTTAATCTATGACGTACGCTTTTTGTCCCTATCGCACTTAACAATCTTTGTATTAGGCGATCCTTCTTACACAATTGAAGGTGGTGTTTGCTAATTTAAAATAAAATTAAATTTTGCGTGGTTTTTATATACTTACGTATGGTGTGTAGGTCCCATTTAGTTTCATATTTTTGCACCATTGTTTTAACACTCTTAAAACACAAAATTCGCCACTTTAGACAATATTATCGAAATAAATTATGTTGACAGCACTGAGGTCTTCCCTCTGTCGCCGTTGCTATGCGACTAGATGAAATTACACCAATTGCCCGAATTTGAACGCCTCACTTTTGAAGTGCTAGTGCGATATCTACGTCGTATTTGTATAATATATCATTGGTTCCAACTACGTCAGAAGTAGCGCGATTGCGTCGTTTAGAGACGTACCATCAGCTGCAACTTTATTTGACACTAGTGAGACGCAAAAAACAAAAATATTCTCTATTCTCAATTGTGTCAGATTTTAAGGCGGACATTTGTTTTATTGCAACGAATGGCGAGGCGAGCATGCCGTTCATCGACGAAGCGATAGAATTGCTCATGAACAGTAGCAAAATCAAACAAAACCATGAACTACAAAGCAATGCTTGCACTGAGATCGCCATCCTGAATCAAAAGATGTTAAGTCTCATTATGTTCAGTAGTTACTTTGACTACAGTGACTTTCAATCCGAAACAACAAAAGTGGATTTACACTGCTGTTTGGCTGGAGAAATAGACATTGCGGTGGTATCTACCCAGGCGGCTTATAACATATGTATATGAGAGACCTACCACCAGTGTAAAATATATTGACCCATAACATAAATATTGAATAAAATATAATATAATGGCATTGTCAGGATATACATTGAGTATTGACGTTATGGCGTGCACACTAGTGTCTATAGTATTGATGTAACCTACAGTAGCGTTTGCAGACGGCACGCCTTTCAGATTTAGTGCTCATAAAAAGCCTTAATAGTCAATTTCTATGCGCGCTGAAAATCCGACATTTTATGTCTGTCTATGTTTTCGCCCAGATTATTTTTTTAATTTTTTTTTTTGGTAATAAAACGCCTTGATGATTGGCGACGAGAGTGATTGCTGGGTAAGGCTTGTCATACGAGTACGAAGTTAGCGTGCAAGGAGAGAGGAGCGCGCGGCGACGCAGATGCGCTCTAATTGCTAGCGGGCAGATCGCGCGGCGCTAGAATTTGTGTTGCGGCAAATTAGTGTCTTTATCGTGACCGAAATAAATAAATAAATAAATAACACCCAACAGTCACATACATAGTCCTGACCCCACACTAAGATCGAGTCTTGTGTCGTGGGTATCAGGAACTACGAGAGACTTTTCGGTCTCAAAAACACCCAGACCCGGAAGAAATATTTGTGGGCCGCACAAACATTTCTCTCGGTGCGGGGATCGAACCCGCGGCCTCTCGTTTCACAGGCGGCGTCTAACCAACTGCGCCACGGAGGCTGTCAAAAAAATGACTTACCAACGGCGAGAAGATCTTAGAATTCCAATTCATCCCTTTTGATTTTATAGTATCACTTGAATCAGAAGCTAAATGCACGTCGTAAACGTCTGAGTACGCCCTACAGGTTGAGAGTGATTTCTGTGCGAGTTGAGTCGGCAGTGGAGTGTCTTTAGCGTACTGAGTGTCACACACTGCGCGGCGGAGTGTCGGCGGGTGCTACACGCAAACTATCTTCTACAAACACACACATGTGGGTTAATTACACTTTAAGCGTTTGCATTGATTGTCTTATATAATTTTTCAACTAAATTAAACCAAGACTTTACGTCTCTTTTTTATTTTTATTACACATTTTGCCACAAACAGTAAAACATAATTACTATCTAAGAGAAAGTATAAATACTTATATAGTTATTGTCCTAGTCTTTTGTTACTTAATGTTACATATACTTCAGTGTGCACGAATTGGATTTAAATTCGTAAAATTCGCTCAACGTGTACCTGATTCTTAAGCATTTAATCTTGATTAAAATCCAATCTAGAGGCGTTTGTTTCCGTGGACAACTTTGCCTCTTGAAACTTTTATTTTTTAATTTACCCACCGCTTTGGTTTGGATTAGTTTTTTTTCTAACCTCCCTTTCCGACAATACTGTCTTCACCGCAAATAAATTACGCACGGTAGGTAATACATAGTATTAAGTACGGGCATTTTACATTTTCTATGTATGAGCTTGGACCTTAGTCCATCGTGGTGGCTCAACGTAAAATAATGAAAATTCATGGAGTGAGTCCATCATTTGGTTTGCAAACACGTGCCGAGCGCGGAGCACGCGGCGATCTGACATTTCAGACTTCAGTTACAGTTACATTGATGGAACAACACCTGCGCTAATTGCTCTGTATTTGGTATAACACGGGGCGACACGTTGCTAGCAGTTTCCCCGCGGTTTGTTCCGCAGTGCGTACGGCGATGCCCGGCGGTGTCCGGCTTGGAACGACGTATGTTAATGGCGACATATTGTGGCACGCGGCGCCCCGCCTTCTGATTAACTTCTATTTAGCGCAGAGCGTATTAGCGTCACATGTCACCCCGTTAATCTGCCGGAATATGCTCCGCTTATGGAAATATTATGGAGATGGCCAATGTAGTCGTTTATCTGACTTTGCCGGGCGAGCGCCTCGTAACGTACACAAGTATTTCGGCACGCGGTTGTTTGGCTCTCGGTAATGTGCCATCAATCTGGTGCATTTTTGTTTACTGTTTCAGCGGCGCTGTGTACACATTATGAATACACCTTTCACTGCGAAATATTAAAAATTACAGAGGCGAAATTATGCACTGTCTGAGTGTTGATATGAGGTGGCGATCAGATAAACACGGGCGGCAAACAGATACCTCCTCATTTGGCTGCTCAGGTTAACCTGCCGTTGGCAACAAGTCTGGCAACTTTTAATTAACCGTGGTGTAAACACTTACATGTTATCCATCAGAATTATCATTGGAATACGTATGATGTGCCACATTAGCTCACGCCTGTATCCCTGTAGGTGTAGTACAGGAGCCGAGGGGTAAGCAGTGCTACTTGGACTCCGCAGACCTCATTTTCATACCAAAACTGGTAGGAAGAATACCAAAGAAACCAGTTCTAGCTTTTATAATTATATTTCCAGAACAAGCGCTCAGGTCAGGATGCACTCAGGACATTACAACCCATATAAGCAACAAGGTTTTGAAGGTATAATCCACACAATATTTTTGTTATTAAACTTGGAGTGGGAGCGCCATAATTTTCGGCAAGTGCCGTATTAGAACATTAAGATTATAACTATAACATTAAGTGATATTACATTAAGTTTATAACATAAAACACCGCCAATGTCTCCTGGCATTTTTACCTGATTTAATGGTTGTCTGGAAGAGATCGCTTTTAGTGATTGTTTCACCAAATGTTCTTCTGTCTCATCTTTTTATTTTATGTTTTGTGGTGCAATAATAAAGAGTTTTTATTATTATTATTATTTATTTATATTAAATTTATTCTCCCACGTCAGTAGGGCAAATCAGTTTTCCGCGGGCTTTTGGGCCAGGCAGGAAAATGAGATATATAACTAGCTAGTTTGTTAATAAAAACTTCCTCACTATTCTACAAGTATTGAGTAATGTAGCTTTCTGTAGAAGGATGAAAGACAACTTGTGCATACCAAGCGATCGGAGGCTATCATGTAAATTATGGGGGATTACGCCGGTGGAAGAAAGGACTACTGGGTATTGTCTTCACTGTATGTACATTCCACTGTGTTTTAAGCTCTATTGATAGGTCTATGTATTTGGCAATTTTTTCATTATATGTTGATGCAAGATTATGGGTGTTGGGTATAGCTATATCTATTAAATATACGGTACCATTATTTTTGTAATGCTAGGTGTTGGTGTATGATGGAGGCTACTTGATCATGGCGATGCCTGTAATCTGTTTGTGCAATAGATTTACAGGCACCGGTGATGTGTTGTATGGTCTTCGATGCACTGTGGCATCGCCGACACAGATCAGTGGGGAGGTTATTAGCTTTAATAATGAACTTCTGATAGTTACGAGTATTTATTACCTGGTCTTGGATAGCAGCCACAAATGCCTCTGTTTCCGGAAACAGTTCTCCTCGCCGCAGCCACTCGTTCGATGCATTTTTATCAACATGTGTTTGGCTGAGATCGGCGAGGTGTCTTCCATGTAAAGACTTCTGAGACCACAGATCCAATTTATGCTGTATGGTGGTAATACATTGGTTTGGTTGGGTCGTTCTGTCGTGCAAGTTAAGTGGGGTCATTTTTTTATCTATTTCGGCTATGAATTTGTGAAGTTCTATGTTTTCGGCTTTACTATGGAAATATTGTCTAAGTTTGGTTATTAAATTATTGTGTAAGTTGCATAAGTCAAGTAGTCCTCTGCCTCCATTTCGGCCATTAAGATATATTGTGAGGACATTATTTTGATTGGCGGCAGCTTAGTATTTCACGAGTGTCACGCGACCTTTGAGCAACTGAGTGGATGTGACACGTACACCTATTACGTATCTTGTGTCTATTCACATTCACAACGATCTTGTCCATAACCTTTAATGACACAATGCCGTTAAATAAGTGAAAGATCTCTTTACACATGAGCGCTACAAGACCTAGTATAATAGCGCTTTCTTCTAATCCAAAGGTCGTGAGTTCGATTCCTACCAGGGATGCTTAAATTAGGATACTTATTACAGTTCACAAGGCTTATATTTATTACATTATATGGTTAATAAATTCAAGAACATTGTGTTGTGATAGTACCGTGAAGATACAAGGAAGTATGTATGTATGTGCAGCACGTATCTCAAGAACTACTTCACTTAACAAAACAATACTTGATTGATACTTTTTATCTTTTTGTTTGCAATATTGGTTAGACTAGTTCCACACATAAGGCAATGAAAAAAGAAACTGGACACTTCAGCAAAATACCGTTTGAACTGTGCGCATTCACACAGAAATAAATTGGTTTGTAGACATCATATAAAAACGGAAGCCTCAAGCCAGTAGGTATCAGAATACCAGATGGAATGAAGTAATTTTTTGTTTAATACCCAATAAAAGTTTTTACTTCATATTGTGGCGGTTGCAATACGCCAACTTAGATTTAGCTTTTAAAGCGGTTGCAATACACCAACTTAGATTTAGTTTTTAAAATAACACGCTTATTAGTTGTAATTTGAACATTATTTAAACATGCATTTCATTTTAAGATATGACTGCAGATGTTTAACCATAAAACATCTGCGAGTCGTTTTATTAAAGTAAGAATTTTTATGTACCGTATTATGTAATATTAGTTAAAAAGATGCTGTGATTGTTTCCTAATTGTAATGGCCCGTTCATGCCGGGGCAATAAAAATGTATTATTATAGTTAAGTTCTTTAGTGGCGGCAATCCTTTGCAACAAATTTATGTTTTTTAGACAATAGTACACATGTTTGGGTAAACCTTTCGGTTTGGAAAATAGCCCAGATGTTTGGGCAGACCTTAATTTTTAGTTGAAAGGATAGACCCTATTTTATGACTTAAATATATTTTCTGTAAGATTTATCCCCACCGATCCTCATTCGGGTAGTCCTATAAAAGGGCCGGTTTATTTGGATGAAAAGGGACAGTCTGCCATCTCTCGTCACGAGCACATCTCGCTCCGAATTGCATAGTTATAATAATTTTACTCTGTCTGTGAATGTATTAAGTGTTAATTTATAAAATATACGATATTTAATTCCTGAAAGTTAGTGCTCATTCTAATAGCTACACTTATAACCACCAAAATATCATACTAAATACATATTTCAACTATATGAAGACCGCTAACACACCCGCATCATCGGTTACTACGTCAAATGGAAACTGCTGACGAAGATTCCTGCCTCGTGCCGATTTTATTGAAGACATCATTCATTCGAGTATCGAACTCGGTCGAATTAGCATTAGTTAGAATTAATTTTGTAATAATTTTTATTAATTAAATTAATTGTAAGAAATTTTGGTTTTTTTTTCGGGCCTTCAGCCGCAGCTAACGTAATTGGCGCAGTCGGTAGGATACTCGCGGGCCGGTACGCGAATAATAGGGTTCAAAATTCGAATTCGCGTTCGCGAGCCGCCCGAGCTGGCTATCAAGTCGCGCTGCTGAGTATCCTGAATCTACGGACCTGCTGCAGACCAAGAAGGCGAATCCAGACTTCGATTCTCGGAAGAAACCAAAATATGAAGCTACTGTAAGTACGCCAACCCGCACTAGGGCAGCGTGGTGGACTATATGGCCTAACCACTCTCAATCGTACTCTCGATTGTAGAGGAGGCCCGTGCCCTGCAGTGGGACGTATATGGGCTGATACAGATACTGTAAGTACACTTGAATTGATCTCGTGTTACTTCCTTGTGTATCCTAGTAATCTTCCTCTTTCAAAATTTATCATCCAAGAGCCTTTAGTAGTCGGGAGTTTGAATCACCGCAGACTCGCCGCCAAGTAGTAGATAGTAATAGAAACATGGCCCATGACCCGGACGCAATTTTTAAGGCTCTCCGCCTTGTCCCGGAGTTCGATGGCAATCCCAATGTTCTTACACGATTCATAAAAATATGCGACAAACTCGTCGAACAATATATGAGTAAGTCACCAGGCAGTGATTTTCCTACTTTATGTTTAATTAATGGCATCTTGAATAAGATAACTGGTACCGCCTCATGTACAATTAATGCTAATGGTATTCCTGATAATTGGTTGGGCATTAGAACCGCGCTTATAAATAACTTCTCCGATCAGAGGGACGAAACGGCCCTTTACAATGACCTCTCAATAGCCACACAGGGGCATAAAACACCCCAAGAGTTTTATGATCATTGCCAGACTCTATTTAGCACCATCATGACGTATGTCACGTAGCATGAAACTATACCTACCACTATAGAAGCGAAACGTGAGTTATATAAAAAGGTTACTATGCAGGCCTATGTTCGCGGATTAAAAGAGCCTTTAGGGTCCCGCATACGCTGTATGCGACCCGCTACTATCGAAAAGGCGCTAGAATATGTGCAAGAGGAATTGAACATTATGTACCTCCAACAACGTGGTGACACGACTAGGGCCAATATGCCACCAGTGGCAATACCATTTACACCCCCACGTATTCCGAACTACCTGCCCACGGTACCTAGGTGGCCTGCACCTGTAGGGCATGGGCCCATGGGTCCGCCGCCGCAGCCTTTCAAATTTAAAGAACCGCAATCTCGCATGCCATCCAATACTCATAGAATGTTTGCTGCACCACCCCCTAATTACAACCCCCGCAGTAACGTTTTCAAAATGCCACCACGTAATTATCCGCAACCACCCCGACACCCTCAGCCGATGAGTGGAGTCCAACACTATACTCCTAAGATGCTACCGCATACTAGTATGTTAACGGGACATGATTGGAGTAAGTCAGGGAACCCTCCACCGACCAATTATTTTAAATCCCGAGAATTAAATATGAACGAACTAGCGACGTACGATGACTACTCATATTACGATTATTACCAACCGGCGTACAATTTCTACACGGATTATGCCGACTATGATACTAGCGATACACACGGGTTTGCTCGCGATTTTTCATATTATTCACCAAATCACGAAAATCAACTGACTGACGAACCTAGTCAAGAACCGGGCCCCAATCATTCAGAACAGGATTTTCACGAGGCTTCGATATCACAAAAACTAAAATAGAAATTAATCTTCAAACCCAGAGACAGTTACCATATATTCAAATCAGGAACCCCCCGTTAAAATTTTTAATTGATACAGGAGCTAACCAGTCGTTTATAAGCCCCGAAGCTGTAAAGAAATATTTTCCGGAATTTCCTCTTAACTTTGATCCGTTCGAGGTAACAAACATACATGCTACCAGTAAGAACGATTATTCTATAACCTTGCCGAGCTTTGCAGAATTTAATGATGATGATAGTATGAAATTGTTCATTTATAAATTTCATAATTATTTCGACGGTCTCATCGGGTTAGATTTATTAAGTAAATGGGAGGCACGTATAGACTTAAGGGAAGGTAAATTATTAACTCGCGCTGCTTCAAACCCTATTATTTTTTACAATTCGCGTAATGTTAATTTATATGAGGACATTATACCATCCGGTTCCTCAAAAATTCTCCGAATACCGGTAGACGTGTTAGATGGTGAAGCTTTTGTAAGGAAACAAACAATTTGCAACTGTATTATCCATGAATGTATAACCACCGTAAAAAACAACCGAGGTTATCTGGAGGTTGAGAACCCAACACCGAATGACATCGTATTCTCACTCGATAGGCCGACGCAAGCTGAGTTGCTTAATACCGAGTGCATTCGTACTCAACAACCATCGGTCCGCACGCAAGATGTAATTTCACGGTTACGGGTGGATCACTTGAACGAAGAGGAAAAGGCTAACCTTATAACCCTTTGCTCTCGTTATTCGGATGTTTTTTACGTTGAGGGCGAAGCTCTAACGTTCACTAACAAGATCAAGCATCGGATTCGGACGACCGATGAGATGCCAGTGCACACCAAGAGCTATCGGTACCCATTTATACACCGCCAGGAAGTTAGAGACCAAATCGGAAAAATGTTGGAACAGGGTATTATACGACCATCTGTTTCCGCCTGGAGCTCACCTATTTGGGTAGTACCCAAAAAGGCCGATGCCTCTGGAAAACAGAAATGGCGTATCGTAGTGGATTTTCGTAAAGTCAACGAAAAGACACTAGACGATAGATACCCCATACCTAACATTACCGACGTACTTGACAAACTTGGTAAATGCCAATATTTTACAACACTGGATCTGGCAAGCGGTTTTTACCAAGTTGAAATGGACCCCCAAGACGTTGAGAAAACCGCATTTAATGTCGAACACGGGCACTTCGAATTCCTTCGAATGCCTATGGGACTGAAAAATTCTCCGTCTACATTCCAACGCGTAATGGATAACGTGTTGAGAGAGCTCCAAAATCAAGTATGCTTAGTCTACCTCGACGATATCATAGTGTTCAGCACATCTCTTCAAGAGCACATGATTAATCTCGAGAAAGTCTTCCAAAGATTGCGGGAGTCTAACTTTAAGATTCAGATGGACAAATCTGAGTTTTTGAAGCTGGAAACTTCTTATCTTGGCCATATTATTAGCCAAGATGGGATAAAACCCAATCCGGATAAAATTTCGGCCATTCAAAAATATCCAATACCCAAAACGCCAAAAGAAATCAAACAATTTTTGGGTCTCCTTGGATATTACCGCAAATTCATACCAGATTTTGCCCGGATCACTAAGCCACTAACTCAGTGTCTGAAAACTACATCAATGCATTTGAAAAATGTAAGATTCTCTTAACCAATGACCCCATTTTACAGTACCCTGACTTTAGTAAGGAATTCATTCTTACTACAGACGCCTCTAACGTAGCCATAGGTGCCGTACTGTCCCAAGGTCCAATAGGGTCCGATAAACCAGTATGCTATGCCTCTCGGACTCTGAACGAGAGTGAAATTAACTACAGTACGATGGAAAAGGAGCTTCTCGCTATAGTTTGGGCTACGAAATATTTTCGTCCCTACTTATTTGGGCGAAAATTCAAAATTATCACCGATCACAAACCATTACAGTGGATGATGAATTTGAAGGAGCCAAATTCACGTCTTACTAGATGGCGGCTGAAACTAAGTGAATTCGATTTTCAGTCATATACAAAAAGGGCAAACACAATACTAATGCTGATGCTCTCTCACGTGTAGAGATTCATACAGGAGACGTTCGATCGCTTATTGAGGAAATAGACGAATTGAATTCATTATTAGGGAATCCATCTGAAAATATAGCTTCCCATGTTAATTCATCTACAGAAACAGTACATACCAGTAATGAACATCCTATATTAGAAATTCCCATAACGGATGAGCCCCTCAATAAATTTCATCGTCAAATCTGCTTTACGATTGTTAACGATATCAAACGTAAGCCTGTGGTAAGTAAACCATTTGAAACCCATACACGTATTAGTTTACAATTATCTGAAGCTAACCTAGAAGAGGACGTTATAAATGCTGTGAAGGAATACGTGAATCCAAAAATTAAAACGGCTATTCTTATTAATCCACCTCTTGCCGAATAAAAATATTCGGTCATTCCCATCTTACAAAACGCGTTCAAAAGCTCTAGTATGAATCTGACCTTAGCAAAAGTTGAAGTAGAAAATGTTAAAGACTATCTGCGACAACAAGAAATTATCCGCCATTATCACGATGGAAAAACGAACCATCGTGGCATTAATGAATGTTACCTAGCCTTGTCTCGAAAATACTACTGGCCTAAGATGAAAGATAGTATAACTAAATTCATAAACGAGTGTACAATTTGTGGTCAGGCCAAATATGATCGAAATCCTATTAGACCCCAATTCAACCTAGTTCCCCCAGCTACAAAACCTTTTGAAATCGTTCACATGGACCTCTTTACAGTTCAAAGTGAAAAATATATTACTTTTGTAGACGTTTTCACTAAGTACGGGCAAGCTTACCACTTACGAGATGGAACAGCTTTAAGCATCCTACAATCACTTTTACAATACTGTACGCACCATGGTGTACCGCTTACTATCGTTACCGACAACGGAACCGAATTCACAAATCAATTATTCCAAGAGTTTACCCGACTACATAAAATAAACCACCATAGAATCTTAGCTCATTCCCCGAATGATAACGGAAATATCGAAAGGTTCCATTCCACTATATTACAGCATCTACGATTATTAAAATTACAGCATAAAAATGAACCTGTTGTTAATATTATGCCCTATGCGATTATTGCCTACAATAGCTCCATCCATAGTTTCACTAGATGCAGACCTTTTGACTTATTAACAGGCCATTTTGATCCCAGAGACTGTCTGGATGTTGATATAACTCAACAATTACTCCAACAATATATACAAACCCACAGAGATAAAATGAAAGAAGTATATGATATAGTTAACGAATCATCCCTTTCTAATAGAGCCGCTATCATAGAAAATAGGAACAAAAGTCGCGAGCCAGAGGTTTCATACCCACCTCAACAACCGGTCTATATAAAAAATCCGGCGGCTAGCCGCCAGAAAATTGCACCACGCTTTACGCACGATATTGTTCTTGCCGATTTACCCATACACATTTATACATCTAAAAAACGTGGACTCATAGCTAAGTCACGCCTGAAACGCCTCCCTAAATCCGCTAATTTGTTACAGGATTCTGATAATAATGACCCTCCGAATGACGCGAGCGCAGGAGATAAAAATTGAGAGTTTAGCTGAAGGACCAGGTTTGCTTCCATATAAACTGGGACCAACAAGATTAACAATCCATTACCACACATTCTTACAGTATGTACAACTGAATGACATCCGAGATAAAACTTATTCGTTACAGGCTCAACTCCATAGATTTCAGGACCAAATGCCAAACGGCACGTACTTACTTTATGAGGTACAAATAGAGTATCTTGCGAGCAAACTTGACAAAGTATTAAGCCACTTACAAACTCTAGAACCGACGCGTGCTAAAAGAGGTCTTGTAGATGGCCTAGGTTCAGTCATTAAAAGTATTACCGGCAATCTAGACCATAACGATGCTCATAAATACAATGAGGCTATCAGAATCTTACAGAGTAACCAAGGTAAAGTATTATCCGAACTAAACAGTCATATCAGTATTAGTAAGGAATGGATGTCCAAGCATTCTGATGCCCTAACTCAGCTAATAGATAACCAGAATAAAATCAACATGACATTAGAATTAATATTAGATGGTGATGCTTATAGAGAAAACAGTTTAATAAAATATGCCAAGTTTGCGCAACTTTTAGGTATAATTACAGAAAACATAGACGATTTAATTTTAGAGTTAATAAGAGTAGAAAACACCTTAGCTTTTGTCCATGCATCTAGTGCACATCATTCTATGATAGATGTAGATGTCTTAAAATCAATGCTAAATAAACTTAAAGATATATATGGTGACGATAAGATCCTTAATTTAGAGTTACGCGAGTATTGTGACATTATAAAACCAGGGTCATATTATGTTGACAGACAAATAGTTTTTGTTTTAAATTTCCTATAGTTTCTAAGGAAAGCTATGAATTATATAAGTTAGCGATAGTACCAAATAAAAATAATCAGGCTCTCATCCCATCCTCTCCTTATATAGTAACTAACGAGGTATCATTCGTGTACATAGAGACAGAATGTCCGAAGTTGAACGAGTGGTATATCTGCGAGAAGGGAATTAACCACCAGGTCCGAACTAAGCCTGACTGTATCAGCGAATTAATAAATCATCAAGTTATTGAAGACTCCTGCCAATTTGCAGCGATCGCCTTGAACAAAGAAGCTATGGAAAAACTAGATGATCAGCACTATATTTTGTCATTTCCTAACCAAACGCAAGTTCAACTAATCTGCGCAAGACATGACTTTACAACGCTGCGAGGAAGTTATCTCGCCAACATCCCAGCCACCTGTCAGCTGAAAACGCCAGAGTTCACCATCATGAGCGATAACGCTGTAATAAAAGGACAGCCACTAAAGTTTATGAAGATACCGTACGACGCAGACAAACAGGACAAAATCTCACCCCGTGTCAAACTGAACTCTATTGATCTTCAAGGACTTCATACTATTAACAGTAAGGTGATGATGCAAGGACCCGTAACACTCGATGGTGTACAGTCAAGTACCCTCTACCACACGACCATACCATTTTACACCATACTATTAAGTGCAAGTGCACTTGTTATAGTCGTTGCAGCAAGACGTTACAATTTGTTCAAGATGCAGAATTACAAAATCAAGAGAGATAACCAGCAGCACTCAACAGGATCACAATGTGGAAATCCAGAACATATCCCGGCAACATTTTCACTAAACGTCTTAAAATAGTTGCCGTTCCGAGGGTGGAGGAAATACATATTTCAACTATATGAAGACCGCTGACACACCCGCATCATCGGTTACTACGTCAAATGGAAACTGCTGACGAAGATTCCTGCCTCGTGCCGATTTTATTGAAGACATCATTCATTCGAGTATCGAACTCGGTCGAATTAGCATTAGTTAGAATTAATTTTGTAATAATTTTTATTAATTAAATTAATTGTAAGAAATTTTGGTTTTTTTTTCGGGCCTTCAGCCGCAGCTAACGTAATTTACTAATTCTTTAGTTATACATACATACATAAACTCACGCCTTTTTTCTCAGAAAAGATAGGCAGAAGTGCCCGGACACCCACAATTCGCTTTGTATGTTCCGGCCCACGATGAGATATGTGGAGAGTCATATCAGACACAAATTCCTGACTCTGGGCTGATACTGAATAGAAAAATCCAACATCACTTTACTTGGAATTCGAACCCGAGACCTGAGTTTTATAACCGTACCGTAGTACAACTACACCAACGCAACCAAATAAAACCAGATTGAATTCCACATAAGTCCCCGATATTGCCACAACCGGTACATAATGGAACGTACTACCTGTTTTTTTTTTTTTTTATTGCAGTGAATGGCGAGACGAGTATGCCGTTCGCCTGATGGTAAGCGATACGACCGCTCATGAACAGTAGTACAACCAAACAACACCTTGAGTTACAAAGCAATGCTTGGCATTCCACTGCGCTCGCCATCCTGAGACATAAGATGTTAAGTCTCAATATGTCCAGTAGTTACTCTGGCTACAATGTCCTTCAATCCGAAATACAACAGTGCATTTAAACTGCTGTTTGACGGGAGAAATAGACATTGCGGTGGTACCCACCCAGGCAGCCTTTCACATATGAGAGACCTACCACCATTAAAGTATAGTGATGAAACTATTGAGTATCGACGAAGCGACAACGCGACGAGGCGCAAGCGATAATGAGTTTCAGACTTCAGTCAAACATGCAAGGAACGACCACTGTGAAACCAATTTTTCATTAATATACGCATAAAGGCAGTTGGTTCGAACCCCGAATGAATAAATATTGGTTTTTCCTGCATAAATTTACTTTAGCCTGGATATATGCGGATGCAAGCATTTTAACGCAACGACATAAGATAAAACCTGGTGACGAGAGCGGTCTTTATTAAAATCTACTGGTCTACAAGCAAGGATTATAAATGATTTTTACAAGCGATTTGAGAGAAAATATATAACTTGCAGTTTTCTCAGTGTGCGTATAGATGGCGCGACTCATTACTCCAGCAAAGCATTTACAGTGCTTTGTTGTGTAGTGTCGACAACTGTACTTCCGAATGTACACCGAACCACAAGATTGACTTCAATCATTCCTCGATATTTTATGGCTGTACATTATTGTAGCCTTCTGTTTTCAATTTGCGGTCTGATGAAATCATTTTATATTTCAGTAGCCCAAATTATTTCACAGTTATCTCCATATTAACCGTTCTATAGTAAATTGTATAGACTTACGCGAATAATACAAATTAAAATACAACTAGTTAAAATCCGTAAAATCTAGTTTTATTCAACGTTCTATATTACTCAATTAACATTTCTCGGAGCGTAATTATCCTGATTGCTAAGTCAGTTAAATAAGAGCAAAACATTTTCCGCCGCGAGTGATCATCGAACTATGAAATTGAACAGCTTTCATTAAAACGTTACTATCGTATTCCGTTATGGTTAATCATTAATTGAATATTCTTATAATTTATTATCGACCTATAAATGTAGTATAATCCTTTGCAAAGATGACAACTTGCGATTACGATTACAATAAGTAAAAGTTAGTACTAGTTTACTCATACTATACATCTTGGAGCGTGAAGGTTTAGAAGCATTTTTATTGTATTAGTATCTAGAGTTTACAGAACCTAACATTTTTCTATTGCAATACTGTAAAAGCTTTTCCATTCGCCGGGGTTGGCTGTGGATAGCCACGCTTGGCCGGAGCCGTCAGTCTGATTTGTGCGGGATTTAACACGCGCTTGCAACTGCTGGACGCTGCTGCTGACGCGCCATCTTTCCGCTTTGTTACCGCGTCAGCGACTCTCACTAAAGCTCACTGATTCACATTCTAATTGAGACGAAAGTAAAAATTTGCATAATAAATTGACTGTGTTCAAGCAGAATGAAATTAGGCAAGAGAACTTTCTTGGATAAGTTACATTCAATTCAGTTGAATGAGCACTGTACAATTTGAACGTTATGTCTGTTGTATTACACATGTTTCGACGATGCATATACCTGACGCAAAACTGCCGTTAAACACATTAAGCGCACGTTTAATAATATGATTGGTATATTTCGTGCACATTATGTGTACTTATCTCGATTATAATGTGTATTTATGTTACAGTTATTTGTCGGTCGTTAATTAAACAGTGTGCTGGCGTGTCGGTGCGTGCCAAACATCAAACACGTAATTTCCTAAAACGATAAATTTGGAATCACTTGGAGACTCTCACCGCACACAAATTGTACGAGGTATGTTAATGTAGCGTTACGACATCCGATCGCATTAATATTGCGTCCCTGGAGCCGTAATGTATGGCGGTAAAAGTGTCGATTTGTGGGCACGCGCCGAGACCGCGCATTCCACATAACATAGCTGACGCTAATTCTGCGTAAGAGGCGGCAAGGGATTCCACCATTTTCCTTGGTTACTAACGTCACACTATCCACTGTTTTGTGTAATTAGTAAGGGCTGATAGTTATCGCATATTTTTGTATTTTTTTTAAATTAATATGAATGCAAAACCTTCTAAATTTCGTTACCCGTTTATTTGTTTCTCATTTAGTTGCAACATTTATTGCAACTAAGTGAGAAACTTGACTTTGTAGTCTCATACGAAATCATAGAATTCGAAAGCACCGTAAGGTGTCAACCCTGCCATCACAGCGTATATAAATCTAAATCAAATTTAAAATTAAAGCCTCCAAGGATCCAAACTATTATACCTGATGTTTTAAAAGAAAGTTGAACTCTTAAATTGATATTTTGCATAGTGTGTACTATTTATCCATAAAATTAGATTGCATTTATTATTGCATGCTCACAGTGCTCAAAATATGTACAGAACGATGTGAAAAATATGGAAAATATCGAAAAAGCACTAAAATATATGTCATATTTAATGTGAGGAAATTCAGTTTCCGCCCATGGATATTTTGCTATAAATATGCCATGTTGTGACGTAGGGACGCGGTATGCCACATGACACAGTGCACAGACAACACTCATGGAACATTTTGTGAATCACAAATTATTGGTAACAATTGGTGTCAGTCGTTTTGTTGGTCAGTATATGATTTAGTACGAAGTCATCCCGGTCGCAAAATCTATACTGGCTCCACAAGCTTGCCGGGCTGGTTAAAACGTGACACCCGCACACCTCACTCTGCGACCCAGGGGCGTGGGGATGAGACATTTACAAATCTTTTCCTACATGTAACTCTATAGGAAAAGGTAATTTAATTAAAGCTATATTTCTAATGTTTTATATGTTTTGTATTTTCTTGCCCTGAAGCTATTGTATTGAGCTTTGATTGTGTAAACTGATTTCCATAAATCTAATATGTAGAGGAAGCTGCGCAGCAGTGCCCACCCCCCCCCCCCGCCCCCGACACCCCCCGCGCGGCCTTCGCGCCGCACCACACTATTAAACTTAGAATGAGAGTTTGGTATAAAACCACTCGTATTTGCATGTGAACACTTAGCCGGCTGCACACACCGACACATCCGGCAATATAAACTTTATATTACGACATTTCATTTTAAACGAATTTGCTTGAGGATTTCCTCTGAGACATCATCTTTAGATATATGCCGCGTATTTTAGTTTGCACATGAAATCAAAAGATTACTTACCTAACCAGTAGGTAGAGGTTTAATGTGACACAAATAAAGAGAGTAAATAACAATTAACAACAAGTGTAGTGATCTCGTTCAGCCTGTGAAAGGTATTTTTAAATTAATTCTGTAGGATCCGGAGTCTCGGGCAAATAGTAAAGGGAACATAATGTCGCCGGCGACCCGCCGCGCCGCTGTAATCGAGGTGCGGACCCGCGGGGCTCGCGCTGCCCTTCCTACTCAAAGAAACCAACCCCACACACCCACTTTTATAAAGATTTGTGTAAGCGATACACTCATTGAATGTACGTATGTACATCACAATTTTTTTACTAATCTCTTAGTTGTATTTATGGTTATAGCTACATGAATCATCACATATCAGTATCTACCTATATTAGTATTTGTCTACGGTACGGCAAGGTGCATCTCTCGGCCAACAAATATGACGCATATGAGCTGCTAATTCGAGATTATTATGGCGATTAGAAATGTGCAAAACATTTGCGAGCTTGTTGCAATCTGTTTTATCTTGATTTCTCATATTTGTGTTACGCCCGAATACTCTAACGCCATTCAAATAATAAGTTGCTCTTAACAGCGCACGGCCCACTTCGCTAGTATATTTAAGCGGGATTAACGTAGTTAAGCGCAACTTATATTAAGTTGCGTTCCAGTATTCGGGCGTTAGTGTAGTAGTTTACGAGTACATCATGTATTTAAGAAGTCTAAATAATTTCTTGAAATTGCATTAATATGATGGTAAAATACTCATTCATAAATTGACCATTGAAAACGTTTGCATAGGGCTGATTTGACCTTCCCTCTCTTTTTCCATCAGAAGCTATAATAGTACCGTTATATTGTCATGGAGGTCACTTCAGACTCATAACTTTTACTATTAAAACTTCAGACTAACAATAAACAGTGTCACATGAGATGCACGATTTTTTTTCTTAGTTGTCACCGATGTGTTGTCGATATTAACAAAATTTAAACAGAGCGTACAAAGGTTTTACAATGTTTTGAATTTATCGAATATATTGAGTTACACACATCGTCATCGTAGATAATGGATCGAAGTGCGGATGATTAAAAAGATTGCGAAGACATTCGACGATCTAAATGACGCATGGTTGATGGAATGCAATCTTCATTTTGGTATAAGCTTCTTGTATTGCACACATCATAGCCAAATATGTGAAATAGTATGAGAGATATCTTGATGGATTCAACAAATTACTTTCATTTCATTTCAGAAGCGTGGTGAGCGCGGTGGTGGTGAAGAATCGCGGGCGGCTTGCAGCCACGCTACACACACTCCTGGCACGCGCATATTCCGCCGCCCGCGACACCTCTGCCAATGTCCATGTACCACACGAACATTCAAAGATGCTGTGTTGCCCACACCTTGCAACATATCACTTCTCAATACACACTAGCCGATGTAGTAAGGTTTATAAACCTGTTTTAGTTATCAAAATATTTTCTGCCTTTTTTGTTCAACTTGAATTCAATCGTTTTTAAGCTATCTATTAATAAGGCAGCGGTGTAATATTTAGCTAACAGACCAATGCATAAAGAACGTGTACTACGACCGCATTGAGTTGTTTAATTAGTCTCGTAAGGCAACAAAAAATACAGGACGGCTTGGCTGCGGGGCAAAATGAAACGAAGAATACGACATTTAGCAATTAAGCCATCAAGTGGGTCGTAACTGTGCGAGTGGTGGGAGATAATTGTCTGCTGCCAATCGATATTCTGCAGCCAGGCGGAGTCAGGGTTACAATAAAATATTAGGTATACAAGGTGGAAACATGTATAAACGTTTGATGATCGATATGAACATGAATATAGGAAAGGCAGTTAGTGTTTGCCGCGTAACAAACATGTTGAAGGGCCGACAACATGGCGTTTGATGTAGTGTGTGAAAACACCGGGGGCGCCGCGCCGCCGTGTCAGTGGTGTCGGGATATTGTGACGCGTGCTGTACCGTGCACGCGACGACACGTCCGCGCCAACACAATAACACCCCGTCCTAAACAACCATGTTAACACCTTTATGGGTATTTCAGATTGGAGGTTAAATCATTACGTGCAATATCTTTAATAACGAAAGATGAAACTTGATGATTATTTAAGTTGTGCATAAACGGCTTAAATAATAAATCATCTTTGTATCTTAATACACTCAACATTCATAACGCAAATCCTTGCCAAGATTCTAATTAACAGCAATTGTCGAATATAGGTGCGTTGGTATTATGATTCTACATACTAACTGATATAGCTAACAACTGATACCTACCGGTACACTTTGCAGACTCTATACAAACAACTCTATACAAACACGTACTGACGTGTGCTAACTGTAAAACAGCACCAAACAAACTCCTCGCAAGCACGCTGCTTACAGCGAATCAGTTGCGGCGACTCCGCGAGCAGAACCATTACAGTTGTTAATTGTTGGTGCGCATGAGACGGGCGTGTGGTATCGAGGGAGGTGGCGTGTTGTCCTGATTGACAGCTAACCTTACACCGCCGCGGCACATACTAATTGCACGCCTTCGTCTTGTCAGCGGGCGGAGCGGCGAATGCTGTGAGGAAAGTCACTACATTTCTACATTCTATTTTCCAATACCTATTCTACAATGAAGGGCTGTTTTGATTTTAATGTTTACTTATTTTGATGCGCAGTGAGTTAAATTGTTAATTGTTTTCTGATACCCACGACACAAGACGGTATGCATCTCAGTGGGTGGTATGGGATCAGAGCTATGTGGGTAATCGAGTTTTCCATCAATTTGGCAGTAAAAATTGCAGTCATGATCGTAATTATAAACGCGAATATTTTTAGATAGCACATGGGAGTGTTGGCACGTTATTAGGTTATTGAAGGCAATCTGACACAGAACATCTTTGATAAATCATAGGGTCCGCCCAGTAGTGTATCGGATCACCACCGGGTCGGCGTCAGTATGTAGCATGTAGCATGTAGTATGCAGTAGGTACGCACGGGACACTCGAGCCCTCCACTCCACACGCGCCGCGATTAATCTTTATTGATGATCAATTGACGCCGCATTATGATGCGCGTGATTAATGGCAAGCTGCGGCGCTGTGACGCCGCCACGCGAACCAAATATTGCTGCGATGACACCACACATTCTTATAAACCGTTCCTTTAGGCGTGGGAGTGACGTCTTTTCACGTTTATGGAATAAACGTCTTTCTCGTCCCTTATCTTCATCATCCCACCTTTAGATGAAGGAATTTATTAATATTAAGCTAAAAACATAGATAATCCCATACTGTCATCCACTCATCAAAGTCTAGACCTTTAGCGATGATAGCGTTAGACACACTGTTCACCCATTTCCGCGCCACCAAATATAAGCTTCGAAAAAATTCGTATTGTTCGACTTGAAATTCGAAACGATGACTTTATACTCGTAGTTCATACGCCTGTTGTGCGGCGCCAATGAGGCACATAATATATATATATTACTGAAGCTTGTTGCTCGATCCTGGCACAACGGGGGCGCTGTGTAAGTGCATTATGGGTTAATAGTAGTGTCGTGTCCACCGAGCATGGCCACGGCGATGCATATTGATGGCGGCGCACAATTTGCCAGCGACGCCAGGACTAGCCTCTACCCGCATTTACATATTCCACGCATTCATTAGGGCGCGCTTTGTTTTTCCATAACGAGTATAATTTGGCCGACGACCGCGACATCGCCGCGCGCTGCCAACTCCTCCCACGCGCGGACATCATATTGTTATTAGCGTCCAGCTGGGCTAGTAAACATTGCTGCTAATCTTGCACACACGCAATAAATCACTTTCCTTGGACATTTTTTGTGTTTATGTTTCTCAATAAACGTGGAGTTTTAATTGCCTACGAGAAATAAAATATGAAACGATCAAAAACAACTACTGACAGCAAAGTTAGTGTTAGAAAAAACTGCAAAAGCAATTTCACTGAGATTTCATTTACAACTTGTGTAAAATATCTGATAATGGTAGCCATAATTTTTCACCCACGGACACCACAAGAACTTTATGAAACACGAGCCGCGAGTGAGTCAGTGGTGTCGCCTGCCGCGGCGCGCGTCCAACGGGAACATTTGCTAAGCCTCGTCATTTGCAAAAATGTGTATCGTGACGAGACGCGTTGGCATGATTCTACGAACTGGTTTACCACCTATAATAATATGATAATATTTTATTTCGGAGCGGAGCGTTCAGCTGAGCCGACAGGAGCCGTCGCTCGCAACACGCTCACACAGCGTCGATGCTCGTCGCGGCGACTTCACAGGAAACGTCTTACAATACTTATAAATATATTTCACACGTACGTGTTACCAATAATTATTTTAAAATAAATAACGCTAGCAGTGACGTGTGTCTCGTCGCGAAGGTTAACAACAATCACATGATTTTTGTCTACACTGATGCGAGCGAACTCGGGAAATTCTAAATACTAAAGGTAGTTTCAGATGGGATATCTAGAGATTTAATTCTTTTAACGCTTACACACACACTTGGAACTATAACGTCAATCATTAATAAATCTATTATGACCTCTGTGTTTCCAAATATATGGAAATTGGCACAAGTTCATCTTATACCGAAAACGGATACACCTGTAGATGTGACAGAACTAAGACCTATTAGTATTTTGCCTTTCCTCTCAAAGGTAATCGAAAAAGTTGTATTTTTACAATTAAACAATTTCTTCGAGAGAAATAATATCTTACCGGAACTTCAATCAGGTTTTAGGCGAGGTAGGGGAACTACTACTGCATTGCTTGATGTTACTGATAACATTTTAGCGGCGAAAGATGACGGCAAGGGGAACTTACTAACCCTGCTTGATTTCTCGCGGGCTTTTGATTGCATCCATATTCCTCTGTTATTGGCAAAATTACATTATTATGGAGTTGATATGCATTGTTTGCTGTGGCTTAAAAATTACTTGACTGGTCGCATGCATTATGTACGGATACGTAGGGAGGATGGGTCATTTCTTGTCTCTGACACTAAGCCAGTCGTTCGGGGTGTACCGCAAGGTTCTATATTAGGCCCCTTGTTATTTATAATTTATAGCGCTGATATCACTAAGCAGATTAAACATTGTCGATTCCATCTCTATGCTGATGATACCCAACTCTATGCATCTTTTCATCCTAAGCATACCTTGTCTGCTGTTAGTCTTATAAATGATGACTTACATAATATATACCGGGTATCTCAAGACTGCTACCGAAAACGAAGCCGGGTGGTAGTTTTAGTGGCTACAAACACAATGCAATTAAAAATTTCGCATAGAAACGCGACAATTAATTTTTATGATTTTTAAATATCGTCATTTTTGGGTGGTAAATCCATAGTTTTTGCTAAAATAATCATTTAAACTCTTTTATACCTAAGAGTATTTATAAATAAAAGGGTATACACTATTATTTTAGGAAAAAATGTATTTACCACCCAAATATAGGCCATAGGAAAAAAATAACAAAAAAAAATTGTCGCTTTTTTTTGCAACTTTTTCTGTTGCATTGTGTCTGAAGTCGCTTAGACTACCACCCAGCTTCGTTTTCGGTAGCAGTCTTGATATACCCGTATGATTGGTCTAATCGAAATTGTTTGGTCCTCAATCCTATTAAATCTAAATGTAGGTATGCTACTTGGATCAAAGAAACAAGTATACGATATCGCTCAGTTTGATCCATGTGAAGTTCCTTAACGCGCGTTGTGAAAGGGGGCTAGACGGAAAAAAATCTCACGAAAAGTAGGCACGACAATTTAAAACATTTGACAATCGTTTTTTATTTCTTTATTTGAAAATGATGTCATACATTTTATTTAACTCTAATAGAGGCAATAAAATATCCAAATACATATTAATATGTTAAAGGCTATAGTAAAAACTAAGAATACGCTGAAGCCCAAAATTAAGTGGGAAACGTTGCGACAATTTCTAATTTTCATCAAATGTCATAAATCAAATTGGTACAAAAGAAACATAAATTGCATAGATATGTGAAAAAAAAAACATAATTATGGTGATGTGGTACCCAAATGATTCTTTTGATGGTGACATTTAATTAAAATTACACAATAAAACCATAATACATTGATTTTCGATCCTCCTTAATAAATTTATTATTATTTACAATTTTAGTTTGTTATCCTGCTGTCAGTGGCGTAACAATAGGGTGGCATAGTGCGCAAAATGCCACGGGCCCCCGACCTTAGGGGCCCCCGGCGGCTCGGACCCTCAGGCCGGAGAGGCCGTAAGAAGAGAAGAAGAACCTTGCCAATTTAATACCAACAAAATTGATAATCAAAAACTATTTTCTTAGTTTCCATTAAAGATACCAAGGTTTATTTTTGATATATTAAAATAATAATAATAGTTCTTTAGATTTACGCGAATTTTACTAAGTTTTTTTTTAAACTATTATGCACAGATTATAGTGCGGATTTGGTTTAAAAAAGAACGAAACTTCAAAATTAGGCTTCTGCGGGGGCCCCATCACCATTGCTGTGTTTGGGCTCCGGCCAGGTAGTAAAGATGTTACGACGTCTAATTGGTCTCGTTGTGGAGTTCTTTTTATGGCCTGCAGGCATACGAGCATACAGCCCACCTCACAAGCAGCGGTCACCCCCGCTTATAGTCTTATGAAGATCCTGGGATCCAGGAAAATGCTGTCGCTTCCTACTGTAAGGAGAGCACTTTCGTAAAGCCTAGTTTAAAGAAGGATAGGTTATAGTGCTCAGGGAATACCGAAGCAGGGATTTCATTCCAGAGCTTGCACGTGCGTGGTAGAAAAGAACACTGGAAACGTACATTCCGGGAAGGGATAGTTTCCAGGTAGTAAGAATGAATTCTGCTACGGTGACGGGAAGTGTGATGGGAGAATAGCGATAGTGGCACCATCTTCCTCAGAACACTTTCCGTGGAACAATTGATAGATTACACAGAGAGACCCAAAGTCTCACTGCAATCCCAACGGCTCCACATGCTCCGTGAGATCGGGATTATCGATGATTCCAAGAGCTCGGCGTTGTAATGAGTCAAGTGGGTCGAGCTGGTATTTTGGGACTTCTACCCAGAGATGAGAGCAGAACTCCACGTTGTGCTGGATCGGCGCATTTATAGAGTAATAACCAATGATCCGACGAAAAGTACCGCATGGCACTGTTGAGAATCTTTAACATTTTGCTGGCAAATTTGCTCTTGCTTTCCAAATGACACCTAAACTTTTTTTTTTTTTTTGCATTGAATGGCGAGACGAGCAAGCCGTTCGCCTGATGGTAAGCGATACGACCGCTCATGAACAGTAGCAATATTCCACTGCGCTCGCCATCCTGAGACATAACATGTTAAGTCTCAATATGACCAGTAGTTGCTCTGGCTACAATGTCCTTCAATCCGAAACACAACAGTGCATTTAAGCAGTGTTGTTTCACGGGAGAAATAGACATTGCGGTGGTACCTACCCAGATGGCCTCTCACATATGAGAGACCTACCACCAGTAAAAACTGCAATTTTATCAATAATTCGGGTCAATGAATACTCTCGGATGCTTAGAGAGAGTGTCTTCATGACAAAAGGGGTCTTCTTGCTTGTAAATGAGCAACTTATATCTTCGTGGGGTTAAATTGTGCTATGTTCAATTCACCCCATATAGACGCCTGCCCCAGAGAGGTCTCGATTTCCGACAAAATTTAAAACCATCTTTCCTTAACGGATCCCCGATTGAGATTCTGTAGTCAGATGTATCTTACCTCACTTGCACTAGCATCTGCATTGCTATGCCAGCTGGTGATAGACAATATGTCATTGATATGCAGGATAAACAGAGTCGGCGAAAGCACCGAGTCTTATGGAACACCAGAATTAATGGTCTTGTTCTTGATGCCAAAGCGTCCAATACGACTTTTATGCTGCGATCATCCAGAAAGCTGGCGATGTACTTTCAGAGTTCCTCAGGTTGAAATACCAGGCAGGTAGCTTCTCCAAAATGACGCCATGCCACACTAGATGACAATTTCAAGACCTACCGTAATCGCCTCACCCCCACTATCCAATGCCTCCACCTGATAGTGGGTGAGATAAACGAGAAGATCACCATCCAAACGACTCTCAGTTGGTGATCCTCAAGATACGTCAAGAACTGCATATTTATAACTCGCTCCAAGGCCTTGGAGAGTCAGCATGTGACAGCAATCGGCCTGCGATTCGAAGGATCCGACTGGTCACCCTTCTTGGTGATTGGATGAACAACATGGATGATATTCCATGAAGCCGGGCCTAGGTTGTTTTAATAGAAAAGAGGCGTGAGTACGAGGGTTATCTCAGGGGCGGACATCTTAAGAACCGTTGCAGGGACACATTCCGACCCACTCGACTAGTAGATGTGCAGTACCGCCCGAAATGCGGAGGTCAGGGTTTTATTTGGTATGCTAGTGCAGATTTTTGTTAGGGACCCGCCTCGGCCTTAATTTCGGTCTTCTCCGGGGTACTGGAAAATAAGCTTAACAGTTTTCCTCTCCATACAAAAAGGGGGGCCCCCATCCGATGATTTTGCCACGGGCCCCAGGTGGTGTAGTTACGCCACTGCCTGCTGTCAATCATCAACCCTTTATTTGACTATGTATCTTTGCCAATTATTACTATTTAGCTTACTGATTAAGTTTATATAACATTATATTTGTTAATAATGAAAGGTATTATTTTTATAACTTAAAATAACTAAAATTTTATTACAATTCCTTCACTAATTATTGGAAAAGAAACTTCGTTCCATTTGGGTGTCCCTTGACACCTCTTAAGTTATTTATTCATCTGTAACGTCAAAGGTTTAGATGTTCCATACAAACGTTTATCCCTTATTTCAACCCATTCAAGCCTTTTTATCGCCGCAAAAAGTAGCCCTTACCAAAGTTTAGTTTATCTCTGTACCAAATTTCATCAAAATCAGTGTAGTGGTTTAAGTGTGAAATCATAGCACATTCATATTCATCATAGATTTACATTCGCCATTCATTTAATTTCATTTTATTTCATATTAGGTAGTCAAGAAGTAAGTATACGGGGTATATCAAGACTGCTACCGAAAACGAAGCCGGGTGGTAGTTTAAGTGACTTCAGACACCATACAACAGAAAAAGTTCCAAAAAAGCGACAATTTTTTTTTCCTATGGCCATTTTTGGGTGGTAAATATTTTTTTTTCTGAAATAATAGTGTACACCCTTTTATTTATAAATACTCTAAGGTATAAAAAAGTTTAAATTATTATTTTAGCAAAAGCTATGGATTTACCACACAAAAATTACGATATTTAAAAAATCATAAAAAATAATTGTCGCGTTTCTTAGCGAAAATTTTAGTTGCATTGTGTTTGTAGTCACTAAAACTACCACCCGGCTTCGTTTTCGGTAGCAGTCTTGAGATACCCGGTATATTCGTAAGGATTAGTTAGGATTAAAATTGAATTGAATAATGAAGACAACAGTATGAGTGTGTTTAGATTAAGATTTCCGTAGAGCGTCAGGCATGCGCGCAATAATAAACAGAACTTAAAGTAGTTTCATATCCATAGACGAAGGCGCGCGGCCGCCGATCGAACGCACTTTAGTCACCCTTATTTATTAGACCAAATTGAGACTTAATGAAGCTCTACCTATAAACTTTTGTGGAGTGTACATAAGTCTTTGTTCACACATAAAGTGAAACTGTCGCCGCAGTTCGCTTCAAATATTACGATAATTGTTACGTGGGCTTGCAGTAAGGCTTAACTGTCCATTAAACTCCGGCTGCCGCGTTAAATCGCTTCGCACATTTTACTCCAGCGCAGAGTAGGCGGCGCGCTCCGCTGTTTCGTATAAAGTACGGTAATTGGTCTGTCCGGAGAATTAATATTATCGAGGGTCGCGATTGGAGTTAGCTGACTAATAATGGCTCAACAAATCGCCTCTTAGGGATAATTTCGGCATACACTGACCGTAAATATTGACGAGCTGGGCAGCTACTAAACGAAAAATATTGCTGCGAACTTTATTCTTTGTTTGTTTTGATATAATACGTACCTACTTTCGTTTTTACAGATAGGAAGTCCGATCCATATCATTGTATCGTAAAATCTACGTAGAAGTATATTATCTATTATATAATATAGATATAATAGATAATATATCTATTATTATCTATTATATATTATTGTTGGTCTAAAACCAACCTTGGTCTGCACTCGCCAGTCTCTAGAATGTGTAATGCATATAATTCTCTTTGCAAATCAGACAATAACTTCGATATATTTTCAGACTCATACAAAACGTTTAGGCAAAGATTGATTAAACACTTCAACCACAACGACTTACATTAGATTTTTTCTATTTTTACTTATATAAATTTGGTTATTATATGATTGTTGATTTCGTAAGTAAGATTTGTAAGAAGTATCCCATCAAAAACATCCTGTAAAAAAATCCAAGTCTCGCAGCTCAGGTTTTCTACCGCAAAAAGTTGTGAGATGCATGTAATACCAAGTCGATTAATTTATTTAGTCCTTAAGGGACCTTCTATAGAAAGTTATTACGTTAGTTATTACCATATCAATATTAAAAATTCTTTACGTTTTAAATAAATGGATCAAGTCGATCTATTTATTTAAAACTTTTTGCGGTAGAAAACCTGAGCTGCGAGACTTGGAATTTTTTTACAGGATGTTTTTGATGGGATCTCACGTCTTTTTGTAGAATCCTACTTTTTTTTCCTTTTCGGTACTTCTTACTTCTAGAATATCACTAACGATTTTTCTTAAAGCCTCTGTCTTATGGATTTTTTCTTATTTTTGTAGGTATCAATTTATCACAAATATAGCGGATTTAATTATTAATGTTCTTTCTTTCATTGTAATTGATATTTTCGAGTTATTTAATCTATTTATTTGCAAGTTTTTCTTCGTCATGTTTTTCTAGAGAAATGTTGTACAGTTTTATGGGCTGAATACACCATTTCCCTCTCTATATCCCCTCCTATTATGCCTCATGTATATAGATATATATCTACAAATATTATTCCACTATATACGGGTACAATGATTCATGAACTGCAAATGTAACTTTGTAATCCTATACATTTATATGTGATTACAAAGTTATTCACGCAGTTGGTCTATCTAGAAAACTAGACACAAATTATGAAATGTTTGAATTTTCCCTTACTTTAGACACTAAACACTAATTATATTCTAAATTTGAAGGTTCTATGTCTGCTAGAAGTGCCTCAGACTTTTGATGATCGGTCAGTCAGTCAGTGAGTGACAAAATTACGAAAGTTTGACACATTATAATTCTTAAACTACTAGTTCAAATTGAATGAAATTTTAAATATACCGTGTTTACACAATGCCTACTTAGTAACTGAAAATTCAGGCTTCTTGCTTTAACCACAACGAAGTTATGGGGGGTTGAAAATGGTCTGAATTGCTTCGAGAAAAGGATGTTACGGCCTATAGCTCGACTTGGAGGGGGCTCGGCCGCGCCCCCAGATAATTATTTTGTTTAGTTTGATTTATTTTGTATTCTGTTAATTCATCCTTATCTGTAACAGTAGTCTTTGATTTGTTTTTACTCTAAATATTTACTAAATATATTTTTCTTGGTTTCGTTTACGCGTGTGTAATAATATAAGAGTGTTGTGTACTCCTTTAAGTGGTTTATGCATCAGTATGTAACTGTAGTGAAGAATGTTTTAGTTGTGATAATGTATATACCGTTGGAGAACCTTAATTTAATAAAATAAAAATAAAATAAATAAAATAAATAATCTATAAGTTCTTCGGGATTTTACACAATACATAAGAGCAGTTAGTTGGTTATCAAAGTAATAACCAACTAACTTTCGGGTTTCCTGTTCATTGTTGTCACTCTGGGTGGAACACTCGTGTCGGTCTACAGTTTAGAGATTTAATACGAGGATCATAAAAAGGGGAGTTAGATTTATTTCCGATATACTCATAGACTAGCAGTAGGTACAAATACATGCACATGTTATAAATAAACACACCTACTCCACATTAAGATAAACGTCTTATGTCGTTATCAGAAACTGCGTGTAACTTCTCGGTGTCATCCAGCGCGAAGCAAATATTGGTTGAGCTCACAACTTCGGTCTCGGCGCGGGGATTACTGTCGGTACGTAGGGCGCATTATTGCTGCATTTTTCGCGGAAACTTCGCGCACAAGTAACAATAAGCGTCGTATGGGCACTGATACTAAATATATATTTTATGTTTATAGTATTAGAGAAGTTAATGTAAGCAACATCAGTGTGATATAAATTGTTACACTTGATGTCACACTGATGGGTACTGAGTGAGAAACTCGGTGACATTTATCAAGGGCTAAAAACATATCTTTATTCATTTTTATGTAGGATTACAGTCAGTATAATGATTTAAAAGCGTATTCTATTGTGAAGGCTGATGGTATCACTAGATATCTCAATCATTAATATAAGAGAGCAATTTTGGCGAACTTTGTCTGTTTTTTGTAATAAACTGTCAAATATGTTATATGTAGTTTGTTAAGTTGTTGGTTTCTCCATCGGCAATCACAACACATTGTGCGATGACACTCCAACCTCAACGCCCTGACCATGACGCATTATGAGTACAAAAAGTGTAATCGCTCGAACTGTAAACTAAGTCTTTTTTGTTGTTGAAACCGGCTACTCTTATAGAAGACTAGCAAAATATTGATAGTCTCTTCAACTATACCCACGGAAGGAAGATTACTACTTTCTTTGTCTGGCCTGCACCTAATTGGAGAGGAGCAGGAGAGTTCCATCATCAGGTATTGTGTTAAACCGATAAACCGATTAGGACTATTTCCTCTTATTGATGATATTGGTAATATACCGGGTATCTCAAGACTGCTACCGAAAACGAAGCCGGGTGGTAGTTTTAGTGGCTACAAACACAATGCAATTAAAAATTTCGCCTAGAAACGCGACATTTTTTTTTTATGATTTTTTAAATATCGTTATTTTTGGGTGGTAAATCCATAGTTTTTGCTTAAATAATAATTTAAACTCTTTTATACCTTAGAGTATTTATAAATAAAAGGGTATATACTATTATTTTAGGAAAAAATGTATTTACCACCCAAATATGGCCGTAGAAAAAAAATAACAAAAAAAAAATTGTCGCTTTTTATTGCAACTTTTTCTGTTGCATTGTGTCTGAAGTCGCTTAAACTACCACCCGGCTTCGTTTTCGGTAGCAGTCTTGATATACCCTGTATACATATATATGTATATGTATGTGTATGTATGTACGTATGTTTATTTGTCTATAAATGTATATAAGTATGTATATGTAAAATACTTATGTATGTGTATATAATATGTATGTATATGTGGTATGTATATATATATAATGTATTTATATGTTTTTTTTATGATTTTATTTATGTTTCCATGCTTTCGTTATCTTTATTTTACACTGCCCTATCTTTTTTCCTGCTCATATATCCACCCCATGGTTGTCTGGTAGAAATTGCCTTAGAGCGATAAGACCGCCATTTGTACTTTGTTGTTTTGAATTATCTCTAAACTGTTATTCCTTTTTATTGTGTACAATAAAGAATTAAATAAAATAATAAATAAATAAAATATAACTATATTATTCTTACATTTTTATTAGTGACAATATTTCATTCACTTTCAGTTATATTATTTATTATTTTGTTGTTGTTTATGCTCGTTGTTAGTCTCCTTAAATAAGTAAATAAAATAAAATCTAGCGCCTGGGATCTGTCACACGCAATGAGAGGATGCCGGACCGAACTCCGTATAATGTCTAGTGTAATTTTTGTCACGGTCGGTAGATTTCCGTGAAATGTATGCAGGGTATTTAGATTTACTGCGGCCTTCGTGACGGTGACCCTTGCTATTTACTACACAAGCATGTATAACTAGTTCAGTATCAAATCACACTTGCACTTTTTGTTCCGGTAACAAAAACCACAATGTTATTAATTTAAGTAATTAATTAGTAGCGACGCATTCTCTGACGTCTCACCATCATCATCATCATATCAGCCACAGGAAGTCCACTGCTGAACATAGGCCTCCCCCAATGATCTCCACAATGACCTGTTGGAAGCGGCCTGCATCCAGCGACTTCCAGCGACCTTAGTCAGATCGTCCGTCCATCTTGTAGGCGGGCGTCCGACTCTTTGCTTGCCTGTACGTGGCCTCCACTCGAGAACCTTTCGGCCCCAACGGTCATCGGTTCTACGAGCTATGTGCCCGGCCCACTGCCACTTCAACTTGCCAATCCTATGGGCTATGTCGGTAACCTTGGTTCTCTTACGGATCTCCTCATTTCTGATTCGATCTCGTAGGGAAACACCGAGCATAGCCCGCTCCATGGCTCGTTGAGTGACTTTGAGCCTTTTAATGAGGCCCACAGTGAGAGGCCACGTCTCGGTGCCGTATGTCATCACTGGTAACACACAACTGACTGACTCTGACGTCTAAGTCATAGATTTGTAAGTGTAAAGATTAACTACTGCCATATGATTCGAATTGTTATCATTCTATTCTTCCGAAACTTATTGAAATCAAAATTTGCAATTGACCCGAGTGTTAATATGAGCGATAGTGTTTTAAATCTTACCAACTTTTACTCCATAAAACAGCGTTCTTAAAGATAAGCATGCATCGAAGGAGACCAGCTAGATGTTGTGCAATAAACCTAAGAAAACTTATACTCTGAAACACTTACAGCCTAATTCATAAACAGTTTTAAAACCTATTTTAGTTACCGTATGTTTTGTCTTCTTCCCTCAAACTGAATTCAAAAGTAGTTCGAAAGGGACAAATCATTCGATAAATTAAATAAGATTTACCTCTGTCTATAAATAAGGCCGTTATAATACCAATATATGCTTATTTTTACTCTGTTATTGAATATCGAATACATAAAATCATACAGAGAAAAATCAGTTTTATATGTACGGTTCCTACACCGTTTGATTTCATCTAATCCCGTATCACAATATTGCCATCAACTGCCGCGACTCACACACCGCTCCATCCGCGGCGCGCCGACATTTAATTCAATTGGCTAATCTTATACTGGTGGTAGGTCTCTCATATGTGAGAGCCGCAGCCTTACCATGAGCTTTTAATGCGACGCAATTTATGACCTTTTGGTGGTTATAAGTGTAGGTATTAGAATAACCACTCACTTCCAGGAACTAACTATTGTATATTTTGTAAATTAACACTTAATACATTCACAGACAGAGTAAAATTATAATTATGCGACTCGGAGCGAGATGTGCTCGTGACGAGAGATGGCAGACTGTCTTCTATCCAAATAAACCGACCCTTTTATAGGACTACCCGAATGAGGATCGGTGGGGATAAATCTTCCAGAAAATATATTTAAGCCATAAAATAGGGTCTATCCTTTCAACTAAAAATTAAGGTCGGCCCAAACATCTGGGCTATTGTCCAAACAGAAAGGTTTACCCAAACATGTGTACTATTGTATTGACAGCCTCCGTGGCGCAGGCGGTTAGACGCCGCCTGTGAAACGAGAGGCCGCGGGTTCGATCCCCGCACCGAGAGAAATGTTTGTGCGGCCCACAAATATTTCTCTCGGGTCTGGGTGTTTGTGAGACCGAAAAGTCTCTCGTAGTTCCTGATACCCACGACACAAGACTCGATCTTAATGTGGGGTCAGGACTATGTATGTGACTGTTGGGTGTTATTATTATTATTATTATTGTCTAAAAAACATAAATTTGTTGCAAAGGATTACCGCCACTAAAGAACTTAACTATAATAATACAGTTTTATTGCCCCGGCATGAACGGGTCATAAAACTGTATTATACAATTAGGAAACAATAATTTAGAACAGCATCTTTTAACTAATATTATACAATAAGGTACACAAAAATTCTTACTTAAATAAAACGACTCGCAGATGTTTTATAGTTAAACATCTGCAGTCATATTTTAAAATGAAATGCGTGTTTAAATAATGTTCAAATTACAACTAATAAGCGTGTTATTTTAAAAGCTAAATCTAAGTTGGCGTATTGCAACCGCTTTAAAAGCTATATCTAAGTTGGCGTATTGCAACCGCCACAGCACCCCCCTGTTCGCAAGTCACGTTTTCATTCATTCAATTCGTACCATGAACTTCAAGACCTTAACTGAGTCGCATATCTGTCAACACTTGCGATTCAATAAAAGTTCCTTTATTTACTACCGAAACTGAATACTTTCGGATTATATGAGTTATTTTATGGTTATTTCAGTAAAATTAATTTATAACGAAGGTAGGTGAGGTTCAATAGTGGTTTTGAATTATATTTCTGAGTCATGTGCATTGTATTAGCAGAATTTATATTTAATATTTTAGACGTCGCGTAATGAACTCATGAACACCAATTAAAAAAGCAATGTTTGGCATTCCTCTGCGCTTTTCATCCTGAGACATAAGATGCTACTCAGGCCACAATGTCCTTCAGTTCGAAACACAACAGCGCATTTACACTGCTGTTTGGCGGGAGAAAAGATATTGCGGTGGTTTTAGTTTTTAGGAGAAAATATATTACCCAGGCGACCGGGCCTCTCACATATGAGAGACCACCAGACCAGTAATAAGTGATGTTCAAAGTAATATTTAAGTAAATTAATACAACAACAAAAAATTCAATATCACTTTAGCTTAATAATCAAAACATCCGCAAAAGGATATAGGAACTGTCTACTTATTTGTGTAATATATGACTAAGTACATTTATTTGGTAAACTAAATTAATTTTGCCAATCCCACTGTGAAGAGGAAGCCGATGCTACTGACACATGAACCAGGGAATAATTGAAGTGGCGAACGAGGTACCCTCTACTGTTGTATGGCTTATTGAGAATGTTGGACCCGTAGAGTTCAGTTCACAGCACTGCGACATAAGCCACTTGTAACGCGCCGCTGAGCACAATCTCTATATCTGTAAGTACAGCCGTACCCGTATTATTGGAATGCTTTATTAAATATATCTTTTACATACATACATAAACTCACTACTTTTTCATACTAAGTTTCACGTTTCACTTTTTGTGTGACGTTCCACTATGGTATTTGGTCCAGTCTATCGCCATATCGGGTACAAATACCTGACTCTGGGCTATTATTGAATGAAATTCGAACCTGAGACCTCAGCTTTGCAATCATACCATAGTACATTTACGCCATCGAACCTTTCCCAATGTACATTTTGCTTTTATGTTTTAGGTAGATCGTAAGACGATTACACGACAGAATTATAAATTGGCGACGTTTATCCATGGACGGTGTCTGTTACAGGCTTACAGCAGCCCCCGCGTGCCAACCATATCGCTCTTATAACTCATCTAGTATCTGAATACGCCAGTGAGATGCCGAACGAATATCACGTCACCGAAGAATCTGTAGTGAAATCATAACCTGAACTTGATAAAATTTTAATAGGTATATATTATGGTCGACAGATCAAGGTCAAAGACAAGTTAAAACGTACTAGTAAAAAGAGTTGTGGAAGAGCAAACAGCTCAAGTGATGATGATCCACTTACGATCATTTACGATACTTGGACTAGTAGACTATTTGCTTATCATTTAAAATGGAAAAGAAAAAGGATTACGCGAAGAAAGAACTATTGAGCTTTTAGTAATCTCTCATACCGAACGAATCACGAAATCAAAGCAATTGTTTTAAGGTGATTTTACACAATGACGAAAAAAGAGTTTTATGTTTCTCAAATGTATGTATGTAACACCTCTTTGGCACGCCCTAGAGACTTAATAGTTTGTCGTATTTTTATGTGAGTGGCATTAGTGGAGTCACTCTAGTCTCACGACTAAGTGACACTGGGTACATCAAAATAAAATAAAAACATCACGAGGTTTTTTTAGCGTCAAACTGTATTTTCAAAAATATTAAATGTTATCAAAATACATCAAGCATGGTATCAAATAAATTATAGTTAAAAAATAAATAAACACACTTATATAAATGCGGGGTGCTGGAGATTAAGGTTGTAAGCAACCCACGTTTTGTAACAATAAAATGTATGTATTTTACTACATTTTTTAATCTTAAACTCACTATCAATTATTTTTTACGTTTTAGTTAGATCGTTTATAAAAGCTTTTTTTTTAAATCAAATCAAAATCTTTATTTGTCAAACATGAGTATACATACAGAGCATGCAAGGTGTTCAAAATATAAAAAGCAAATCTATCATGTTTGGCCTTAATGGCGTACAAATATTTAAAACTTATAACTATATTACTTAAAATGAAAAATATATCTTATTTAAAACTTAATAAACAAATAATATATAATAATGCTATCATCAAATTTACCTTCTTATTATGCTTAACCTAGTAAAAAAATTCAAAATTAAACTTATTTCAATATTAATTACAATTGTTTGCTAAAATTTATCATTTAAAAAATCTTCGATACTGTAATATGCTCGTTTTTCTAAAAGGAGTTTGAGGTTTCTTTTTAAAGTATGAGTATCCTGCTCCCTCCAACTTTTAGGTAACTTATTAAATATTATAGGTGCCATGCAGAAGATACTTTTATGCATTAGCGCCGTTTTTGAGCTACACAAGCTTAGGATAGAATTATCGCGTCTGTTGCGTCTGACGACATCTGATAGACGTGGAAATAGTTGCGGATTCTTTTTGGTAAACATAATAACTTCTAAAATATAAATACAGGGTACGGTTAATATTTTATGTTTTATAAAAAAGGGTTTGCACGTATCTGTTGATTTTAAATTAAATATGGTCCTAATGCATCTCTTTTGGGCTTTAAATACAATTTCCTTGTCCGTTGAGTTGCCCCAGAAAATAATTCCATATCGGAGATGTGACGACACTAAGCCGTAGTATGCAGTCAGTAAAACCTTGATGTTAAGAGGAGGGTAGACGCCGATGACCTTGCTCGAACGGGCGGCACCAAATCTCACGCACCGGCGCACGCCGGCTCACGACGTGCGAGCCAGCGCGCTGCTTTAGACCTATTCATTCATTATTTCGCTGCGGACAAAACGATATATTCGTAGTGTTATTTCACTCGATGTTCCCATCAAGTACAGTTAGGAGCGGTTGACCGTAGTGTATGATTAATTCACTTACAAACGTCACAGCTATCGTGGCAGAATTGCTCGAACGCTGACTGTTAAAAGAGAAGACGCGGGTTCGGTCCCCGCACTTGTAGTTCAATTTTTGTGTTTACTTATTTCATCTATCTATACCAATATTACATTTTAGATTTTAATATTTTTATTTTTGTTTTTCTTTTGTAATATTATAAAGAGGATAGATACATTTATATTTTTGGATTTTTATTTACAATGAAACTCAAAAATTACTGGACCAATTTAAAAAAATATTTCGATTTTCTAATGGTAATTATCCGGGATTAACAGAAGCTATATATTTACCTGAAGAGGTTGAAATAAGGGTTTAAATGGAAAATAAAAATATTTAAAAAAAATTATCTCGAATGGTTTTTATTTTTCATTTCAACCCTTATTTCAACTCCTTTAGCCAAACATACAGCCAATGTTACTCCAGGATAATGTTGGATTCGAATGGTGAAAGAATTTTAAGATTAAGTCGGTCGGTTAAGTAATTTTTGGGTTTATTCATCATCCATCCATCCATCCATCAGCCAAAGGAAGTCCACTGCTGAACATAGGCCTCCCCCAATGATTTCCACAGAGACCTGTTGGAGGCAGCCTGCATCCAGCGACGTCCCGCGACCTTTACCAGGTCGTCGGATTTTTGTTTATTCATAATAAACAAAAATCGAAATATTCAAAAATCTATAATACAAAAATGTAAAAATACACATGTTACAAAAATGCAAAAAATGAAATGTTTCTTTTATAAAATATTATAGGTTAGACATATAGATGAATTTATAAACAAAAACAATTGTAACGATGCGGGGATCGAACCTGCGGCCACATCAATCATCAAGCGATCGGTCAATCCTTCCTTTTTTTTAGTTTTTTAAATTAATTTTAAAACATCGATCTACGGCTGTATTATCAAAGGAAGCTGCGCGCAAAGTAACAACTTTTAATTAATTTTCTTCTCAAATAAATTAATATATGAATATTTAGATACGATAAAGTTACATTTTTTTATTATTGTATTGTCATCGGTTCTGGAAAAGTATGCAAAATTTCTAGTCAATCCGACATTTTGAAGGGGGTCAAAATAATGTTCAAAGATTCCGTTATGTACACTAACATACGTCTGAAGCTAATAAAAAAGCGTATTAATAAATAATATGTGATGGTAATTACGAATTTATATATATCGCCGCAGTAATAATCAGTTAGACATCAGACAGACTATTTATATTATAAAAATAATTATTTAGAAACAAAACTATTGTTAAAACACTCTACGTGTAGTTGTAAAAGTAATTTTATTAAATATGACTTGGTTTGTGTTCTATTTCAATACCCACAGCTAGAATAAGGTTGGTATCATGTCATCAGGATCAGTTTGTTATAAAAACCGCCTCCAGACCGAGGATGGAGTTTTCAACATTCAGACGTCGGCAGTAAAGCATTGATGTTTCCTTGAAAGTGTAACAAGTTGTCGAAGATATTCAGATAAATCGTTAATCTGTTAATTATAACGTGCAATAATTAAAATTTATACACGAATATAGACCGGTGCCATGGCCTGGTTAAAAATAATTAGCACATGCTTTTATTTCCGATGAATAACTTATGTTATATTCTAGGAGTTTGGAAAGGGAAATGCGAATGATAGTGAAATGTAAAGTAAACAAAATTTCCTTCCATAAATGCCATCGAGCCAAATATAAAAAAATATATACATATGTAGGTATATATTGTATACATAGTAAAAAAAACGAAAATTTTGAAATTAAAAAATATTAAAACAAAGACAAGAACACACCATTTGTATAAATTACATTGAGGAACTGAAAAGATAGAAACAAAATGTTTGTTTCAATATTTTACTTTAGTTTTGAATGATCTTAGTTGACACTGTTCATAAAAGTCCTCGGAGGCATAACATGCTTACTTTTCATAATTTTGTTAGTGATATAGGTAGAGCAACAAAATTTAGGAGTGAGCAGAAATTATCAAATAATTTTTTTTGTTTTGTTTTTACCTATATAAATATAATTGGTGAGACAGTAGTCCCCGGTCGATCCGGCCCATTCTTAGTTTAGTCGAAGGTTACTAGAGTGTATCTCTACCACTTTAAAAACAATTTAAATCTAATGGCGTGTTCGTAGGATGCGTGATTCAGCTGCGGGTGAAGTTCACGACCACCGCGTCGGCCCAAAGCGCGCGGCCGCCGCGTGTGTTTTATGGCGTGCTGATAACGAATGGGTGGTTCCGCCTTATCACTACTCTATAAAATTGCGTGACTCGGATGTTTTGGACGCTCAATTGATATCAATATTAGATAGCGGTAGATTGGAGGTTCCGCCGCCTCTTTGCAAACTTTTATCTCTCAAAGTGCATATTTTTTTTTTATAAAATATGTCAAAGTGGCCCCAATTCACCTGTTGATAAGTACAGTTCAAATAGGCAACTGGATGAGAGATAAGGCATTTACTGGTAAATTATGCAGGCCTGATAAAAGTCCGATATTGTCAAGTTAAATCTGCGATGCGATACACTTAGGTGGATCACGATGGCAAGTTTTCTTCCATCATGTACATACTACAGCTGTTAGTATCAGATGCGAATATCCCATCACCACCAACCTAGTCCTTCATATATTCATTTATCTCGACGCTCTCTTAGTGAATATTTATCATAGTTTAATCCACTATAGTTCAATGCGGGTGCAATATCAATACCTAGAAATGGTACCAATACTAAATCAAATTATTACATTAACTGAACTGAAATGCGAGTAGTCTCGTGGAAGCCGCGCTCGGCTAGAGCTAGATTATTGCGTAAATGGAAATAAGATATCCGCGGTGGCGTTATCAGAGTGGAGTCCGCCCACCAACACGCAGCCATCTGCGTTACCGTCGTGCTCACTACAACCATTAGTTACACCATACAAAACCCACAAAAGAATGTCGCGGTGACAAACCCTTGGCACTGAGCAGACTAGAAGCATCCTACAAAGTTGTAACTTTACAATATCTACACATAAACGTGATGTTTACACTGAACTCAGACACGCACAAACTGTAAAACGATTCTCTTCACCCTTATCCCCGCGCGTACACGGGGTCGGCGCGACAGACCTTACAATATGATGTGCCTGATAAATTTTACGACCTCATATCAACTCTTTAGGGTAGAACTCTTATAGGGTAGTCCATTATGATTTATGCTGCCCTAATAAGGTATAGCGGACTTCACATAACTTCATAATTATCATCTAACACTCACAGGTATAAAGGTTTCCGTACAGTTTACACTCACCGAGATAATGCATACATAAACTTACGCCAGAAGGGGTAGGCAGAGGTGCCACTACGACACCTGCATTTCGCCTGGTACATTCTGTTCCATAATGCGATAGGGGGCTAGCCTATCGTCATATCGGGTACAAATTCCTGACTCCAGACTGATAATGAATAGAAAAATCTAATATCACTTTGTCCGATTCGGGATTCAAACCCGATATCTCAATCTTTAATCTTTGCAATCATACCTTAGTACAACTTCGCCACCGACCGTTACAACAAACTGAAATATACTATGCCAAAAAGTAAAAGTTACCTGAAAGTCGACCAACAATCAAGCAATAAATAAATAAAACTGACCGTTCGTTCCACCGATACAGTGCACTAGTTCAGATTTTTAGCAAATATTAGTTTTTCACAAACTATACTTGCCTAGGGCCGATTTTAATTAATGCGGGGCCATTCCTTGTGACGAGCGCAAAATTATTTGTTGACAGCCTCCGTAGCGCAGTTGGTTAGACGCCGCCTGTGAAACGAGAGGCCGCGGCTTCGATTCCCGCACCGAGAGAAATGTTTGTGCGGCCCACAAATATTTCTTCCGGGTCTGGGTGTTTGTGAGACCGAAAAGTCTCTCGTAGTTCCTGATACCCACGACACAAGACTCGATCTTAGTGTGGGGTCAGGACTATGTATGTGACTGTTGGGTGTATTTATTATTTATTATTATTATTAAAATGTTTATAAATTGTAGAATATCGTTTCTAAAGTCCTTACATATTTCGTGATAAGTTGTAGTATTTTTTTGCCAATCGTTTCGTTTTATCAGTTATCCTGTCTGTTGAAATACGCTAGCTACGCTTCCTCAAGCATACTCTATGTGTAGATTGCTATTTGCATGCTAATTTTGCTAAAGACTTTAATCTGTCGTATAGTTAAACTATATTATGATGACAAGAAGAATTATTAAATCCGCAGCTCTGTACTTTACTATACAACACACGCAAAATACATATCCAAACTTTTAACTTGAAAGCTACGCAATTGACATAAGAAACTGGACAAAAAATATAAATATATTTTGGATAAGTTGTCTTATTAGTAGCAAAATTATAATGTGAAAGTCAGTATAGTGATGACACGCGGCACGTGGATCATAGATCATGCCGGGAGCAGTGCGCGGTGATTTGTCGCCGCGGCGCTGCGCCTAACAAGCTAAGAGCATAATATATCAGGCGTATTTATTAAATTATTATCGACTCGGCGGGGGATGTGGCTTGCTAACTAGATGAAGCTGTCTTCCGTGACAAATCTCTTCACTTACTGGGCTACATTCGTATGTAATAAATAGTGGAAATGATCCGTCCGACGCACGAAGCGGGGAAAAAGTGCCACCTACGAGGACAACATTTTTTACGTGAATGCGTCGCTTTGTAACTTTTGTTTTATATATCTCCTTATTACTCGCGATGACATCTTCATCCCGCGCTCGTCGGGACTCGACGGTAACATTGCGCACTTTTCTATCTAATATTATGTATTTGTGGATATCTACGGTAATCACAAAATTCATGATGACAATAAAAAGTTAATGCAAAAATTCCAGCAATGTAGTGAATTTGTGATAATGACGGATGTTACAACGTTTAGGTTTAATATGTCCCAAAGCTGATATGTGCTTTGAAGGCATGCGTGAATTCAAAATATTCGCATCTCCCGTTGGGCGGCGCGGAAACCGTTTCTAGGTTAATTTCCATTACTTTACTCCTAATATTACAAACAACTTTGGGTTAATCTGCTTTTAATTGCAGTGGGTTAATATAAATGTAATAATAAATCGAGAATATTTATGAGTCCATTGCCAGATGTTTGCTAAAATATGAGCATTAGATAGTTTTAAAATGCTCTGCCGAAACTAGCATTATTTCTTTTGTTTCGGACAGTATTTTGCAAACCCGATTTCCGAATATATTTCAACACTGGGTTTAAATAATTAAATGAAGGCTTTATTAAGATTTAAATCCGTGCACTGTTCAAAACATTTATGGTAAGTATGGCGGAAAAAGACCAAATTTCTAACACAGATTAAGGAAATCCCGCGGTGAAAGTGATATATTCCCATGCTTATGTAAAGTAACTGTGATTTGTTCTCGTACTGGCTTTACTTTTTGGGCTTTGTTAAGGGTATAAATGCGTTTTTTGTGTATATTGTATCGGTTAAGGAAAACCTAGTGAAGAAACCTGCATGCAACAGCAATTTTTAAGAATTTCTATAGTATTTAAAGTCTGCCATCTAGCACTAGGCCAGCTTGGTAGACTATATAGTCAAGCCACTCTCAATCGTACTCTCGGCTGTAGGGTAGGCTCGTGTCCTGCAGTGGGAAGTATATGGACTGACATAGTACAGAACAGTACAATTTACAACAAATTATTAATGAACTGCTCTGATTTAAACCAACTTGTAAATGTTATAATAATCATACATACATACATACATACATAAACTCACGCCTATATCCCAGAAGGGGTAGGCAGAGGTGCCAGGACACCCACATTTCGCCTTGTATGTTCCGTCCCACAATGTGACAGGTGCCTATCCTATCGCCATATCGGGCACAGATTCCTGACTCTGGGCTGATAATGAATAGAAAAATCCAATATCACTTTACCCAACCCGGGATTCGAACCCGACACCTCAGCTTTGTAACCGTACCGTAGTACAACTACGCTACCGAGGCAGTCGAGGCACCGAGTTATAATAATCACTACATTGTAAACTGGTTTTGAAAAGAGCAACACTAGAGTTTCTTGCCCGTTCTTCTCTAGTGAAAACTGCTTTCCGAACCGAGTGGTAGATAAAAAAATGACTAAATCTAAACGATGTTGAAAATTTAATGGATTCAATAAATTATTTTCATTTTCATTTTCATTCAGTAATGTGTAGAGTTATAATCTGTAGAGGTGCTACGAAACCACTCAGTGTGCGCAATCGGAGATGTTAAATTGTATTATGATACGTAGGTAGTTTGTTAATTCATTGAACTTTCCTTCATACATGTAATGTGCGTGTATGTGTCTCATTTAGCTAAACATTATTTATGAAAATAAGGTTAACAATAAAGTTTTATAACAACGTAGTGTAATAGTGTAATGCAATATTTTATTCTTTATTTATTATATTTTTCTATCGTTGTTGTTCTCCAACTTTAATACATTTTTATTTACAATATTATATTTTGTTATTACAATCTGTAGCTACTATTAATGAAATATTAATTAAGTACTAGAGTAGCTCAAAACAATAAGCAGTTAGATGACTATTTAACTAATAAATGTATAACCAGTAGTTAACTTTATAATTTACGTGTTTTTATACATATAAACTTACAATATTAGGTTCGAAACATTATAAATTCTCAAAATTCTTAATTGCTAATCATATAATGAATTAGAGACATAATTTATTTCATAAATGTGTATCGTCGCAATGTTTTCAGTGAATAACTCGGTTATTCAGCAATGAGCTGAAAAACCGAATTTTACAATTTTACGACTTCATAAAATGATGCCTACCTGAAGTATTGCGTCCTGCAGGTGAATGTGGTAATATCCTCGCTGATACTCTCCAACAGATCCTCAAGTATCCTCAATGAACACAATCACACACTACACAATATATATTTCACACTTTAAATTTTTTAAACTTTTCCAAAGTTTTCACCAGTGGAAGTTTCGATGATACAAGTGTACGGTCGTGATTAGTTGTAGAGCGCGATGTTAGTCCGAGTGTCGGTGAGAGCGGCGCGTGTCCGCGGCCGCCGTGAGCGCTCGGCCGCCACTGTGCCGCGCCGGCCGGAGCGGAGCGCAGCGCGCGAGCCGAGCCGAGCCGAGCACCAACACTCCCCACTCCCCACCACACACCCTACTGTACCGCGGAACACTCACTTCCCACAACTCACAGCCTCAACCAAACCACGGGACACCTCATCACCGTATTTGTAGTGTTACATTTTACAAACAGTTTATAAAAATGCGAATAAAACAGCACTGAACAGTTTTAGTTTAGTTTATCTTTTAGTTTTTAAGACTAAAAAATAAAAACTGAAAAGTGTGATAAATAATAATAGGTAGGTCAGATAATGCGGCATGCCACAACCGAGAAGAATTGAATAGGTCTGCGACAATAACATTAACTATTTTATTGACATGATCAAACAAAAATAAATACAAATATATTTAGGACATTAAATCTGATAATTCAGTTAAATAAAGATATGAAATATTTAATGTAGGACTGAACTGATAAAATTAATATTTGTTGTATGCCAAACAACTGTTGGCCCAAACTGATCACAGAATGATTCTTAATACTAAGCGGGCCAAGAGAATTGGTACCAACTGTCATAACATAGGAAGACAGGACTAGACCACTGCCCAGGGGGTTACTCTATGAAACGATACGAACTTCGAATGTTCCGATGTTCGATGTCCGTAGTAAGATATGTTTTCCACTTCTAAAATCCAATACTATTCTCGATTATACTTATCATTTTCTCCCAACTATGTTACGACGTAGGATATTCCAACAATTGGAGATTCCAACTATTTTGTGGAGGTATCTAGGCAAATTAGTGAGGTTTTACTTACGGCTTTGGAGCATTCCAAGTTCGTATCGTTTCATAGAGAAACCCCCCAGGCTCTGTGTTTACTCGTGGCTATACTGTGGCGATGGTTGATACATCATTAACTGGGTAATTATGCGTACGTAACGTGAGTCCGAATAATAATTCGCGTAAATTAAATAATAAATACACCCAACAGTCAAGTACAAAATCCTGTCCCACTTTAAGATCAATAAACAATAAAGTGACTGGTAGAGTAATTCAATATACTATGACGAGCCGCCCAATGCAGCCCAGGTATCCTTCATAAAGTAATAGGAGCTCAGCTTGTCGCACATGCATGGTCTGATCTACAAACTGAAAATACACGAACCAAGTGAAGTGACAAGTGATAAGACTTACGTTTTATATTTAGTCATCAAACATTCACACATACAATAAATGATGATGTACGATTTACAGCTGAAAGAGTTCGAGTGCCAACTTTTAATTAAAACTAGTACTAAAAATAGAATTGCAACAGTTTACAATGCGAGAATATCACTGAGATATTGAATACACAATGCAAACGAAGCGTTCTCAGGGCTCACATATAAAACCGCGATCCTTCAAAGGCCTCCGCGATACTAGGAAAATACGAAGAGCGTTTTATAGCGACGAGATAAATATAAGTGTCACCGAGAGGCACCGAGAGCCCTCCGCGACCTTCCGCGGACACTCTCAACTACCCCGCAGTAATGGAGGCTTCGCGGAAACACTGCGTCCACAATATAATAAGAATATGTTAAGGGTTATATTAGCATTTAAAGCTAGTATGAAAACTACAGCTAATTTACATGTTACTTAATTCAGTGCTAGCACGAGGAAATGAATACACTGCATCTGAAGGTAATTGTAAAAATGTTCTGGTGGAGTGTCGACCACCACCAGTCACCAGCGAGATGTAAGCATATTTCGCCAGACCAAATACAACGACCAAATAAATTAAATAAATAACCAAAAATATATTGAGGCTAGAAAGCATACATACTTATGTACGTCTGTTACTATGGGAGGTTTTATATTTTATTTTCGGATCTCGTAATCACAGCTCATACGAAGATCATTCTTTCGGCAATTACTTATTATTAGTCGTATATACTCGTGCTCGCCAAACATATAATTTAATCAACATTATAAACGAATAATCAAACAATTTAATATAATTTCGTCGCCATTTTGTAGTCGCGTATAAACAAAATGAACTGCCATCAATCACCATGCATAAAAAGGAATCAAGTAAAAAATATAAATTATAAAAATACTTGTTTTAACATTTACGCTTTTTGTTATATAAATCATGTAAACTCGACTAACCGGTACAAATGGTTGAGGTGTGGCGAGCTCCTGCGTGCCGCGGAGACGTAACGATCGCCGTCTCCATTAGAATTATAATTAAACCGCATAAAAAATAATATTATTACAAAATATGACAAATTGCGCCACTTTATAGAGTTGTAATTCGGTGAGTTACCGGTTTTTTAATTTATTCATACATCATAGGAAGCCCCTGATTTAATAATTATCTCATAACGTTTATTTTCGGCTTAACGTTTATTTTTTACCAAAATATGTGTATTAAAAATAATATGTAAACTGTGTTCAATAGCATCTTTGTTGTCATAATTTGATAGACATTTTCCATGGCACAAAGGCAACGAGAGTAAATATGTTCAAAATTGCGACTTCTCAAATCACACGCCAGCCTTCGTGGTGCAATTAGTTAGACGCTAGCTATAAAACGTGAGAACGCAGGTTTGATTTCCGCACCGAGACAAATATTTGTGCGTTCCATAGTTGTTTTTTTCTGATCTGGCCTCTGTTTCTGAGGATGCAAAGCCTCTCATAGTTTCTGATATACTTGACACATGAATTGACCTTAATGTAGGCTCAGGACTATTATTGTGACTTTTAGGTGTATTTATTTTAAATCTTATGTGTTAGAGTAAGAAAGATGGTGACGCAAAAGTAATTATACCTTTATCCACAATATATGGACAACATTTTCACTTCCCAAGATAGGATGAAAATTGAAAACTGAGCGGCTACTCATTCCAGTCCCAGGAAACCCGAATGAGGATGTTTTAAGAATGGTGGAGCCACACCGGAGTTACATGTTATGAATAATGTATTACACACACGACACAATCAACTACATTTTCAAACAACATTAATTTAAAGGTATTTTCTGATGTTTTATTTTTACAGGTAACCTTAATTACATATTGACTTAGACACAATATGAAGAAAATATGTTTGTGCCCAACAAAGCAACTGAGAAATAATTTAGATTGCATACTACGAGTATGTGAAGACATTTCTATAATTTCTGGAACAAGTGGCTTTTTTTATTTATTGGGACAAAAAAAGCAATATATATTCAATTCCTAACCAGAACCACGCATGCTGGCTTGCGTAGCCATGGCTTGACGGCCACACCATCCCGGCGCGAACCAAACGGTTCTCAAATTCTTTTTTATGCCGCACCGTCAGGCTTTGGAATTGTTTGCCTTCTCACATGTTCCCTCCTTCCTAAAATCCTGGGTCAGCAGGCCGGCATAATTGTCTCCATTGGCATGGGACTGCCATCCGATGCCAATGGATACTCTGCCTGGGCGGCATTTGCGTTTACCATCAGGTGCAATGCCGCCACTATGCCGGGCCATTATAAAAATATATATATACAGGGTATCTCAAGACTGCTACCGAAAACGAAGCCGGGTGCTAGTTTAAGCGACTTCAGACACAATGCAACAGAAAAAGTTGCAACAAAAAGCGACAATTTTTTTTGGTTATTTTTTTCCTATGACCATATTTGGGTGGTAAATACATTTTTTCCTAAAATAATAGTGTATAACCTTTTATTTATAAATAGTCTAAGGTATAAAAAAGTTAAAATTATTATTTTAGCAAAACCTATGGATTTACCACCCAAAAATGACGATATTTAAAAAATCATAAAAAATAATTGTCGCGTTTCTTTGCGCAATTTTTAGTTGCATTGTGTTTGTAGTCACTAAAACTACCACCCGGCTTCGTTTTCGGTAGCAGTCTTGAGATACCCAGTATATGTACATACATGACAATAATTAGAATGCGGTTAAAAATAAGTAAATGTAATCTTACATAATGTATAATTAACACAAACATCCCAGAATAAATATGATAAAAATGTATTTATACAGCATACAGCATTAGGTATAACAAGCGGAAAAATTGCTTAAGCTGTGGGAAAATAGTAATTTTTAACAACCCTACTTTTGAATTTCGTTTTTGATGACAAAATGTCAAGATCTATAAATGCTCATGATACTTACGTAAAAGACTGCGGTTGTTTTATTTAATTTCGTAGTTCTTCGCCGTATAATCGGTGAAGTGTTCCTGTAAGTATCCCAATCAGCAGGACACTGTTGTACCAACAGAATATAGTTTACGAGCCCTTCGACGCGCCATAACTATAAACTTGTTTGATCTCGTAAAAACTTCTCGGCGTCACAAGTTACGTCGCCCTTGGCCAGAAGCCGGAAGCAGTCACTTGCACTGAAATATTTCGACTAATACCTTAATGAATTGCGCGAGACTTTTAATACCATCAACCTAGTGCGCCGATTTTTATTTTTATACTGGATACTAGCGCATTGTAACCAGGGTAATTACAGGACATATTGAGACTTAACATCTTTTGTTTCAGGATAGCGAACGTGTGAGTTGAAGTGGAATGCTAAGCATTACTTCATAATAATTCACGGAGTTGTTTAATTTTACTACTGTCCATGAGCAGTCATATCGCTTGACGATTAGGCGAATGGTATACTCGTCTAATGATAAGGAGTTACCATAGTGGATAAACGTCAGCAACACCAGAGCTGTCGCTCGGGCGATATCCACCCTTCTAACTCCTCTTTTGACTCTTCAAAAGTCTGTTGAGCCCCACGCTGCGATCTTTTGGCAACATAAATGTGAATGTGTCTAGCACTATGTGTCAGCGGGGCGCCCGTACTCCGCGTCAACCGCGCGAGCTGTTAAACTGCGTGTGTAATTTCATCACGAGATAAAACCAAGGCTACTCCAACTCGTATCATTTTGTTTGCACTCCCAGTCAAAATAGAGCTTTTATTTGTGAAGTTTGCGGGATGTTACGCATTGCTGAACTGTGTTTGTGTACTTATCCATTACTCTCTTGGACGGCTTTATTGATGACAATGTGTACAGGCCGTGACCCTTGGGATATTTGCTTTGATTGCGCGGTCGCAAAGTCACTTTTGTGAAAAAGAAACCAAGATAAAACCCTTCTTAGCAACGCGTACTTTTTTTTACTGCCATTTTTAGCCTTTTTTCTTACCATCTCTTAACCGCATGCTCTTTAAAAAACTCACAATGCTGCGGTTTAACTCTTGAGTAATTCGGTGATGGATCATAACGCTGAGCTCGCCCTTCCACTGTCGCTGTGCGGCGACCTCCACCCCGACAATTACCAAACTTATTGTCTTTATTACTCATCTACTGCTAATGATCGCCCTCGATACAAACACAATTTTACAGACATTAGCGCTTCATTTGAAGGGGCTTGATGAAAGAATATATTGAACATGTAATTTACGGCCCAAATATCTATAAAACATATTATTAACTTAATTTTTAGGGAAGTCAATAAATATATCAAAATACATTATTTATAGGCATTTAGCGCTTGCAAACGATAGTTGTTAATATAGGCAAATTGCATAATGCATTGATGTATCTGAACCGTTCCGCTCAACTTCCACCCCTTTCATTTGTGTTGTCGCACACTGTACACAAAGGTCATTTACATCCATAATGACGTAGGTTATGCTAGACCAAGCAAATCACTTGCATATCGGTAGAAATCTTAAATTTCTTACATATTTTTATTTGTTACATACAGGGTGTATCAAGACTGCTACCGAAAACGAAGCCGGGTGGTAGTTTAAGCGACTTCAGACACAATGCAACAGAAAAAGTTGCAAAAAAAAGCGATTTTTTTTTGTTATTTTTTTCCTATGACCATATTTGGGTGGTAAATACATTTTTTCCTAAAATAATAGTGTATACCCTTTTATTTATAAATAATCTAAGGTATAAAAGTGTTTAAATTATTATTTTAGCAAAAATTATGGATTTACCACCCAAAAATGGCGATATTTAAAAAATCATAAAAAATGGTTGCCTGTAAAGTCGGTTTTACGGGCGAAGATTTTACGTGACAACGTCTTTTTCTCGGTAGAATATTTATTGATATGAATATAATTAAATTGCACAATAGGAACAAGGAATTGAATGAAAATAAGAATTGCACAAATTTTAACTATAGAAATATATTTTGTTTACTAAAACATTGTACATGTAATGACGAATCTAAGCACTCCATATTTTCACTACAGACACAGCTGACGATACTTTAACCACACGTGTGAACTTGTATTATGACGCTTTCTTGTTTTTCTAACGCCAAGAACGTTCGAGAAAGACAAAGACAGAGACACAAGCATGCGCCGATTCAATGCGCCTAATTCTCTAGTGCTGCGCGCGCACCGTTACGTTACCGGGCGTTACACTTTTTCATAAGTGACTCCCAGCCGCAACCTAATTTAAGACGTTGTTACGTCAATAAGAAATATCGTATTTTGCCTGCTCTCGATTGTCGAGCTCGTCAAGACGATTCCTCTGACTCCAAACACGGGGGGTTTACTTTAAGAAATGACGGAGTTATGCCTGGACAAATATTTTAGGGGAGAGAGGGAGGAATTTGGGGATTTGGTTGGGGCCAATCTGTAGAGCTCACCGAGCCGGTTCCAAAGATACCAAACTCGGTGGGTCTACGATCTATATTGGCCGAGATAGGATTGGGGGGGAGTGAGGTAAATTTTCGGGGTGGGGGTAAGGGAGGGGGGGGGGGGGGAGGAAGGTTTCGTGGGGAGGCTAACTTAAATTAATTTTTTGGAGGTAAAATATTTTTTTTTGGGGGGGTAATTTTTTGCGTATTTTGGGATTTCTGGCGGGGTCAATTTGTAGCCCTCACCAAGACGGTTCCGAGGATACCAAACTCGGTGGGTCTACGACCTATGTTGGCCGAGATAGGATTGGGGGGGGTGAGGTAAATTTTCGGGGTGGGGGTAGGGGAGGGGGGGGGGGGTAGGTTTCGTGGGGAGGCTAATAGGCACTATTTCGGAATAAGGGTGGGGGAAGGCAGGGGGGGGGCTATGGGACAATTTGGAAAAAGTGGGTGAAACTGAAAAATAATTCTCTAGTGCTGCGCGCGCACCGTTACGTTACCGGGCGTTACACTTTTTCATAAGTGACTCCCAGCCGCAACCTAATTTAAGACGTTGTCACGTCAAAAATAATTGTCGCGTTTCTTTGCGAAATTTTTAGTTGCGTTGTGTTTGTAGTCACTAAAACTACCACCCGGCTTCCTTTTCGGTAGCAGTCTTGAGATACCCGGTATATGTAACGTAATGAATTACCTACTATCAGGATCATCGATTGTTTGATCTTTCTCATTTAGCTGTACAACGCAAACATAGTAAATTACAAAGAGGCATTACAGTTTTTACAGAGTTTACAGGCCACAGATTAAAACATGTAATTAGGATGAACTCCACAATAGAACACTCCACGGACGTCGCGTCGGATTGTTTTGTTTCTCTAGTTGATAATGGGTCGGTATAAATTAAAACAGTACGGGGGAGCGCCGCTCGTTTCGATTAATTAGTGCGTGTTGTGTGTGTCGTATCGTGTCGTGTCGCCTCGTGTCGTGTCGTGTGTTGTGTTGTACGCGACACGGAAACAATCATGTGGACATTTGTTAGGCGGCGCGAACGGTTGTGAACACATGTGAACGTTCGCCAGAGCCGCCAGTCACACACCATTGTTTAGCAATTACAAATCAATAGCTGCTGCAGCTCTGGAATAAACTGTGTAATATGTTACGGACAATCCGATGCATCTACATCATTTACAGACACTTTATAAACTTATTTTAATTATCGAATTTTTTGTCTTCTTCGCTCAAACTGAGTGCAAAAGTGGTTCGAAAGGGACAAGACATTATATAACTAAAATAGTTTTATAAACTGTCTAGGAATAAGGGCAGACGTTACAATACACGGGGTGATGTGCAATATTAACACTTGGGAATATGCATGAAAAATAAAAAGGAGATTGAAAACCTTTTGCTTTTTTTTCAATAAAAGAAAAGAAGTCGAGCAACATTATTATGTGTGGATATTAAGACAATGTCTTTTATTAATAGAAAATATATTTGTACGTAAGTGACCAAGAATGGATTCGTCTGGCCACGCCGTAAGATATCAGTAAACGATTAGACAGCAATATAGTCATTACACCCGACCAGGCGTAAACAATTACGAGCAATTGAAGGCGATAAACCCGCCCAAGCTTGGCACATACACTACCCAATGTTGTGATACGATAACGTTCGACAAGTCACGAGATGGTTGTTTGTTCGGGACAAGTTGGGGTACAACTCACACTAACACACGCACGATTGAACAATCACTGCCGCCTACTAAGTGCGAGCCGCGTCAGGTTGCTCTCATCAAATATTGCTTAATGATTCATAGTGCCTAGTGTTTGTAACGCAAAATGCCTTAGCGATATTTTATTATAATTTTTTAAATTGTTTTACATTCTATCCATTAGCAGAGCTTTCATCGAAATTTTAATGGTTATGTGACAGGATCGTATTGCATGTAAATTTTTAATGGGATAGAAATATTACAAACTTTTTCAGCCGTTCATATTATTCATACTTTTTGTAACAAAGGTTTTAATTCTTTTTTTTACCTGGAGTAAACCCAGCCGGCGCGCTTCATTTCGCTCGATATTTGGCATTCTCAGTAAGATCATTGACTTCGTATCTTCCTCGATGTCATTTAGCCAGCGCCTCTTTGGTTTTATATATCAAGGAAATATATCGTGTAAGTTTCTTGTATTTTTTTTGCTTTCAGAATTCAATACCGCATCGTTTTCACTCACATTATTCCTAGATATCTTTATGACCTGTGTCGTGATTACTTACTACTAGATGTTAGTTCCGTGGCCATTTTAACCAAATTCTTCAAACTATTATTTAATATATATGGAAAGAAGTTTGACTATATTTGATATGAATGTTACACAAACATTTTACCTCTAAGATGACTTATCTTTAACAAAACTTTTGCACTTTCGTACGTAAGGTCGTAAGGTAAGTACGTAAGGTCTTTCATGTAAGATGCCGTCTTTTTCTCCCGCTAAATAGCAGTGTGAATGCACTGATGTGTTCAGGTTTGAAGGATATTGTAGCTAGAGTAACTCATGGACATATTAACATCAGGATGACGAGCAGCGAGTTCTTTTGTTTTACTGTCTTTGAGCGGTCACATCACTTAACATCACGCGAATGGTATGGTCGTCTCGGCATTCATCGCAATAAAAAAAAAAACTTCTTCCTACACACAGTTCACACTTGCAAAAGATGTTAAAATTCCTGACCCCTCAAAACGTTAGCTTTTAGACGACGAAGCTTAAAATAGCGCCTCAAACAAACGTCGACCCTCGGACGGGAAAGGTCGGCAGGAAACCGCAGCCGCCCATCACGTGCACCTGTCGCGCTCTCTTACTTGTACTAGTGTACAGCTCGCTCACTCAATACCTTTCTTACAATTAAATTGTTTATTTGTCGCTGTCTGTTTTTATACGCCGTCATTCCGACCGTTGTGATTTTTTAGTAGAAAAATAAATATACTCTCGATCGAGGTTAATTTGAAGCGCTTGAGCAGTTATTGTAGTGGCTAATTCACATGAAAATAGCCGCGTGGTGTGGACTACGCGGAGCGGCGGCACGGTGGACGAACGCCAGACAATTATTGGCGACTGCTGGCGTGGAACGACGCGCGCTATTGTTGTAACTGCATGTCTTTCATAACCCATATACCACGCATAATCAACAAGGTATCCACTATCGCTGACATTGTACCACCAAATGGCATACAAGCCGATTAGCATCGCCCACTAACCTACATTGAACTGAAGACACCAACAGTGATCTAAATCCGACTAATGGAAGCGAAGACCTTGTCCTACGATAGTACGCTAATAGCCAGTTAAATATAACTTAATATATTGATACAACATTCAAAACAATACTAAAAATACGTATCCAACAGCTATTATAAATAGTGCGGCTGTCCCGAGCGTAATCTCGGCGCGGCGTGTATAATCGCTGACCTTTCTAAATATATCGGCGATGCAGCGCGGCGTCACTCCGCGTTTAACTGCTGCAATTTAGCTTTAATAGCGACGCCTCCCGCTGGCACCCGCCCAGCGCACACATACATGCCGCCACTAATGTGCGAACACTCGTGACGACAACTCCTACCAAATCAACGTTTTGTTGAGATTTGCCGTGAAATACAATGACAGTTATACTGACGACAGAAATACTAGTGGAGTGTAGTCGCCTACTATCTCGAGCTATTGTCCCGTGGACTGTCCTCGTTTGCGCCGAAATTAAAACTTAGGGCTCGGAATCCTCCAGTTTATAGTGTTGTTTAATTGGCTTCCGTAATTTTGCCTTCTCATAATTATTCAGTTTCTGCTGGTTATATTCAATATTCCTAAATCAAAAAGTTTATGTTGAGTTTATTTTGTTTTGTAATATTAGTGTCGTGTGTTGTGTGTTGTTTTTATGCTCGTGTTGTTTTGCTACTTTGTACGAAAATATTAAAGACAAATAAACCTATTATTCGGCTTCGGTTAATTTGTTACAGTTACAGATAAACGTAAAATAAATTATTTCTACATTTTGAATATCGACGCTTGAAAGCAAACACGTAGTAACCCGCAAAACTGAAATTGTTCACCAGAGCCAAAAGCATTTTGATTTAAAAAAAAAAAATTATTACTCGCGTGTTTATGGAGCTAGAGTTACCAATTTCGGACACTATATTTATATTGTCATGCAGATAAAGTTTTCGTGGACGGCATTATCCTAAAGTTTGTTGAAAGGATTATTTTGTGGGTTACGACATATGATAATCTTTTTTTCAATCCATTAATACATAGTAAGCGACGAGAGATTATTTATGGAAAACAAAAATGTAGTAACGAACATTACTTCACACCAAATAACCTAGAAAAACATTATAACAAAGTAAAATTTGTAAATATTTTGCCATCAGTATGTCGTTATTAACATTACTATTCGTATGCTGAAAAAAAGAGATTGTTTTAAGTGACAATCTGTTAAATTGAGGTTACTAATTAAACTGCTGTAAGATTCAAAGGAAGAAATTTTAGTCTAAATTTAAAATTCATTAAATTCAATCAAAACGATTTTTTACCAATATGTTCTGTATTGTATTTTTTTTTTATTTTGACCATAATTACAACCATACACCACCGATAACCGACTGCCTCGGTGGCGTCATTGTACTAAAGTACCGCTACAAAGCTGAAGTCTTGGGTTCGAATCCCGGGTCGGACAAAGTTATATTGGATTTTTCTATTCATAATCAGCCGTCAGGAATTTGTGCCCAATGCGGCAATAGGCTTACCTCCTATCATACCGTGGGACGAAACATACATGGCTAAATGTGTGTGTCGTGGTTGCACCTCTGCCTACCCCTTCTCGGAAAAAGGCGTGAGTTTATATTTATAGGTAAATGATTAATACTGAACTTTTGAAAATATTAATTTGTTCAGTTACAAACATAAACGTAAGAAACTTGAGTTTCATTTTAAGAATCACAAAAACCACTAAATGGCACTAAACTAATCAATTAATAAATACATTTGAATCTAGGAACTTTTAAAATAATCAGTTCAGTACAATGATAATAAGTTCTAAAACAATTAACACTTTAACAATCGTCTTCAACGTCGGCGTCAGGTGTCGGTGTTAAGAATCTTCATTTTGGAACAGCTTCATTCAACAGAACATTATCAGGATCATTGTCAACCAAATCTATGTAGATAAGATTTATTAAAGGTTTTCATACTTTGTGAATACCAGTGAACATCCTTATAAAATTTCACATGTATGTATCCATTGAACCAAATTCTTTAGGGCAGGTCGAGGGAGGATAGGCTTGTGCTTTCGGTGACGAACGGGCTTGGTTCAGAGATTGCGCCAAGAAGGATCCCAATATCAACCTAAAAAAGAACCCTCAAAAAAGCCTACAACCGAGCCACCAAAGACTGCAAAAAGACCTGTGTTCATAGCGGATGCCCAGCGCGTTAGCAGCATCGGACATGCGTTGGCCAATGATCTAACTGGCAGTCTAACTTTTGCCATCTAGCACCTCCATCGCTGGGGTATTCAGAAGGTGTGCTGGCTAACAAGCCGCAAGAGACGGCCGCCTGACTGGCAAATTTATTTACGGCTAATTCCCGTCTTGAGGTCCATGGTTTACTAACGCTGCCTATACTGCCTGATTGCGGTTTCTCAATGGTGGATTTTCGCATTAGGCAGTGTGATGTATAGCGTAAACTACAATCTCTTATACCGGCAGAGATTTTGAGTGCTTGTGCAGGGGAGTTGCCTCCTACACTGACTTGCCTCTACCAAGCGTGTTACCGCACATGAGTTAAGCCTGAATCTCGGAGGGAGGCCAATGTTCAACTGATCCCCAAAAAGGGTAATCTCGTCAGACCCTACTAATTACCGCCCTACCGTGCTCACCTCAGGTCATGAAGCAGACAATAAATGCACAATTGATATGTTACCCAGAGGATCACTCGTTGAATAGTGACAGACAATACGGGTTCCGTCACAACCGATCAATAGGTGATCTTCTAGCATTTGATGAGGCGATTGAGCGGCGAAGTGAGGCTCTTGCTGTGAGCCTCGACATAACCAAGGAGTTTGATAGGGCCTCGCACAGTGGTCTCCTCTCCAAACTTCCGGCATAGACCGTATGCCTTACAACCTGTGTTCGTGAATTTCCAGATTTCTGCATGGGCGTAGAACGCGCGACATTGAAGGACACGCTTCGGCACTCATGTCAGTAAATGCCGAAGTTCCTCAGGGCTCGGTGCTGTCACCCACCCTGTTTATTCTGCATATCGATGATATATTGTCGCTTAGCAATAAAGAAGAATGGCCTGAAGAAGAGCAGAGGTCCTGCTCCAGGCACGTGCGACACAAGATGCACGACGACGGTAAGAGTACCGTAGCGTTGGAAGACTGGGAAGTTAGTCCTGCTCAGGAAAGAAGGACGGACCGCAAAGTCGCAATCGGCCTACCGGCCTATTGCGTTGGTCGGCAAAGTGGCTAAGCTCTTCGAGCCTATCGTCCACAATCGCCTCGAGCACCTCGAGATGGTCGGTCCAGACCTGGCGGGTTCTGGAGAAATCGATCCACAATCCCTGCGATTTTGCGGGTGAAGGTACATTCGGATGAGATAGTAGCCCGAGGCAATTGCATCGTGGCGGTGTCATTCGACATCGCCAACGCATTTAACACCTTGTCCTAGCCCTGCATCGTAGAGGCACTGCGGTACCACGTGGTGCCACCTTATCTGGTCTGGTGCATTTGTTCCTATCCAAAAGGTACATAGTTTATCCCAGTGCTGACGGGTGGCACCGACGAGCAGTTTCCCACAGATGTCGAACCTCGGACCTGTGAAACATCGGCTACGACTGGAAACTCCGTGGTAACATGCTGAAATGATACTAATATTACATAAATGCACAAGTCATTAAAAAGTTGGACTCTAATTAATATTGAATATATTGTACTGGATTTCGTATTATTGCGCGCTATTTTTCAATAAATAAATATTTACTATAAAACGTCCGATCACTTTTGTTACTCAAACCGCACTGAAGCCGGGGCGTAAGCATCAAATGAATTCCGCCGTTTGCGCTGATCATTAGGCATAAAACCGCGATGTGTTGTAGCTACAATCTTTAGTAATGATGTAAATTAAAGCAACTTGTTAAATTGGATACTTGTAAATGTTGTAAAGATCACGACCATAAATACTTAATACCGTGCAAAGTGTCGCAAACACCACTATTTAAAACAATATCGCCCTCTAAATGGTGTAAACGCTAATAATCAAAATTGTCGACCAGCAAAAATGCAGTAACCTGCTCTAGAGATGAAATTAGTGGCGATGTAAGTGATAGGCTTAGTTTTTACGGGCAAATGAATTGTTATAATCAACATAGCTAAAAAAAATATCCGATTTTTTGTTAGTTGCAGCGTTTCAAGGCACAAAAAAAGAAAAATTAGGCTAATTTTGAAAATCCTATTTTTGTTATTATTAGTCGTACAGTTACGAGACCAATACCATTCGACGTATTAAAATTTGCTGATTCCAATGACGCTATAAAAGAAAAATGCGCTATGTGTCAGTTACTATATTTTATACGTGTTTGCTTTCCAGCGTCGATCTATCATGAATGACGCTTTGACAGGCCCCTGTTGAATTATTTTTGATCTATTCCGCGATGCGTTCCTTGTGGCTAACAGCCATGCGATGAAAGAATTACACCTACATCAACAACTTTCAACAATCAGTATTGATTATGCGGATGCCAGTTATCTTGATATTACTGAGGAGCAACTTAATAAACTTGAGCGCCTTCAAAATTTCTGTATTAGATTTATATTTGGATTACGCAAATATGATCATGTTTCAGAGTTTCGCAGAAAGCTCAAGTGGCTACCCATACGGCTTCGTCGGAATACACACATTCTCTCTCTTCTTTTTAAAATACTCTTTAATCCACTCTCACCCCCATATCTTAGAAATAGGTTTGAATTCCTACATGACTCACATTCGAAGTTTCTTAGGTCATCGGAGAACTTAAGACTGAAAATCCCCGTGCATTCCACTTCCTTTGTAGATAAATCTTTCACAGTACAAGCTGCACGGCTGTGGAATGCTTTACCGGTAACAATAAGAAGGGCCAAATCTCTAGCCATCTTTAAAAGGATGGTTAAAGAACATTACTCTCTGGCTGAATGAGGACATTAGTAATTGTATACTTTTTCCTATGTGTATTTATGCCTAATTATATGACCTTTATGTTGTATAGATAGGTATATATATGTATGTATTGTGTGTATGTATATGTGTATATTGTATGTATGTTTATGTATATATGTTGAATATAGACACTACTATAATATTCTACAGGTATTATTCGTACACCTGATGCTGCCCCAACTTTCGTCCTTTTCTCTTATATCCATCAAATGGTTGTCTGTCAGAGATTGCCTTATGCGATAAGACCGCCAATTGTACTTTTTTTTTTCTCTAGTTTGAATTGTTTCCTTTTGTTTTATTTATGGTGTACAATAAAGCTTATATATATATATAAATAAATAAATAAATATTGATAATACAATTGTAGAGATGCGTTGGTTATTTTCGTTGCGAATGTATCGTTTGTTCTGTATGCAGTGTGCACTATGCAGTGATCGCGCCGCGCGGAATGGTCAGTTAGTGGGGTTTACGCGGCAACACCTACAGAACTACAGAACTACACACAAATCTGTGACGTCACGCACGTGCTCCCGCCTAGACAAGCTTTAATTACACTCACAGAAACAAACAATATATTCGCACAATTTGCGAAGCCCCGATCAGCAGTGGCATTGAAATGTCTCTTGCTGCAGGTAATTTTATGAAATAGACGTATGTTGGTAATATAGTTTTATGTAACATTAGTGGCTTCGAACCGACTTAGCCCGAGTGCAGATACTTTTTGAGATCAGTCCATTTACACAAACAAATTATTTGCCTACTGTTTTAAATTTGAACTATACGTGATTGTTGTTTATTGTACTGTTTATCTCCATTCTAAGCATGGCTTTCTCAACGCATGCAGCTCTGTTCGTTTATATCCTATTTTATCTGCCCTATATTCTATCACATGCCGTCCCTCTGGGTTTGAAAGAGTAATAACTTTTTATATTATTATCCCATGCTCATCCCACGGGAACACCACCCTTTCACCAAGGTATCACTTATCAGCTTCCTCAGTACCAAATTTCGTCAAAATTGGTCCCGTCGTTTGAGCGCGAGGAAGTTACAAACACACAAACTTTTGCATTTGTAATATTAGTAGAATTAGAATACCACCAAAACATTCATCAAGCAGACTAGAAAGAAAAAATCCATTGGCAAGATAAATATAATATCTCGACGGAGACAATAACGCACAAGCTAAATCTAAACCGTGAAATACATGAGCATAATATCACTATTGCTTTTCTTCCATAGCATACAAATTGCCTACCCGGGCGTAAACGGATATCCCACCAACACTTGTTATAAAATAACATTTTGACAGCCAAAAAATACTTTTTCAAATGCCTAGAAGCTGACATTTCACGGATTTCCATAACATATGAAACAATGTGTCGGGAGCTCATATTCTCGCGCGTGTCAGTCACACGCGGAGGCTCGGGACGGAGAGCGGGACTTCGCCCTTCAATATTAATGCTAACATCGGGGGTGTCTTAATATTTGACAGCCGCACTCGGCTTAACCTAGTCACGAGTTTCTATCGGTTTATGTTATTAATGTCAGAATAATGCTCCGTTTATTTTATGCGTGTTATTTTAGGGCAATTAATTTGGATCACCTTGTGTCTAACGTCTTTGAACAGCCCGCCATACTCGAGTCAACGGATCATAGTTATCAAATTGTTGTTCGTATTTCTTTTTGGTCTAGAGGCAACTATTATAAGGAGATCAAATAAAAATTAACCGAATTTATGCATGGTTGCAATAGGCGTGCTTGTGGCGACAAAACTGACACTGACAATAAATAGTTACCTGTATATAATATTGTTTGCTTTTTAAATCCATATAATAAATTGGATAAGCAGTTTGTAAGTCGCCGCGGGCTCGCATTACTGTAGCAGAGGCCACAGAGTAATGTATCGAGTGTGATGCGAGATAAAGTTTGTGCTCCGCTTTATGTACGGGTAATGGTGTAATGAATCACTTGCAGCACTCGATTCTATCTATACAACGGAGAAGAGAGGCCACAGCAAATCCTTCCTATTTTATAGACTTGTAATAGACAGTTTATATTAGTAAATCAATTTATGATTCAGATATGAACCCAGGAAATTTAAATAACCATTATACAACATAAATTATAACGCAATACCTATAATAGGCAAGACGAATTCACATTTATTATATACGAAATAATCTATATTTCAAGAATTAACAAAGGTTTAACACAGTTTTAAGCCATTTTTCTAATAATCTTTCAATAGTGCACAGAAAAAGCTAGTAGGTGTCATAGCGTCCGTTATAACGTCACCACTAGGTAAACATGTCATTGTGTCTATGCGCAGCGAAGAAAGTTAACGAAACAAATCAGATTTCGTTTGATAAAAATGAATTCTAAAGTCTATAAGTGGTTCCGGTAAAGTTCACATTCCACATATCTAAAGAAATTGGTAATGTTTACGGCAGGTTTACATAGGCGTGACGTCATGCGTCGTGGCTAGCGTTTCTGTCAAAATGGCCGATTCCTATATTTTATACTTTTATTTTATTGAAAATCTTGTTAATCTCCAATTCTGGATTAAAACTAAAACAACGTTTTAAATCCTTCTAATATGTTTTTCCCCCTAACATCATAAAATATTTGATATTTTGATACTGTCGTCACGCCTATTGTACTGAGAAATTAGTTTTCCAAAACCTTTATTTTTATGTAATTTTGTTCCAATATTAACCGGCGTATTTCGATGTTATTCTCGGAAAAATAATAAAGAACGTTAACATCGCAATGAGATAATATTTATCGGTGTCGTTTAATCTTCCCACAAAAATATAAAACGTAGGAAACTCAATTCGAGGGCGGAAATGACACGCGCGCCTCACCACGCGGGCCCCGCCAGTCGCGCCGCCAGTGTTGTGTCTACAGTCTACACGTGAGAAAATATTACATTCTGTGGTGATGTCGTTGTAGGGCACTTGTGCCGTAATGCACCAGCATTCACTTGGATCTTATATGAGCATTTAATTTTAACATTGAACGAAACCTCGTGAGGCTACACATACAATACTGTTATGCTATTTGAAATTGAGAAATACTATTAATAACTTTTGATGACTTTTAATATGTTCTTTTTAATTCAATTTAATTAGAATAACATTATCGCAATAAGTACTTCAGTAATTTTCAAAGCAAATCAATTGACCATTTGTCATGATTGTATAAATCGAAGAAAGTCAATTGAATAAGAAAGTAATTAAAATTAAAGGATTCAAAAACACTGAAGTGTTATGATTTGAGTTTTTTTATTGAGTTGGTTGAGTTTTGGTTTATTTTCCTGTGTTAAGATTTCGACGCAAAAGTTGTACAAAATAAATTGTGATTTGTGTATCAGCGACTTTAGTTTTTGGTGCCCTACTTCTGAAATGAATACATAACTTTATAAGAATTTATATAGTAGGTATATACTCGTATTTATACATTATGACTGAATAAAACAAATCGCAATAGTATAGCGTTGTAGACGCCCTAAGCCCTATTAATCGAACTCTAGATCGTAAAGTACGAGTTGATCTGTGTTCAGGAATATGGGCTGATACACTATCAAGTGAACAATAGTTACGCAAACGTGAAGCCGGGCCAAATAACGCAACATGAATGGATGCTCACAATATCAAACAGAGCAGTGAAAGGGCAAAGGGCGTGCGATAACCGAGCACTCCGCTCAGTTAGCAGCCAGCCCGGAACTCCGCTAAGAGACTTAACTCACGCAATTGAACCAATTGATGTATTCATTCCCAGCTCAAACGACTTTTAATTTATTGCAGATCACTTCCATTATATTATGCAGTATATTTTTAAATGCTTTCTTTAACTAAACTGGCCTTAGATTCACTCATTTCAACGTTCCAAAAAACTTGTTAGGATAATCCACAATGTTTAAATTTTTATGGTTTCAACTAGAAAAAGTTCGTTTAGCAACATGATCTTAAAAGTATTTCACCTCACAGGCCACAGCGAAACCGTTTAAAACTGCTTAATGAGTTTTTTTATATCAGGCGGTAGAAAAATGCTTCTAGTGTGTACTTTTGATATTGTTTTATCTTAGTAATTGTATACACATAGACATATACATCTTCTGCTATACACATTAATTAAAAGTCTTCGTTGTCATATAAATTTACACTACATATTATAAAATAAATTACGAAAAAATGTTACTGTGAGTATCAGCGTCTGCGACAAGAAGCGGAGGTTCATTCGTGACAAATATCTACTTTGCTGTAAAAAATATCTCAGTGTGAGCTGAATACTAATTCGCCTACCCTGTACCCCTACCTTATTACTTTACCTATCGACATATTGTGATTACGTACTGGGGCCCTACTATATTCACCCGAAACGAAATTCGAAACTTCGGATGATCGAAGTTTATATACGATACGAATGTACCTACATATACTTATGGTCGTTATTGACTTATGGTCGTAACCATACTCGCGCGCTATCAGTATCTATATACTGATAGCGCGCGAGTTGAATGCAGAGCTTAGGAATGCGGTAGTGCTGTGACCTAATTATTTATGACCACAATAAGTATGTTGATAAATTTTAACATTGTATTAACTTTAATTTCACAGTAGGTTAACAAAATTAAAAAAAATCTAGGTAATAATTATCACACATTTTTAATAAGTGATAATTTTATACATCAAAATAAAATTAAACAAATATAAAAAAAATAGTCAGATTCAGAAATTGCAAAAAAGCATTGTTTAAAGAAAATACCAAATTGTTGTTTTGCCTTTCTTCAACACACATATTATCTAGGATCTTTTTTGCCATTTCTCGTGCTTGGCGATGAACGAAAACTCGTTTTTTTTTTGTTACAGAACTTGATGGAGTCGGATCAGTCCTTATGAATGATTAAAAATAATAAAACTAATAACACGGATTGCAAATTGATTATTAACACGATAACAGGGTAAGCGTACAATTAGCTAGGACAGCACATCACTAAATTGCAGGCGTGCGAGGTGAGACGTGCGGACGGCGGGCGGAAGCGCTCCCGCTCCGCACCTCAGGCCCCGACTGCATTCAACTCGCGCGCTATCTATATATGGTTACGATATACGTTATACAAATTCGAACTTTTACAGAGTAGATACATTCGTATCGTATAAAAAACTTCGATCGTCCGAAGTTTCGAACTTCGTTTCGGATGAGTATAGTAGGGCCCCTGTACTGCGAAACTGCATGTCTCATGCACTTTGCAAAGTTACTGTGTAACTACTCTGATTTTATTGTTAGCATAATTGAAGGAGGCGCTTTTTAGTTTTCGTGTATCGTCGATTTCGTGCTTCTCTTCTTGGGAAATATGAACTAGGTTCGGAAATTATCTAAGCACGATGTGAAATATTATTAATAATCTTTATAAACGGAGTGCATTTGATACAAAACAGTGAACAATGAATTCGTCTATCAACATTTATGTAGCAATACTTTCTCATAGCATCCCACATACTGTCTTTTTCAATAAACTCATGTAGATTGGTGTTCCGAGGTAGTGTACCGGGCCCGGTCACCTCATGCTCCCAGTGCTAGAAATGAAATTCGATCCACCCGACTTGCTCGTAAATGTTTCGGCTCTCACAAAGTTTAATACAATCCACGTCACTCGCTTTCACCATAAATTTACTAAACAAAAGTGGGACGTCCTGAAATGATAGAAGAGGCCACGGCAAAAAACCGTCGAATGAATGACATCTGCGCCGGACGCCTGCGCCGCGCCGCGCGCCGCGTGCCGTGCGGTACCACTTACGTTTATTTCATTTTTACGACGCCGGCAATTTATTACTTTTGAGTTTTTATTTAAAGGGTCTGACTTTTATATATTCGGGCACATTTCCAAACGCGGACCGTCGCGAGACACACGCTCGAGTGGCCCACTTACTGACCCTTCCATATTTCCTCATTCTATTAGGAACTCTACGGGACGGGCGGACTGCAATTGTGTTTAAAGTTGTTTCGTTTGGTCGACGGAGCGGTGTTTTGAGAGAATATTGTGAGGAGACGGAAGCTTGGAACGCAGCACAATAGATAAAAGTAATTTCCAGCTGCGTGGTGGCGGCGCCGCGTGCTGTTAGTGGCATTGTGTCGGGGCGGGTGGTGACAGTTCACGTTAATTCGCCTGTAAAACCCATGTTATTGCCCTAATGGCTTAGTGAGGGTTATCTGCTCATGGGAACACACGCGAGCACGCTATTCATTAGGAGACAAACAAAGTTAATCGAGAGCACTGATTGTTTGTCCGCACTTCCTGAACACCGCATTAAGTCTTGAGTGTAATTACTCATTAGGTGTTTTACGTCATCATAATGTACTTTGGTTTGTGCGAACTGCGAGGCATTTTTTATTTCCGCAATAAACCTCTTCTATATGGCTTGTGAATTGTAAAGACTATTACAATAATTATAACAGCAACAAAAAGTTTAACAAAAACCTGCCGGATGAGAAATAATATTCATTACCAAGTTGATAATTAGTAGTTTCATTTAATTAGAGTTTTGATTTGTGCTCAAAGTTGGTCTCAGAACTGGTACAGTCAGCAACATAAGTCGTTGAACACTTCACATTTTTTGATAACCTTTTTATGAATTAAAATTTGTGCGTACTACTCTGTAGTCGTAAAATATAACCAAGTAAAGTCATATGCCGAGAAGTGCCACACGATATTGAAAATAATTATTATTTTGGATGATAAGACAATTCCAAATCTCGTGACTGTGTAGCGACTTATGTTGCTGACTGTACCTTGAAGTTGAAAATACTATTGTTATTTTACTGTATCATTGAAACAAAATTAGTAGTTAAATACGGTAATGAGTAACTGCATTGTGAGCAAAATAGCGTTAATTTCGGGTCTAGAATACATGAAATGTATACGAGGTAGGTGTTGGTATTTGCCGGTAATTTACAAACGTGTAGTGTTTATACGTGTTTCTTGTGTTCTTGTTTATATCTTGTTCATAAATAATATCTTATTAAACACATCTGATATGTTTGATGAAGTTACCATAATTATATCAGTAAAATTTATTATGCTAAACATAATAATTCTTCGTTTTGATGTAGTGGCAGTGTGCATGCGCTAGGTCCAATGCTCACGTCGGACAACCCAATTTATGAAGTTTTCGGTCAAAAAAAATCGTATATGTAGCTGAAGCCTAGTTTTTTGCGGCCAGTAAGTGGCTCTAGATTCTAGTGGCCACTCTACCTATTTATTACAGGCGTGAATTTATTTATGTGATACATGTTTTCAAGCCTGCGCTGGAAGTCTTACGAACGGATAGGAATCAATTCTGATTCAATAAAAATATAGTTGTTTCGAACCATTCTAATGCGAGATTGCGACATTCATACCCGGCTTTGTAATTTATATACCAAGCAAGTAGGTACTCGCAGGCCGTTCTCAACGGATGTATGCCACCAATCTGTGGTGGAGCCTGGATGAAGTTGGGTAGATAGCGATACCACACGATTCTAATGCCGTGGGAGAGTTGTCCCACAAATCCGACGCCACGCCGCGATTAGCAGCAGATATCTGTTCCGCGCCGTGCGACCCGCGCCCACTACACATTAAATATACACAAAATACGCAATTCCCTATAGATTACAGTATTTTACCACGAACAACTACAGCTATAAACATCGCGGCCGCCTAAATTGATCGATTGAATGGACGATTTCAATCACGACTGATCGAAAACAATCAGTTCATATAGATATAGATGGTGACAGCGGATCCCGACGGCTCCGTTGTAATTTATACGAGTTATTAGAACTAGATTTTGTTAATAGATGGCAAATTACCGATGATATTGTAAGACTACACACTTTGGTAGGGGCATATTCTATCGACTACAAATAATAAAACCCATTCGATACTTACACTTTTCTGTGTATTTACATTTTTACTATAAGCCAGTTTATCACATTGAGTGCAATTAATTCATACTTCTACAGATATAATCTTAATACCATAATATAAATTATCTTAAATGGAGAACTAAATCCCTTTTGATTACATTTATGCAACTCCACTTTTTCAAATCCGTAACCAAGTGTGTCATTTCCAAACAATCATTTTATAATCTGTCAATCTATAATGCGTTTGCCAGTACTTTTGCAAATATCTTTTGATTAAAACCTAGCAATATTGATAATAGTGTTAACCTTGATAGTCGCGAATTGAGGCGCTCCGGCTACGTTCCGTTTCTTGAGATAAATAAATGAAAGAAAATACAGTCCAATAGTTACTAAACTTAAACTACGAAAACTTATTAATCGCACAAACACCCAGACCCGAATTAAATATGAATGGAACCTGCAGCTTGTCGGTTCACAGCGGTGTTAATCAACCACGCCACGAAGACTCACTATGTATGTAGTTTCCGCGGATAAGTCTTACATCATGCGGCGATGTGATATATTACGCTATTACATGAATCCAATCCGAATCTATTTGGTCGGTGTGTTTGTTCATCATGTACAATTAGCGCTGGTAATGGCGCGTCGGCGATTCAATTGAACTAATGAACGATTACTTCTGCTGATGAGTTATTTTGTGAGACGTCAGTGAAGGAGATCGAGCTAGCTTACGAAACAAATGGGCGGCCGCGTCCGCGCCTACAAGTTCCTCTCGTGGACAAATTGGTCTATTTCTTTGAAAATGAGTCGACAAAAAACTAATGAATGGCTATAAATATTCGAGAAAATATCAAATATTTTATATTTTTTATCAGCTTTATTCGGTAGCGCATCTTTTTTTTGAGCCGCTCGCTTCCTTTTAAATGTATTTCAGCCTGTGGATTAACTTTAGTATAGAGACGAGCTGGAATATTTTACGCACAAAAAAAACTACTAGTTAAAATGAAATCAGTTAATTAATTTTACCAATTAATAGAAACCTTAATAAATAACAAGTTACATGGAAATACATAAGAGAACTCAGGCTCTCGGGAGTATTTACGTAAAATAGGCTCCCTCATAAAATATAATTAAAATTCATAAATAGTAAAGAAGAAATTGAAAATAAAATTAATAATATCTATCAGCAAATCGGCTCGTGTATTGGGGCACACGCGTAATTGGGTTTTTGTTTCTATTAATCAATAACTTACTTTATATTTTCCATCGTGTTTCACAATAATTAAACAACTACATTTTCACGTGCGGGAACGTGTTTCAACAAGACATACTTTATAAAAACATAAATAAATATTTTTTTGGGATTTGCTTTGTTTCGTTTTCATATCCCCTATGATTTTGTTGTATTTGTTCAAAGTATTTTAAAACACACTGAAATAATTTCCTAGTATTTTTTTGTTTTTCCCGTATTATGGTATCGATACTAAATACAAAAACAGTCACTGGAATGTAAGTAATATTGTTGAACTTCGACTGAAATTCCTAAACAATGAATTCCAAGAATGCAAAAGCAACTGTAGGGAATCCATTGGCGAGGAATCAATGTACTCGTTGTTCTTAATGACTATCGACGGAGGAAAATCAAAGAGAGCTTTTAGCCGCCAAAAAACTTGAGAGTTGGTCTGACTGAAAGCGCGCGGTGTATAATATACAAAAATATAACACAAAAACACGACACTTGCATAGTTAATATTTTATATAATCATTGAAAATGGGATCCTTTAACGTATTAAATCCTTTATTAATACTGCCATGTTTATTTTAATACAGGAGTTATTATAATTAGCAAAACATTGAACGCTCGGTAGGTAAAACAAACACTGTGAGCTAGCTAGGCTGAGTCTATAGTCCACGTGGGACCTGTGAAATTGAACATATTACTGACAAGATATGAAGCTAGCGGTTCAGCCAAGAGTTCTTCTCCCTGTAATCACCTATTATTTCAAAACTAATGATGAGTTTGAGCTCAACTTAATAACCGCATAAAAATTGTTACGGCTCTGTCTCCCGCGACGCGGCGCGGCGCGAGCCTCCAATAACAATAACATTAAACCTCGCCACCATTACACAAATACGCGTTTACATTATTACACAACACTATATTGCAGCTAAAGTACACGAAATACGAATAAATGATCGTTAAACGTAGTCGCTTGGCTATAAACGCAGCGTACAGTTGTATCTGAGTAGTCGGACATTCACGCGAACGTAAACTAATTATCCACAATAATGCACCATCTAAATTGTTTCACGTCGTCTAGCACATGAGGAAAAAACACTATACTTATTATAAGTTTTATTTGCAATGTTAAAATATTGCAAAAGTTTAATACAGAAGTATACGGGCACAAAGGATATTAAGTTTGATGTTATTACCCGTGTTCCTACGAGCACCTACTTGTTGACATGATCGAGATAAAACGTCTCAGATTGGATTTATATCCAATATGAGTATAAGCTCTCCGTATCGCAGATCAAAAGAGCCCAACAATATTTCAATGAGACAGAGTTGGAAGGATGATTTTGTGCTTACAGTTCAAAGACAGCATGGTGTTAACAACAAGTCTAACCAGTCACAGAATATCCACGGATACTATCTACAAATATTATTATTTATACAGGCGAAAAACATAACGGGAATAATAAATTCACTGCCAGTACTCTTAACAGCATTATCATAAGTGCAGTGCAGTAAAAATCGAGTATCCATCATCGAGCGACGGTTATGTATCGCCGGCGAAACAATAACGCCGACTTACTTAAAATTGCTCGTAGATACACATACTAGTCTTGAAAGGCAACACATTTGCATGGCTCACTATTCAGTAATAACCAACAAGAATAAACATTTACATAGCAATTAGAATCGCTCTAATAGCCTGATGGCATTTAACTCTCCCACACTCGCACCACACAAATTCATGCAAACAATTCGCTCGTAAAAAAAATGTCGCGCTAAACTTTTAGCTTTATTAAATAAAGCATAAGTTGAAGAGGGTATGGAATGCGAAATTTTATTGGTTTTTATTGATTCAATAATACATTAGCGGCGTCCCGCGGGGACCAGGGCACCCGCGAATTTACCAACAGACGATTACTTATCAAATATTACCAATGTACAGATGTAGGCCGCGGGCGCCTTAGCGAAATTAAACTCTATATTTATAGATATAACATTGTGTATTTCTGTCGAAGGGCTACTACTATGGTTTTGAGGGATTTACTGAGTAATTTAAATAGCCTGAACTCAGTCATTCGAAATTTCGTTTGAAGAGGAGACATATACCTCGCAGTAACACAAAATACAAGGGCTAGAGTATTCATATAATTGGATCGTACTTCAATAATCTGGCCTAGTGCGGGTTGATAAATTAATATACCTGCGACACGTTAACTTTGTAAAGTTGGAGGTCGTGAGGTCGGACTGAGGTATCGATTACAAACTAAACTAATATGCTGATGTACACAATGTAAAACTACAGAGTAACTTACTGCATACTCATATCAAGTTAAACTTGGCAAGAATAAAACAAAGTTGAAGATAACATAGAAGAGCGCTGTGATGCAGATCTGAAACTTTAGAGTTCTCAAGATATACACGTCGGGCTGGGAGTATCGGACAGTGTGCACTATAGGAAATGCACGGAGCAGAAACTCCGACCGCCCCGGGCCGCGAGCAAACACAGCGTCCCCAGCGAACAGCGCTCGCTCACAACCTTGCCAATACACTAACTTGTGCATGCAAACAAACAATGCCGATTATTATTCCGCTTCAAAACTCCGCCATCACTGTAATATACTCCGATATTAGTAGAAATCCCCAGCGGCGACGACACTGAATAAAACTTCAGACAAACACGAGCTTTCTCAATTTAATGGACGAAAGCATTTTTTGAATAAACAAATAGTTTTGTTGGTAAAAAACAATAGAGATCAAAATATTTAAGAGGCATTTACATATTCATATATCCCGGACATCAGCCTGTGTGAGATTGAGATGGCCCTCAAACAACTTAAAAACAACAAGGCGCCGGGTGAGGACGGAATCACTTCAGAGCTTCTGAAAGCGGGCGGAACGCCGGTACTGAAAGTCCTTCAGAGGCTCTTCAATTCCGTTCTCCTCGAGGGCTCAACGCCGGAGGCATGGAGCAGGAGCGTGGTGGTACTGTTCTTCAAAAAAGGTGATAACACTTTGCTGAAGAACTACAGGCCCATCTCGCTCCTGAGCCATGTCTATAAGTTGTTTTCAAGGGTCATCACAAATCGTCTCGAAGGCAGGTTTGATGACTTCCAGCCTCCCGAACAAGCCGGTTTCCGAAAAGGCTTTAGTACCATAGACCATATTCATACGCTACGGCAGGTTATACAAAAAACCGAGGAGTATAACTTGCCGCTTTGTTTAGCGTTTGTGGACTATGAGAAAGCCTTTGATTCGATCGAGACCTGGGCAGTGCTACAGTCTCTTTAGCGGTGCCACATAGACTGTCGGTACATCGAAGTGCTGAGGTGTATATACAACAACGCCACCATGTCGGTCCGAGTACAAGATCAAAGCACGAAGGCTATTCCACTACAGAGAGGCGTGAGACAGGGAGATGTCATATCTCCGAAACTCTTCACTGCCGCGCTGGAAAATGCCTTCAAGCTCTTGCAGTGGAAAGGATTCGGCATCAACATCAACGGCGAGTATATTACTCACCTTCGATTTGCCGACGATATTGTAGTCTTGGCAGAATCGCTGGAAGACCTTAGCACTATGCTCGAAGACCTTAATCGAGTTTCCCAACAGGTGGGTCTTAAAATGAACATGGATAAAACGAAGATCATGTCGAATATCCATGTTGTGCCCACCCCCATTGGAGTTGGGGGCTCGACTCTCGAAGTTGTAGACGAATATGTCTATTTAGGACAAGTGGTCCGGTTAGGCAGGTCCAACTTCGAGAGAGAGGTCAATCGGCGAATCCAACTCGGTTGGGCAGCGTTCGGGAAACTTCGCGACGTCTTCTCGTCCAAAATACCTCAGTGCCTAAAATCGAAAGTCTTCGATAGTTGTGTGTTACCAGTGATGACATACGGCACCGAGACGTGGCCTCTCACTATGGGCCTTATTAGGAAGCTCAAAGTCACTCAACGAGCCATGGAGCGGGCTATGCTCGGAGTTTCCCTACGAGATCGAATCAGAAATGAGGAGATCCGTAGGAGAACCAAGGTTACCGACATAGCCCATAGGATTGGCAAGTTGAAGTGGCAATGGGCCGGGCACATAGCTCGTAGAACCGATGGCCGTTGGGGCCGAAAGGTTCTCGAGTGGAGGCCACGTACAGGCAAGCGAAATGTCGGACGCCCGCCTACAAGGTGGACGGACGATCTGACTAAGGTCGCAGGAAGTCGCTGGATGCAGGCCGCTTCCAACAGGTCATTGTGGAGATCCTTGGGGGAGGCCTATGTTCAGCAGTGGACTTCCTGTGGCTGATATGATGATGATGATTTACAAATTATGATGTATTTAATATTTGTTATTCTGTTTGGGTAAAGTATAGTAATGGCGTTTATTTAAGAACTAAAATATAAATGAATTTACAAAAGTCGTTGCAGAAATGAATGCTTTATCATTAAGTTATGCCATAAATGTTTAAAAGAATCTCGAAGGATTCCCACGCCATTAACAAAAGTGAATTGTTATTGTTTTGTAAGAAAACAATATACTCGTAGTTACGAGTATAATCCTGAGGGTACATTTCATATTGCCTTGTCAAAATCAGATACAAAAAGCATAATTGTGTTTTCTCATATCCTCGATACTACAAGTCGGTTGACAAAGAAAGCCCGAGGGTAGATCTTTGTAGAGTTTACCCTACTCTTTGAAGCAGGCACACAGCCGAACAGAACTCTCATTCAAGACTCACTTATAATTTACTAACTTGGCCAATCGCAGTTGGACAGTTTAGTGAAGTTTTCTTTGTACTCGGTATCGTCGCCACGTTCTACTAAACGACATTCACGAACTCGTACCCAACTTTTCGCGGAATAGATCATTATTCAATAGCCATTTGAGACCCTTCATGGTTTGGAGAGCAACTGATTGTACAAAATACAATTTAGTAGATTTGATTTGATTTTGAACAATTTGCTGTTTGAATCAAACGCTTCCGCAATGTTCATAAGCAAAGATTGAGACAAGCATATCCCCGTGAACTGTAGACCCAATTTAATAAAGGTATGAGATTTGATGTTTTCACGCCAGCTATAGTATAAACAACGATCCATTTGTAGTCGAGCCACCCGACCGGGGTACCTTCGAAGCGATGTGGAAGAATTGACTGCTGGATTTTTTTCGGCGGTAAGATTCCGGAAATCCTAAACCAGCAGGTGGTGTATTCATCCAGTGCCACAACAGTGAAACACTTACGCTCATGCAAATATCTATTTACTGGTGGTAGGTCTCTCATATGTGAGAGGCTATCTAGGTAGGTACCACCGCAATGTCTATTTCTCCCGTGAAACAACACTGCGTAAATGCACTGTTGTGTTTCGGATTGAAGGACATTGTAGCCAGAGTAACTACTGGACATATTGAGACTTAACATCTTATGTCTCAGGATGGCGAGCGCAGTAGGATGTTGCTACTGTTTATGAGCGGTCGTATCGCTTACCATCAGGCGAACGGCTTGCTCGTCTCGTCATTCATTGCAATAAAAAAAATCGCCTTTCAGGTTCAGCCTGTAACATTTGTTTAGCCGGGTTCAACTATTTTGACATGATTGTATACACCATTAGGTGCTTTTCTTAGCCCCGTCCAAGCAACAAAATGCAATATGTGGCCTCTGTTATCTGAGATACCAGCCCCTTAAGGCAAAGTTAGCTACAGGTGGTAAGTGGATAACTCGGCTCAAGTTGGCGCACTAGGCACACGGCAACGTGACGCGCCACGGCGGTCACCGCGCCAGCGTCTTATTTGATTATAACAAATCTTGTTATAATTGACACAACTTGCAAGTTTATCCTACTTTATAACATAGGTACACAAAACTGCCAGTTTTGATTTAATTGACCGATTTCCAAAGAGGAGGTAATCAATTCAACTGTTTTTTTTTTTGTTTGTTACGCGATTACGCCCGCAATTGTGAACCGATTTTGAAAATTTCTTTTTTGTTCGAAGCATGATATACAGGGTTGGTCCCATATAAAATTGGTGAAGACCTGATGAATATCTTAGGATCTGCCGACCAGAACTCCTCAAAATTAAACGGTCCAGCATTAATTCTTTTTGCGTTAGATTAAGTATAAGTATATTATTACAAAAGGTGGGTAAAAATGGGAATAGGGTGGGGGTGGGGGGTGAGGGGGGTAGAAAATAGGTACAATTGTTAATACTCAATATCTCCGGCAGTTCTTAACCGACTTAAAAATAACTTTTTTGTCAAAGAGTATTATATGATAGGTTAGACCAAAAAAAATATTGTGAAGACCTGATGAATATCTTTGGACCTGAAGGGCAGAACTCCTCAAAATTGAACAGTACAGCAATAATTCTTTTTACATTAGGTTCAGTATACGTTTATTACTACTACAAGGGGGGAGGGGATGGAAAGGGGCGTGGGAGGGGGGGGGGATATATACAAAGATAAATACTAAATATCTGCGACAATAAATAAATGATTTTAAATAACTTTTCTTCGGAACGAATTATACAATCGGAACGAATTATATAATTAACATAATGTTGGTCACATAAAATATGGTGATGATCTGATGAATAGGTACATATCTGGAGAGCAGACCTCCACAAAACTTTGCAGAAACGCAATGATTTTTCGTCCATTAGGTTAAGTATATGTGTTTTATAACGGGTAACGAATGATTACCACGCATAAGTGTACTCAATATCTCTAGCAGGTTGAGCCGATTTTAGTATTTTCTTTATCATAAAAACGAAATGACAGTGTAGCTTCCTTAAAAATCATAAAATATTAATTTTCGTTTTTGAAATTATAAAAGATTACAGTGGTTCATTTTTTATATACATTGATTCCAGTTTTTCATTATATGATTACCTTTGGCATCATTGCAATGCTTATGAAAACTAAAAAGTAATAAATAAAATAATTTAATTAAAAATTAAAAGACCGACTTCAATGTGCACTACAAAGTAATAAATAATATATATTTCATTGTGCTAGTAGTAGTAGTACACATTGATTAATTTTCTTATTGACTAGACTAGCCAACAAATCTTAAATACGTAATATTTTGAAGGCGGGTCGCCAAATGAAGAACACGACGTCCTACACTTAAATTTAATTTGTGTAAAACATCCTAGCGAAGAATACGCAATTTTACACGCAATATTAATTTACCTTAATCTATATAAACTCACGCCATTTTCCCAGAAGGGGTATGCAGAGATTCTCCTGGTATCAACCAGGACACCCACGTTACGCCTTGCGTGTTTTGTCCCTCGGTGTGATTGGGGACGAGAGGCTATAGTCATATCTGGTGCAAATTCCAGTCCCTGTCCTGATAACTACATAATAGAAAAATCGCCCGTCCTTAATATATCAGCTCTTAATCAACATTGTTGAGCATCGGACTTATCTACAATCGAGCGAAACATACAAACTTAACAACCCTTCCCTTTCTTATACATTCCTCACTATGATTCCTATCACTGTTAAAGTAATTGTATACACATATAAATATGCAAGTGACTCCAATAAGTCAATGGTGTACCCTGGAGTTGAAACCCTTGACCACTATATCTTTGATCATATGCAATAAATTAAAATTAGACCACACATATGACACATATTAATTATATTAAAATTTCAACAAATGTATACGTAGGATCAATATGTTAAATTAATTTGTTTCTAGTTTACATATGGACCTAACTGAGCGCCAACGATACATCTACAAGTAGGTAATATTCAACTGTGTTACATTACTTAAATTTGTTCTCGTTTGGCACTTTGCGACCCGCCTTCAAAATATTACGTATTTAAGATTTGTTGGCTAGTCTAGTCAATAAGAAAATTAATCAATGTGTACTACTACTACTAGCACAATGAAATATATATTATTTATTACTTTGTAGTGCATATTGAAGTCGGTCTTTTAATTTTTAATTAAATTATTTTATGTTTTTTGTAAAGTTCCTTGTTATTTGTTGTACAATTTAATATTAAATTATATTGGCGAAAACTGTGGTAATCTTTTGAATGTACGAAAATTTAAAGGGACTCTTATACTATGAAGTAGTAGATTTTTTTTATTGCAGTGAATGGCGAGACGGGTATGCCGTTCGCCTGATGGTAAGCGATGCGACCGCTCATGAACAGTAGCAAAACCAAACAACACCTTGAATTACGAAGCTATGCTTGGCATTCCACTGCGCTCGCCATCCTGAGACATAAGATGTTAAGTCTCAATATGTCCAGTAGTTGGCTACAATGTCCTTCAATCCGAAACACAATAGTGCATTTAAACTGCTGTTTGGCGGGAGAAATACACATTGCGGTGGTACCCACCCAGGCAGCCTCTCACTTCTAAGAGACCTACCACCTCTAAATAGTAGATGTAGAAGTAATAAGAAGAGAAAAGTAGTAAGAAGAGTAGATGATGGGATAACTACTTTATGAATATTGCTATGATTAAAATATGCGATTATTTAATGCAATCAGATTATTATTTCATTATTCGCAAGTAGAAGAATAAATAATAAAAATTGTTCTCTCTCTTATGTGAGAGGCTGCCTGGGTAGGTACCACCACAATACCTATTTTCCCGCCAAAAAACAGGGTAGATGCACTGTTGAGCTCCGAGTTGAAGGATTATAGCCAGAATAACTACTAGACGTATTGAGACACACCTTATGTCTCAGGGTGACGAGCGCAGGGAAATGCCAAGCATCGCTTTGTGATTCATGGTGTTGTTTGTTTGTGTGTCTAAGAGTGGTCATATCGCTTTCCATCAGGCGAATAGCATACTCGTCTCGCCATTCATTGCAATAAACAAACACCAAACCTCCATAACCCAACAATATGTATGGCTCTGGATATACAGGGTATATCAAGACTGCTACCGAAAACGAAGCCGGGTGGCAGTTTAAGCGACTTCAGACACAATACAACAGAAAAAGTTGAAAAAAAAAAGCGACAATTTTTTTTTGTTATTTTTTTCCTATGGCCATATTTGGGTGGCAAATACATTTTTTCCTAAAATAATAGTGTATACCCTTTTATTTATAAATACTCTAAGGTATAAAAGAGTTTAAATTATTATTTTAGCAAAAACTATGGATTTACCACCCAAAAATGACGATATTTAAAAAATCATAAAAAATAATTGTCGCGTTTCTTTGCGAAATTTTTAATTGTATTATGTTTGTAGTCACTAAAACTACCACCCGGCTTCGTTTTCGGTAGCAGTCTTGAGATACCCGGTATAACTTATTTACTTTACTGAGTTAAGAACATATTATAGTGTATAGCTGGCGTATAAAATTTGTATTGCATTGTATATTTATTTTCTCAAACAAATAACTCCATTACAAAAGACAATAAGTCCTGAACAGCACAATAGTATATCTCGGGTAATGAGTGTTTCTGCGAGCGCACACCGACGCTAAAACGTGAAAGAGTTTCAAAATCTCAAACATACTTCACACTTTTCTACAATTAACCCCTTGTACTGTATGAACAAAGAGCTGTAGCATAAGACAATATTTTTTTGCGTTGTATGAACAGGCTAGCATGCCGTTCGCCTGATGGTAAGCGATACTACCGCTCAGGAACAGAATACTAACAGAAGTCAAGCTTGTATATTATGTAGCTTGTGTTTTGTTACTACCACCAGTAATTGCAAGAACAATGATATTTCGGCATAATTTTATGTACGTGTGTTATGAAATACACATTTTCTATTATTATGTAAGGACATTTATTAAATACCGTCTCCGTAAAATAGTGTTTTGTGTTTAATAAAAATCCATGTGAAAATATAAATAAGCGAGTCTCGTTTTGCATTATCATCTACAAACGTATTAAAAACTCATTTGGAAGTGCATACTTTTTTTTACGACACACATTTATTACGAACACAGCTCAGAGGGATTTGCGGTCATCCAGTCCACAATTACATCGAATGAATGTAAAATAAATAATGGATAGACCGCGTTCCAGTTTATTAATATAGTACTGAATGGATGTGGGGCGGCGCGGGGGCGCGGTGATGCGGCGGCGAGGGTCGGCCAACGCAGATCTGGTTGAAATTTTCGCAGCAGTTTTAGCATTTTGGCCATACGGACAAATGTAACAAATTAACAAATTAATTCATAAATGATGGCGGTTTCATCGTGAAAGCGTTGTTTGTATACTCATCGGGATTATAATGCATTTGAATATATTAATATGTTACTAGATCTAGTTAATTAGCGACAGGACTGGTTCTTTAACTGTTTTAGTTAACATTGTGTCTATATTAGCATGAGCAGATAAATGCTATTATTTGAATCGTTTCGTTTAATGCTCCCGAAATTCACAGTCAAAAGGATCGTAACTATACAAGAAGAGTACTGATTTCAAAACATTTTATATTAGATTTTCTCCCACGTTCACACTTCGTAGAATAAAGGTTTGTCTGCCATATTTCAAAACCGATACAACGTAGGTACCTTTTAATAAAAACATTGTCGTTCCAGTTTCCGTGACGCAGTTTGCTAGAGGGCGGCTGCGAACCGAGAGGCCGCAGGTTTGATCCCCGCACCGAAACAAATATTTTTGTGGCCCACAGGTATTTGTTTCGTGTCTCGGTGTTCTCGTAGTTTCCGATACCCATGACACAAGACTTGATCTTAATGTGGGGGCAGGACTATGTATGTGACTATTGGATGTCTTTATTTACTTTTATTAGTTATCTTAAAGAATAGACAAGCACTCTCAATGCCACTGGACTCGATTTCTGCTCATTTTCTTGGTTAAAGATGAGTTAGTGACCATTAGAGACTTGCCAAGGTTTAGTTTTCCATGTGAATTAGTTGCAGGATTTAGTGTAGGTGGAATAGTCCGTATGTATATATTTTATATTTTGCAGCTGAACTATTGTAAAAAAAATTACACTTTCCCACTGATAATCGATGACTGCATGCATGCAATGCATACTTTTGTATATATGTATAGTATTCTAGCATAAATATTCAATTTACGAAGGCCAGAATTTGTGAGCGGGGTTCGCAGTAAGGCAATTTTTCTAAAGCACTCTAGAGCGGATGGTACTCCGGCATTGTCAATAACGATGTCGACCGGCGAAAGGATCGAGCATTTGTCTACTTCAGCAATTGTTCAGATCCACTGCGAAACACTATTCCACATGAATTTAAAACAAACCGACCTCAAGTGCTCCTAGTGCTCCTAGTCTCGACCTTCATTGTTCTGAACATACAGACTATAATTGACTAATATTAATTACACGTCAGCTTTATCAATATCCTTAAAACAAAGTTAATTTTATCTGATTCATTATATTTCGTAATATTTAACGTACGTAACTTAAATGTTTCGCATTTTGCTGAGTCTGGATTGAGGTCGAATGAAAAGCCCTTTTGGGTTAGCGTTATAATTAAGTAATAACAAAATTATACCTCCATCGAAAAGAAAGCTTAAATACAAAATTGCGAAAAAATATGTAAGAAAATAGATTTAATAATTTTATGCACCGATGGGAATGACATAATCATTCGAGATTAAACTCTATTCAAGAATAAAAGGAAGGTCACAAGGTCTCGGGGAGAAACGAAGCTTGGCATTATTTATGTTCCGAGGACGCTAAATGAATTACAATAACTAGTTTTGTTATGTGACCCATTCCGTTCGTGAGATAACATTCAAAATGATTTAGTTACAATTACTCCCCTTCTATTTATTTTTTATTTAATGTTTCATGTCTCTGTATGTTGTGTGAGTTATGAGTTGTATTGTTTGTGACATAAATGTGAATAAATCTATTTTTCTTTCTTCCCTTTCTCTCTTTATTTTTTTCTATTCCATGTCAAAGATATGATAATATACAATTAATAAAATCGACACAAGTAATTTAACTAACTTATGGAAGTTGATCACTCTCTATAGCAAAACGCACAACATTTGACTTGTCAGTGCCTTCCTGGGCTATAAACATTGAAGCCAGAAGGTAGAAGTGCATGAATAAAGTCCAACTTCAGATTCACTCAACACGTTCTACTTGTCTTTATTCACCACTGTTGTAGTCTATATGCTGCTGAAGTCCTCAAGGTTGCAGCGCCTTGTTTTCAAAGTCTACCCATTCGTAGTTTCAATGTTCAACTTTTCAAATGCTAGAGTTTACGTGGTCCACTCAATGTTACCTAAATAAAGTCGATTTGTAACCAACATACACACGCCGGCAGAATAAGAGGAACACGCGTTAAATATTGAATTTCTTAGAAAATATTATAATAACTGAATGTTTTTATTTTTCAATATTCAAAATGAGGCAAAATTTATAACAAATTACTAAAATTGAGTAAAAAATACTTTAATTAATGACGCAAATGCAATTAAACGGAAATACAATAAAATGAAATTTCTGTATTGTCAAGTGTAATCGTGTATTTTAAAAACTTGCAGAAATAATTTAAGAAAATTAATAATGCGTATTGCTACCACGGGCTCAGATAAGAGTCTGGATATGATCCTTCATGCTTTTAATGACGTCATCAATCATTTTTTGCGACAAATTCTCCCACTCTTGCACTAACATGAATTTTAATCCTTGGACGATCTTAGGGGCTTGGTTTCTTCCATTTATCTTTCTTCCGATAACGTCCCATTCGTTCTCTATGGGATTCATGTCTGGTGATCTTGCTGGGCAATCCATTTGCGCAATTTGGGCCTGATTTAAGTAGTCGCGAACCATTTGCGCTGTGTGGGGCCGCGCATTATCATGCATAAATAAAAAATATTCGCCTATGGATGGTGCAAAAGACAATACATGGGACTCTAAGATCTCTGCGACGTATCTTAGTGCAGCTAAAGACCCATTTTCTATAAGTATTAACTCCGCGCGTGCTTCCAAACATATACCACCCCATACCAAAATTGACCCTCCGCTATAACACACCTCTTTCAGTAAAGTTTCTTCGATTAGCGTTCTCCTCGATACCTCCAGATCCTCTCCCTTCCTTCTATGCAATTCACTACAAAACTGCTTTCATCACTAAACAAAACTCGGCTCCACTCATTTGTCCAGTCGCGGTGTTGATGTGCAAAAGCTTATCTGGCTACTTTATGTACCACCTCGAGTTTTGGAGCTTTTGACGGAACGTAAGACCAACTTAATTTAAACGTGTTCTCACTGTACGCTCACTGATATTAGCATCACGGACTTCTTGTGACATGTTTCGGGTCTGAATAGCCGTTTGAAGACGATTTCTCAAAGTTTTCAGCCGTATAAAATGACCATCCTGAGTACTGGTCCACCGTTTTCTGCCTTATCCTGGCATCCGCACATAAGACCCTATGTGCCTCTAACGTTTAACGTTGAGAAAGACGACAGATATCGACACACCCAATGCGCGACTTACTGAATCCTACCCTTGACCATTTTCAATCATTGTTACCGCTCTGGCAACTTCAGTGGAAGGTAAGCCACTCATTTTATATCCTACAAGACAGGTACTCTAAAAACAATACCAATAAAAATATCTTAAGTCACATAAAATGAAATTAAACAAAATTTTGTGAAACCACTTGAAAGTGAAAAAATCTTAAAAGCAATTGAGAGCGTATAATTAACGATAAAACTCTAAATATCCAAAAATCTTTTTGCATCATTTAATTTTTTAAAGGTGCTGAAATATAAAAACATTTAAACAAACAGCAAACAAAATTTTAAACAAAAACTAATTTTTGTGCGTGTTCCTCTAATTGTGCCGGCGTGTGTAGTTCCGATTATGGAGCGTAAAAAAGATAAGGATTTCATTTTCCTGGGAACTGAAGTAATCTATCTAAAAGTATTTTTTTATTGGCACAAAGTTATTGCTTTCTGTTTTCGCGCTACCTGGCTTCAGAGACGAGTAAGTCTTACACAACACCCAGTGCGAGCTCATAATAGTTAAGGAGGGTACCTCTATACTCCAACACGAAGTTCGAATGTTCGGACAATAAACGTCAACACATACATTAAATGTTTCACACTTTTAAAAATCAATACTATTCTCTATGAAACACATCATTTACTTCGAACTTAGTCTGAGATAACGACGTACGAGACACAGTTTTACGTGCGATGTTCGAACATTCGTCGTGTCGGAGTACAGAGTAACCCCCTAGAAGTACAGAGGCGCGTGTGTACTCTCCAGTTACCAGACAGTAGACAGGTGGGTGTACTACCTCGTATAGGATTGTATTTGTTGGTAGTTAGTTGTGTGTGTGCTCAGCGCCTAAGTCACCAGGCTGCAGTGTGCGGGCCGCGGGGAGGGAGAGGGGTACAAAATTACACACAACAATTCACAGAACATCTTGGAAGACATCTATGAGAATTAAAGTTATGACTTGAAGTTTGAAAAAGGAATTCATTTAAATATTTATCATTGTAGTATGCTTTCTAAACGTATTTGAGCAGCAATATGTTGTTATAAGGAACATTTAATGTTGAAGTAGATTTTAAATTGATAAAATTATATAAAAGTGTTATTGGTAACGGAGCAAATGTGACTGCCATCATATCAACGGTGATCGCGGGTTTAAAATCAAAGCAAAATCTCTGTCTTTTTAGAGTCATGTGTGTATTAACTGTAGTCAATCACTGCACACTATAACCGTGAAGGAAAATATCGTGAGGAAACCTGCATGGTAAAGCGATTTGTAAAAATTCCTATGGTATGTTAAGTCCGCCAAACCTCAATAGGCAGGTGTGGTGGATAGCCCTCTTAGTCATACTTTCTATTGTAGAGGAGGCTCGTGCCCTGCAGTGGGACGTATATGGGCTGCTACAGTACAGGTTACATACAGAATTCTGAATAATTAAGTTTGCCACAGTAAAAGTACGAAACTCCAAATTTGCAAGGAAATTCCGCCTGAAAATACCTGTTTGCAGAGCTCATATGTCACTTGACGATTAGCTTCTACCACCTAGAGACCCTCCACTTTGTACGTAAAGTTTAAATTAAATAGTGTGTTTATCTCGTAGTTTCCACGCACCACTGTCTAACAGACGCTAGACGCTTCACAGTAATGTGAGAACTTTCAAACTAACCTGATTCTGTGTAAAATGGATTTCCTCGAACATCTTTGTAAAAGTCTTTTTGATCTCAAATGTAAAGTGATGTAAACACTGTATAATGGGGACCCTCGTTTTATTTTCTTACTATCGGTCGGGCCCGGCACGCCCGGGTGCATACACATTTTGAAATGGCGCTCAAAATGTTTAATTCTGACTATCAGTTTAGAATATCGATCAATCGGACCACGATAAACGAACAAAATTTCCTCGTATTTTCTAGAAATATCACTACTGCTTTCCTCCTATAGGTCATAGCGTGATGATATATAGACTGCCCAACACTGAAAGAATCATTCAAATCGGACCAGTAGTTCCAGAGATTAGCACGTTCAAACAAACAAACAAACTCTGCGGCTTTATAATATTAGTATAGATAATCCGATAGTCACAGTAAACTATACGGAGGCCTGCAGCTTTCAGCCTTTGAAATATATAAATATTAAAATAGAGATTTCACATCGGAAGATTAAATAATATAATGCAGTAAAAACAGCATAAATCTTTATTACGTTGCAATTTTTATATTATTGTAGGTCGCTATTATACCGGGTATCTCAAGACTGCTACCGAAAACGAAGCCGGGTGGTAGTTTTAGTGGCTACAAACACAATGCAATTAAAAATTTCGCATAGCAACGCGACAATTATTTTTTATGATTTTTTAAATAACGTCATTTTTGGGTGGTAAATCCATAGTTTTTGCTAAAATAATAAGTTAAACTCTTTTATACCTTAGAGTATTTATAAATAAAAGGTTATACACTATTATTTTAGAAAAAAATGCATTTACCACCCAAATAGGGCCATAGGAAAAAAATAATTTAAAAAAATTGTCGCTTTTTTTTGCAACTTTTTCTGTTGCATTGTGTCTGAAGTCGCTTAAACTACCACCCGGCTTCATTTTCGGTAGCAGTCTTGATATACCCTGTATAACATTTTCGATAACGAACTGAAAAAAATAATCTTAAAGTATCGTTTTTTTTAATAATCGGATCAGTAGTTTCAGAGATAACTGCGTACAAAGAAACAAACTCTTGAGCTGTACTAAAGTTTCCTAACTTATACTATTCTATCCAGCTATCCTATCCAACACAAAAAACATTTTCCAATTCAAACCGTAGTTACTGAGATAAACGAGCACAAATAAATAAACAAACTCTGCAGAATTTTAAACTATTTTAGTTTAAAGATATACATACGTATGCTTCTCAGTATTGTAGCCAGATTATATTGGCGTGTCATGGTAATTTCGATGTCTTAAGATATTCTTATCGGCTTGAATGCTACCCTTGTATGGAAAAGCTTAAAAATAGTTGTAAGGAGCTACTTGTATATGGCACGTGTTCAGCCTAATTGCAAACCAGTTGACATCGTTTTGCTGAACCACGAGGAATGGCTACCACCGCAGATCACTCCTTGTCTGTGGCTACCACTTACCGCTTGATACGCTGTCAGACCCTTGATACATAGCTTTGGCTTACAGATATTGTGAATTTTACTCAATATCGTGCGAGTATAAAAAACCGTTTTGAATAATTTTGGCGAGCGGTTATAAATAACAGTTTGCGTATAAAAAAACTTGTGACGTATTTTAAATCACCTCCGGGACACCAATTTAATTGGAATTCGATTGAAGCGATATTTCCGCGAGGTGACGTCACGGTACACGTGCCTTCCACATTCAATGGCTTTAATAAATGATGTTTTGGCGGAATTTATGCACAACGCGCTAACCCGATATTGGCTCGTGTCGACAGCGGCTCACAAACAGATGGTCCTGCGGGAGCCGGTCGCGGGACACTCTTTGGATGGGGAACAACATTAGATCTGTGTGACCTGGCTGATAAAAGGTACAACCCATGCGTTATTGTAAAAGCCAAACAAATTGATAAGTTCCACGCAAATTGAATTATGAGAGATAACTACAATTTCCCGTAAGTACAACTATTGTCTTATTGATCTACATTGTGATGCCTTGTAGAGTTTCAATTTGCAACGGCTAATATACATATTTTTGGGCCTGTTAAAGACAATAAATGCATATGTTGGTATAATGTAATAAGCACATCTCACAAAACGCAGACAACACAAGGATGACATCCATATTTCGGAAAGAGGTAGGTGCTTTATGACTAATAATATAAGTCTATTTAACGGATTCATTCATAAACTCAATATGAAAACAAATTACGTCATAATAAGTCGCACACCGCGGTTATAAATCAATTCAATCCTTTATACAATCCAGCAGAAAAGCAGAATGAAAAGAGCAATGAGCACGTTTATTGCGGCGTGAAGTGGCGACTGGCGCAGCGGCCTGTGTATTTCACTATACATTTGCGTGCGTTCCAGCGAATGAGAATCAGTGAGCTTGTTTTGGTTCCAATTGATTAAATAAAGACCATGAGTATTTCCGAAACGTCACGTAATCTTAGACTTACCGGATCTAACGCGACCCTGACTGAGAAGAAACGGCACGGCACTGACGACGAAACAAACTCAGCGGGCTTAACTTTACCACTAGATATAACGCGATGGGACGCATATCTGGGGCCCTACTATATTCATCCGAAACGAAGTTCGAAACTTCGGACGAACGAAGTTTGTGACGATACGAATGTACCTACTCTGTAAATATTCGGATTGCCGATATATTCGAATCATTCATTCGTCGATCCGAAGATTCGAATTTCGTGTTACAGAGTAGGTTTCGAAACGAAAAACGTCACGAAGATTCGAATTTCGGATTTATATAGTAGGGCCCCAGAGTAGATCCAGCGAGTCAAACTCAGTAAGACTGACTTTGGTAAATTTCTTAAAAAAAATGACTTATCTATCAACGTTTGAGGTGAGCCTATGACAAATGAGCACAATTATCATTCCCGAGCCAACCATGTAAGAAGATTGAAACCCTTAAATCATTTAAGCTGATATCTCTTAGCAATTCGACATGTATCGTTTCTACGATATTATAGAATTACATTAAAGCCTCGGTTGAAGCAAGCCTCGGTTGATCATTATAAAGGATTACTCTTAACAGAGATCGATAAGGCCTCCGAGCTTAGTGGGTTTCAATCCAGAATAAGGATCAAAGACATTTTTAAGTCTAGAACGCAGTTCTACTGCGTACGTTTCTTAACTGTAACAGCTAGTATCTCTGGCAGTTTTCTACATGATTATTAATTTTACGGATTCCATCATGGCTTTTTTAAATGTATTTAAAATTTTTAATGTCTTATTTCAATTCGGTGTTTTATTTCAATTTATAAAATTCGCATATAAAATACGTTATTAATGCTGATTTAAATTAATTTAACCTTGGTGCGACAGATGTGATAGTGTCCACAAAAGGGTCAAATGGGAGGTACATAATCTGTTGCATCTCGAAACAATAATGTCGGCCTGCTAAACTGTTGCGTAAATCTGGATTACTGAAATAACTTAGAAAGTCATTAAATTGAGACAACACAAAACAGCTGGAGAATTCACGCGCTATCTAGTCACAATGTTTGCTCTCACATAAATCAATCAGACTGAATATAACTTCGTTTAAATAATCCGAATGTTTTACTTGATTAAGACAAAATTCCAAAACGGTTATGTTTCAAGATATTGAAATAGTTTGACCCTATGTTAAAATTGATTCAATGTAAGCCAATTTTATGTGACACTAACTTTTGCCCGCACTTTTTCGTCTGCGTGATTTCCTGTACTTTACAATATGTATGACGGGGAATCAGACTGATTGCCTAAATCTTCCGCCATCAGTCATGTGAGTCGTCCATACGTATGTATCGCCGGCGGTCTCCAATAGTCTATAGCAGCATTATAAACTCGTTGTTCTATTGCCACGATTAGTTTTAATGTTCCAATATAATTTAGGAATCAAAGTTACAGAGATTTTCAAGTATGAAAACAGATTTAAAGTAAACGGGCTCGCACGAGTGCGATTCCGCCTTGCTTTCAAAATGGGATAACGTTTTCCTCTACACTGTCAAAGTCATCCTTTCATTTTGAGACAAGTAAGCAGTGTTGCCGCGTGCGACTCCATTCGGGTGTTGCCTACTATATACCGGTTCCGCGGTCAGGGCGACCACACTTAACTCAGCCGTACAATATAATCATTATTATGAATAATTTATGAACTGCTCTGAATTTCAACTCCTTTATGATCACTGTATTGTAAACTTATTTTTGAAAAGAGCAACGCTAGAGTTTCTTGCCCGTTCTTCTCTGGCGAAAACAGCCTTGTGAACTGGGTGGTGGACTGAATCTAAATAGTGTATGACATTTTATGGATTCAATAAATATTTTCATTTCATTTCATTACTTTAAATCTTATTTTCCAAAGACAAATCTATTTCCATCTACAAAGATCAAACAAACAAATCAACACTATTGCCATGTATCCAAATTAAATGAGCCATCTCGCCCCGTCATGAATACATATAAACTTAAAAATCGATAGGTGCTATCCTAATCCTTACTTTAGCTCCATTTGTCTCAAAAGGAGAATATCCTATTACCACGAATGAGGTGATTTTTCCGTCCCGTCCCATCTTATTTTCACTCACACACATATAATCCAGTCCCAGCCCATCCATTTGAAAAAAAAAAACAAATACTCGGAATATCTCGGAAATAAAAATCGGAATTCCTTCCTAATATCACGGAAACACTACATTTTAATAAAAAGGATAAAAAGTAACCTAAGTGTTAATCAAGGGCGTCAGCTAACGCGCAGCTAGGGCAAACGGTCAAAATTCTAAAATCATAGTTGTAGGTCAGAGCGCGGTTAGTAGTTTTAACCTTTAGGTGAGGTCCGGATACTGCGGAATTTTTTACAAGGTTTTGCAAATAAAAAAGTTACCGTATACATCAACGAATAATGAAATTTTTGGCCTTGAATAGAGAAAAATGATCACAGCTTTTGCGACCGACCAACTACTGCAAATACGGTACTTGATATACATTCATTAAAATATTTAGCTGACTGAGTTTCGACTTTTCGCGGTCCACCTGTTGCCGACCGTTGTTTTGGGTTCTATTACGTTAATATAGTCCCCCTCATGTTAGTATTCCTCATTTATATTCTAAAAACATCATTCGGGTACAAATTTATTATACATTAAGAGATTAAGAGAGTGTGTACGAGATAAGTAGATTATTGTATTATCATATCCCATCAAAAACATCTTGTAAAAAAAATCTAAGCTCAGGTTTTCTACCTCAAAAAGTTCTGAGATGCATGTAATACCAAGTCGATTAATTTATTTAGTCCTTGCTTAAGGGACCTTCTGTATAGATATCTCTGTAGTATAGTATATAATCTGTATAGATTCTGTATATATATAAGTAGATCGACTTGGCCAGTAGCATTATGTATAAATTCTACGATACATTATGTTTTCATGCGATGGCCAAGTCGATCCACTTATTTAAAACGTAAAGAATTTTTAATATTGATATGATAATAACTTTATACAGAAGGTCCCTTAAGCAAGGACTAAGGCCGTTTGTCCACCGCCACCGTCACCGGACCGTCACACAGTGATTCGTCTAGAACAAGCTAGGTGGACAAAAACATTTGAGTGCGTATGTTGGTTGTTTTGGCTACGGACAGTAATATTTTAAAGGAGAAATGTGTTTTTTTTTTGTTTTTTTTTTTTTTTTGTTTTTTTTTCTTTTTTTTTTTATTCTGTCCCGGCATAGTTGCCGCATTGCACCTGATGGTGAGCGCAAATACCGCCCAGGCAGAGTGTCTACTGGCATCAGACGGCAGTCCCATGTCAATAGACACAATTATGCCGACCTGCTAAGATGCCTCTTCACACTGACCCAGGATTATAGGAAGGAGGGATGATGTGGACCGTTAAGCCATGGCAGCGCAAGCCAGCACGCGTGGTTCTGGTTAGGAATAGAGAGGAGGCTTTTAGGATAATAGTAATTAAAACACAAATACAATCGATGAAAAATTTAAATATAAAAATGGCAGCTTAGAAAATAAATTAATATATACCCTAATAAAAACAAAATGAAAGCATATGTACATAATACGACTTAGTTATAAAAAATATATAATTATTTAATAACATTTTAAATTATATACTAATAGATAAATTAAGTTCACCTATACACAAATTGTATACAGTGTTAAAAATAAAATAATAAAACAAATAAATGAAATCCTAACCAGATGAATCATCACTCTCACAATCAGACGAGTCAGGTACCAAGTAATCATCAACGTCACATGGCGTTAGACTACTTGATGCCCGAGGTATTGGTATTGAAGGCGGGACTACCAAATTTAGCACTTCTGATGGTAAACAGTCTTTTTTCTTTCTGGGTAGTTCTCTGAGTGAATTAATTACAGGATCTGATGTTATTAAAAGCATATTCAATAAATCTGTATTCGTGGCAATGCGCGACTGTTTCCTAGTATGATGTTCCCGAAATCTACGACAGTCTTTATTTCGAGCCTCTTGAGCTTCATCGGATAGTTGCCCTATTGGGCACAATACAAGATTTAACAACCTCTGTACTATGTACAAGAATTTTATGCACAGTGACAGGCATATAGTACCACGAATACAAACTTAGATAGAGGGCCCTAGTCTCTGAACAAAAATTTTCAAGTTTATTTATATTTATTTCGTAACCCGAAGATAAAGTACGTAATAAAATATCGAATTTTTTAATTAAATCAATATCTAATCCTGTAATAGCTGCACTCAAATCTGGATTGGAAAAGAATCGGCGCGCTGTGTTTCCATCATTTGTATTCCCATAACCCGGTTTCGGTTTATCTACTATAAGCCCCAATTCCTCTTTAAATCTTTTTCTAATATCATCTGAACGTACTTTAACTTCATTTTATCAATATCACCTCGAACCTGCCACTTTTTTATATTTAAACGGTAACTAATATGCAACAGACATTCAAAACAACGAATCCAGGCATGTAAAGTAGACAAACCAAAACTGTAATGTTCCTCTCTGCTGACTAAGCCTTCTAATTCACTGTTCATCATTTTGGGAGTAGCACCACATATGTAACATTTTTGTGTCGATTTTGTTTCAGTTAAAGCGTTGCAGACTTTTCCGTCAGTCATAGTTAGTAAAAGGTTGTGTTGAACAAAAATTTGAGAATCTCCAATGTTACATAAAGTTGGAATAAGATGAGATATTTCTTCCAAAACTTTGTTGGTTTCTGTTGCAGTAAGTTCGTTAGTCTCCTTCATAAACATAAATTTAATTGGTCGACAGTAAAGTGTCGATGAAGGCCTTGGATTTTGCCAAATAATGTTATGACTATCATCCGTTAACTTCAAAGGAACAAACGAAAATACAAACAGAAACTCATCAGTAGCATCTACATCCTGAAATTTTTGTTTATATGTGCTGTGGCCAGAACTCCCGTCACACCCCCATTTGCTAATTAGCTTGAATGATGAATTAGAATGCATATTTTTTATAACGTCACTTTACGCCGCTACTAAGCGTTCGGCAGTTTTATTTAAAATCGCTTGAAGCTTCATATCGACGCGAGTTTCCGTCACAGAAATATACTCTCCAGAAGGGTAACAAGACTGTTTTGACTTACATAAACTATGATATGATGGAAACACTTGATGTCCCGCCTTCAATGACCAGTTTCGCGTTTGTTTGTAAGAATAACTCGTACATTTCGAATCTACATAGTAGGCTAATGCTTCGTCACTATTCAATTGTCTACCACCACACGTTTTTTGACTTGCATCAGTTTTATCAGATGAGTGGCTACTTCTTTTGATCCCAGAAGCAACTTTTCTCTGACCCGCCTTACGGCTTGCAACTTCCGCAGCTAAGGTCAATTAGCCGGCACTGCGAGTTTGCACCAATTCTTCAACTCTGCGCTTTTTTGTTTTATAAGACGAGTCGTCGAAATCTTTTCTGGGTCGACCTTGAAGCCTACTCTCTTCTGGTGACCTGGATGAGCAAGGTCGACGCACAGAAATGGTAAAACTTATGTTGTCTCCTTCTAACCAATCTTTATTATTAATTAAAAACCGATCCAATGACTTATATGATGCCGCCCATTTTTTCGGTTAATTTTGACGATATACTAGATATTTTTTGTTTAATAGCCCTTAACGAATCACTGGTTATATCACTAACACCAAATTTAAGACTTATATGTTCCAATAAACGAACATTTCGTTCTTCTTTGGCATGTTTTCGCCATTCTTCAAAAATTTCAATTTTCGAAATGGAGAAGACACATTCTGAAAAATGAAATAAAGTCGTTTAGTGCGGGAATGCGGTGGAAAATTATATCTAGTTTGAAAGGTGAGTATCACTACTATATACTGTAAAAAAATTAGACTGGATACATTTGGATACAAAAAGATAAATACGATTAAAATTTCGGAACTTGAAAAAAATTTAGTTTTTTTTAATAATATATTCCAAGTCGTAATGGGCTAAAGTTTCTCATAATAGAATCTTATGGGTGTTAAAATATAAAAGCACTGACCCTCGACAGTAGTATCCATCACAAAAATCACAGTTATATATCACACAAATTGAATGAGATGTTATCTAAAGTACTGCAAAAATGCAACTACTCTAATTATCTTAATGCAAATATTACATTACTTACCTTCATTACTTAATAACTCGTCCCTGTGAAATGTTTTTCACCCTTTCTACTTGTTTTTATGACATTGGGGGTGTTGTTTACGATAAGTGACCACTAATTAGTTGATTCTTGGAAGTGACTTTTGTCCAGCTAGCATGTTCTAGGCGAATCACAGTGCGTCACCGAGAACGAGATGACGGCGCCGATTTAGCGGTACATACATTTACTATGGCCATGTGTCCACCGCACGCCCGTCACCCGAGAACCGTCATCCCGGCCGCCGATGTTTCGAGTACTTCGGCGTGACCGCTAGAGCTCGGTACGGTTTTATGACGGGCCGATATGCCGGCAATACAAAACACGTTTGTTCTTGTCCACACAGTACCGTCGCACCGGGCCTTTCGCCCGGTTTTTGATATGTATATCATAAAATTTGTAAACAAAAGGGCTAATAAAATTCAAATACGATATTTATGCATTAATTGGAGTATCAGAGTCCAAAATTATTTTAATCGCCTTCGCCTTCAATCGTACAAAAGCAGAAAAAACAACTGTCGCCGGTTAAAACTAGCCATCCTCCTAGTTGGTTTTATTTCTATCAAAAAGGAAAACGCAGCTACCGCGTATGACAAAGCTCTAGAACTGAGTGGAACTGAGCCACCGATTTATCGGTGCGGTGGACACACGATCGCCGTCACGTCATCTTAAACTCGGCAAGAAATAATCTCGTTCTCGGTGACGGTCCGGTGACGGCGGCGGAATAAATAAATAACTTTTTGCGGTAGAAAAACTGAGCTCCGAGACTTTTTTTTACAGGATGTTTTTGATGGGATTAACATTTCTGTAATTACAGCGCTAACTCGTGGCAAAAGAAAGTATGAATTTACTAGGGACAAATAATTGTATATTAGCCGGATTAGTCGTCATAAACATTATTGGAGTAATACATACAAATACGTTCAAATATTGGATAGAAAAAGGAGGCTTACTTTATGATTCGAAACGGAGTTCTAATTAGGGATGTTGCGGATGCCGATTTTTTCACATCCGCGGATGTGAATGCGGATGCGGATTTTTGAAGGCTCACATCCGCGGATGCGGATGTTTAGGATCTTATATAAATATAGTGTAAGAATGAAGAAAAAACTATATACTTATAGACAAAATAAAATAATAATTAAATACCTCTGCAAAGCAAAAATGCCAACATGTCGGACCTAATATGATTCAAATCAAATCAAATCAAATCAAATCAAATCAAAATATTCTTTATTCAAATAGTCTTTCACAAGATCTTTTGAATCGTCCTTTTCTGCTACCACCGCTTCGGAACGTGTTGTGGCTGTGAAGAAGAAGCGGCGCAAGAAACTCCCTCAGCAACACGAACTGTCTTCTTTTTTCTGTCTTTTTCTTTTTTTTTTTATATCGCCATTTACAAATAAAATGATTCATGTCACAAGTTACAATAATGTCAGTTTGATTCAAAACATGATAAATTTATTCCCAAGCAGTTTTATCTTCCACATAATCTGAAATTCTATAGTATGCCTTTTTACACAGCTTAGCTTTATTACTTTTTTAAACTTATTAATTGGAAGTTCTCTTAAACTGTTGGGAAGCTTGTTAAAGAAGCGTACACTTTGACCCATAAAATAATTATTTATCTTGTGGAGACGAGTAACGTGTGAGGCAAGATTATGTTTGTTCCTAGTGTTCTTACTATGCATGTCACAATTACGCTTAAATTGAGTTATATTTTTACGAACATATAATAAATTTTCATAAATATATTGAGATGCAACAGTAAGAATATCTACTTCTTTAAACTTTTCTCTCAATGAAACTCTTGGACCAAGTTGATAAATGGCCCTAACAGCTCTTTTTTGTAAAATAATTAATTAATGATTAATGTTAAAACTCTAGTTTCTATGTTTGGTACTAGGCGACCCGCCTTCAATACGTGACGCTTATATTTTGATTTGTTGGCTAATCAAATCAATAAGCAAATTAATCAACATTTACAAGTACAACGAAATAAATATTATTTTTTGCTTTGCTGTCTTATTTTCATTATAAATGAATTTTGTCTTATAGTGTTTTTTGTTGTTTTGAAGTCGGTTTAAATTCCTCTCGATGACACCCACTTAAGAGAATTTTCATCCACAAAGACTCTTTTAAGTGCGTTAAAAAAGGAATTATTTTTTTGTACAGTACAGTACAGTATTATCATTATCTGGTATTTCTTAACTCTCATCTTCACTAGAAGAATCTAACATTCACAGCAACAACAAATGCGTCGGATCATGTCACTAATTCTTTCGTTCCCTTTGGTCACGTGGTATCGTGCGTGCGAACGGCACGCGTCATTCGCCGGCACCGCCTTTAGAGCCCTACTCTAAAAATCCGAAACGAAGTTCGAATCTTCGGGCGATCGAAGTTTATGACAATACGAATGTACCCACTCTGTAAATTTCGGATTCGTATAACGTATATCGTAACCACAGAACAGTTGAATATGGTTAGAAAGGCAATAGCCGTCAAATTGTATGAAAACCAGCGTCGTCGTTTTCGGAACACAAAACCTCAACAAAATCCAATACATAAAGCTTGCAATAGTCGATTTAAAGTATCGATAAAATTATGGAAATATGTCTTTGTTATAAGACCGGAATTTATTTTATAGATATGCTTAATAGTTTTTTCTGATACAGTTATTTCATAAGTATTATGTCAATAGGCGGAAAATAAATGAGACGAGTATTAAAAAATCATTTTAATTTGTATATTATTTTACAAATCTATATGTACAGGATTTTTAAGATTTTTAGCTGTGTGTGAGGTATTAACATTTTTACTATTGGAAAGGCATACATATAAGCAATTATTATAATCAAATTACGATTTTTTACGTCAATAGATTCAGTGGTTTTGATTTTTCATACAATATTTAATTATTTCATCGCCATGATACTGTTTTTCCATAAGCGTTGCACGTAATTATTTTTGGTTTGTATATTACTTATGATCCAGATTTTTTTATTGTCTTCCGTTTCACGAAAATGAATACTTAGAACAAATCGTACTGGATTTTGTAGGAATCCAGTTGTCTCTACCTATTGCCTTTATCGACTCACTCTTGGAAACGTATAAATGAATAAGTTACTATATTATAATGTATTTTCACACAAAAATATGTTGTTCTCATGTTGGCAGAGGTATGAAATCAGAACATAAGGATAGGTCGTCAACGTTATCAAACGTTACTACAATTTAAAATGACTAAAAACTGATTTACGAGTATAGGAAATCTATAAGTACATCGATATAGTTACTGTACTGTACAAGACTACAACACTACGTGACATGTGCCAATTTTCGCTGTTGACATAACAAAAATGAGTCGTATGCATTGCGTAGGAACTTGGCATTCGCGAGCATTGTATGTACGCGTAATCAGCAATGTGTATTTTTGATTTATCGTCTATCATATTATCGAATTCTTCAAAATGTTGGTATGGAATTCCTCCTCTATTGATATTTGATGCTTTACTATTGGAGCTGCAAGATAAAATAGTACAAATCTGCATTTTTACTATATTTCGCCGGAGCACCTCTCTCCAAGGCATTTCGACAGCGACTAATTTGACAAATCATCCGTTCCGCGGTAGTGATGCTTTTTATGCACCACCTTGCGACGCGTCAAACGCTTTTATTTCCCTTCTAACTATATTCATCTGTTCTGTGATCGTAACCATAAGTCTATGTAGGTACATTCGTATCGTCATAAACTTCGATCGTCCGAAGATTCGAACTTCGTTTCGGATTTTTAGAGTAGGGCCCTTGTTTCTTGTCGCAACTTGTATTACATCCGCATCCGCATGAATATCCGCATTGATTATTGCGGATGCGGATGCGGATGCAGATGTCCAAATTTATGCGGAAGCTCCGCATTTGCGGATGCGGATGTGAATATCCGCAACATCCCTGGTTCTAATGTTCGGACATCGTGTGCCCAGTTACTCCACAGTTGTTCGAATCCTCTACAGTAAGCATTCATTAGTCATACCCACAGCCTAAGTTCTGAGTAAATGATAAATATCATAGAGATAGTAGTGATTTATAGAAGGGGAAAACTTATAACTTACTTAGGATGTCAAGCGTTAGAACATTCGAACATCATTTTGGATCCGAGACTAACTCCCCAGAGCGGATAGAGCGATAATATTTTGTTTCCTAAATTACTACTTAGTAATTTGAATATGAAAATGACACCGGTAGCGTATTTTAGATAAATATAAACGTTTATAAGTGGAAATGACACACAATTTTTAGTGATAGTGATGCAATCACTGCCGTGGGTAAAAGTAAAAACAGATAATGTAATAAAAAGAAACAATCGAATGTGACGCCACGCGGAGTGCGCGACTATTAATATTTTTACAGCGCGCATAAATCGCCCCCCAATATTAACTATAAACCTATGAATACATGAGTTTGGCCCGTGGGCTCCACTCACCTTCATTGTGTATACAAATTGATTTTACAATACGTGAACGTGACAAAATGTTTAATTTGACCAGTAACCAACCTAACATTTGCATACGTAAGTGTAGTGTTTCTGCTAAATACGAGACTATAGGAATAGAGAAGCGATTTAAATCACTTAGCAAAGTATAACAGAATACGATTTGGAACAGGAAGGGGTATAAAAAAGTAAATGTGGTATTAATTGTCTTGCAGTGGATGGTCCACTGGACACTGGCTGGGCGTAAAACTCAAATTGAATGTAATTAAAGTCCCTAATCAAACTTTTGACCTCTAGAGATTTATTGTTAATTTTGGTGAACATTTTTACGACCGGCGGCCGAGACGTGAAAATAAAATCTTTAGTTTATTTTCTAATTTTTTGCAATGTAAAAAATATCAGATCGCGATCTACACATATTGAGATTCAGGCGTACGCGCTTCAGTAGCCCCGTCATAACATCAACTCGCATTATTCATTAAAATTTAAAATAGACGAGCGACAGATTATTTTCGTTACCAATAAAACATGTCTCTTTGCAAATCAAACTACACAAAATCGATTAACATTTAGCCTTTGGGGTAATCACTAATGATCGACAAACACTGCAATGATGTTGATTGTAGTTGTGTCGCCAGTCGCCGCGCATTACCGGGCGACCGAACTGCGGAAAGCTGTGAGGGCTGTGAGGGGAGAGAGGGGGTTAGATGTCAGTCGTGCGTGGTAATTAGCAACTAAACAGTAAACTACACGTCCACGCCGCCTCGGGGCTGCCGCGGACATTACACGCACCCAGTGTTTCCAACCCTACTGTTTTAACAGTAGATTTGCTGTTTTCAAATTTAAGTCCCTGTTTTCTGTGTAATTCTTTATTTTTACTGTTTTTCAATTAGCATTTAGGCGGCACCTATTACACTATATAAATATATTTTCATAACGAAATAATGTAATAAAACGCAATTACACTAGATAGCAAACATTTCCACATTGTGTGAATTGGTAAAGAAACTTTTGTGCCTACCACATAGCAGCGCCGCCGTGGAATTTTTTTCTGAGATATTAATTTTATGAAATCCATATTACGGAACAAATTATCGACCACAACTATTAAAGGAACATTACGTACAAAATCTGAAATAATCGATTGCTACTCATTTGAAGCCACATAAAGACACATGAAGAACTTTTACAAAAACATATTGTATGATTTAAAAAGGGAAGATGAGTCAGAAAATATTGTAGATGAGGCAGTTGAGGATGAAAGTAGAAAATAATTTAGCTTTGTATTTTTGTTTTTTATTATGTTGTGATCAATATTATAATAAATCAATGTATGTGAGTCCTCGTAAGTAATAAAAGTAGGTGATTGCTTTAATTAAATGAGGAAATAATAAAAACTGCCAATTTTCACTTTACCTACTGTTTTCTCCTGTTTTTTTATGGATGAACTGCCGTTTTTTTTAGTTTCTTGAAGTTGGCAACTCTGCACGCATCGAATATTGGCTGTTCAGGGAACAATGTCGCTACAAACGATACAAGCGCAGCTAAAGGCTACTGCTGACTAATAGATCTATCAACAAACTACAGAGCGTGATAAAGGTTGCCAAACACCTACCCTATTTATACTTAAATTAATTAATAATACCATACTACATAATAAGGTATAATTACGATTTCCCGTCTAACTTAGTGACGAATTAGGTTAGTTATGTTGACCCGCACGTGTTTTTTTTTAATTTATTGATAGGGTTTTATCACAAAGCGATCATCCTAGTAAATATACAAATGAACTTAATTTCTATTTATAAATACGTAATTCGCTAATTTATACAACAATCTTGCTTCCTTTGATAAAGGGGAAGACAGAATGCTGTTAAAAGCTCCAATATTATTTTTAATATGGGGAAGTAGTAGTTGTCTTTGGGCCTCGTTCCGAACACACTCCAGTAAAATATGCTAAATATCTTCTATAATACTGCATCGTGAACCCACACGTCTTAAAAGCTGCGTTACAAATGTGTTGGCTCCCGTAGTGGCATCATTGTCTTATAGCATGGCGACATGAAGTAATATATTTGCTGTTGAATTTTTTTCGGTGGGTAAATCGCTGCAGACTCTACACCAGGTTATAAAATATTTTTCATATCTATATGGATCATATTGATAGTCAATCACCACGCACTGAAACGGTGAAGGAAAACATCGTGAGGAAACCTGCATACCATAGCGATTTATAAGAATTTCTATGGTATGTAAGTTCGCCAACCCGCACTAGGCCAGCGTGGTGGACTATATGGCGTAACCACTCTCAATCGTACTGTCGATTGTAGAGGAGGCCCGTGCCCTGCAGTGGGACGTATGTAGGCTAATACAGACAGATACAGATATGGATCATATACAATGATGAAAAACTCATCATGACTCGCGCAAGTGTGCGGCATTTACGTCACTATCAATCCATTACATGGCGAGAAACATTGGAAGCGACACCTCACACACGCCGCCTTGTATCGGCGCTGTGAAATATATTAACTGGATATGAGCTTGTGGAGCTGATATCGATAATAACATATTCTCGAATTATCGAATTTATTAAGAAAATTATTCATTTCCGTGGTATTTTTAACGATGAATTTATACAATAACTAATTTGAGTCTACGCCAAATACACGAAAGCTTTCAGAAGCTCTCATATTGTCACTAAATTATATTTTTAAAAGTCTCTACATTTTTGTTATTAAAATCAAGATAACAATATTGTTTACTGCATGGTGGGAAATTATTATACTCAATATCTCCTACAAACACGGTCACCGGTCATTTTTACATAGCCAAGAAAGGAACAAACAAAGAAGAATTGGCTTTTATGGCCGTGGGCCGTGCGTATTATCTGAGTACAAAGTTTTTTTTTGATCAAAAATATTTTTGAGTCGACCTCAAAAAATTGTTGGTGTATTTACTTCTTTTAGGTCTATTGACCGAATAATTTTGTTTCTCTCGTTTTATTACAATTTTTAAAGTCGGTTTAATATTTTTTCCTTTTAATATTGGACTATTATTCATGATTTTCGACCTCCTTTTAACAATTTAATATTCTATAGAAATACGTATAGAAATAACACTGTATAAGGCTTTTGTCAATAAAATAACAAACCGCCGCACTGGTACGATTTTTTGTTTCTATACTCCCTTTTGAAAACATGCACGTTACAACCTTTATAGTTGGTTCTACTTATCATTGTGGCTTTGTGGCTGTAAACAAAACAAAATTCAACCCGACGTCAATTGGGATCAATTCAAACAAAGGAATAAAAAGATTCGATCATTTCATTACATGGGAGTAGTAATGTCGGCTCTGAAAAAATAGATTACTTGTTCAATTTCCGCTCGAAGGAATTCGCTCAAACAGATATTTATTCTCGGATCTACTTATAAGTTTCCAAACCACGAATTATATAGAGATATCCCGGGTGTATCCAGACTAAGGCCGAAAACGAAGCTAGGTGGTAGTTTTAATGACTTCAGACCCAATGCAACTAAAAACTTGTTGGCGCTGCTAGTGAGCATCTACAATCGGTGAATCATTGTACCGGGCATTGTGTAGGAGCTTTCCGTGGTGAATAAGACATGTGGCGCGATTAATTCTGTTTTGGTAAATTATTGTACCGGGCATTGTGTAGGAACTTTCCATGGTGCATAAGAAATTTGGTGTGGTTTCTACTGTTTTCATCTGCGACACTGATATACGATAAAACAACTTGTATCTCACAGGAGATCAATGTGAAGCGACAGCTATGCTGTTACATTTCTTTCGGCGTACGAGATCCCCCCCCCCCCCCCCCCACCGTCATCTTTTATCTTTCTCGATTTGATGAGCCAGCAACACATTCACGATCTGAACTATGGATGTTCATGGTTGGCATTGACCTCTACATACCATCAGATGACTGCTCGTTTGCCGGATATATGCAATAAAATTACGTTTGAAAATTGCTAAAAATAGCAATACCTAACTTGTGTGGCAGTTGGAAACCAATCAACCTATACATTCCCGTCAATGCTGTCGTTGTGGAACGTTCAACAAGCCGGCCGGAGTTCCCGCGGGAGAGCAGTGCTCCGGCCGCCACCAGCCCGACACCCGCGTCCCTCGGGTACGCGCTCCGCAACTCCGCTCATTTCTATTAGAAATTTGTTGCGGTTGCGTGGGCGTATTGTAAACACACATATTGTTTCGACGTTTGCGTTACAGTAAACTGCAGCCTTTGTTAATATTCATGGAGCTTGATGAATTACTTTGTTGTTTTATTATATTTATGTATATAATATTTATATAAATTTATGAAAAACTAGATTTATTATCTGATAGTTTTTTATGTTTAATTTATACTATTAAATACTTATGCCTGCTTATACATGAATCGTTTAAAAATATATGCTTTCTCTTTCTCCGTGTCTTCAGCCACAGGAAGTCCACAGCTGTATATAGCGCTTCCCCCAAGGACCTCCGGCTTTACCTATTGGAAGACAGTATGGCCCCATTCAATTCAAGTGAGTGTAGGTGGCCAAATCCGAAGCCATGGTTTATCGAAAAATACTAAAAGGTGTCAGGAGCCTGACTTTGGTAATTTGATAAATTAATATGCCTATCTAGTAATCGAACTGCGAGACTTTAAAAAAACAGACGCTGCATTATTACGCTATTCCATGATGTTGGTAATAAGGATCAAATACATACGGCAAACTGAAGGGAAGCGGCCATTTTAGGCAAAATTATATTTACCCCGTTACCTTAACATCCAGTATCCTTGGGATTTTAGTGGAATTATGGGATTTTCGTATTTTATTGAATAATTTACGAAAAAATATACGTTAAAAAATATAAGAATTTTTATTTTGTGATTTGCATATACTGTATCAGTCCATATACGTCGCACAACAGGACAGAATATAGAATATTTATCTAAGTGCGGTGATCGAAACTACGACCTCTTATTTTAAGGCGTATATTTTGACCATTTACTACCTGCATGTATCATATTTCATTTTGTTTACAGTTCAAAATTCAAATCCTCTGACACGTGATGTCTTAAAGCGAATATGATTTTGTTTCATTTGGCACAGTATACTTCGATATAGGCAGGCGTAAAGTCTGATTTACTGCTTATAAGAGATAAATCCGAGGCGCCAATGGACCTTCTCGTAAAAGTTTAAATTAGACCTTGGAACTTTCCGAAGCCGATATTCAATATATTTTGCAGTAAACCCTGTGAAAGTACGCTACTTCTGCTAATCTGTACAACTGGAGCAAATTACACAGATCAAATATCCATCCTCGATTATTATTTGACCCAATTAAGCTGTTAGTGATTTACGGCATTGTTATCGTCTTTGTAAGCCTTAATTTTTGATGTTTATATTTTGATTGGACTCTATTATTATAGTTTCCATTTACTAAGGTCAACGCACGGTGATTTTCATACGTATTGCAAAATAATTTGGCTTTCAATTTTGACACTAGCCCTAGTAGCACACAAGCACTAATAGCTGCGGTTGGATCCCCGCACCGAGAGAAATATTTGTGGGATCCATAGATATTCTTTTCGAATCTGGGTGTATTTGAGACCTTAAATTATTTGGTTTTTGAACATTCTATCTTAGTGTAAAGTCAATTATGTATGTGACTGTTGGGTGTATTTATTTATGGTCTTAGTAGTAGGCCCTCAAACTATGAACTATTGATACAAATACATCGTTTGTTCTATCGATACGGCATCAGCGTCGCAACATTGATAATTTTTAAATTAAATTTTTATCATCTGCATTGTTATACATCCACAAAAAGAGCTTTAAATATCGCGTTTTCCTACAACGATGCACAGTTTTGTCAAAATTAAGGTTACTCGAGGTGATGTCACACGCCACATAATGGCACTGACTCAGAAATCACTCAGAAATGCATACTGGGTATCTCAAGACTGCTACCGAAAACGAAGCCGGGTGGTAGTTTTAGTGACTACAAACACAATGCAACTAAAAATTTCGCAAAGAAACGTGACAATTATTTTTTATAATTTTTTAAATATCTTCATTTTTGGATAGTAAATTCATAGATTTTGATAAAATAATAATTTAAACTCTTTTATACCTTAGAGTATTTATAAATAAAATGTTATACACTATTATTTTAGAAAAAAATGTATTTACCACCCAAATATGGCCATAGGAAAAGAAAATACAAAAAAAAATTGTCGCTTTTTTTTGCAACTTTTTCTGTTGCATTGTGTCTGAAGTCGCTTAAACTACCACCCGGCTTCGTTTTCGGTAGCAGTCTTGATATACCCTGTATAACAGTTCCGTTTGTAGAGTGTGCACTGACGTTATTGATATTTTTCCTGCACAGTGAGATAATTTACAAAGTTGCCAATGTTCATAATTTGTTCGAATAAAACATTATATTATACTTATAACAAGAGATTATAATAGGATACTCAACACTACTGTATTAGGGAACCACGCTGTAAAAGTACTTTGTTAAGTGATAAAACAAATAAAAAATATTGTATCGAATCGGTGGATATAATCATGCTCGGTCTGGACCCAAAACGTAACACACGTAAGTCACAAGAAATATCTTTAGTCGCACAACAAGAATTTTCTACCATCAGCTAACTAGAAAAAATAAACCTAGTAAATAAGTACCCGGAAGATAGTTATGACTGAAGCCTATTACTGGCGCCGGTTATTCGGAGCTAAGCGCATACTTAAACTCAAGTTATTTGCCAGTAAATCGCTTAAACTAAATTCTTTGTCTCCGAACTCTCAAGCGCGTTTAATTAGGTGAATCCTTTTCAAATTGCTATGAAACGGCTGCTTTACAAAATTTACTAAAACGTTTATTTACTATTCTATCAAGTAGTCCGTTTTACTTAAATATTAACTCCGTAAATATTATTTTGTGAATGATAAATTTCTCAATCAAGGATTTCTTGAATAATATTGTTTACTTATTGGACCTAAAGATTATTATTACGAGTATAAGACATTACAAAAATTTGAATTTGCGTCAAAACTCACTCTGAAGTATTTTGTCACAAAATTTTTAATAAAAAAATAAAAACCGACTTCAAAACAAAAAACCGCTAAAAACCAAAAAATAACTAAATAATAAGTACCACTGCAAAGCAAAAAAATAATACTTGTTTCATGGAACTTGCGCTTGTTGATTAATTTGCTTAATGACTTGACTAGCCAAAAAATCAAAATATATGCATAACATATTGAAGGCGGGCCGCCAAGTACCAAACATGTAGGACCTATGCCTTATATTAATTTAAATATCTATATTATATATAGCGGTTTTTTGTTTTGAAGTCGGTTTTTATTTCTTTATTAAAAATTTTGGTTATTTTTATCTTTTAGTGTTGATAGGAATCAAAATGAAGAAGATTTGGTCCCCACAAGGAATATGTTCTTTCCGATGATAATGAAATCGCTAAAATCGGCTAAAAGCTGCCAAAGATATTGGAGTATTCATATGTTTATTATTTTTTCTCCCCCCCCCCCCCCCTCCCTTTGCCCCTACCCCCTTTTCCCACCACCACTGTAGCTTAGCTTTTATACTGAACCCAATGCAAAAATTACCATTGGAATCCTACTAAAGTTTGAAGAGTTCTACCCTCCAGGTCCGAAAATGATCATCAGATCTCCATGTTGTGTTCCTGAGATCAACCTGTCAATACATTCTTTCCAATGAAAAATAAATCACTAAAATCGGTAAAAGCTGCCGAAGATATTAGAATTTACGTGTATTTTAATTTTATCACCTACCCCCCCTCACCCCCACCCCTTTTTTTCCTCTCTCACTGTAAATTAACTTTTATAATGAACCTAATGCAAAAAGAACCATTGGAATCCTACTTAATTTTAAGGAGTTCCCCTCTCCAGGTCCGAAGATATTGCTCAGATTTTCACCATATTTTTATGAGACCAAATGACAAGCATCAGCTTTCAATCAAAGAAAGAATGTTCGAAATCGGTTCACACAGTACAGAGAAACGAGGTAACAAACATAAAAAAAAAGCAACATACAGTCGAATTGAAAACCTCCTCTTTTTTTGAAGTCGGTTAAAAAGAAGAGACAATAACGCTGAACGATAACTTTCAGAAAACATCGGCCGGTTTTACCGTCCATATCTCAGGCAAGCTCGTTGGTAGAAAATAATTTTCTATGTTACCTTCAAACCGCCATATGATTTAGTAAAACCTAGTTACAGCGATACTTGAATTTCTAAATGATGCAATAATCTCGGGGATGATATTAGTAAAGTTTGTACCTAATAATAGTGTCTTGTGATTTCTGCTGTACCGTAGTAAATTTTTATCTCCAAGACGATTTTTTCCCCGCGGAGTGTGCGCACTTCTTGGAAACGAATAAAACGAAACATTCCCACTTTGTTCACAATACGGGTGGATGCAGGGAAAATCCCCGCTCTGCAGACAACGACATTTAAATAATTAGAATTCCAATTTGATGAGCACTCACTCTTAAACATTTCTAAATAAAAATCTGTTTAGATTTTGTGATTGTTCACGAGTTAGGGAGTGTCTATTCAGCTTTTAGATCAAAATTTACTTATAAAAGTGTTAATTAATCAGTACCTACACATATATTTTGAAACCAATAATATGGCTATGTCGCCTTTTTTATTCCATAGATCTTGAGCTCTCGTATGGGGCACATAATAAGAAAATCACGTCTCAGCACCGTGTGTCTCCACTGTTAACACGCAAAAATTAAAAACTTTCGTCTGTACGCACTGAGGAATTTTCGAAGGGAAGACAGTAATGCAGACTCCGAAACAGATTTCCAAAATCTTAATTTGAGTTTTGGTTAATATTGCGTTTATCCCGTGATTTTTAATGTTTTAAAATGTTGGTAACTTTTACATAAAAATTACATACACAAACATTCAAATATTACATACGCATTCATGCAAACTATACGAAAACAAGTATTCACAGCAGGCAGTAAATAATTCCGAGGCAGGCCGATCCCTTGATTACATTTACAACTTCAAATATAATAATCTTACCTTATAAGCTGAACGCAATTACTCGCACTAACCCCCGACTGCATGAGTGTAAACTTATAAATACATAATGATATAATAGATGATCAAACGAACTTCCAAGCGAAGTTCGATCACTATTATATGAGTCGTTTCATTCGAAGATATTTTTAACTCAGTAGTCCCGTTTCCTTGCGCTAGCAACTTCGCACGTCATTTAGAATTTGTTTAAACAGTTTTTTTTTGCATACCCCCTATAGTTGACCTCGTTTCATTGGACTTGTTAGTAGTCATTATTTTTAGAGATGAGAGTTTTTGCAATCCTTAAGGGCTCGTGGGTGGGTTGGGAACCTAATATCTTCGAATGAAACGACTCATATAATAGTGATCGAACTTCGCTTGGAAGTTCGTTTGATCATCTATTATATTTCGTCGTTTCATTCTTCAGATATTTTTAACTCAGTAGATCTTAAGAGATAATAAGGTTTGCAAAAAATCACTTGCAATGAAAAATCATTTTTTTTTACATTGTTTAATTTTGCTTAAGGTCTTAAATCAATTTAATATTAGGTAAAGTAATCAACTAATCTCTTCTGAGACATACTGATTCTGCAAACTCAGACTGATTTATAATACTAAGTTTATAAAACTTAGTAAAAGATTGAGATCTACTTGTCCATCCCGCTGTCTTACGGATGGTATCCAGACACACTCCGGCGGAGTTTGCAGAAGAAGTAGAAGCGTGCCGTGTACTCTGAGCGGTGAACATAATATCTACTCCACTTTCTGATAGTACCAATTTGATCCAGCGGCTTATAGTTTGAGCCGTAGCCGCTCTGTTAGGTCTCTTAATTGTTAATATTAATTTACTTTCATCTGTTTCTCTTAAATTTTTAGTAACAACCATATAATCCGACAGAACAGTAGCAGGGCAGATATTTATATTTTCTTTAAAGTAAGGAAGAAAGAGAACAGGTTGATCTCGACCTGGAGCTGAGGTCTTAATAACGTCTGTTATTATAACTTTAACACCGTCAGCTGTAATGTGTATGTTATTTGTCTTTATTAGAGAAAGAGTTTGAACACGTTGTGCTGTACATAAAGCGAGCAAAATAACTAACTTCTTTGTTAGTTGGCTCAATTCGAAATCTCTATTTGGGTACCACTTAGAGATATGATTGAGAACTTGCTGAGGGTCCCACGTATGACTATACTTTGGCCTCGAGGGTTTCAGTTTGTAAGCTCCTTTTAGTAAACGTTTCATGCATTCATTTGAACCTATATTATTGCCCAAAAGTAAAGAAAGTGCGGATCTATGTGTGTTGAGAGATCCGTATGAAGCTCCTTTATGAAATTCTTCCGTAAGGAAAGATAAAACCTTTGCTACTGTGCCTTCGAATATATTTGTATGGTTATTTCCACAAAACTGCCACCACAGTTTGTATGAGACATAATACTGTTTTTTGGTATTATCGGAAAGTGATGCTAACATGAGATCTATTGCCTCGACTGGGATATTACGGCGGAGGAAGGCTTCTCGCAGAGTATCGCTGCAGCTAATACAAGATGTTTGTGTAGGGGGTGACACAGGTTCCTGGAAGAAGATTGTAATAAGTGTTTGTTTGGTCCAAAAAATAATATTTCAGAAGAAATCAAGTTTTTCAATAGGGGAAACCATGGTTGTGATGGCCACCACGGGAACACAAGTATACCACACGCTTTGTCGCTCAATATTTTGTAAGGAGACTTAATTATGAGGGAAAATGGGGGAAAGGCATAGAAGAATTTGTTTTTCCAATTAATTGTAAAAGCATCGACAAACGTTGCATCTGGGTCGGGAAACCAAGATGCGTATACGTCGCATTTGGCATTGGAACGGGAAGCAAACAGGTCTATGACAGGTTCGCCTAATTTGTGTATTATGGTTTTAAATACTTGGTCAGATAGTCTCCATTCTATGTCAGGATTTATTCTTCTGGATTCTGTATCTGCTTCGATATTATATTCGGTGTTAATGTATGATGCAAAAATCCATATGTTCCGTTTCTCGCACCAATGCCAAATTTGATAACTGAGATCATTCAAATGAGGGTATTGTATGCCACCCATCCTATTCACATAGCTTAAGGCTGTATTGTTATCAACCCTTAACAAAATAGCACAGTTTGATAATTGTTTGGCAAAAGTTTTTAATGCAAGAAAAATTGCTAATAGCTCTAAGTAATTTATATGGTGCACACTTTCTGTCATCGTCCATGGCCCATGGGCTCGATTACCATTACAGTAGGCGCCCCATCCAGTCTGGGAGGCGTCTGAATATATTTCTAAATCAAAATTAGGCGTTTTCATAAAATTTTTACAAGTAAAAATATTTTGTGACCACCAATTTAAATCTTTAAGTACGTATTGTTCTAACTTTACTATTCTATTATAATTATATTCAAATTTTTTAAGTAATAAATATTTTTGACGTTCTAGGATCTTGGTATACAACCACCCATACTTAACAGCAGGACATGCTGCGGTAAGTACGCCGATTAGATGAGCAAACTCTCTAATCGAACAATTAGGTAACTTTGTAAACTTTTTAACAAGCTGTGCTATGTGTTGACGCTTGTCGGCAGGTAAAGAAATTGAAAGATTTGTGGTATTATAAATGAAACCTAAATATTTACATTGTTGTTGGGGAACCAGTGAACTTTTTTCATAATTTATTACGAAACCGAGACAGTTTAACAGTCTCAAAGTCTCATTCACATTATTAAGGCATTCGGAAAATGTCCTTCCAATACATAATATATCATCGAGATATACGACTGTCATATGTCCCCTATATCTTAGAAAAGTCATGACTTCTTTCATTATTTTTGTAAAAACTCTAGGAGCAATCGAAAGACCATAGGGCATCACATTGAATTCGTAGGTTTCATTATCAAATTCGAAACGTAAGTATTTACGGAAAGACTTCGCAATGGGTACAAGATAATAGGCTTCTTTTAGGTCAACGGTTGCCAAATAACCGTCCCTTGGTATAAGTTTTGACGCTGTCCTATAATCTTCCATTTTAAAATGAATTTTTTCAATGAAATTATTAAATGTTTTGAGATTTAAAATGAATCTGTGTCCTCCATTTACTTTAGGTGCAAGAAAAATATTAGACAGAAATTGGTCTTTGGTAGGTTGGCAATGGCTAATTGCTGCTAGGTTTGACAGTTTATTAATAGCGATATACATATCTTGTTTCTCCAAACTTGACCAAGTAGATTTGGTTATGTGAGGCTGTAATATGCATTTACTTAAAGGTATATCTACACCTTGATTTATCCATTTAAGGACGGTCTTGCTGCTGGTTATCTTTGTCCAACATTGGTAATAAAAATGAATTCTACCACCATGTACCTGGTTTATTGACGTGTTGGTGCACGTGGTTTCTGAGTGAAGCTGGCTTTCGATTGGCTGGGTACAGGAAGGGTACGCTGGCTGGTGCGTTTGTGACCCCCTCGCCCCCCCCCTGTTCGGCTGAAAGCGAGAAGGTCCTTGCCAGTTTCCCTGGTAGTTGTGGCGGTTAGCTGCTGGTTGTGTTTTCGCATTAGAAGTAGAAGAAGGCTTTGATGGAACCAAGTTTTTCTTGATTTGTTCTCCCTGTTTAGCTATTGCTTTTGAAGCTTTTATCTTTTCTGGAAGATTAAGTCCAAATAATGTTTGATCGCGTTCGGAACGATCCAAGAATTGTAAAAAATATTTGTCTAGTCCTGGTAATATGAATTTTATTCTAGTCTCGGTATGTCTATAGTGTAAATCGGATAAAATCCGACATCCATCACTAATGAATCTGATGGCTTCTATTGTGTCATCATTATTTATGAGCAAATGTAGGCCTCTATTGATTGCAGCAATGCCCACGCCCAACTGCTGTTGCGTAGAGGTCATTTTCTTATCGCGAACTCGTCCGGATTCGGGTAAGGCTGCAGCAATCTCCGGATTAAGTGTTGGTGCTTGGAGAAGAGAGCAATTTTCCGGGACGAGATAATTCTTCATAAGCGTTTCTCTGACGTCTTTGGACATACCTTTCCTTAGTAGGGGAAGCCAAATCTTCGAGAGACTGTCGTGTATTTTCTCGCCGAATTCCGGAGTTTCGTCTATGGTTTCTCCTAGTGCAGCCAAAATATTCGGATCTAAAGTAGTAACTGCGGGTACCATCGTTTCGTTTTCGACGAAAGAAGGATTGGTCAAGACCTCCGCAGTATTACATTCTGTCGCTGGTTCCGCTGGTAATTCTGGTTCTGTGTTAGTTACTGTATTTGCAGGCACGCATTTTTCGATCTCCCTCGAAACTGGAACGTGATAACGTAACATGTTATGTGGGTAGTCAGCGTCAGCCGTAAATCGGCTCATTAAAAAACCTTTGTGTTATCATCTCGGATAACCTCCCGGTATTATCAGATGGAATTCATTCTATAATTCAGGTTGTTGATTGCAATGCTTTCGTGTTGCCATCGCGGACAACCTCCTAGCTTAGTAGCATAGCAACAACTATATTGTGCATTCGTAATGTCATCTCGGGCATTCTCCATGCGTATTGTAATAATGTACTTAATAAGAATTTATGCGTAGCATAAAGTCAAATAATATTCTTAATACGTTTATGAACTTACTTGGGCTGCGATCCGAGTTTGACGACGAAGATATACGTCTTAGTCGCTGCCGCGACTTATTTTCTAATCTCCGTATTTTGTTCCTATAATGTTCAATTTTCTCTTCTGCGGTCCGTTTCGGCATCGTGAAACACAGTTTCGAATTTTAATGTAAAGTAAAGACATCCGATAGTTGTTGCGCACGAAAAAGGAATGACTACTAACAAGTCCAATGAAACGAGGTCAACTATAGGGGGTATGCAAAAAAAAAACTGTTTAAACAAATTCTAAATGACGTGCGAAGTTGCTAGCGCAAGGAAAGGGGACTACTGAGTTAAAAATATCTGAAGAATGAAACGACGAAATATAATAGAATTAAAGCAAAATTAATTGAGTGAAGTTGGGACTTGGGAAGGCAGTTGTGAAGTGTCGTAAGGTGCGGGTGTTTACGAGCGGCGCAAACTCCGCACAACTTTGTGTAGTTCCCTTACATACGCTATATTACTAGTTATCAAACAGAAAACATCCACAGAAGAGAGAAAACTTACAACTATAAATTTATGCATGGGCTATAACTTCGCATGGGGAATATCTTTAAGTAAGTGTACTTAAGAGCATTTAATCTTCTTTTATTATATAAAAATAAGTCGGGTTTTCCTTCCTGACGCTATAACTCCAGAACGCACGAACCGATTTGGCTGATTTTGGTCTTGAAATATTCGTGGAAGTCCTGGGAAGGTTTAAGGAGTGAGAAAAATTGGAAAATTTCTAAGGAACATACTAAAAACTTTTTTTTTGGGTATCGTTCAAGCGTGACACGTCCAGCCAATATAGGATGATCTTTGTTTATTTGACGGGAGGCGTAAAAGACGGTCAAGCTTCAACTACCATCCAACGTAAGATGATCTATCTTTCCATTGTCGTTCATTGACGGCTGACGAAATAGAACAAAATTCAAAAAAATTTGTACATCGTGTATATAATATTATCTAGATACGGCGTCTTGCGCGTAATTTTGTTAAGTATAAAATAAAACGATTTTCATATCTACCAAAATAGCCCATTGTTTTTTGAGATTATTGCAACAGTTTTAAACAAGGTATACTCTATCGAAGCATTTTGCCGGAGTACTCAAAATTTTATCTAATTATAATTTTTCGTTTTCATAAAGGACATTTTTTTTTTTGAATTGATACTTTTATATGCGCTGGGGGAACAATTTAAATTCCGCATTAGTACTGTTTTCAGACTCAAGAATAAAAAAAATATTGGTACGTTGATGCCGTATAATGAAACGATATGCAGTTTAATATTTTCAAATATTTGTTCTATTACTTACGTCACCTGGTAAGGCAGTATGAAGGTTTTATTAATTTGTATATGGTAACGTACTAGACGCGACTGCCAACAAGGTAACGATGGTCACGGGTTCAAATCCCAGGACACACCTTTGACTTTTCGGATTGTTTTCTACGTGAAATAAAATTCGCCAACCCGCACTAAGCCAGCGGGGTGGACTATATCTTCTTATATAATATATATGAATCGCAAAATGTGTTGGTAAGCGCGTAACTCAACAACGCCTGGACCAATTTGGCCAATTCTTTTTTTTATACGTTGTTGTTGTTGTTCTCCACGACGTGTCCATCGACAGCGACACCTGGCTATACTCTGGAGTGCGCTCGAATGTGACGGGGGAACCCGAATTTGGTGGTAAAAGTGCGGTTACATAATAAGCAGTATAGTTGGCCCACTGCATTATACAGGGTATATCAAGACTGCTACCGAAAACGAAGCCGGGTGGCAGTTTAAGCGACTTCAGACACAATGCAACAGAAAAAGTTGCAAAAAAAGCGACAATTTTTTTTGTTATTTTTTTCCTGTGGCCATTTTTGGGTGGGAAATACATTTTTTCCTAAAATAATAGTGTATACCCTTTTATTTATAAATACTCTAAGGTATAAAAGAGTTTAAATTATTATTTTAGCAAAAACTATGGATTTACCACCCAAAAATGACGATATTTAAAAAATCTAAAAAAAAAATTGTCGCGTTTCTAGGCGAAATTTTTAATTGCATTGTGTTTGTAGTCACTAAAACTACCACCCGGCTTCGTTTTCGGTAGCAGTCTTAAGATACCCGGTATGTATAGTTATAAGTCCGCTTGGGTTGGGTCTTTCTTAATTGGCGTTTGGTATCGAGACTTTCAAGACGCAGTGCTTCAAAATTGCTTACACCATCAGCGACAGATCTACGCCAGCCTGGACGTTCCCGCGAGATTTGTTTTTATATGTACATGTATATGGAGAGACGGGATATAATAGAGTGGAAAGTACGGGAGAGGGCTGGGATAGCTGACAGATTTGATAGGACGAAATGTAAATGCACGTTATAAGACGGGATGGATAATAAAGAGAAAGGACGGGACCGATTGGGAAGAGACTGAACAGACGGACGAGATGGGTTTTTTTTTTTTCGTTGCCCTGATGGGTAAGCGATACGACCGCTCATAAACAGTAGCAACATTCTACTGCGCTCGCCATCCTGAGACAAAAGATGTTAAGTCTCAATATTTCCAGTAGTTGCTCTGGCTACAATGTCCTTCAATCCGAAACTCAACAATGCATTTAAGCAGTGTTGTTTCACGGGAGAAATAGACATTGCGGTGGTACCTACCCAGATGGCCTCTCACATATGAGATTGAGCCGGACAGTAGGATAGCGACGTCAAGTTTAGGTATACAAGACTATACGAAAAATAACTGTATTTGGTGTGGAGTGGAATCAAAAATATATGCACCCAGGCGAAGCTGGGTCGGGCTATTTTACTATGCTTAAATGAATATAATAAATATTATATAATCATATACTAACTAAGCCACGGCGGAGCGTGGCGGGTCAGCTAGTTTATTGTATAAAATAAATTATGCCTTATAATTTATATAAACATTCTCGAGTAGCTTTAGTACCCTTGGTAACGAAGTAGACATATTTTTTATTAAAATCTTTGAATATATTCTCCCACAGATTTCCACGGTGAGCTGTTAGACGCGACCCGCATCCAGAGATTTCCCGCGACCGTTATTAGAGCGTTTGTCTGCCATGACAGAGAACTTAGGTTGAGCTCGCTGCACTTTGGGAAAGGTATAAGTTCAGCACTAGATTTATTGTGAATGAAGATGATTATGATAATAAATCTATTCAGATTATTCTAATAATCCAGGGTCGCTTCTCATTGTGACTTTAAATACCATTAGATTACGAATATCCCATCAAACGGAGCCTTGGACCCTTCAACACATAAATTATTTTGCACATAAATACACAACCACGTGAAAAAACGCGGCGAAAATTTAACATAAAAGCATATGAAACTGCCATTACATTGTTCTATCGTCAAACGACGTAATCGCACAAAAATCACTCCGTGAAAGCGTATAGGCGAGGTAATTTTCTCGGAGGGAGCCACTCGCAGCCTCTGCCCTCCGCGCGACGACGCGAGACAAACGCCAACGGAATTAATCAACATAATGACATGCCCGTCTTAAATATTAATATTATACACTATCAACCACAGCTCGGGATTGAAACTGATATTTTATATAATATACCTTACACAAAGTAGAGGCCACTCTAATTAATCTCTAAATTCATGAAGCCGTGATAGCTAAGTTTGAAATAATATAATTAATGTACGATTCAAAGGCCGGGTCTAAATCTACTTTGTGTCTGTTTAGTTTTAATATTTCACAGGGTCCTAGTCTAGACGGGTCTCTGAGCCCGGCATCGAGTAAGGCTTTCTTAATGATGTATCTTGGGACAGAAATAAACCAGTAGAAGTAGTGTTTTGGGTGAGCTTTGATTTACCTGTGTACAGGTATAAGATTGTGTTTCTGTACCTCACATACAGGACAGATGGTAGTTTTAGTGAATTCAGACATAATGGAACATTTATTTTTAAATTAATTTCCAATCGCCCTATATGAGTGGTATATACAGAGTTTTTCATACAATAATAATGTACAGCCTTTTAATTTAATGACGCTATTGTACGCTAGGACTTAAATTATAATTTTACTGTCGGTATTTTTAGGATTTTTTTTAGTTGCTTTATGTTGCAGTCACTAAAACAACAACTTGATTCAGTTTCAGTCGCAGTCTGTATATACACTGTACTGTATATACATACACAATGTGTTATATACGAAAACACAAGATAAGAAACCATTTCATTTAAATTCATCGCAGAGAGAATGTCCTGCAGAGAAAACTTTCGTTTCAAAAATTTAATTCCTTGCATTTCCAACTGGAGACATGGCAGAATTATCTTTCTTTGGAACAGATAAAAATCTCTTTAACAACGATGTATGACGCGAAGCTGAAACTCGGAGCAAAAATTTTATTTTGCGCTCAATTATATATCTTTCAGAATTTCATTGAAGAAGCAAAGATCTACGTAAGGATAAAAGGCGAAATAAACCGTGAGATAGATTTTTTTCTATATAATATTCCTTAAAGACATAAATTTAGTTATACATGAGATGGTTACAAGAGTAAGTACCCAAGAACTAATCACACCTTATCACTTTTTTTATAACAACGTGCAATAGCAAATACAAATACAAAGCTGAGGTCTCGCGTTCTAATCCCGGATTGGGCAAAGTGATATTGGAGTTTTTTATGTAGAATTAAGGAATTTGTGCCCGATATGGCGATAGGCTCGCCCTTTATCACATCGTAGGATGAAATATACAAGGCAAAATGTGAGTGTCCTGGTTACATCACCCACCACCCCTTCTGGGAAAAAGGCATGAGTTTATGTATGTATGTATGGCATACAACTCTAAATTTGAAATGATGTATGTGTCTTTATTGAATTATCACGCACTTGAAAGAAAACATCGTAGGGAAATCTAAGAATTTATATTGTATGTAAAGTCTATAAGCCCGGTATTACTAGTATAGTTAACTATGGACTAAGAATTTTCAACCGTAGACAAGGTTTTACTCTACAACTTTAATTTGTTGTTTATTCAGTAAAAAGTGAAATTGTATGTTTATGTTGTTGAATTCATGTTTATGTTACAGCCAACAAGTTTTCAATGTGCATCGCAATCGCGAGTCGGTAACTACACTGTGTTGTTACAATTACAATGTGTTTATCGCTGAACTGAAGCTAGCAGCGACGTGTCGGCGAGCCAAACTTAATGTTGTGTTACAGTTCCGTACAGGTTTTTTTTTTTTATTGCGGTGAATGGCTAGACGAGCATGCCGTTCGCCTGATGGTAAGCGATGCGACCGCTCATGAACAGTAGCAAAACCAAACAACACCTTGAACTACAAAGCAATGCTTGGCATTCCACTGCGCTCGCGTGACTGACACTGTGACTTGTATAGATGGTTTACTTCGTACATTGAAAATCGTACCCAAGCAGTAGTACTACACGGTTATACTTCAGGATGGTGCTCTATCCCCTCAGGAGTACATCAAGGGTCAATTTTGGGCCCACTTCTTTTTAATTTGTTCATTTCCGACATAAAATAGTGTTTTAAGCACTCTTACATCTTATTATATGCTGATGACATGAAAATCCACAAGCTTGTAACGAAGCTGTGGACCCCAGGTGAACGATTTATCAAAGTGTACACCAAGATTTCTTACAGTTTCACTGTATGTTTCACAAGAAATACTTGGTAGTTGGGTAAAATCAAGTCTCGAAATCATCCTGGGGCTGCCGACCGACAACAATAACCTGAGTTTTCGATGGATTGACTTCCAAACCATATGCCTTGCTCCACTCACAAATATGATAAATATCTAGATTTATTGTGGTAATCGCACTTACTATTTTGTCTAAGGCGCTCGAGTGTAAATTAGTAGATCATCAGCGTAGAGGTGGTAGGAGGAGCGAAGATGATTAGTTATTTCATTTCACTTCATTTCACTTCATTTCACTTCATTTCACTTCATTTCACTTCATTCCTCATTTCACTTCATTTCACTTCATTTCACTTCATTTCACTTCATTTCACTTCATTTCACTTCATTTCACTTCATTTCACTTCATTTCACTTCATTTCACTTCATTTCACTTCATTTCACTTCATTTCACTTCATTTCACTTCATTTCACTTCATTTCACTTCATTTCACTTCATTTCACTTCATTTCACTTCATTTCACTTCATTTCACTTCATTTCACTTCATTTCACTTCATTTCACTTCATTTCACTTCATTTCACTTCATTTCACTTCATTTCACTTCATTCACTTCATTTCACTTCATTTCACTTCATTTCACTTCATTTCACTTCATTTCACTTCATTTCACTTCATATCACATCATTTTACTTCATTTCACTTCATTTCATTTCATTTTGTGTTGCCGGCCCTTTTATGTAAGTCATCCCGCCATGTGGCCAGAGGGCGTCTCACGCTACGTTTGCCAACACTGTCGCTATCCAGAACACGCTCATTCCAGCGGTTCTGCGATATATGTAGCCAGCCCATTGCCACTTCAACTAACTCCTAGAGTTACATCGGCGAACTTGGTTCTTTGACGGATCACTTCGCTCCGAATTTAATCCTTCAGAGAAACTCTGATCATAGCTCTCTACATAATTCTTAGATTTATAGAAGGTCATATCGTAATATGACCATAGGTCAAGCCGTGGTTCCCAATTCGCCAACTCATGAATGCCTTACTTAATGGCAGCAGCTTCCTCGTAATTGACGTTTAGTAGTTATTATGGACTGCCTCGGTGGCGTAGTTGTATTACGGTACTTCTACAAAGCTGAGGTCTCGGGTTCGAATACCGGGTTGGGTTAAAGTGATATTGGATTTTTCTATTCATTATGAGATTGTGCACAAGTCTGGAACCCACAGTATTATTGCTACATTGATAGAATTGAATCAATTCAACGCCGATTTTTAAAATTCCTTCAATTTAAATGTCATTGTTATGACGCAGACTATGAAGCAAGGTGCCGCAGATACCATTTTCTCCCGCTATACGAAAGAAGAAAAGTTGCAGATATTGTATTACTTGCAAAAATTGCACAAAATCTATTAGATTCCCCGCATTTACTGTCGAAAATAAATATAAGAGTTCCCTATAAGAATGTCAGACGACCCGTGTGCCTATGTACTCCACAAAGTACAACTAATTATAGACAGAATGCATTCTTCATCAGAGCAACAAAATATATTAACGCTGCAATAGATCTCTTAGACCTTGATTTATTTTACACAAAACCGCATATTTTTAAAAATACATTAGCGAATCATTGGTTCTCTGATTGTTATAGCCGCGAGCCGTATTGCGTGAACGTACATAGATCCTGATTGGTCATTTTTATATTTAGTATTTTAATTCGTGCTTCAGACTTAATTGGTTTTATTAAGTGTTTGATCGGTAATTTTGATTGTAAATTGTAATCTCGATTTTCTTTTTCTTTTTTTTTTGTGATGTTTTTTTTCCAATTTTCTTTATTATTAATGTACATACCTATGTAAATTACCGTGTAATGTTGGAACTAGGGCATTTTCTGTATATATTTTATATGTATATTTAACTGTGGAATCATATAATTGGTGCTTTGTTTTTTTTTTTTTTTTGTTTTGGAGTATATTTCTTAACACTGTTTGTTCCCAAATAAAATAAAATAAAATAAAATTATCAGCCCAGAGTCAGGAATTCGTTCCCGTTATGGCGATAGGCTCGCCACCTATCACATCGTGAGACGGAATATACAAGGCGAAATTTGGGTGCCCTGGCACCTCTGCCTACCCCTTCTGGGAAAAAGGCGTGAGTTTATTTATGTATGTTATTAAGGTGACTTACATAACCTGGCTTACTGAAAATTAACAAAATAATTTAAATTGTCTCAATTTATTTTACATTTACCTTTTGATGTTCACCTTGATGCCAATCACGACTCACGAAGTCTTACAAACGTGATCTCCTTATCATATAAATATTTTTTACAAGATATTACATGTAAGAGGCAAAGGTAAAAGAAATATCTGTTACATGCGTCTAATCAAATTCTCGGAAATAACCTCGTATAAATTTAATGTTTGTGTAAACAGTATTGATCTTTGCTTAATCTGAATTAACTTAACATGTTTGTCTTGGATCCAACGAGGTAGATCGTGTATAAATTTATAGTGTCAGGGCTATATCAATTAATAATTTCCATAATAACGATATACTATACACATATAACAACTAAAGCATTGAATGAATGTGGCCTCTAAGGTGTAAAAGTACTTACTACTTGATTTTAGCGTCAGAAATTTAAACCCGTGGTTCCTATCCTTTTTAGGTCCGTTATCCCTATGATCTAAGGGTGACTGATTTTACTCCTCCCTCCCCTCTAGGGTGACTGATTATACCCGTCCTCCCAAAGATGATCTCAAACAACACGTGTTAATACTTATACGTAGACTTTATTAAACTTAAAACACATTGCACATAACCAATAATTAATAATAACTAAATAATATATGATTAATAATAACTAAAAATGAAATAACTTAGGAGTGATTTCACAATGATCAGTTAAAAGTTTTAGGCATACATTGGTATGATGAATACTTCTGTTTGGGTGTTATTTATGTTGCTAGTATGTATTTATCTATGTATGTATGCATATAATATACCATCTGCCCGATATTCATAACACGAGTTTTAACTGGTTTACTTTGGCCACATGGACAATCAGATGGCCGTGTGTGATATGTCCCCCGCATTTATTATTATTTATTTAACTTATCGTGCTTTTGAAATTTCTATTAGTTTAAAAAATTTATACCACCACAATACCACGAGGTACTGCTTAGCTTTTACAAGTTTGGTAATATTAGGTTTTGTTTCACTTAGGACGCTAACCAGCTCACTGTTACCCCCGCAAAATACAAGTTTTACCCCCTAGGTTAGGAACCACGGATTTAAACTAAGGTAAAACGGCTCTACTAGCTCAATTACTTACTAGTTTTTAGATTTATAATCCCATTTCAACATGTCAATGTCCCTCAAGGTTAAATACCGTAAACTACCCTTTCCCAGCATTGGAAATAAGTCGCGATTATGACTAAAAATGATATGAATAGTTATTTATTTTTACAGAGTGATATTGACATAGTGTATATAATTTAAACCACATGTTCCTAACCACCCCAGGTAACATTGTACCACGTTGAAATAAAAACTGCTTGATAGTTTTGTCAAAAATCCTATTTTTAGGTTGTTTGGCTTTTGATCAACATCTATAGATACCGAGTCTTTAACGGCCTAGGTGATTTCCACCCAAAATATAGTTGAGCTCGGGTTCGAATCCCAGGGCACACTTCTGACTTTTCAGAGTCATGTGTGTATTGATAGTTAATCACCACGCACTAAAACGGTGAAGGAAAACATCGTGAGGAAACCTGCATACCATAGCGATTTATAAAATTTCTATGGTATGTAAGTCCGCCAACCCGCACTAGGCCAGCGTGGTGGACTATATGGCCTAACCACTCTCAATCGTACTGTCGATTGTAGAGTAGGCCCGTGCCCTGCAGTGGGACGTATATGGGCTGATAAAGAAGAAGAAAAAGAAGCGGTAAAAATACTCGTATCTATATGGGATGCCTATAAATCGTGAAAACTATAATCACTATTTTTGATAAGAAATCTTGTCATATTTTCTTCAAATCATGTACAATGTCACCTGGGGTGATGAGGAACATGTGGGACAAATTAATTATAATGTGTCAATAACAGCCTGTATATGCTTCATTGTACATCAAAATAAAAGACGCATACAAAATACATAAAAAATTAGATATGGTTACAATAGGCGGCCTTATCGCTAGCTGCGATCTCTTCCAGGCAACCTTTGGATAGACTGGATTATTTATTTGAAGACTCATACATAACTTTATACCTGTCTTAAGCCTTACAATAACGAACTAAATCTAACCTATAAATCTTCCATCAAGGTTTTTAGCAGCCGTCCCTTTCCCGCCCAGCGAGTGTCCAAAAATTGTTCTGTCAAACTCAAAATGAAATCCCGCTACGGATTGACGTTTTAATCCCGGCCCCCAATCTGCCGCCAATATTATGTTTACATACAAACAGGTGCGGCACACGCTTTGAGCCAAAATTCAACCTTTATTGATCAAATATAATCGAGCCACTCTGATGTTTACTAATTCTGGGACTTTATTTGCTGTGTAACGATAAATTGCCTTTCGTTGTGGTATATTTTACAATTTATATGCCTGTTCTATTGTGAAGTGACAGTTCGTGAATTCGATACCCACGTCGAATAATCCACCCTGTTAGTTTGTGGCAATGGGCTCGCCTACAGTTAAGAACGAAATAAAATGGGTGAACGGTGACTGGTAATATTGGTACTTCTGCCTACACTCTTAGTGATATAGGCCCGAGCTTATGTATATACAAGACAACTTCCAACTCCGCCTAATTCAATTACTATTTGATTAATTTCGTAGCGAATTGACAAACAAATTAGACATTCCCAGGGACACACTGAGTTACACTGTCAATCCTGCCAACAAAAGTAGTATTTGGGGGTATCAGGGAGGGGAGGGGGGGATAGTCTCGAGTATTACATGTGGATATTATTTACCGGCGGTCCTTGAAAGCGTCACTGTGTATATTGACTACTGACTTAGAATACGTCGCCGGGACAAATGCCGGCACATATTTCGCGCCTCGCCCAGCCTCTAACAAAGATTGAAAACCCTTCAGCCGAACTCCCACCCTGTCACCACTCCTGTCAAATCACCCTACACTTATTAAGGGACATTTTTCACGAGAAATATACTTTTAAGATATAGAGTGAGGATTGAATTCTCTGAATACAAAGTGAGGGCGAGAGCTTAAGGGAATTATTTGCGTCAAAGGAAAAACGTAATGACGTAGCCAGCTGTAAGGGGATCCAGCTCGGAAATAGTTCTAGTGCTGCCATTTCATTTCATGCTATAGAAATTCTTTAACCTTGTCTGTGCATAGACTCAAGCAAATGCTAAGTCCAGCAGCGACGTCCACTTACCTCGTTTGATATCTAAATGTTCTTTGTTTCTTAGAAAATATATTTTTTTGTTGTAGCTAAAATAAAAAAGTACTACTACTGCTATATATACTACTGTATATTATAGCACTCTTAAATAAAGAAAAACATTACATTCAATCTGGATACCACAGAGCCAAACAGCAGTGTAAATGCACTGTTGTGTTTCGGATAGAACGACATTGTAGCCAGAGTAACTACTGGACATATTGAGATTAACATCTTTATCTCAGGATGGCGCGCGCGGTGGAATGTCAAACATTGCTTTGTAATTCAAGGTGTTGTTTGGTTTTGCTACTGTTTATGAGCTGTCGTAAAGCTTACCATCAGGCGAACGGCATGCCCGACTCGCAATTCGGTGCAATAAATAAAAAAAAATTACACAAACTTGAATGATAGGTTAAATTTCTTGGCATTCCCAGAGTATATTTATACGCAAATATATTTTACGCAAATTCCTTATTTCCTAATACGTATACGTACTTGCTATACAATTTTGCGGCATAAATGTCTGTGTAAAGGAAGTGCCAACACCCGGCATGATTTATTGGACAATTAATTGAGCTCTATAAATATTTGCAGTTTCTGTTATTCCCATCGCGTTATTACGAGAATCATTTTATAAATTAGTTTCATTTAAATAGGTAATATAAATAGTGAATTTAAAAATTACGAGGATTTATTTATATACATGTAATTACTTTTGAGAATGTCGTAGAGATCAAGTACGGCTCTTAAGAATATTACTTCGAAACTTATCTTTATCTCAGTTCGAGGGAGTGTGGGATTCAAATATTTGCACTGTAATTAGGTTGACATCAAAGTGACGGCGTGCCTGCTCGGATCTCATCGGTGTAATTGTGCAAATGCTTCACACTCGGACTAATTTTAATTTACAATATTAACGAGTGCTTGTTGGAGTAATTCTATTTAATTTTATAGTTTCAAGAAAACCGTTGGCGACATATCATTGAGAGCAGCTGTTTAGCGTTAATTGAAAGATCGAGCCCGTATGTAATTTTTGAGATTTTTTTCTCAATGGGATAAATGTCAATGTTCTTAATTAAAGTATATAGGCGCAGTGCGCACGAGCTTGTCTGAAGGGCTGAGGCTACCTGTTACGCCTCGCTAAATTTATGCACAGCTCCACAATGTCTATAAAACTTTATTATACTACGTGTAATATAAAAACCCATCAAAAACATCCTGTAAAAAAATTCCAAGTCTCGCAGCTCAGGTTTTCTACCGCAAAAAGTTGTGAGATGCATGTTTCGCATGAAAACATAATGTATCGTACAATTTATACATAATGCTGCTGGCTAAGTCGATCTATTTATTTAAAACGTAAATAATTTTAATATTGATATGATAATAACTTACGTAATAACTTTATACAGAACGTCCCTTAAGCAAGGACTAAATAAATTAATCGACTTGGTATTACATGCATCTCACAACTTTTTGCGGTAGAAAACCTGAGCTGCGAAACTTGGATTTTTTTTACAGGATGTTTTTGATGGGGTCTCACGTCTTTTTGTAGAGTTGTACTTTTTCCTTTTCGGTACTTTTTACTTCTAGAATATCACTAACGATTTTTCTTAAAGCCTCTGTCTTATGGCTTTTTCTTATTTTTGTAAGCATCAATTTATCACAAATATAGCGGATTTGATTATTAATGTTCTTTCTTTCATGGTATTTTTTTTTTTATTGCATTGTATGGCGAGACGAGCATGCCGTTTGCCTGATGGTAAGCGATGCGACCGCTCATGAACAGTAGCAAAACCAAACAACACCTTGATTGACAAAGCAATGCTTGGCATTCCACTGCGCTCGCCATCCTGAGACACAAGATGTTAAGTCTCAATATGTCCAGTAGTTACTCTGGCTACAATGTCCTTCAATCCGAAACACAATAGTGCATTTAAACTGCTGTTTGACGAGAGAAATAGACATTGCGGTGGTATCCATCCAGGCAGCCTCTCACATATGAGAGACCTACCACCAGTATAATAATTGATACTGGTAATTGATACTTTCGAGTTATTTAGTCTATTTATTTGCAAGTTTTTCTTCGTCATGTTTTTCTAGAGAAATGTTGAACAGTTTCATGGGCTGAATACACCATTTCCCTCTCTATAACCCCTCCTGTTATACCTCATATATACCTATCTACAACTATAATTCCATCATATACGGGTACAATGATTCATTTACTGCAAATGTAACTTAGTAATCATCATCATCAAACATTTATATGGGATTACAAAGTTATTCATGCAGTTGGTGTATCTAGAAAACTAGACAGAAATTATGAAATGTTTCAATTTTCCCTTACTTTACATGCTAAACACTAATTATATTCTAAATTTGAAGGTTCTATGTCTGCTAGAAGTACCTTAGACTTTTGATGATCGGTCAGTCAGTCCGTGAGTGACAAAATTAAGAAAGTTTGACATGTTACAATTCTTAAACTACTGGTTCAAATTGAATGAAATTTTAAATATACCGTGTTTATACAATGCCTGTTTAGTAACTGATAATTCAGGCTTCTTGCTTTAACCACAACGAAGTTATAGGGGGTAGAAAATGGTCTGAATTGCTTCGAGAAAAGGATGGTACGACAGTGCCGCTTTTTAGCTCGATTTGGAGGGGGCACTGCCGTGCCCCCAGAAAATGAGTTAATTCTATATCCGGCTACTCATCTTGAAACATCCACTGGTCAGCGATCTTTTCACATGTTTCTGTGTATTGTCTGTACTATCCGAAACAACCACCGCAATGTTTATTTCTCCTGCCAAGAAGCACACTAAATGCCCTGTTGTGTTCCGCTTTGGACGACATTGTAACCAGAGTTATTGGACATAATGACACTTGACATTTTAAACCCCAGGATGGTGAGCCCAGTAGAATAAGCATTTCTTTGTAATTCGTGGTGTTGTTTGGTTTTGCTACTGTCCACGAGCGGTGGTATCGTGTGCCATCAGTTGAATGGCAAGCTCGCCTCACAATTCACTGCAATTAAATAATAAAAAATACACCGTTTTGAAAATAGTGTTAACTAATGCCTGCCTTGGTGGTGTAGTTGTGCTATGCGTATCATAGCATATTACAATGCCAAAGTCTCGGGTCCGAAGCCCGGGTTGGGCAAAGTGATATTAACTTTTTCCCATTCATTATCAGCTCGGTGTCAGGAATTTGTTCCCGATATGAATTTATCTATGTATTTATGTCTGTAAATAAATCTTATTTCACCCTTGTAGGCAATTTCTGCTCCAATACATATTAAATTATCCTTTGAAGTCAAATGATTACTAAGAGCGGCGGAAATTGTTTTAAAACAAAAAAATACCCCTAAACCTCAACCTTAGATGTAAGAATCCAGACAAAAATACTAGAGATTACAACCATTGTGCGTAGTCATTTGAACAATGAAAGCGAGATTACAAAGACTTGAATTATTTTTTATTACAAATACCAATTTTCTGTTACTGATTCTGATGAAATTTGTAACAGGAAACGTAAACAGTTGTTTTAATTTTATTCAATATTACCATTCCAAATTAATTAATATTTAAAATACAGATATTTATGGAAAGCAATAGTGCGCTCACGTTACGCGAGTACTCCAGGTTAATAAGCGTTGTTTTCAGAACCTTTAGCAGGAATTGAACAATTAAGCCAAAACCAAAGGTTAATTAATTGAGTTGTTGTGAGAATTTCGTCGAATTGTGTTATTTTAACTCTCACCGCGGATATTGGAACCTACTTAATTTCCAATATACATAACACTGATATAATTGTTAACAAAATTATTTATGATAATCCTTAGAGATTTCTATGGTATGTAAAGTCCGCCAACACGCACCGGGCCAGCAAGGTGGACTATATGGTCTAACCACTCTCAATCGTACTCTCGATTGTAGAGTTAATAATTATACAGGTCAGAAGAATCGCATCAATCAGTTGCTTCAATTTCTTGCCTTACTTTTTTGAGAGAAGGAATGGATGACGAAAGCGACATTGGATCACTGACAATTTCACTCATCGATCGAGACACGAACGAACGAAGACAACTTAACCCCTACACATTGGTTCTCTATGAGCTGGTGGTGATATCGTTGCATTAACCTGGTTCATTCTTACAATAGATCAAAGTCATAAATACAATAATATTGTTTTTCTTAGCGATACCTAATATTATAATTTTAATTATAACCTAATATTATATTTTGAGAACCTAATTGTTCGTATTAGTCGGAGTCTGTGATTCTTCCACTGCACAAAAAAAGGATCAACCCAGTGCTGTGGCAATTATCGAACCTTGTCTCTCATCTCACATGCCAGTAAAGTCCTGCTCCATATTATCAATAATCGCATCCAATACTATCTGGATTGGCGAATTCCGCAGGAGCAAGCGGGTGTTATGAAGAGATCAGATCTCCAATGTCAGGCAGCTCGTGGAGAAGGCATACGAGTTTGATACGCCGGTAATTATGTGCTTTGTCGACTACAGCAAAGCGTTTGACTGTGTCAACTGGAGTTGCTTGTAGAGAGTCCTGCAAGAGCTCGGAGTACCCGCTCATCTCATCTCCTTACTTCGCACCTTGTATGACTCAAGTCAGGGAGTCGTAAGAGTTGACAGAACAACGTAAAAACCCTTTAAATTTCACCAAGGAGTACGCCAAAACCAAGATCATGGTGGTGGACAGAACTGGTAAGTTGGAGCTTTCGGCCATATTGGACTTGGAAGTAGTGGACAACTTCGTCTACCTGGGTTCCAACATCAGCAAAGATGGCTCATGCGAGAAGAAAGTGCGCAGAATAATTGGAATGGCTAAAAGCGCCATGTCTCAGCTGGAAAATGTCGGGAAGGATCGCAACATCTCCGTAAAAACCAAAACCAAGCTGGTACGGACCTTGGTTTTCTCGATCTTTTCGTATGGAGCTGAGACTTGGACAATAAAATCTGCAGATCGCAAACGCATTGACGCCTTTGAGATGTGGTGCTGGAGAAAGATGCTGCGTGTCCCTTGGACAGCATTTCGGACCAACGCATCTATATTGCAAGAACTCAAGATATCATCGCGATTATCATCTGAGTGTCTACGCAGAATTCTAGAATACTTCGATCACATTGCAGGGAAAGACAGTGACAACCTCGAAAAGCTGATTGTAACCGGCAAAGTAAACGGGAGAAGACCTCGTGGACGGAATACAATGCGTTGGTCTGGCCAGATCCGCACCACTCTTGACTCTACACTCTACAGCGCTCTTCACACCGCCGTGGACAGAACCAAATGGAAAAAACTCGTTATGATGAAAACGATGCATAAGGAAGGTCACGTACCCTCAATATTGAGGAGCACGACACAAGGAGGAGGAGGAATTGTTCGTATTGAATAAAAAAAAAAAATATTTTAAAATGTTTTGTTAATGACCCATTATCAAGTGACTGCGAACAGCGATCGGAGTGCGCTGACTGAAAAACTTAATTTATTATGATAGACCGCGAGACTGTTACCGTCATCGTATCGTTGACGTAGATTATAGTCACGTGACTTTGGAGTACTTTTGGCCTAAATGTTTCTTCATATTTATACAGGGTCTATAACATAAAATCAATTCCAAAAAAATCTCAGATATTCATATTTAAAACTATATTGTGACAATAAAATCGCATAGTTGGTATTAGATTTTAGAACCAGGAACATAGAATGACCACCATCTTGCGAATTGCCAAGATAAACCACAGGTTAAATGACAAATCAACATATTCCCATTAAATATGAATGAATGACGGTATCTTCTATTGATAGTTTCCTTTGCCTTATCCCGGAGTGTGCTCGCTTGTTTCAAGACAGTGGTAAACTGAAGTTGTATTACATCTGATCTAATCAGAACAGTGCGCGAGAGCCCGCATACTCTTACACGGATTCCGCTTACAACGCAACTAGTTTGGCAAACTTACCGAGCAGTTTCCCAATGATATGACTGACATAACTGACGAGTTTAAAGTTTGGTCTTTATTGACCTAGAAAATGTTATACAGGGTACATCAAAACTGCTACCGAAAACTGAGTCGGGTGATTGTTATTTCCTAGCATCGTATTTAGGTGGAACATACATAGTATTTTTCAAAAGTAATATTGTAAATTTTATTTAAAAACACTCTGGTACGCTAGGGTTTAAGTTATTATTTCGTACGAACTATGGTTTTACCGAAAATATAAGAAAATATTTAAAAACCACAGAAATAATTAAGTTAATTACGCCAGAATACTGGAACACACTACATACCATAGCGATTTATAAAAAAATCTTTGGTATGTAAGTCCGCCAACCCGCACCAGGCCAGCGTGGTGGCCTAACAACTCTCAATCGTACTGTCGATTGTAGAGGAGGCCCGTGCCCTGCAGTGGGACGTATATGGGCCGATACAGACTGGAACACAACTTAATTATTATGTTGCACTTAACTACGTAAATGCCGCTTAAATGTACTGGCTAAGTGTTAAAGTTAAATAGATTTTTGGTGCCAAATAATACCTATATTAAGATCATGCAACGCTGTAGGTTATATTGAAATGTCTTTTTTCACAATTGCCGTAGTATAAGTCTATTGATTAGTTGCAATGTCTTCATTCGGTAATTTTTATGCAAATCAGGCGTAACTCCCGCGCGTGCGATAACTCTAGCCCTTCACAAGCCGTGTTATTACTATAGATTTATGAACTAACAGTTTTAACATTCATTTTCGTGCTCAGCCTTAGTAAGTACCAAAGTTGCCGTGTCAAAAACGTAAAAAACGTGGAACCATCACTAATTGCAGTTATAAAGAATCTTACGTGGCAACATGGACCTTGCTGTTTTTTTAATAAGCAAAAACTTTCCGAGGCTTAAATCTTCTTCCGTTTGTTGGAAAACTTGGGACAAAAGTTTATAAATTCAACAGTGTAGTTGGAGTGGCAGGGGGGAGGGGGACGACACCGATACACAGCGCGACGGAAGTGCCGCCGTCGAACTGAATAAAATAAACAGACTTGAGACGTGACACGAGCCCAGGCACTACATGCAGTGTAGCTTTGTTGTTTTATACTTTCTATATGGATGTTTTTGTATTGCTTTTATACTTCTGGGAAGTTCAGCAATATGGAAGGCATAAAGTGCACATATAATCGAAATTTCAGTTAAAATATTGAGGTTAAAAATTCCAGTGCAAACCATCTTTAAAGTATATATATAAAGAATATTTTGCTACGTTATCGTTACAGCAGGTATAATATGTTTCACAACACATTGGGTTCTTTATTACATTACGCTTCTTTTAGTGCGAATTCAAGTTTGCTACTACAATTTGTAAGAAATATTTGCGGATACAAAGCAAACAAATTATACGCTTTGGATTGTTGTGGAATATGAGGCAAACAATATACTCGATAGTAAATTTTGTAAACTCTCAAAATATTAGTAGTATTTACGAGCAATTCTTTTTTTTATCGTCAAAGTTATTTACAAAATATACCAAGAGAAGTCGATGTAAAAATGATATAATGCAAAATAATGATTGTTAAAAATTACGGTGTTTAATAGTATTTCCGCGCGTATATGCAAGTCACTGGCGTCACAGCTGGCGCTAACTATCAACGCTTTGTGATTTATAACTCTCTCTGTTTTTGTTCAGCCATAACATAATAATATAATAAAACACGAACAACTGCGCTTTCAATCTTTTTTGAAACAAATTTAAATGATTTCACAACAATTGCAACTAAAAAAAATTTAAAAAGTACATAGGGAGATTAATAATTCGTGACAGAATACGATTTGTGTTTATTTAATGCGAGTAGCATGTGATATTCAATAAGGATTGCCCTTAAACACTCATTTCGGTACGGTACGGTTCGGTAGGCGCTCCGAAATGCATATGATATACCAGTCTGCAATAATTGCAACCCAAAGATTATAAACATGATAGTTATTTGGGTATTTAAATACGACTACAAAAACAAGTACTTATTTAGGCAAAAATTAATGCTCATGGGCTGTACCAAAACCAAACAACACCATGAATCACAAAGCAATGCTTGGCATTCCCACTGCGTTCGCCATCATGAGACATAAGATGCTAAGTCTCAATATGTCCAGTAGTCACTCTGCCTACAATATCCTTCAAACTGGAACACAACAGTGCATTTACACTGCTGTTTTGCGGGAGTAATAGATATTGCGGTGGTACCTGCCCAGGTGGCCTCTCACATATGAGAGATCTACCACCAGTAATAACAATTTGTAATAATAACCAACAATTATATTTTATAGAAAATACGAAACAAACCAATACAGATGGTGAAACAGCACGTAAGTACATGTATCCTGTATATTAGAAAATAAAATATGAAATAAATATAGCGTATATCGAATAACCGAAGCGACGTAAATCCTGTACTATATCTGGGTAATACTTTGAGCCGCTGCGGCGACAACACTCTCACAGCACCGTTTCCCTTTTTATTAAATTTCAGCTCTAAAACATAATTACAGTTTTGGAATTGAGTTACAAAAATGGTTTACGATGTCGTTTTGTTTCTTTTTAGGAAAAATTTTAACCCTACCTGTAGTACTATCATATTCGCTCGGATGGACACTATCAAATACTCTCACTTTTGAACGCATTGCTCATTTTTTATTTATGTAAAAGTGCATGGTGACCTTTTAGTAACGGACTCGATGTGGTTGCCAACATGTTCAAGGTGTTCGCGGGTTCAAATTCTAGGGCACACCTCTCACTTTTCTGATTCATGAATCCATTGAAAATCAACGAACTATAACGGTGAAGGCAAACATAGTAAAGAAACCTGAATACAATAGCGATTTGTAAGGGTTTCTATGGTATGTAAAGTATATTAGTCTAGCGTGGTCGCCTATATGACCTAACCCTAATCAACAGTACTCTCGATTGTAGAGGATCTCCGTGCGCTGCAATGGGAAGTATATAGACTGATAAAGCTATAGATAGAAAATAAACATATTTTTTGTAATGCGTAATGAAATAGCAGTTTGCGCCTAAACAAGGAAATCTGAGCGAAACATTTTAGCCTTACGACCTAATGGCATGGTGCGATAATAAATTCATAGTAATGGTGGCCTAATGCGCCTGGTCACGTCTCAGCGGCCGCACAACACCGGCAGCATCACTCCTCGCTCGTGTGCCATCCCGAGTCACTTCTAAACGGTTTTTGCAAACTCATACTTAACTCTCGAAATTTCACATATATCAAATTGGGCAGTTGGAATTATGTTTTTACGTATGTTTACATTCTCATTTTTTTACCGTCCATTTACTAGAAATATAACAATTGAAATTGTATAAATACCGATAAATACACTAATTCTGTCATTTTTCATTTTGCGATCACAGTGACGTTAGCGTAATCACTACGCGAGTGAAGAAAATCGCGAAGAAAAGTATGAAAAATACCGCCCATTCCTTCTCATATAGTGTGTCGTGAGTAATGTGCGCCATCCATAACGCCACGCAATCACCGCCAATGTAGAACGAATCCACTTCGAAATAACCATTACAAATATCGTAGCGCCGTAGCAAATCTCGTAGCAATTGCTACGCAAACTGTAGAGGCCGAGTGGTCGGCCGTGCGCTTCAAATAATGCCGATTACTTACTTGAATAACAAGGAGAAGGAAAATTTCCGGCAATAAATGAAGTGCAATGATGAGTTAATTGAATGAAACGGTTGAGGAGCGTGGGCCGAGCGTGTGGAGGGGAGCGCGGGGCGAGCGGCCCGAGACGACTAATGAGCGGACAAACAGCTGAGTGAGATCGACTACTACATGCCTTGTGACTGAACTAAACACACATACAACCAATGCAATAGAGTAACCACACAAAAACAGTCTTAGTATACAGAAAATATATTACTCATTAGTTAACTAAAAAACTAAGTGTCAAGTGATGTGCATAGAGGCCCTGGCGTAATTGGTTATAAAGTTAGTTGCAAAATGAGAGGCAATAAGTTGACACGCGAACCAAAATAAATAGTAGCGTGATCCACATATAAGTATTTATTTCGGGTGTGGGTGTAGTGAGACCTAAAAGTCCCTTGTAGACCTGTAATGGATTATATTGGGCGTGAGTGCTCCTAGATTTACATCTCACTGTATATTTATTGATTGTATAAGGCAGAGAAACTTTAGGCTCGCAGACAAAGGCAGTTCTTGTCGATGGAGTGAACAAAAGACTGGTAGAGCGTGTTAAACCAGGTGGAGGCAGCCAGCGCCACCGACTATGCTAATAAACTACGACGCTGACAAACATTAGCATAGCCGACGAGTGCGCACACCGCGCCACACGCCGCGCCGCCACGCGTGGCCGTGGCGTGGATGTGGCGCGGAATTAATCACTACAAAGCTACGAGTGATGACATAAAAGGGTTCCCGCTGCGCAGTCACGTAGGTTTCGCGCCTTAAGTTAATTTTTGACGATGTATGAATTTTAATTTTCGAATAAATCTTTAGTGGATGATTTAAAATACAACGTATAGTTAATTCTTATGCCATTCGTAATATAATTAATTGTTCCTGAGCTATACAATGCAATGAATATTGCAATTAATCAGTGTTGCGTGGCATAGTGTCCAGCGAGTGCACCGAGTAGTAGAAAGCGGCGCTTGTTCCACGACCAGACGCCCGAACCATTACCTGCTTGGTCCCATCTATACACTATACATCCATTACTTTATTAACGATACTGCTCCAAATTACACAGATCGGCTAAAAGAGGCAATAATCAATTTATGTTTTAAATTTTTTCAACCACTACTTTATTAAAAATTGTGTAAAGGTGAGTTGAATACTGCAAAGCATGATAAGGCTTCGTTAGTCCGGTAATAAGGAGCGGGTTTGTCTGGCGGGGAGGGGCGGTGGGGGAGGGGGGGCACTTGTTCACTCCGATTCCAGTCGATTTTTAGGCCACGGCTCGATTACGATAACCGAGTTATGGGTGAAGAGAGACTGTGTAGGCCGGGCTGGCCGGGAGCTTACAAAAAAAAATTCTTGTTTACTTTTATTCCCTATTCATTAAATACCTCTTTAGGTACTTACTTGTGAATTATTTGTTCCATACCGAGAGTAATTTTTTAATATTTTTCTTATCTATAAAATAAATACACAATAATCTTTTTTTCACATGTTCTACAAAAATACTAATAACACAGAACACACAATAAAAAAGAACATCTAGGTAAAATGAACAGTCTAATCTTAAGCTACCTCCGATACACAGCTTTCCTTATAATAAGATTATAAATACTGAATTATGTCAGATAAAAATCTTATATCACGGCTAGATTCCCGCGCAGATTCATCCGAAGACAACTAAGCGATGAAACCAGGTCAGACGAGCAAAAACTAGTTGGTCGTTTGCGGCAGATAAAATAGATTCCTTACTGAGCGGCGCCGCGGGCGAATTAATAAATTATACATTATTTTAAAATGTATGTAGAGGGCGCTCGCGACAGACACCTCTTAATAGAGAGGAACAGGATGACAATTATGGCACAATATGCATTAGGTTCGAAGTCGACACTGGTGGTAGGTCTCTCATATGTGAGGGGTGGCCTGGGTAGGTATAACCGCAATGTCTATTTTTCCCGCCAAACAGCCGTGTATACGCTGTTGTGTTTCGGATTTCAGGATATTGAAGCCAGAGTAACTACTACACAATACACATATTGAGACTATGTCTGGATGGCGAGCGCAATGGAATGCCAAGCATTGCTTTGTAATTCAAGGTATGGTTTTTGCTACAGTTCATGAGCGGTCGTATCGCTTACCATCAGGCGAACGGCTTGCTCGTCTCACCATTCATAACAATAAAAAATCTTTGAGGGACATACATGAAGTGCGCTTGTGTAGTGTTTGGCAGCATGTAAATCACTCGTGAGAAACATATTTATTTAAAATCTAATTATGTATCATGAACGTAAAATCGTTCATTACACAAATTATTATGTGTAACATTTCGTTAAACTACAGCTAAGAGCTTAATAGTGTTAAGTCGTACTCACTGCACCGAAACGTGAGCACAAACAATCAATTTTAAATCAAAGAAACCATTATGCAAAAACAATTTCTTTAATATTAACAATAACTTCTCGGGAACAATAAAATATTCCTTAAAATTCAAATACGTAATTTATAAAGCTAAGAAAATTAACACTTAGCTACAGTAATAACCACGTCGGCCCATTTCTTAGAAGAAAATTAAGAAAAACCAACTAAGCCCGACAATACAATTTATTATTCATACAAAGCTTTATTTCGTGCTAAAAATTCTTTAAAGAACTGGTAACTGATACCGCTAATGGATTAAAAGGTCGGCGGTAATAATCCGCAAGATTTAGGAAAACCTTTACAAATTTTATTTAAGTTTATTTAACTGGTGTTTCCTCTTATTGATAGGCCGCCTGAGAAGGTACCACCTCAATGTTTATTCCTCCCGAATAGCTATGTAAATCCACTGTTGTGTTCCAGTTTGAAATATATTGTAGCCAGAGTAACTGCTGGAATTATTGACTTAACATCTTGTCTCAGAATGGCGAGTGCAATGGAATGCCAAGCATTGCTTTGTAATTATGGTGTTGTTGCTGTCCATGAGCGCTCATATTGCTTACATAATGGTACGTTCGGTTATTCATAGCAAAAAATAATACTTCTTAAATTACGGTGGCTATTTTTAGCTCGCTCTAGTTACGAAATTAATTACTGGTTTTATGAACTGGTACAAATTGCCTTCAATATACCGGGGATCCTTTTTAATAATAATCCTTTTTAGTAATAAAACTTTTATAAATTACACAGATTGTGTTAACTCTTAACTCTATCATCATCGTAAATTTACCGGCTGAAACACTACATTTAATGTTTTATGTTCGTGTAAAAAGCCCGAAAGTTTGTCAATTTAACTCGGCCTATTCCATCACAATAGGTAATGAAGCCGGGAAGGCGCAGGCTCTTACAATAACAATTTCACAAAACAATATCGAAGTAGAATGAACCCGACTTATCTGCCTTCCATTTATGAGAATAATTGAAAATTTACCTCCACCGCGGGCCTCTTTGTCGGGTTATATCATTACAAATCCAACATTTTTACCATCGCTTAACAATGTAAATTCATGTTCTAATCCAATTAATTAAAGTACATTATTCCAAAATTACATGCAATTAAAAAACACACACGAAGCCATAAAAACGATTAAGAATGTAGCTTTAACCATACAAACTATTTTTCGAAATGTATATTTTTAAACAAGCTGTATTCGATGGCTCTTATATACAGAGTTCTACAATAGGGCAACGGGAATCCTTAAATTCAGGTGATTAGTTTACTTTATTGTCGGACTAAGGCAATAATAAATAAATAGTAAATTAGACGAAAACATTGGTGAGTGGAATACGGCCTGAATATAAACGAGGTTCGCCGACGCAATCACTGTCCAATTCGGCAGCTACATTCCTCTTATTTGCTTCTTCTAAATCTCATTTACTTGCACCTAAATGCCTTAACTGAGAGTAAGAAGGTTAGAGTAGCAGTTATATGAAAAATTATCCTCATAACAAATAAGTATATCAAATTGTACCGAAAGTTTTTAAACAAAGGTTTAAAGATAAAGTTAACTGGAACTTTTAATCAAATAATAATTCTATTACTTACCCCATTTTCTTCAAAAGGATGTTTTCCCCTCCGATTAAAGCTGTAAGAAACACAGCAGTAATTTAATACTTTGTTAACAAACTAATTATTTGTTAGCATTTCTTGAATATCTACAACTAGAACACAAATCTAAACAAAATAAAATCTTCAATGTTAAAGTTGCTGTATGCATTGTTCGAATTTCTTATACAATCAGTCTACTCGGAGTAACTTTGAAAAGCACTTGCTTTATTTTAGGAAGATCAGAAGAATATTTAGCGATGTTCGCCTCTCGTTTTCAATCACGAAGTTTGTGAATCGAAATTTCATTGAGCGTCGCGTCGTTGATCGCCTAATGTAATTATTTAAATAGTTTTTATGACTTCATTAAAGGTAGTCCGAAAACAAACGGAACTTTAGTCAGTAGGATTATTGAGAAATGAGAGTCGAGAATCTAGAGAGACGACATTTTCAATGTTAGTACACGCGTACATTTTATCAGAATATTCAGGCACAAAGTCCGAAGTTTTTACATTAAGTATGTATGTATGTTGAATGGCCATTCGAGCCAAAATGACAAGAGTCTAGTGGAGTAATAAATGGAAGGCTTTTGCCCAGTGAAATACAACATAAACAATTTAAAAAAGTGTATCGTGTGTAATCGTACCATAACATTATTTATTTATCAGTCTCTCGATTCATTGGAATCCGTTAAGAAAGCTAAATATACTCCTTTCTCGAAAGTGGATATTCAATTTGAATTGCGCTGAATCTATCATCACGTACATCATAGTCACTCAATCTTCACAATATAAAACTACGAAGCAAGAATAGACACGAAAAGTTTGGCAACCGAAACAAGTATTGTATCACGAACAATCTATCTTGTAATAAATGTCGGGGTGACGTGGATTCATTGTCTGATGACGTCAGAGTGCTGAGTGATACCCGACGGGCTGCTCAATTCGCTCTGAGGCTTCGGTTACATTCTTACATGGAATATATATTGTGTTTTTTCTAAATTTATTACTTTTCAATAGCCTTGTAAACACATATTATGAATCAATAAAAGTTAGCAATATAATTCGCCGGTTTATGGGGTGCACAAAAACATCTAAAAAATATAGAAATTATACAAAATCTTACGTTGCAAAATAACTATAAATGTTTGGATTCCCGTCCACGTTCTCCAATAAAACATACAATGGCGGAAATATAATTTAATTACACATATTTATTACATGCACTCTATCACCACTGTTAGTAACATTAAATTAGTACAGCGCGTGCTTGGCAAGGCGGACGGTATGTAGCGCGGAGGACAGCGGAGTCCCTGGACCGCAATGACACGTGGCGGTGTGGGATGAGAGGCGATAGCATTCCGGCGCAGGCAAGGTTCTGGGCGGCACTGGCGCCTGCGCCGGGCGGAGGCGGAAGCGCAGCGTCTCGTAGCGTCAGTGTTTTTTCTGCGGCGAGGCAAAGGCGGTGGCAGCGGAATGCCACAAACGCTTGCTGGTTGGTCTCCATAACAAATATAAATAATAGTTTATATTAACTAAAACTCGACATAAAAATAAAATGCACCGCATACGGGCTGCGATCAAGCGGCGCCACTCAGATCACTTCATTAAGCTCTCCGCTTTTAAACCTTTTATCAAAAGAGAATCTAAGGCAAGCTAGTTTCCATTGTAATGCAATTGCTTTAATCCGTTCCACGTGTAGTATTCACCTTAATCTGTTCTGTGTTGCGTTAAAAGGTAAATCATGATTATTATCCTTTTTTAAATAACCTTATAACAGGCCAACAAAAACAGTGAACGCTAGTTTTCTAGAACACGCGCGCTGGCGTGAAATTGTGTATACATTTTACGAAATATCAAATTACCAAAACGATATGTCTGAAACAAACTAATAATTCCGTTTGTGTTAAATAAAAGTATATATTTTTATCGCAGGGTCCCTACCAATCCACGGGACTGAAGTAGACTCGTATTATTAACGTGTCGGGTTCGCGAGCTTTGCCCTGTAATCTGTGCGAATTCAATTTCACTCATCTTTTAGCGGCTATATAAAGATCTGTACATGCAATAAAATTGTAACCGATCGATGTCTGTACATGGAATATAAATGAGAAAAACTAACATGCAGGCACTATATTAACGTAATAGAACCAAAAACAATGATTTTTAGATTGTTTTTCTCTTCGTCTGTGCGTTTTGGCGCGATGAACTCAGAAACGACTTAAAGGACTACAACTAAAATTGGTATGGAGGTAGCTGACACCCTGTATTAACATTCAAGCTACTTTTTATCCTAAGAAATGTAGTGTTCCCGTGGGGTGACGTAGGATATGATGGGACTGGATTACACGCCTTAAGTGATAATGAAATGGGACGGGGTCGATATTGGTATATCGACATTTCCCCTCCCAAAAAAAAAAAAACACAAAAAAATAATAACATAATTCGTAGTTTTAGGTTTTAACCATTTAAGGGGAGAAATGGGATTGAAATTAGGTTAAGAGTAGTATCTATTTATTTTAAGTATACAAAACATATTGTAAAGTACAATTATTCACGCAAACGAAGCTGCGGGCGAGAGCTAGTATAAAATATGTTTCGTACTAAATCATTTCACTTTACGTAAACTTCGAATACATATCCAGCACTCACATGTTACATTGTTTTAAAACAAGTTCGAGCGCCTTCGCTGGCAGCCGCGGAGATTCAAACTCATTCAATCAGAATGGAGGCTATAAAAGTGGACTAAATCAATTTTCCCGCCGATTAATTTCGGAGCGGACATTCTGCGATCAATCTAATTCCGCGCTTTTCACTATTAAATAATTCGCCATTTATAAGCCGATAAATTGACAGCGATTGAAAGAGTTTGTAATTGCGGGGTAGGTGGTTGTGATATCTCTTTATGCTGTCCAATTGTCAGGAAACTTATTCATAAGTTTTTGAGCCATCAAAGGCGTTCCGCTGGCAATGAGCCGCATTTGTAACTTTCTTAATTCTTTACATTGTTCTTGGACGAAATTGAGGCTACTCTTAACACTACGAGCTCCATTGTTGAATATACTTTCAAAATAAATATATCCTAACTGAAATAACGGCGAATTTGTTACGTAGTGGGCGAAAAAACGGATATTGAAGAAACTGTATAATTTACCAATAAGGATCACACGAGGCAGATGTTAGTTAAAAAAATTACATGTCGGATTCTGACGATTCGACAGAAAAATATTTCCTCCCGTTTTATTAAGCGGTGGGACTTTCGTTTTTTGTATATTTGAAGACAGCTATCAGTCCTGTTATGTTACGTTAATTTTGTGTTTACCTTTTAAAGCCAATAAATATTATAATATTCATAATTTTGATCAATACAATTTATATTTGAACGTTTTCAACAAAAATTAGTTGGCAGGGAGCCTACAGTAGAATAGCATTCTTTATTTGTAGAAACCATTACGTTTTTATACAAAAAACTTTGCGGGAATTGTCTAGCTACATTTTTAAAAGGATTTGTGTTAATTAAACGCTGTTATAATGACAAGCGAAACTTTCGCGCATAAAAAGCGTAACGACATATTGTACCTTTGGGGAATTTTACACTGTGTTGTAGAGTCTGAATCTCAGAGTCGTAAATGTAGCAATTGTAGTTAAATTTATAACGTCAAAGACCTGCACAGCTGAGGGCCGTCAACCCAATAACTACACTCATCCACGCTTATCTCGAGACGCTCATTACAATCGAATGAGGAGTCCCTGGAGTGTTCTAATACTGCATTGTCCTGTTGGAGTGTCCTTCGCGTAATAATATTGCAAGGGTAATGTACAGGGTTTACATAAGAATCTGTGTCGTTCAAGGTTTCAGCAAGACGTAGAAATAATCAATACAATAAGCGTTTGTGTAAGAAAAATACATAATTTTGTTTCTACTCTGTCTTACCTTCTACCTGCCTTGTTTATTTAGATTATCTGCGGTCTTTTGGCGTGGTTGTTATACTATTTTCAAAATAATAGGATCATTTTTTCTCTATTATGCATGCATTGTTTCAGATACGAGTATGTCTTCTTAATATAAACGACAAGCATTTATATTGTAATCTAATAGTATTAACATATCCAATATATTGAAATGTGAAAAGAAAAAAACTGTTGTTAATATTTTGGCAACAGCTTAACAAGCACAACCCAAAAGACCGTGGACGATTTATACTTGAACGACAAATGATGCTATTAACAGTGCTGCCTAATTCAGTTTCGTAATGACATATTTTCCACTTGAATTTGCATGGTACCTATCGTAAGAATTGTATCTGGTACCGAACCCAATTTCACTGCTCTTATAACCATTAGGCATTAAACATAAACGTTACATGTTTATTAATAGTTTTAACTCTTCATGTAAAAAACACGTAATGCAAATATAATAGAAACATATTTTTATTTTCAGGTCAGGTTTCAGGTCAGGGGTGCTCCTATCTAGTGGTCATGGCCTGTCCTAGAATAGGTGCTACGAGTACGCGACCTCGGCCCCCCGAGCTACTGCAGTCACTACAAACATTCCCTTCCATGACTGCAGTATCCACTCCTACAGGCCATACTCTCCTTTCCCATTATATCCTCTACTCACAAACCCTATTTCCTTTCCCCCGCTGATGATGGGCAGCAGCGTCGTCAGCGCGAGTTCCCTCCTGGTGCTCGCCAACCCGCCTGCCAAGCGTGGCGAGTATTGGCAAATACCCCTCAATGGCGACACAAAAATTGACCAGGCCCCCAGTCCCCGGCAGCCCCACTATTCCTGGCGATGGTAGCAGCCATGGTTACGGTGGGGCAGGGGGTGCTAAGAATCCCCGGGTTGGCCCCGGCTACCACCCCCGACGACGACTGGCCCTGGTAACACACAACATACGCACTTTGAGAACAGACGAGAAGATTGTCGAACTGGAAGAAGAATTGAGCGGGTTACACTGGGATATTCTGGGGTTATCGGAAGTCCGAAGAATCGGGGAGGATATGATAACCCTGAAGTCTGGTAACCTGCTCTTCTACCGGGGGGACGACCAACAGTCCCGAGGAGGTGTCGGATTTCTCGTCCACAGGTCTCTCATCAACAACATCGTATCCATCGCAAGTGTGTCGAGCAGGGTAGTATACCTTATACTCAGAATATCAAAAATATATTCGTTGAAGGTCATACAGGTATACGCGCCGACCTCGACACACCCAGATGAAGAAGTAGAGGACATAAGTCGGGCCATACATACTTCCAAAACCTACTTCAATGTTGTTATGGGGGACTTCAACGCAAAGTTGGGCAAGAGAAGCGAAGCAGAGTTGAAAGTGGGGCAATTTGGACATGGGCAACGGAACCTCAGGGGTCAGAGGCTGGCCGACTTTCTGGAAAAAGAGAGACTCTTCGCGATGAACTCTTTTTTCCAGAAGCCGCCTCACAGGAAATGGACCTGGTTGAGTCCTGACGGTTCTACGAGAAATGAGATAGATTTCATCTTGACGACGAATAGACGGATGTTCAGTGATGTCTCTGTGAAGGGTGAAAACCGGTAGTGATCACCGAATGGTTAGGGGCAAATTGAATATCAACGTCCAATTAGAAAGGCGCCGCTTGATGAAGTCTACGCTCCGACCTACTCGCGCTCATATCCAAAACCCCGAGAGCTTTCAACTCGAGTTGCCAAATCGCTTTGATTGTCTAAAAGAAAACCTTGCAGTGGACGAGTTAAACAGCGGTTTGGTAGAAGCTGTCCATACGGTGGGATCTAAGTATTTTAGACCTCGCCGTAGAGATAGACCACAAAAACTCTCGATCCAGACTCTTGACCTCATGGCCGAACGTCGATCTTTGACGCTGCAGTCTTCCTTTGACGCCGAAGCATATCGGCGGCTCAATAGACGAATCTGGAAGTCCTTGCGACACGATGTCCGTGCTCACAATACTGTGAGTATTAAGGAGACAATTGAGCGGAACGGAGGCTCCAAAGTGTTTGCAAGAGACTTGTCTATTAGGCAAAGCCAGTTGTCTAGGCTGAAAACGGATGATGGCCGCGTGGTATCGACTAGGGCAGAGGTATTAAGAGAGATCGAGAGGTTCTACGGACAGCTTTACACCTCGGTTGCTGAACCTACTGTTAGCTCGGCCGAAGACCCGAGAGCCGAGTTAATCCGACACTTTAGCGATGATATCCCGGACATCAGCCTGTTTGAGATTGAGATGGCCCTCAAACAACTTAAAAACAATAAGGCGCCGGGTGAGGACGGAATCACTTCAGAGCTTCTGAAAGCGGGAGGAACGCCGATACTAAAAGTCCTTCAGAGGCTCTTCAATTCCGTTCTCCTCGAGGGCTCAACGCCGGAGGCATGGAGCAGGAGCGTGGTGGTACTGTTCTTCAAAAAAGGTGATAACACTTTGCTGAAGAACTACAGGCCCATCTCGCTCCTGAGCCATGTCTATAAGTTGTTTTCAAGGGTCATCACAAATCGTCTCGAAGGCAAGTTTGATGACTTCCAGCCTCCAGAACAAGCCGGTTTCCGAAAAGGCTTTAGTACCATAGACCATATTCATACGCTACGGCAGGTTATACAAAAAACCGAGGAGTATAACTTGCCGCTTTGTTTAGCGTTTGTGGACTATGAGAAAGCCTTTGATTCGATCGAGACCTGGGCTGTGCTACAGTCTCTTCAGCGGTGCCACATAGACTATCGGTACATCGAAGTGTTCAGGTGTATATACAACAACGCCACCATGTCGGTCCGAGTACAGGATCAGAGCACGAAGGCTATTCCACTACAGAGAGGCGTGAGACAGGGAGATGTCATATCTCCGAAACTGTTCACTGCCGCGCTGGAAAATGCCTTCAAGCTCTTGCAGTGGAAAGGATTCGGCATCAACATCAACGGCGAGTATATCACTCACCTTCGGTTTGCCGACGATATTGTAGTATTGGCTGTATTGTAGAATAGCTGGAAGACCTTAGCACTATGCTCGAAGACCTCAATCGAGTCTCCCAACAGGTGGGTCTTAAAATGAACATGGATAAAACGAAGATCATGTCGAATATCCATGTTGTGCCCACCCCCATTGGAGTTGGGGGCTCGACTCTCGAAGTTGTAGACGAATATGTCTATTTAGGACAAGTGGTCCGGTTCGGCAGGTCCAACTTCGAGAGAGAGGTCAATCGGCGAATCCAACTCGGTTGGGCAGCGTTCGGGAAACTTCGCGACGTCTTCTCGTCCAAAATACCTCAGTGCCTTAAATCGAAAGTCTTCGATAGTTGTGTGTTACCAGTGATGACATACGGCACCGAGACGTGGCCTCTCACTGTGGGCCTCATTAAAAGGCTCAAAGTCACTCAACGAGCCATGGAGCGGGCTATGCTTGGTGTTTCCCTACGAGATCGAATCAGAAATGAGGAGATCCGTAGGAGAACCAAGGTTACCGACATAGCCCATAGGATTGGCAAGTTGAAGTGGCAGTGGGCCGGGCACATTGCTCGTAGAACCGATGGCCGTTGGGGCCGAAAGGTTCTCGAGTGGAGGCCACGTACAGGCAAGCGAAGTGTCGGACGCCCGCCTACAAGGTGGACGGACGATCTGACTAAGGTTGCAGGAAGTCGCTGGATGCAGGCCGCTTCCAACAGATCATTGTGGAGATCATTGGGGGAGGCCTATGTTCAGCAGTGGACTTCCTGTGGCTGATATGATGATGATGATTTTTATTTGAAATTTCGGCTATTGACGCGAGAAACATGATGACTATTTATAAATTCCTTTCATATCTTTACAAGACAGCTTTCCAAGACTTGTCTTAACTTTAATGGCATCAGGGTAAAAAATAGACTAGTCATATTTGTAGGAATATCTTCAGTTATACTAAAAGTAGTGTTAATTTGGCCTCTCATCCCGAACTATTTGGTCTATAGCGCTCGTTCAGCCAACTCAACTGCACATAACCGTATCATTGTAATATTCTTAATAGGTTCCATTTTCATAACGTCAGCAAATTCAATAATGGAAACTAACGGCTATAATAATATAGTGATTATATTGGTCCTAAGGCTTAATAAGCGTCTATTTAGGTGAGGCAATGATAATCTTGGCTCAGTTGAGTACCTATAGGACTCTAAAACCGTAGGTGGCGTAAAACTATAATTTTTATTTTTGCTGTCGTAAGCAGCGCAACAAATGGTTAGCGGTTACCACTGCTGATGGCCTCAACAATACCAGAGACCGACAAGCCGTTGCCTGCCTGCCTACAAAGGACAAAAAAGGAAGGAGGGATGGGGGAGGAAGAGCGACCCATTCATGCTGTGATCAAATGACTACGGGGTCGCTCTACCACTTTGTAATTGTTACGACTAGGTAGCAGGTACCTACTATTTATTTTTTGCATAATGTTAGTGTGGTGTTCCTTAAAGTGTTTTAGAACAGAGAATTTATAAAAATTCTTTGGTCATATTGTATTAAGTTATTTGATGGTAATATTAAGTTATTTGAACATATATAAATATGTTCAAATAACTTAATATTCTATTTTTTATGAATTATGCATCAATATGCCGCTCAGTTTTCATTAAGGATTATGTGGCTGACATAAGTAATCTTTCTTACAACACAAATAGATTCATATGACATTTAAGTTATTTGAATTAGGGATTAGGGTCTGGTAGGCGCGTTATTTATTAAACATTTCCGCCCACACTCGTCTCACAGGCCGCTGACCTCTAAGAAAGCTTCATGTTTCTCTCGAACGCACATAGAGGTGCTCTGTTGATGCTTATATGGTCTCCTTTTTTTTCGTACACAAATAAATCCCTTTACGAATCTTTATAGGTATGTGGAACTCACCGTTCTACTACCTTATAATTATGGGCAAACGCCTCCCTATATGGAGGCGGTCCCTGATAGCAATGTCGGGACGATCTCAATAGATATAATAGAGAATGGACGAAAATGCAGTATGAAAGAGACTTTTAAATCTCCGTCCGCATCTGAGCTAAAATAAATTATTTTTATCCATAAAATGAAGAAGAAAATTTGAATTAGGACGCTTATTGGCTCATGGTAGTTAACATATTTACATAAATAATACTTCTGGTAGAAAAGACGTAATAGTGCCAAGCCCAACACAGCATTATCATTTTCCATATTAAATTATTAAAAGTGACAATTAAAAAAACCCAGTCGCATAATACGAGATTTTAGGCCTCTTTCACCATCTTCAAGTAGACCTTTGATTAGTAACGTTTTGATTAAGGCTTTACTTGTTAGTTGAGAACGAGGCCCGCAGTGTAATGAACTAGAGCTGATGAAGGAAGGAAAGGAAAGCAACGCAACCTTATATCTGTTATCATCAGAGTATCTCTAACCTTCTCATAGCGGCTCAACCCCGAGAGTATCATTGAACTTCCCGAGCGGAGTGTTATTATAAGACAATTTAAAAAGAAATTTGCCACAAGGATGTATGTGTGGTGCGGTTGGCTGGTTGCGGTGTCGGCGCTGCGTCAAATGAAAAAAGTTTCGTACACGCTCGACGGTATCGGTTTAAACTTGCTCAGTGCTTTGTGCCCTTCGCGATATTAAATGCGCTCCAGGGACGCAGTCGGCGCCAGCTGCGGGGTCACGACTCACATGAATAGTTGGTCATAACAACAATCCCACGGTTACATCACAATAATAAGCTCTGTTATAGATGTTATAAACACAGACAAGTCACAGTTGACACCAACTTTTTGAATATCAGTCCCATACATACTAACGCCCTTCCTTCCCAATTATTTGATGCTTAAAATTCTGTTTGTCTATATGTTCAACGAAAGCATACATTTTTCACAAACAAAACTTCGCTATAATGCATCGAATTTCACGTAAAAAATTCCTGCAATGGTTTCTCAATAGATCTTGTGGTATTTCTGAGCGGATATGAAGCGCACATCGACTCTATCTCGCGAGACGCGGCGGCTCTGTACTCGAGTACCTGCCGCGAATAAATTGCTTATTACAAACTTAGCGGATTCGGCAACTCTTCACAAGCACACTGGCAGCGCGTACGTGCTCGATACTTCTACCCACTGAACCACTGCAGGATCTACATTCAAATTCAATATAATTATTCGAATAGTTTCTATAGATCCACGTTTTTTGTATAGAAATCATAGCTGCACTGTGCACAAACACACATGCAATGAAAAGATAATAATTTATTGAATCCATTAGGATGATCTACATCATTTAGATTCAGTCATTTTTTTATGTACCACCCGGTTCGGAAAACGGTTTTCATTAGAGAAAAAACGGGCAAGAAACTCTAATGCATTGTAACCAAGTAATAAAATTGCTAGAAGTCGCTGATGATGGCGCTCTCAATGGATCGCTGAAAAGATAATTGGGGCTTCTTCAGCAGTAAACTGTGGCTGAAAATCATAGAAAATTCTAGAATAATCTCTAACTTTCAAGAGAATCGTAGTAGTAGTACGAGTATTTCGGCGCAAGTGGTTCCGCTGCCTAATGACGTGAAATCTAGCTCCGTGCAATATACGCCGCACATCTGTTGCGAGACTAATTGATGCCACTCACGGCACCCACTGCATTTTTGGGATTAATTAAACACCAACAGTTTATTTTTCTTTAAATGTACATAGTTAAAGTTGAAGAAATAAAACATGATCAAGTCTTCTTGTCAATTACATCTTAAGAATCATATTTTTCCATTACATTGGATAGTTCCAGCAAACAAGCAAGCGTATCTTGTGACAACCTGATGATAAGAGGTCACTGCCCCCTGTAAACATCGACATCACATGTATTTTAGTACGTTTCCCCACAGCAGCAAGTTAAACTGATAATACTATCAATAATTAATTAAATATAATATGTAGATAGGACACCCAATATAGAAAAACAAGTAAAAACAAAGTTAAAACTGCTGAAAGGCCTACACTGAAAGCGAAGCAAATGTCAATAGACACAAATAATTTATAGAGAGTCGCCCTTTGGCATTTAGTTTTGAGTTTATTAGATTAGCTCGATCGGGCCGGGCACGGCACATTGGGTTAGTATGCCGAGTGGCGAAGTTTTATCCAAATTTCACTTTGCGCCCAATTTACATTACAAAAACTAGTTTGACGAATATAGGAAATAAAAATCAGTGTAACAAGAAAAGAAACACAACGTTATGGCTTATTTCCTTGACGTGTGATATGACAGATTTGCTAATATTTCGTAAGTACTCTCCATAGAATGTACTCTGTGGTATCTGTATCAGCCCATATACGTCCCACTGCAGGGCACGGGCCTATTCTACAATCGAGAGTACGATTGAGAGTGGTTAGGCCATATAGTCCACCACGCTGGCCTAGTGCGGGTTGGCGGACTCTGTGGTACTCTCACAAAATCACACTTTCATTATAATATACCCTACTAAGCAGTTTTGTGTTTTATGTCTATAATATTCACATTAAAAGTATATTTATTATATTTACCGAGTGTGTATATTTATTTTAATATATTGTTTTCAAGTGTCTACATAACATGACCAGAAAATAGTCATAAAACTTCATCGACCGAGCACATACCTTATTATTTTGTTAATCGTCACGGGTTGTGTGACGGGTACCCACAGGACAGGCTTGTTGAGAGTGGGGCCTTTGGAAATACTATTGTACATTTTTATGTCAATAAATGATTATTATTATTACATATATTGATTTCGTTAATGATAAAAGTAAATTAATCCTAAATCATAAACTTAATTAGTTAAATAATAAGTATCATAAAATCAAATTTCTCAGTGCAGCGGTGAGAAGTTTCCGACTACTGTAACTAGTTACATGTCATTAGTTTTAATGTTTTAATTACATAGTGAATTTGTAAAGTTAGGTTACACGTGACATTGTTGACAAAGTATTTGTAAAACAACAAAAGTCATCACTCACGGGTGGTGGGTCTCTCATATGTGAGAGGTCGGGTAAGTACCACCGCAATGTTTATTTTTTCCGCCAAACAGTAGTGTAAATGAACTATTGTGTTTCGGATTGAAGGATATTGTAGCCAGTGCAAATACTGGACAAATTGAGACTTAACATCTTATGTCTCAAGATGTCAAGCTCAGTAGAATGCCACGCATTTCTTTGTTTGGTTTTGCTACTGTTCATGAGTGGTCGTATCGCTTACCATCAGGCGAAATGCTCCTCTCGCAATTCATTACAATAAAAAAGAACCAAATCCACAGTGTACATTCAGCTGTAAACGATGAAAAAAACACTCACGCTATTGAGTTAGATGAATGCAGTGTTTCTATTTTAGTGTTTTCCCACAAACCATTCAGTCACGAGCAAAATAGCTGTGGGTTGAAAGAGAAAGCCAATAAATCTCGTTCATAATACATCTTGTTAATCTCAGCACCGCATTTCGATTATTGGTTTCCTTAGGTTATGTTTTACTGAGCAATGAAAACTTTACTAGCTCTTTGACATTTTATTTACGTTTCATATTTTTCTGGTTGTGTCGCGCGGAATAAAATAATAATGAAGTGGAATTAACGCGAAAAGTTTTGTGGTCGAAATTGCATCTACCAATCTCGAAGCCACAATCAATTCCAACTCCGAGCCAAGCGCGCGACATCAAGGAAGTCATGCTGTTATCTAGTTTATGTAGGTCTGCATCGCTAATTTAATAATCCAAAATAAAAAGTGTGTTTTTTTAGATATTACATATTTTTTATATCCTCTATTTTTCCCGTCAAACATCAGTATGAACATGAACATGTAATGAAACAAATGCGTGGCCATTTCGACAGATTTTCCGCCATCATATGCGATAGTCAGTAAATGGGCGGAAACGAATATATTACCACAAGTAAAATTCTATTCGCTGATGTTACTCCCGCGGTCATAAAGAACGCGACTGTACACACATAGACATAAATAATATACGATAATATAGTAATAATTTATTATACGATGTTATTCCAGCTACTGGCCGGCTTTATCGGGCAGAGCACTTAAGACTGATTTGCATCGTGGATTCACGGATATTCGGATTCTGTTAATGGGTCGTAAATAATAAAACAATTACTATATTCTCCACATGACATTACTGCATGTAGCGAGCTCCAAATTTAATTAGTGGCTACAAATTAAAAGAAGTGAATAATTATGAAACCAAAAGTATATTTAATCCGTTCATTAATATAATGACAAATTCAGTCGGTAACTTTGTGGAATACAGTTCTCATTAAATATATTAAATACTATTTATACTGACAGCCTCTGTAGCGCAATGTATTACATGCCGACTGTGAAACAAATGATACAAGACAAATGTTTGTGTGACCGACAAGGATTTGTCGCAGTTCTGTGTATTTGTGAGTCCGAAAACGACACAAGACTTAATGGATTTAAATATGGGGCCAGGACTAGGTATGTCACTGTTGGTTGTATTTCATAATAATAATCCATCCATCCATCAGCCAAAGGAAGTCCACTGCTGAACAAAGGCCTCCCCCAATGATTTCCACAGAGACCTGTTGGAGGCAGCCTGCATCTAGCGACGTCCCGCGACCTTTACCAGGTCGTCTGACCACCTTGTGGGTGGACGTCCCACGCTGCGCTTTCCGCTACGTGGCCTCCATTCGAGCACTTTCCGACCCCATCGGTCATCAGATCTATGTGCCCTGCCCATTGCCACTTCAACTTGCTAATCCGGTGGGCTATGTCGGTTATTTTAGTTCTCCTACGGATCTCCTCATTTCTGATTCGATCTCGTAGGGAATCCCCGAGCATAGCCCTCTCCATAGCTCGTTGAGTGACTTTGAGCTTCCTAATAAGGCCCATAGTGAGAGGCCACGTCTCGGTGCCGTAAGACATCACTGGCAACACACACCTATCGAAGACTTTCGATTTAAGGCACTGAGGTATTTTGGACGAGAAGACGTCGCGTAGTTTTCCGAACGCTCGACGTCGTAGACGTCGCGTAGTTGGTGAAGTGCGTGGTGGCCTGTTGGTTAACGGACTAGACGCGGCTGCCTACATGTTCACGGTGGTCGCGGGTTCGAATCCCAGGGCACACCTCTGACTTTTCGGAGTCATGTGTGTATTGATAATCAATCACCACGCACTAAAACGGTGAAGGAAAATATAGTGAGGATACCTGCATACCATAGCGATTTATAAAAAATTCTATATGTAAGTATGTAAGTCCCCCAACCCGCGCTAGGCCAGCGTGGTGGACTATATGGCCTAACCACTCTCAATCGTATTCTTGATTGTAAAGTAGGCCCGTGCCCTGCAGTGGGACGTATATGGGCTGATATAGATAGATAGATAGTTTCCCGAATGCTGCCAAACCGAGTTGGATTCCACGATTGACCTCTCTCTCGAAATTGGACCTGCCTAACCGGACCACTTGTCCTAAATAGACATATTCGTCAACAACTTCAAGAGTCGAGCCCCCAACACCGATGGGGGTGGGCACAACATGGACATTCGACATGATCTTCGTTTTGTCCATGTTCATTTTAAGACCCACCTGTTGGGAGACTCGATTGAGGTCTTCGAGCATAGTGCTAAGGTCTTCCAGCGATTCTGCCAAGACTACAATATCGTCGGCAAACCGAAGGTGAGTTATATACTCGCCGTTGATGTTGATGCCGAATCCTTTCCATTGCAAGAGCTTGAAGGCATTTTCCAGCGCGGCAGTGAACAGTTTCGGAGATATGACATCTCCCTGTCTCACGCCTCTCTGTAGTGGAATAGCCTCCGTACTCTGATCTTATACTCGGACCGACATGGTGGCGTTGTTGTGTATACACTTCATCGCTTCGATGTACCGATAGTCGATATGGCACCGCTGGAGAGACTGTAGCACAGCCCAAGTCTCGATAGAATCAAAGGCTTTCTCATAGTCCACAAACGCTAAACAAATCGGCAAGTTATACGTCTCGGTTTTTTGTATAGCTTGCCGAAGCGTATGGATATGGTCTATGGTACTAAAGCCTTTTCAGAAACCGGCTTGTTCGGGAGGCTGGAAGTCATCAAACCTGCGTTCGAGACGATTTGTGATGACCCTCGAAAACAACTTATAGACATCGCTCAGGAGCGAGATGGGCCTGTAGTTCTTCAGCAAAGTGTTATCACCTTTTTTGAAGAACAGTACCACCACGCTCCTGCTCCATGCCTCTGGCGTTGAGCCCTCGAGGAGAACGGAATTGAAGAGCCTCTGAAGGACTTTCAGTACCGGCGTTCCGCCCGCTTTCAGAAGCTCTGAAGGGATTCCGTCCTCGCCCGGCGCCTTGTTGTTTTTAAGTTGCTTCAGGGCCATCGCAATCTCACACAGGCTGATGTCCGGGATATCATCGCTAAAGTGTCGGATCAACTCGGCTTTTGGGTCTTCAGCCGAGCTAACAGCAGGTTGGGCAACCGAGGTGTAAAGCTGTCCGTAGTGTTAAAGAATATAAACTATAAATTGAAGCTGGCCGTTTCTTAGAATGTTCTTATTTTATACTTAGAATATTGTATTGACAGATTGTTGGTTTTGTTTGCTATGTGTGTTTCGATATCTTTGACTAATAAAGTAACATGATGTGATTTTATATTTTCAATTAAAATAACCATTGTGCTGTTGCTCTGCTACAATGGTTATGGGCCCAGGCTAACATTTTTGCCCAGACCAATATTAAAAGAGCTGCGACGATGAATTCAATGATGAAGTTCGAGCCGCTGGCGAAAGAAAATTTTGAGAGTTGGCGAATGCAAATGCAAGCCTTTTTAATAAAAGACGGAGTTTGGAGGTATGTCAACGGAAAGTGTCAAAGACCTGATGAGCAAAATGAGGCAGAGAAATGGGAAGCAGAAGACGAAAAGGCCAAAGCTGATATAATTCTTTCGATCAGTGCAAGTGAGTTGCGGCATGTAAGAGGGTGCACAACTTCACGAGATGTATGGTTGAAATTAGAGTCTGTTTATGCTTCGAAAGGTCCTGCAAAGAAAGCCACATTATTAAAAAGACTCATGTTGCACAAAATGAAAGAACCTGAAAATGTTCGAGATCACATGGATGCATTTTTCGATGCTGTAGATAAATTGACAGACATGGATGTAGTAATACATGATGACCTATTATCGGTTATGCTGTTGTATAGTCTACCAGGTAGTTTCGAGAATTTCAGGTGTGCTATCGAATCTAGAGATGAGTTGCCCAAGCCCGAGATTTTAAAAATTAAAATTATAGAGGAGTGCGAGTCAAGAGGGCATGACGAAGTACGAGAAGGAACTACAGAAAAAGTATTATTTACTAATCGGAAAGGCAATCCACCAATTCGGACTGAAACTGCAAGAAAGAGATTTCAGTTTAAGTGTTTTAAATGTCATCAAATTGGACACAAGTCTTCAGAGTGTACAAGAAAGTTTAAGAATAAAGCACATTACGTAGATGTTGATGAAACTGTAATGAATCTTAATGTTTCAGGTGCTGACACCAATACATGTCTAATAACAAACATTCAAAAGGATGATTGGGTAATCGACAGTGGGTGTACGTCACATTTAAGTAATGATGCGAGCAAATTCGGGAACACTTTAGTGAAGACAAATTGTAAATTAAATTTGGCTACAAATACAACTGCAATTGTAACAGGTAAGGGTACCGTAACATTATCAGCATATAACGATCATACAAAAAGCGTAATGGAATTCCGTAATGCGTTATTTGTACCGGAATTGCGAACTAACCTTATTTCAGTTTCTAAGATTACCGATAGCGGCTATGACGTCATTTTTACCCGGGATGCTGCTAAAATTATTGATAAAAACGGGGAAGTTAAGATGACAGCTTATCGCAAAGGTAATTTGTATTGTGTGCAAAAATATGAATTTGCATATGCTATAAGTTCGGACATTGGCTTACGCGTTTGGCATGATCGATTAGGGCATCTAAATGGAAAAGATGTAGTTAAACTTCTGAACAAGTTAGGTGCGAATATAGATATGAAAGAGGTACGACAGTTACAAGATTGCGATATTTGTGCTGAAGGCAAGATGACTGCACTTCCATTTTCAAATTGTTCTGAATCCTGTAAGGAAAAATTGAGAATTGTTTATTCCGATATAGTAGGCCCTATGAAATGTCAATCAAGAGAGGGTGCAAAATATTTTATTACTTTTATAGATGATTGCACAAGATGGTGCGAAGTTTATTTTTTGTCATCAAAAAGTAAAGCTTTGGATGCATTTAAAATATATAAAAGTAATGTTGAGAAATTACAAGATCTTCAAATCAAATTTTTCCAGAGTGATAATGGCGGTGAATACTGCAACAGAGAATTCGATGAGTTTTTGCGTCAAGAAGGAATTTCAAGGAGGTTAACAGTTGCTTATACACCGCAGCAAAATGGAATTGCCGAGAGAATGAACAGAACGCTGGTGGAGATGGCCAGATGCATGTTATTGAACTCTGAACTTTCAAATTGTTTTTGGGCAGATGCAGTGGATACAGCTTGTTATATTAGGAACCGATGTCCAAATAGTAAACTGGGAGGTAACATTCCTTATGAGAAATGGTTTGAAAAACAACTATCTATTGAACATCTCAGAAGATTCGGATGCAAAGTGCACGTTCTCGACAAAAATCCGAATAAAGATAAATTTGTTGCTAGAGCTAGACCAGGCATATTTATTGGTTATCCAAAACTGAATAAAGGATATCGTGTTTGGATACCAGCGGAAAATAAGTCTGTAATTACAAGAGATATAAAGTTTTATGAAGAATGGCAGCCTAACACTAAGGTTCAAGAAGAGAGTGATTCGTTAAGCAAGAATAATAATAAAGAATTTATTGAAGTTATTTTCTTCAAAGAAAAGGAGCTTGAAGAAACATATAACGAACAAGAGATGCAAGAAGTTTGTTTAGATAATAATAGAGAAAACACAGATATAGATAACCGTAGAGAAAATTTAGACACAGAGGATTCCACTGTGAGAAAACGTTTAAATAGTGTTGATTCATATGAACTACCCTCAACATCACAGAGAGCCCGTGGACGTCCAAAATTATTACGCACTGGTAATGTCGGTCGTCCCAAAAAGGTCTTCAAGACGGTTAAAGTAAAAGAACCGCAACATTTCGAAGTGAATCAAGAGGAACGGGACGTTAATTTTGAAAATTCTGACGATTCTTTTGAAGATTGTAATAATTTTATAGGAATAGCCGAAATTACTCTGAAAGAAGCATTAAACAGTGAAGAAAAAGATCAGTGGGAAAATGCAATATTATCAGAGATACGGAGCTTGATACAGAAAGGCACATGGGAACTAGTGAAGAGGCCGGAGTATAGAAATGTCATAGGTTGTCGATACATTTTAACTAACAAACTTCAGGTTGATAGAACGATGAAGAAAAAGGCAAGATTAGTAGCACAAGGATTTAGTCAACGATATGGCGTTGATTATGACAAAACTTTTGCACCAGTTGCAAGACTACAAACCATTAGATTGATGGCTGCTTTAGCTGTTGAATTAGGAATGGAAATACACCAAGTAGATATAAATACGGCGTATTTGAATGGTTCACTAGATGAGGAAATATACATGGAGATTCCGAAACTACTAAAGGAATGCTTAATCAAAATTACTATAACCGAAGGAGAGGACGCATTGACTGTAAGTCGAGCGAATGAAATGTTAGAAAGACTTAAAAACGGTTGTGATACTTGTATGCTTAGAAAATCATTATATGGATTAAAACAGGCTGGTCGTCAATGGAACATTAGATTAGATGAAAAACTCAAAGAAATGGGATTGAAGCAGAGCGTCAATGAACCATGTCTCTATTTTAAGCAAAGAGATGGAAAACATTTGTACGTATTAGTTTACGTTGATGATATTCTCATTGCATCGGAAGAGAAAGAATGGATATCGAAATTTAAAAAGGATTTATCCAATGAGTTTAGTCTAAAAGATTATGGACCGGCAAAATATATTTTAGGGATTGATTTTACTCGACTTGACAATGACAATGTCATTATTTTATCTCAAGAAAAATATATTAATAGTATTTTAGAACGTTTTAATATGCTTTCGTGTTCCCCATGCAAAACTCCAATGGAGATTAATAGTAAAAAAATTGATACCAAGAAAAAGACGGACAGTGATGTAATTCAGGAGAAATGGCCGTTCAGAGAATTGATTGGTTCGTTGATGTACTTAAGTGTTGGGACCCGACCAGATATAGCAAATTCGGTTACTAAACTATCGCAATTTGCTACTTGTCCTGAAGAGTCTCATTGGAAGGCAGCAAAACGCATCTTGCGATATCTGAAAGGTACTGTAAAGTATGGACTCGTATTTAAGAAAACAAATAAAAACGTACAAGGATTCTCAGACGCAGACTGGGGAAATTGTTTAATTGATCGTCGTTCATATTCGGGATATGCTTTCATTTTAGGAGGTGCTTGTATTTCTTGGCAATCGCGTAAGCAACGTACAGTAGCTACTTCAAGTTGTGAAGCTGAGTACGTAAGTCTGTCAGAGAGTATGAAGGAAGCTGTTTATTTGAATAGTTTGCTAAACGAAATAGGACTTTCAAGGTACAGTAAAATTATGTTATATGCTGATAATCAGGGCGCGATATATTTGGCACAGGATCCCTTATTTCATGCTCGTAGTAAGCACATTGACATTAAACATCATTTTATAAGGGATGTGTTGAAAAATAATTCAGATATTGACTTGTGTCATATACCTACTGTCGATATGGTGGCTGATATATTGACCAAACCCTTATCTCAGGTCAAACATGCTCAGTGTGTCAGTGCCTTAGGCATTAAGGGTCAATAATAGGTATTTCGGTGTATTTAACTACCTAGCTTCAATTTAAAGGGGCGTGTTAAAGAATATAAACTATAAATTGAAGCTGGCCGTTTCTTAGAATGTTCTTATTTTATACTTAGAATATTGTATTGACAGATTGTTGGTTTTGTTTGCTATGTGTGTTTCGATATCTTTGACTAATAAAGTAACATGATGTGATTTTATATTTTCAATTAAAATAACCATTGTGCTGTTGCTCTGCTACACGTAGAACCTCTCGATCTCCCTTAATACCTCTGCCCTCGTCGATAACACGCGGCCGTCGTCCGTCTTCATCCTAGACAACTGGCTTTGCCCAATAGACAAGTCTCTTGCAAACACTTTGGAGCCTCCGTTCCGCTCAATTGTCTCCTTAATGCTCACAGTATTATGAGCACGGACATCGTGTCGCAAGGACTTCCAGATTCGTCTATTGAGCCGCCGATATGCATCGGCGTCATCGGAAGACTGCAGCGCTAAAGATCGACGTTCGGCCATGAGGTCAAGATTGTGGATCGAGAGTTATTGTGGTCTATCTCTACGGCGAGGTCTAAAATACATAGATCCCACCGTATGGACAGCTTCTACCAAACCGCTGTTTAGCTCGTCCACTGCAAGGTTTTCTTCTCGACAATCAAAGCGATTTGTCAGCTCGAGTTGAAAGCTCTCGGGGTTTTGGATATGGGCGCGAGTAGGTCGGAGCGAAGATTTCACCAAGCGACGCCGTTCCTATTGGACATTGATATTCAGTGTGCCCCCAAACATTCGGTGATCACTGCCGGTTTTCACCCTGTTGATCACAGAGACATCTCTGAATATCCGTCTATTCGTCGTCAAGATGAAATCCATCTCGTTTCTCGTAGAACCATCAGGACTCAGCCAGGTCCATTTCCTGTGAGGCGGCTTCTAGAAAAAAGAGTTCATCGCAAAGAGTCACTCTTTCTCCAGAAAGACGACCAGCCTCTGACCCCTGGAGTTCCGTTGCCCATGTCCAAATTGCCCCACTTTCAACTCTGCATCGCTTCTCTTGCCCAACTTTGCGTTGAAGTCCCCCATAACAACATTGAAGTAGGTTTTGGAAGTATGTATGGCCCGACTTATGTCCTCTACTTCTTCATCTGGGTATGTCGAGGTCGGCGCGTATACCTGTATAACCTTCAATGAATATCTTTTTGATATTCTGAGTATAAGGTATACTACCCTGCTCGACACACTTTCGATGGATACGATGTTGTTGATGAGAGACCTGTGGACGAGAAATCCGACACCTCCTCGGGACTGTTGGTCGTCCCCCCGGTAGAAGAGCAGGTTACCAGACTTCAGGGTTATCGTATCATCCCCGATTCTTCTTCGAACTTCCGATAACCCCAGAATGTCCCAGTGTTACCTGCTCAATTCTTCTTCCAGTTCGACAATCTTCTCGTCTGTCCTCAATGTGCGTATGTTGTGTATTACCAGGGCCAGTCGTCGTCGGGGGTGGTAGCCGAGGCCAAGCCGGGGATTCTTAGCACCCCCTGCCCCACCGTAACCATGACCACTACCATAGCTAGGAGTAGTGGGGCTGCCGGGGACTGGGGGCCTGGTCTCAATTTGTGTCGCCATTATGGGAGTATTTGCCAATACTCGCCACGCTTGGCAAGCGGGTTGGCGAGCGCAGTAAGGAACTGGCGTTAATGACGCTGCTGCCCGTCATTAACCGGGGAAAGGAAATAGGATTTGTGGGTACAGGATGTTATAGGAAAGGAGAGTATGGCCTGAGGAAGTGAATACTGCAGTCACGGAATGGAAGTTAAGGTGACTGCAGTAGCTCGGGGGCCGAGGTCGCGTACTCGTAGCACCTATACTAGGACAGGCCATGACCACTAGATAGGAGTGTAGCTGCATGGTAGCATCATCACGCATCGACGCTTAGTTCCAGACTAAAGGCTGAATTCGCACCGCGACGTATTTATGTTACCACAGTGCGCATGCGCCCCCGCTCCGCCGATCTCACTGCGACGGTGGCGCCACAAAGCGTAGTTCGTGGTGCGACACACTTGGACACTAGGCTGACGCTATTCGTCGCTACATAATATGCGCGGCTCTGACTAAGCATTACTCGCGATACCCAAAAAGTGTACATATATACGGTGTAAAGTTCTAATAAATTACTCCAGTTTTCTAAGCGATTTTATTTTGTCATCCACGCAACAACCCCTCACAATTGGTGACCCCGACGTGATCAAGAACAATGGCAACACCTACAAGAGAAGCTTGCGATCAAGAACTCTCTGGCGTTTCTACGAGTGTACGCATACCACCCATATGGCGCGACAGGCTGCGTCTGTGGTTTGCTCAGTTCGAAGCTATCGTCGCTCCACAGAAAAAGGGCGATAAAGCCATGTACGAGCTCGTCATCGCACAACTGGAACGGCAAGACATCGACGAGATCGCCGACATCATTTTGCGTCCTCCTGATAACGAAAAGTACGCAGCAATCAAAAGCCGCTTACTTCAGGTATACCAAGAATCCGAGCAGCGTCAAGTGCAAAGATTGTTGTCAGAAATGGAGCTAGGAGAAATGAAGCCATCACAACTCCTACGTCGTATGAAGAATCTCGCCGGTGATAACATCTCCGAATCAACGTTGCGTATTATGTGGACGAATCATCTCCCCCAGTCTATCCGCGCTGTTCTCGCGGTAAGCGAGAATATCGCTAAGCAGTCGGACATCAACGAACTCGCGCTCATGGCGGACAAGATTTTGGAACAGTCGCGTCCTGAACTCGCCACAATTTCATCCGCTCCAAGCCATACTGCCTCAACGGACATGTCCATACACGAAAAAATCGACATGCTAACTAGGGAGATAGCTGAATTAAAGGCTCAGCGCGGACCATACAGATCAAGACGACCTTTTCGACGTAATCGCTCTAATTCAAGATCGCAAAGCAGACAGCGTGTGCCTCGTAGTGCTACGCCTCATCGTTTTGAAGTGCCAGCCGTGTGCTTCTATCACCGCAAATTCGGCAATCAGGCAAGAAAATGTACTCGACCTTGCAAATTTGAAGATAGCACGACTGTCTCGGAAAACTAAACCACGCGTTGGCTGAGGCGGGATCCGGCGCGAACAACGCATCACACCGCCTATTTATCACCGACAGAAACTCACATCTACGATTTTTAATTGACACGGGCGCAAACGTCTCTGTTATACCGAAGCAAAAGGGAAAGAGTGTAACTCCAACACCTTTCCAACTATACGCTGCTAACAACACGACAATACCCACTTATGGCGAGAAAACAATGGTGCTTGATTTGAACCTGCGAAGACCATATTTATGGAAATTCGTCGTCGCCGCAGTCAGTAAGCCAATCATAGGTGCTGATTTTTTAAAACACCACAAAATTCTCGTCGACATAGGAGGTCGCTGTCTCATTGATAAGGTCACGAACCTGCATGTCAAGACGTCGGTTACATACTCTACTGAGCCAACTGTAAGAAGCATTGATGACCATCAACCATTCCATCAAATACTCGCCGAGTTCCCAGACATCATAAGACCGTCTTCAATGAAGGAAATACCTAAACACCGCGTCGAACACCACATCGAGACTACAGGTCCACCGTTACATTGCAAAACGCGACCATTACCACCACACCGATACTTAGCTGTCAAAAATGAATTTAAAATCATGATGCAGCAGGGGCTTTGCCGTCCTAGCAAAAGTCCCTGGTCAAGCCCTTTGCATGTGGTACCGAAGAAGAATGGAGACTTACGTGTCTGTGGCGACTATCGAAGACTTAACGCCGTCACACTGCCAGATCGCTACCCGGTGCCACGTCTTAAGGATTTCACATACCTTCTCAACGACAAGAAAATATTCACCACATTAGATTTGAACCGTGCGTATCAGCAGTTACCCGTTTATGGTCCAGATATTGAGAAGACTGCTATAACTACGCCATTCGGTTTATTCGAATTTCCGCGAATGTGCCCCGGCCTCAAAAATGCTGGCCAAACATTCCAACGTTTTATTCATCAAGTACTCAACGGCTTCGATTTCGCATTCCCTTTCATTGATGACGTAATACTGGCATCGAAAGACATAGATCAACACTATGAAGATCTCCGTGCCGTTCTGCGAAGGTTAGATGAATACGGAATAACAATAAATCCGTCAAAATGTGTCTTCGGAAAGGAAAACGTCACATTCCTCGGTTACGATGTCTCCAGCGAGGGTATTAAGCCACCGTACGAAAAAATCAAGGCCATCGCGGAATATCCGAAGCCAGTAACCGTGCAAGAATTGCGTCGGTTCTTGGGAATGGTCAACTTTTATCGTGACAACATTCCCAACGCAGCGCACACACAAGCACCACTCAACGCGTTCCTTCACAACTCCAAGAAGCGCGACAAGTCCAAAATACCATGGACAGACGAAGCATCACATGCATTTGAAGCATGTAAGATTAGCATCCAAAACGCAACCTTACTCGCTCACCCGTCACCGTCTTCCGAGCAACCAGTATCGCTTATGTGCGATGCATCGGACAAGTGCGCAGGCGCTGTACTGCAACAACGCGTAAAGAAGAAATGGGCTCCGATTGGCTACTTCTCGAAGAAATTATCCGATACGCAACAGCGGTATAGCACCTTTGACAGAGAGTTGTTAGCAGTATATATGGCTGTAAAACACTTCCGAAAAATGTTTGAAGGACGACCATTAATTATCTATACAGACCACAAACCTCTAATATACGCGTTCAACAAGCCGCCGTCGAACAGCGAGACCCAACGCCGAGCTCGCCAACTACTCTTCATCAGCGAATTCACGACCGACGTGCGTCATGTGAGTGGGTTAGACAACGTAGTCGCAGACGCACTATCACGGATCGAGGCTATCGAGACACCCACATCCATCGATTACGCTAAACTAGCAGTGGCACAAGAACACGACTCGACCATACCTGAGCTGATAAAGCAGCCCAATATAACTCTCCAAAGGATCGTTGTACCTATGACGGACAAGCACATCTACTGCGAGACATCAACACGCAATTTGCGACCTTATTTACCTGTTGACTTCCGCCGCCCCGCATTCAACGCGGTGCATAACACAAGTCATCCCGGAATTAGAGCCACGCGAAAAATCATACAAGAGCGATACTTCTGGCCATCAATGAACGCAGATATCGGCCACTGGGCTAAAGCATGCACAGACTGTCAACGATCTAAGATCCTACGCCACACACGCAGCGATATTGCATCGTTTCCGCCGAGCGACCGTTTTCAACATCTACACATCGACATAGTCGGCCCGCTACCTCCATCAGTCGACGGACATCGTTATTTATTTACCATGATTGACCGCGCAACTCGCTGGCCCGAGGCTATTCCGATGCAAAGTATCACATCTGAAGCTGTAGCCAAAGTCGTTTACGAGGCGTGGATAACACGTTTTGGCGCTCCCGTTACTATCACATCTGACCAAGGAAGACAATTCGAAAGCCAGCTGTTCCACGAACTATCAAGATTAGTCGGCGCTGAAAAAAACCGTACCACAGCGTATCACCCGCAAAGCAATGGGATTATCGAAAGATGGCATCGATCCTTGAAATCCGCACTCATGGCAAGACTCACTACCAGCAACAAATGGATCGCAGAATTACCTACCGTATTAATGGGATTGCGCACCGCCATGCGTAGCGACACCAACACAAGTGCAGCTCAGCTAACATACGAACAAGCATTACGACTCCCAGGCGATTTTGTAGCACCATCATCTAAACGAACAAATATGGACTACAACTACGTAGATCAACTATATAAGGTCATAACGCAGATGACGCCAATTTACTTTCCTCACCGCAGCTCAAAAAATATATTTGTTCACCAGGATCTAGAAAAATGCGAATCAGTTTTCCTGCGAGTAGACAGTGTGCGCAAACCTCTACAACGCCCTTATGAAGGCCCTTACCCTGTCATAGAGAGGAACGACAAATTTTTCAAGATACGACTGCCTACGCGCGTGGTTAATGTTTCAATTGATCGCTTGAAACCGGCATATACATTGAATATGGAAGAACATTGCAACGGCCAAGTCTCTCCTCTCAGTCATAAATCTATGGAAAAGGCACCGACATGTAATAACATTCCGCAGAAGACAAGATCCGGGAGAATAGTGAAAAAACCAGTACGCTTCGCTTGAGGCGGAGTACTGTAGCTGCATGGTAGCATCATCACGCATCGACGCTTAGTTCCAGACTAAAGGCTGAATTCGCACCGCGACGTATTTATGTTACCACAGTGCGCATGCGCCCCCGCTCCGCCGATCTCACTGCGACGGTGGCGCCACAAAGCGTAGTTCGTGGTGCGACACACTTGGACACTAGGCTGACGCTATTCGTCGCTACATAATATGCGCGGCTCTGACTAAGCATTACTCGCGATACCCAAAAAGTGTACATATATACGGTGTAAAGTTCTAATAAATTACTCCAGTTTTCTAAGCGATTTTATTTTGTCATCCACGCAACAACCCCTCACAGGAGCATCCCTGACCATAATAATAATAAAAACTCTTAATTTAAAACGCCACATAGTAAATACAAAATAAAAGATTAATAAACTCATTTGCAAAAAAAAGGGGCACCTAAGCAATGAACCATTTCAAATGTTACTATTGGTTTGTTTGATAATTATAGATAGTTTTGCTTTCACAATTTTGTAAATTAATAAGCAAATAATCGTTTTCGTCAGTATTATCATAAAATTTTGATAAAATTTATGGGTTTTAATGCTAAAGTTCACTAGTAGTGTATGCTCGCTAGTAGTGCATATGCTCGTGAAGTAAAAGTTAACAAAGATTTTTGTTTGTTTTTTCTTTAATAAAGTAAAAGCAGATAAATGTTTAGTATCGAGTGTGACCCCCTCTAGCTGTAATCACAGCTTGAATTCGTCTGGGTATGCTAGCGAGGATATCCCGGATACTTGCTTGCGGAATACGTTCCCACTCCGCGGTAATCACATTCTTCAGCTCTCTGATGGTCTGCGGAGCCGGTTGTACTGATCTCACGCGTCGTTTCAGAACGGCCCAGACATGCTCTATAGGATTGAGGTCGGGACTTCGAGCTGGCCAATCCAAACGACGAATGCCGACCTCTTGCACATACGCTTCCACATCGCCAGACCGGTGGGCGCGAGCGTTGTCGTCCATAAAAATTGAGTCTTCGCCTAAAGCGGCCAATGCGGGTTGTGCATGAGGAATTAGAACTTCCGTTATGTATCGATATCCAGTCAGTGAGCCGTTTTCAATGAAGACTAACTCTGTACGATCCATTGAATTTATTCCTGCCCAAAACATAACAGAGCCCCCACCATAAGGTGTGATTTCTTCAAAACAAGCCTCTGCAAAGCGTTCTCCTCGTCTTCGTAGCACTCACCGACATCGATCTTCACCGAACAGAGATATCCTGGCTTCATCGGAGAACAATACCCTATTCCAGTCTTCTTGAGTCCATGACTCAAAATTTCTAGCAAACCTAAGCCTGGCAACTCTGTGCTCACGGAGTAACTTAGGGCCGTGGGCCGGGCAATGACTGCGTATATTGGCCGCGAGAAGCCTCCTCCTGACCGTCCATAGACTAATATGCACATTTCTTACTTCTTCGAGGTTGTTCTTAAGGTCCACATACGAAGACTTGCGATTTCTCAATGCGCGACTCACAAGAAAACGATCATCCCGTGGTTGGGTACATGGTTTTCTTCCAGAACCAGGCTTAATCCTATAGAGCATGTCTGGGACGTTCTGAAACGATGCGTGAGATCAGTACAACCGGCTCCGCAGACCATCAGAGAGCTGAAGAATGTGATTACCGCGGAGTGGGAACGTATTCCGCAAGCAAGTATCCGGGATATCCTCGCTAGCATACCCAGACGAATTCAAGCTGTGATTTCAGCTAGAGGGGGTCACACTCGATACTAAACAGTTATCTGCTTTTACTTTATTAAAGAAAAAACAAACAAAAATCTTTGTTAACTTTTACTTCACGAGCATATGCACTACTAGCGAGCATACACTACTAGTGAACTTTAGCATTAAAACCCATAAATTTTATCAAAATTTATGATAATACTGACGAAAACGATTATTTGCTTATTAATTTACAAAACTGTGAAAGTAAAACTACCTATAATTATCAAACAAACCAATAATAACATTTGAAATGGTTCATTGCTTAGGTGCCCGTTTTTTTTGCAAATGAGTTTATTTAATCAAAATAAAAAACAACGTTGGGCAAACGTGTTTTCAGATGACTATGTGATGGAGTGTAGGGTTAGACAAGGTGGCTTGACTTCTCCAATGCTGTTTAATATCTATTTGAATGATCTAATTGTCGAGCTCAGCAGCATGCATGCCGGTTGTTACATAGATGGGGTAGCTTTCAACAATATCAGTTATGCTGATGATATGGTGCTGCTGAGCCCGTCTTTTTTTTTTACACACACTTTTCTACCTATTACCTTATGTGGTAATGTCTTGAGTCGTGTCCGTCAGTTTAAATACCTTGGTTACATTGTAACTGATGACTTAGAGGATGATTTGGATATTGAAAGGGAGCGGAGAGCATTGGCGGTGAGATCCAATATGCTGGTCCGCAGGTTTACACGGTGCACACCTGAGGTTAAACTCACTATTTTCAAAGCTTATTGTCAAGTATTTTACACGTGTAGCCTGTGGTATAGCCGTACTCAGAAAGCCATCAATGCTATTAGGATACAATATAATAATGGATTCAGAATGCTGATGGGCTTGCCACGCTTTTGCAGCGCCTCCGGGATATTTGCAAACTTAAATACTGACGGCTTCGTGGCAATACTAACAGCCTACTGGGTGTCATTATGGACAAATATGATTGTCCTTTAATAAATTCATTAAGTAAACTGCATTGTTAATTGTATCTACACTAACATTGTCTTCACGCTATTTCTGTTTTTGTTTTTGTTTTGTATTAATATTGTTACTAACAATTTATGGAATTGATTTCTGAAATAAAGTTTTATTATTATTATTATTATTATTAAATCTACAAAATAAAGTGCTAAAAATCGGCGGTCTTATCGCTAAAAGTGAATTCTTCCAGACAACCGTGATTTATTAATATTTATTAACCTCATTTTAATGGAGCAAACGCTCCTGTTCATTATTGAATACAAATAAAGTTAAGTACTTGAGAAAATCTGTTCTATCACTACGCAAAAACCAGAACAAAACCATCACAATCACAAAAACTAAATATAAAATCTGAAATGTAAATCAAAATACTTAATTTAAGACAACTGAGTTCTTAGTATATACCTATATTTAGCAAATGCACAAGTTAGAGGTTTTCCGTGTTATCACTTTGATGTTCATGACGGAAAAACATATTTATTGATAGGGCGAATGCCATTACAGGGCGTCTCAAAATTCCCGCATTATTTCGAAAGCAATATTTCTTTCGACGGGAGCTTGACAGCTACGCAAGTTCAAGGACTCATCCATCGAAATATAACGATTAATCAATCCACCACTGACGGCTTACATTGGATTTTAATTACCCTTTGAAGAACCGGCGATTAAAAATATATGAAACGGACATCAATCATACTCGGACTCGGCACCAACCCGACCGAGTCAATCCAAACCCTTAATATTACATTTATACATTACGGAATTTACTGAAATATTAGAGCCATGTCGCTGGGTGCTGGGTGTGTGAAGTGCGTGGTGGCCTGTTGGTAAACGGACTAGACGCGACTGCCAACATGTTCACGGTGGTCGTGGGTTCGAATCCCAGGGCACACCTCTGATTTTTCGGTGTCATGTGTGTATTGATAGTCAATCACCACGTACTAAAATGGTGAAGGAAAACATCGTGAGGAAACCTGCATATCATAGCGATTTATAAAATTTCTACGGTATGTAAGTCCGCCAACCCGCAAATATTGTGTGGCCCACAAGTATTTGTCTCGGGTCTGGGTGTTTGTGTGACCGAAAAGTCACTCGTAGTTCGTGATCCCACGACACAAGACTTGCGATTGTTTTTGTTTTTCTTTAGGCATATTATAAATGTATGTACGTATACAATACTTAAAGAGATTTATAATAAGACTAGATCTTAGTGTGAGTTCAAGGGTATGTACTATATGCGACTGTTGGGTGTATTTATTTATTTACCTCCGTTTTTGTAGGACAATAACACCCTCAAACCAATTCCCAATTCCAATAGGTATTTAATGTAAATATAGTCTTCTAAAACAGTATACACCTTCATCTATATTCAACAAATTAAATTTTGTTTCACTCTAAAATCTTCCGAGGCTCGATAACTAGAGCGGCGTGGAGGGCCTCTAAACAAGAGCAGGCACCAATTAAACCCGATGCACTCCGTACACTTACACCACTGGGGACGAGCGCAGCGCAGACACTACGCACAGCTGCACCCACCACACCCACGGCGGTAAAGCCACAACACCCTACTACATATCTATAAATACTACGTACAGTAATCAGTTATGCATAGGAAACTATTAATCGTTGAATATTCACGGTTCTTGGTACTAACACAGAGTACAGACATGAATCTAAATAGATGACGCAAGTGCCTTCAAATATGTGAAAACTAAGTGTCTAATGGCCTTATTCATATAGTATGCACTTTTGAACGACTTTTGAAAACAAAACATACATAACATAAACTCACGCCTTTTTGACAGCAGGGGTAGGCAGAGGTGTCAGGACACCCACATTTCGTCATGTATGTTCCGTCCCACGATGTTATAGGGGGCGAGCCTATCGCCATATCAGAGACAAACTTCTGACTCCGGGCTGGTAATTAACAAAAAGGTCCAATGTCACTTTGCCCGACCCGGGATTCGAACTCGTGATCTCAGTTTTGTAACCGAACCCTAGTACAACTAGGCCACCAACGCAGTCTACTCTCTCTGGGCTGTGGGCTGGGTTGAGGCTTTCTGCTATAGCATGGCAACAATGGTTCAGTGATTGAATTCTCTATTAGTTTCAAACCGTTTAAATATTTTACTTTGGATATAACGAACCTAATAATTGCAAAGCAATGGAATAAAAAAATGGCATAAAATGGCAGGCTGTTGCTAATCGTTGAAGTAAGTAAATCAAGCATACTTTGTACCCGTGAAGGGTACATACATGGGACAACTCTAGATTCCATTCCTAACCTTCTATACCAAAATCCTTTAAAACTAAAGATCTGAATAGCGTCTCATTTAGTTTTGGCTAGACAAAGTGACGATGCAATATATCTAATGGTAAGTGCGATGCTATCCAAGTAAAGTGTTGAATAGATGGCTATCTATCGCCAGACGATAAATATTCAGAATCCGGGGCGTCACACTAAAGTGGGTCGTTATAGCCGAATTTATAACTTTATATACAGCAATGTGCGTCCACACAAATATTCTACCAATAGTAAACAATCATCTACGTGAGAATATTTGAAACATTATCTAGTTTACTATCCACTTTAGTGGTCTCTCATATGTGAGAGGCCGCCTAGGTATACCTACCTATCACCGCAATGTCTATTTCTCCCGTCAAACGGCAGAGCAAATGCACTGTTTTGTTTTGGTTTGAAGGTTACTGTAGCCAGAGTAACTAATGGATATATTGAGCCTTCAAACCTTAAGTCTCAGGATGGCGAGCTAAGTGGAATGCTAAGCACTGCTTTTTAATTCAAAGTGTTTTTTGGTTTTGTTACTGTTCATGAGCGGTCGGGTCGCTTACAATCATGCGGCTGCCGTCCGCTCTTAACGCTATTCATTGCAATAAAAACATAAAAAAGAAGATTAGTTATTTCTTATTTATCAAATGTGTCATATTCATACAAGCGAATCCTTACTGTGCCATCCACCAGCATCAAATGGTGAAATTCATTTATATATTCGCCACTAAATCTTATTTGATTGCAGAAAACCCCTAGAAGCTTTTGAAGACAAGGACGAATGAGATATTAGATTAATTTCTTAGGAAGTGCACTTCTATCCTGTAGATGGATTGAGTAGATCAAACTCATCATAAACTCAGTAGAGAGTCTGGGATAAATGTAATATTGAGTGCAGCTCAAAAATAGCTGTCTAAGTTCAATCAATATTACCGGTATCCAATGCCCCTTTTGTTTTTGTTCTTTTTCTTTCCTTTCGCCTCCTATTGAGAAAGGATGGCTTAGATTATGTATCAGAATTTCTACGGAATTTAGTTTGCTGAATACGACTTTTAATTAAAATGCTTGTGAAAGATACTTCATTAAAATACGACTCTGTATCAAAATACGTTTTTATGAGAATACCGTTATTTCGTCCAAAGATATTTAACGCTAATTGTTGACGAAATATCAAACACGTGGCCTTCCAATATTCCACTCTGTATCGATTTTGGCCCACATTTCGTCCGGGATAAGACAGACATTACGTACGATCAAGTTAAGCGTGATAAATTAATTTAACAACTACAAAAATCTAAAAAAACTCCCCAAGGACAATGTTTATAACGCGTTTGTGACAAACGGAGCTATTTGTGGAAATTGCACGAGGTGAGTGAAGTGGCACTCGCGGCTAATGGCCGTCGACCGGCGATGCCTCGCTCGTATAAACAGACAACACAGCAATTGAATCAATTACCTTTAAAACCTGCACTTTTTACTTCACTTTTCAGGGCAGAGATCTACAGATTTAATTGAGAGTGTTAAGATAATCAGTTTTTGTATAGTAATGCTGTATTCTTACATGAACTATTAATTTAGGAAAGCTAATGAATAAAATATAAAATCACCTATTATATCTATACTAGTGGTCGCCTAGTGGTCGAAATTCGATCAAATCAAGAAGAGAAAATGTATAATGTAATACTGTATAATTATGTTGTTATTCTGATAATTCGTGCACATTTAAATGTACGTATCTCTCAAAATCACTTATTTATCCTGAAGTATATGCAATTACTGAAATCGTAAACTACAATAATTGCTTTGAATCAGCAATAGCAAATTATATTTTTTTGTACCTGAATGTTGTTATTGCAGATTGCTGCTACAGAACTTTCTTTATGCATATAATGATAGCCCACAGATCACTCCCAATAGATACCTAATGCAAGGCAGCGGTTGCGCGCCACACATATAAGCTATCAGAAATATATAAACCGATGCCAAATGTCGCGTCATCAGTGTCGTCCAAGTAGTGGACCCGCACATGTCGTTGCACGTTGGCGAAAATTGCATTTTGGGAACATAACATTACAGTTAAAAATGATTTGTTCAATAAAATGGTGTGCAAAAAACTCAAAAAAATAAAGTATCTAAAAAAACGCAATAAGTTTTCATCGATAACTAATATTCTTTAAATTAATTTGGTCCCGAGCGAGCTCAATTTATACTGGTTAATGTATCAATGTCAAACAGTCGAGTTCGGATGGAGAATCAGCCGTCTCTTTTTCGCATAGCAATAACCGTAATAAGCCATCTTTTTTTGGCGAAATCCCGCGTTCTTCTAGTGTTTGACGCATGTTTATAATTCCCAGAAATATCGATATTTTAAAACAATAATGTAAATTAATTTTATTTAATGACTATGTCACAAAATATATATTGATTTAAATAACAATTGCAAATAACATAATTACGTTATTTTATGTAATTTGAAATAGTTAAATTTGTAAACAAGGTACTTTTACAATATTTTTTTATTTATTTTTATCTTTGGCGTAATTAAATTTCCTTTTTTTCCTCTAGTTGTATACGTTTTCAATTATAATGGGAGGGTATTTATCATAAGTTTTAGTATACTAAGTTTATTGAGAATCAGTAGCACAAGCTATTGCACTAATTTTAACATACGTTGTATATATCGTCTCAAAAACATTCATAGTTCGTCAAGTGGGTTTCATCGTCACTTGTCGACATTACATTTACTACGGCCGCCGTCAGAGTTCAAGAAACGGATTAAGTTATTGTAGCCCTTTAGGGTGTGAGGTTTAGTTATTTACTATTTCATGTTTTTATCTGATCTTTTATATCAACACTTAATTTGGGTATTTCGCCATTATGGTATAGAAAAATACACGGTGAATAATAGAAATAAAACCGTTACATACTAAAGTATAAATCTTAATCCTATTTTATTCGTAGTTAGCGGTTGCCGGTTGGTATAATTTATCAGATCAGGCCGGTGAATAAATATTATCAAACATTTAAGAAGTTGGTAATCAAGTTATAGAAGCGATCATAACACATGAACATACTGGCAAATCGAACTATCGATACATTTTTTTTATTTATCGACTTATGCCTCATCTCTCCAGCGATGTCCACGTGACCGCGCTGTAATCCGCCCACCCCCCCGCGCAGTTCCCTTCGTTGGCGTTTTCGGTTCAAAACAAAACTATCGTAATGCGGTATCTATTGGAAGTGATCTGTGTGATAGCCCGTATCCATTTCAATGTATCTTACTGCTACACAATTTGTATTATATGCGCTCAGTATTTCACGTAGTATACGTCAAATAAAACTTTTCTGTTTGACATTGAATAAAACCACAGTAAACAAACTTTTCTGTTTGACATTCAACTATGTCTATATTATACAAAAGAAACAATTTGACCACAAAGTATGTATACGTGTACAAATACTTGTGTATGCGTGTGTCAAATGCATACTGGTTTGTGAAATGTTTTATTTATTGATTTAATGTACTTTTTATGCATTATTATTAAAATCATTTTTTATATTAAATGAGGCAAATAAAACTTTTTTTTTTGATATGTATATGTTAGTACTCCATGTCTATGGACAAAATGAAAAACAAAAGAAACAATTTGACGTGTACAAATACTTGTCTTTGCATGTGTGTGTGAAATGCATGGTAGTGTGTGTAATGTTTTATTTATTGATTTAATGTACTTTATAAGCATTATTATCGAAAAATATTAGCGTTCTGCACTTCTCCTATTTTGTATCAGCCCATATACGTCCCACTGCAGGGCACGGGCCTCCTCTACAATCGACTACTTTCTATCGATTGAGAGTGGTTAGGCCATATAGTCCACCACGCTGGCCTAGTGCGGGTTGGTGCACTTACATACCATAGAATTTTTATAAATCGCTATGGTATGGAGGTTTCCTCACGATGTTTTCCTTCACCGTTTTAGTGCGTGGTGATTGACTATCAATACACACATGACTCCGAAAAGTCAGAGGTGTGCCCTGGGATTCGAACCCGCGACCACCGTGAACATGTTGGCAGTCGCATCTAGTCCGTTTACCAACAGGCCACCATGCACTTAAACTATAAGTGTGCCAAATTTTATGCTCCTGCGTCCGCGCAATTTTCGTAAAAAGGGGTCCAAAGTTTTTGAATCACGTATTAATATATAGATTATTCATCAGTGAAGCTTAATTATACTAGTACACTATTGACTGCCCTCTTTTTTTCCATCTCTTATGTATGTTATGTTAGGTTATATTTTGTTTTTTTTTCCCAAGTTAGACGGGAAGAAATTGCCTCTAGCGATACGACAACCTTTTGTCCTACTATGTAATAAATGTTTAATCGTTAAGTTTATTTAATAATGGATATAATTAGAAAATATTGAATAAGATACAAGAAATTGAGGTAGAAAAATATAAAATGAGGTATGAAATATGAGGTGAGGTAACCACAATATTCTACAAAATTATCAAATTGCATACCTATAATATGCACAAACATGCGCTAGCTCAGCGTAGAGAACCAAACGTAAACCCTGGATAAGCATAGATGAGATGAGACAACTGATATCATCATCAAAAGAAAAGTGCACCGAAATATTGTATGCCGGAACTAACATGACAGCACCAACCTCCGAACTATTAACGACCGCACATAAGCTCGACGAATACTCACATATTTTAATAACCTAGCGTCAATATCCATACCACTACAAAATCAATTCACGATTATACCAATCCCTAGCTAGGCAGTGGGAATCTGCAACGCCATTGCACAAAGTTAATTGTCGTATTCGCATTAGCGGCTGGTGGGACAATGGCGGCCGCAGCCTTCTGAATTTCCCAGGATTTTACGAACACTACAATAGCCTTTGAATTTCAATACGTGCGGAATTTGATAGGGAGACGTGATTTAGTTTCGCCGCCGACCCCTGGAGAGTTAAACGAGCGAGCGTTATTATGCTATTGAACGCCACCATTCATATTCATACATATAAAGGAAATTAATTTATGACAGGAGATTAATTTTACTAAGATTTTGGCTGGTATTGAATTTGAGTTGAATAAATTTAACAATTTTAATTTATACTAGCGGTCCGGCCCAGCTCCGCCCGGGTGCAGATACACTTTTCAAAATTAAGGCCAGAATGTTCAATTCCGAGTATCAATTTAGAATATCGACCAATCGGACTACGAATAACTAGAAAATTTTCCTCGTATTTGCTAGATTTTTCACTACTGCTTCTCTCCTATAGATCATAGCGTAATGATATATAGCATATATATAGCCTATAGCATTTTTCTTTAAATATAATGATCAATTCGAACCAGTAGTTCGTGAGGGCTGAGATTAAAAGTAACAAACAAATAAAAAAAAATAAAAACCGACTTCAAAACAAAAATCCACTAAAAACCTAAAATAAATAAAATAATAACTACCACTCCAAAGCAAAAAAATAATATTTATTTCATGGAGCTCCTGCATGTTGATTAATTTGCTTAGTGACGACTAGCCAACAAATCAAAATATATGCGTAACATATTGAAGGCGGGCCGCCCAGTACCAAACATATAGGACCTATGCCTTATATTAATTTAAATATCTGTGGATTTTTGTTTTGAAGTCGGTTTTTATTTTTTTTATTAAAAATTTTAGTTATTTTTATCTTTTTAGTGTTGATAGGCATTTAAATGAAAAAGATTTGGTCTTCACAAGGAATATGTTCTTTCCGATGACAATAAAATCGCTAAAATCGGCTAAAAGCTGCCAAAGATATTGGAATATTCCCATGTTTATTATTTTTTCCCCCCTCCCTTCGCGCCTACCCCTTTTTCCCTCAACCACTGTAGCCTAGCCTTTATACTGAACTCAATGCAAAAAGAACCGTTGAAATCCTATTAAATTTTGAGGAGTTCTACTCTCCAGGTCCGAACATGATAATAAGATCTTAATGTTGTGTTCCTGGGATCAACTTGTCAATACGTTTTTTCCAATGAAAAAGAAATCACTAAAATCGCTTAAAAGCTGCCGAAGATATTAGAATTTACGTGTATTTTAATTTTATCACCCACCCCCCCTCACCCCCACTCCTTTTTCCCTCTCTCACTGTATCTTAACTTTTCTAATGAACGTAATGCAAAAAGAACCATTGCAATTCTCCTTAATTTTAAGGAGTTCCCCTCTCCAGGTCCGAAGATATTCATCAGATCTTCACCATATTTTTATGGGACCAAACGACAAGCACTAGCTTTCAATCAAAGAAAGAATGATCGAAATCGGTTCACACAGTACAGAGAAACGAGGTAACAAATATAAAAAAAAAAAAAGCAACATACAGTCGAATTGAGAACCTCCTCCTTTTTTTGAAGTCGGTTAATAAACTCTTCAGTTTTATACAGGGTATATCAAGACTGCTACCGAAAACGAAGCCGGATGGTAGTTTAAGCGACTTCAGACACAATGCAACAGAAAAAGTTGCAAAAAAAAGCGACATTTTTTTGTTATTTTTTTCTATGACCATATTTGGGTGGTAAATACATTTTTTCCTAAAATAATAGTGTATACCATTTTATTTATAAATAATCTTAGGTATAAAAGTGTTTAAATTATTGTTTCAGCAAAAACTATGGATTTACCACCCAAAAATGACGATATTTAAAAAATAATTGTCGCGTTTCTTTGCGAAATTTTTAGTTGCATTGTGTTTGTAGTCACTAAAACTACCACCCGGCTTCGTTTTCGGTAGCAGTCTTGAGATACCCGGTATATTAGTATAGATATTGTAATACTGTGGTTAATATTATGAAAATAATATTAACACACAAACACCCAAACTCGAAACAACCTGCGGGTCACACTAATAGTTCTCTCACGATTCATAGCCGGCGTTCTACCAACTGGCCGAAGAGGCTCTCATGTTATGAATATACAGGGTATATCAAGACTGCTACCGAAAACGGAGCCGGGTGGTAGTTTAAACGACTTCAGACACAATGGAACAGAAAAAGTTGCAAAAAAAAGCGTCAAATTTTTTTTTGTTATTTTTTTCCTATTTCCATATTTGGGTGATAAATACATTTTTTTCCTAAAATAATAGTTTATGCCCTTTTATTTATAAATACTCTAAGGTATAAAAGAGTTTAAATTATTATTTTAGCAAAAACTACGGATTTACCACCCAAAAATGACGATATTTAAAAAATCATAAAAAATAATTGTCGCGTTTCTATGCGAAATTTTTAATTGCATTATGTTTGTAGCCACTAAAACTACCACCGGGCTTCGTTTTCGGTAGCAGTCTTGAGATACCCGGTATTTGACAGCCTCCGTGGCGCTGACGGTTAGACGCCGCCTGTGAAACGAGAGGCCGCGGGTTCGATCCCCGCACCGAGAGAAATGTTTGTGTGGCCCACAAATATTTCTTCCGGGTCTGGGTGTTTGTGAGACCGAAAAGTCTCTCGTAGTTCCTGATACCCACGACACAAGACTCGATCTTAGTGTGGGGTCAGGACTATGTATGTGACTGTTGGGTGTTATTTATTTATTTATATTCAGTAATTTGTTAATACTACAAATCGACTACGGCCGAAACCGCTTCATTAACCTAGCATCAATAATACTTTTTACTCTAAAAATGAATGTTCATTAACATTACAAAAAGTCTATAACCGTGAGTCTATACAAACCCAATTTAAAACTGAATGAAAATAAAGATAAACGGTTGATGGCGGGCACGCGAGCCGCAGTGTCGTAGTGTCACGGTGTCACGATATCGGGGTGTCGGGCAAGAAATTCCTTCATTAACCGACTTCTACACAAAGATGTTACCGTCGAAACATCGATGTAATATAAATAATAAACACAATCACAGCTTAGAGTTTTGTTTACGTTCACTTACTAAACTGAATTCACGGCGCTGTTTTACAGCTGATGTCACGCAGGACAAATGGAGATCACGATTAGGTATGGGTATAAGTAGGGTATGTCTCTACATACCCCAAGTATCTCCATACTTGGGGGAGGCCTATGTTCAGCAGTGGACTTCCTGTGGCTGATATGATGATGATGATGATGATGATAGGGTATATTAGGTATAATCTCCTTCTGGTTCTGTATCAGCCCATATACGTCCCACTGCAGGGCACGGGCCTACTCTACAATCGAGAATACGATTGAGAGTGGTTAGGCCATATAGTCCACCACGCTGGCCTAGTGCGGGTTGGCGGACTTACATACCATAGAAATTCTTATAAATCGCTATGGTATGTAGGTTTCCTCACGATGTTTTCCTTCACCGTTTTAGTGCGTGGTGATTGACTATCAATACACACATGACTCCGAAAAGTCAGAGGTGTGCCCTGGGATTCGAACCCGCGACCACCGTGAACATGTGGGCAGCCACGTCTAGTCCGTTTACCAACAGGCCACCACGCACTTACAGGCCACCACGCACAATAATCTCCTTAAAGAATTATAAGTAAATTTTTAATGCTCAAAACTCTGCCACCTATCAAAATTTCTCTAGAGTCCCACAAAAGTACGTTTATCAAAGGCAGGCTGTCTAAGCATACAGCATAGAAAAGATCGACAAAATTAAATAAATAAATACGTCCAACAATCACGTACATAGTCTAGACTGGGGTCTAAGATCGAGTCTTGTCGTGGGTATCGGGTTCTACAAGAGACTTTTTGATCTCACATACCCACAGACCCGTAAAAAATGGAAACCTTTGGATGACACAATTAATCGTTTTGTGTGGGGTTCGATTCACATCTGGCGTCTAACCAACTGCTCCATGCCCGTATACGTCCTACTATAATGCACGGACCTCCTCTGAATTCGAGAGTGCGATTGAAGAAAGTTACATAAAATCACCACGCTGGCCTAGTGCAGGTTTGCACTTACTACAAAATGCATGCTTACAATTATACATCAACAGGCGGCTATAACCACTAACCCCGCGTACAGGCATGAAATAAAAAATATAATCTTTCCATTATATTTTTAACGTTATCACGACTGGAACAGCGACTGCATGCGTCGATTATTTTTGTGCGATTCGTCTGAAATTAATAGCTCTCGCGGGACAAACAGAAAGCACGTATAGCGACTTGGTCTTACAACCCGCGATTATGGATATAATTTATTTATTGCAATGCGCCTTTACTATAGCATGCTTCTTCGTAGGATTGTTAAGTTGTTCCCGTTAGTTAAAAAACTTGTTAAACAGCATAATTTGAACAGAAATCTAAAAAGAAATGAAAAACAATAAAATAATATAGTTTTCGGCATAACTTTTTTAACGGGTCCAACAGGTTTAAAATATCTCATGAAAGCCTTTTAAATCAATCATCTGACGCTTTAATATTTTAAACAACTTAATGATTTCTTAGGTATACGCGAATGTTACTCATTGAAATAAAACTATTATTTACGGATTTTATCGCGGATTTGGTTTAATTTTTACATTTTTGACTTCCCGACGTTTCGATTACTTTACAGCTTTCGTGGTCACGGGGCGGACTCCGAAAATTTTAACCAACTTGTAGAACAGGTGGAGAGTTTTCAATTCGTCTCTCGAATGTTTTAATTTGTTAGGTTTTATAATTTATTTACTGTTTTGATTTTAATTTTGTTTCTTTTGTATGTGGCTGATTCTGATTTTAAGTTAGTCGCAATCTAATTCTATTGGTACTGTACCTAGTGCTCTAAACCAGAGATATACCCAGTAACAGTCGAATTCAAATATAATTTCCATGATAATTTTGCAATCAATGATATATTATACAAATACGACGTAGATATCGCACTAGCACTTCAAAAGTGAGGCGTTCAAATTCGGGCAATTGGTGTAATTTCATCTAGTCGCATAGCAACTGCGACAGAGGGAAGACCTCAGTGCTGTCAACATAATTTATTTCGAAAATATTGTCTAAAGTGTCGAATTGTGTGTTTTAAGAGTGTTAAAACAACGGTGCAAAAATATGAAACTAAATGGGACCTACACACCGTACGTAAGTATATAAAAACCACACAAAATTTAATTTATATTTTAAATTAGCAAACACCGCCTTCAATTGTGTAAGAAGGATCGCCTAATACAAAGATTGTTAAGTGCGATAGGGACAAAAAGCGTACGTCATAGATTAACAAGTCAGAAGCGAAACCGATCATACAGAAATTTGACGATGACAGTTTGAATGGATTTGGATAATTGTATATTTGTTTCTAATTCAATCATATTTAAAACGATTAAGTTATTTCTTATGAAATATTTTCATAATAAATAACTTAATCCAACCACGAACATTACAAAATACATTAGCTTCCCCATATATTTTGAATGACTATATTATTTACATATATCATTGAATATTTCCAGATTTCCACGTGATGAGCTTTTGAGACGTAAATGCATATGCACTAAGCACAGCTCGAACAAAAAGAGGGTATCGTAACTGGATACTTTAAAACTGATTAATATTGGTTTAGCACATTTAATTATGAATAAAAATATACACCTACGAAAAAATATATATCGGTTGTTTACCAGTGGCAGGTCGCTCATACGTTACCGCCATGTGTAGATACCACCGCAATGTCTATTTCCCCCGCCACAAGGCAGTTTAAATGCCATGTTATGTTCCGGTTCAAAGGACATTCTCGCCCGAGTAATCGCTGTACTTATACTTAAGATCTTATGTCTCGGGATGGCGAGCACAGTGAAAGCCAAGCATTGCTTTGTAATTTAAGGTGTCTTGGTTTCGCTTATGTCCACGAGCGGTCATATCACTTGCCATCAATACAACAAATAATAACATTATTAAGAAATCGATTTTTCAGTGCCTGCTTACCATAAACTAATATAAAAACAATTTATTTTTTATTTTTTCAAGTTTGTAAGCAAATAAAAATATATTTGTAACAGGATGGCGTACCACATGAAGACTCAAGTAGCAACCTCAAAGTTAATATATTATATACTTATAAAACCAAATAGGTACCTGTTTGGACGCCGGCCGCGAATCTGTGTCGACGATAACGTATCGTCATGGCACACGATGTCTGCTGGGGTGCCACAGGGCGGCGTGTTATCTCCCCTACTCTTCGCAGTTTTTATCAACTCTATTACAACCAAACTTCGATCTTTCTACCACCTTTATGCAGATGATCTCCAAATCTATTCTCAGGCTCCTCTTCACCGGTTAAATTACGCTGTCTCGGCAGTTAATAAGGATATTGAACTGATAAGTGACTGGAGTAAAGAATATGGACTTATGATAAATCCATCCAAAACGCAGGTCATTGTAGTCGGCAGCCCCAGGTTGATTTCTAAAGTTAACTGGTCGCTTATTTCACCTGTCATCTGTAATGGAGTAAGTATTCCCTACAGTGACAGCGTCAAAAATCTTGGCATCTACATTGATCAAAATTTCACCTGGGGTCCACAGATCCGAGAGTTGAGTAGGAAGCTATTCGCCTCGGCTGGGTCCTTGCGGAGATTACGCAACTTTCTACCAATTGCCACGAAAATATCGCTTGCTCAATCCCTTCTTCTCCCCATCCTTGATTATGCGGATGTCAGTTATCTTAATATCACCGAGGAGCAACTTAATAAACTTGAGCGTCTTCAAAACTTTTGTATCAGATTTATATTTGGATTACGCAAATATGATCATGTTTCCGATTTTCGTACAAAGCTCAAGTGGCTACCAATAAGGCTTCGCCGGAATACACACATTCTTTTTCTTCTCTATAATATACTTTTCAATCCCCTCACTCCCTCATATCTTAAAAATCGCTTTGAATTTCTTCATGATTCACATTCGAGGTCTCTTAGGTCATCGGAGAACTTAAGGCTGAAAATCCCCGCGCATTCCACTTCCTTCACAGACAAATCTTTCACCGTACAAGCTGCCAGGTTGTGGAATGCTTTGCCAGTAACGGTGAGACGAGCTAAAACTCTGCCCATCTTCAAAAATATGGTTAAAGAACACTACTTACAGGTTCTATGAGGATATTGGAGTTGTTCACATTTTACTTTGTTGTTATATATATATATATTTATATATTTATAGGTGTATATATTATATGTGTATTTTGTGTATTTGTATGTTTATTCAACATATATATGTATGTATGTATATATGTATGTATGTATGTTTATTTATAAAATTAACAATATTATAAATTGTAATACTCGTACACCGGAAGCCCCAACTTTCGTTCTTTTCGTTTATCCATCCCATGGTTGTCTGGCAGAGATTGCTTCAAGCAATAAGACCGCCACTTGTGCATATATTTTATTTCATTTAGTTTTGTCTTTTTATGTATATGGTGTACAATAAAGTGTTAAATAAATAAATAGGTAGTTTTATTTATCGTCACCCTTCTGTCTTTACCGCTTCGATTCTATGTTTGGATAGCGCAATGCTATCTCTTTTCGTCTCGTACTTTCTGTATAATCTGTTTCATTCACTAAAATTGTCATAAAGTATTAACAAATGAGTATGTATATGCATAGCAGTACAGTTTTTGAACGTCACGACATATGGATATGCGTCATCTTTATTAAAACATCATTGTTTGCAATTACGTATCGGCGGACTGTCACATGTCTCAATAGAGAATGGTTGTCAATATTTTCTCGTTAATACGTGATGTTGTTTGCTGGCGTCTGGTGTTGTCGAAATAATGAGATTTCATTGTGTACACAGCACACTACACAAATCCGACGCGGGCGAGATTTAAGCGCCTGTTAATGGATGCTTATCAATAATGTATTGGATATTACGACGGTGTTCGGCAAACACGAATAATGTACGTCTATGTAGTTTAAACTTAAATCTATTGCAAACTTTATAATTTTCCAGAAAAGGTATGGGCACCCACTTTTCGCTTTGTATTTTCCATCCCACAATGTGACAGGGGGAGAGCCTACCGCCATATCGGGTAGATACAAATTCCTGACCGTGGCAATAATGAATAGTAAAATCCAATATCACTTTACAAGATCCGAGTTTTGAACACGAGACCTCAGCTTTGCTTTGCAGTATTTTATTTATTTAATAGTTATTATATTTACAAAATAAAATAATTTTAAATTTGGTATATTCGAGGAAGCCTATGCAGCCTCAGCTCGAATGGCTCATGGCTATGAACTATAATGTCTATAAATGTACATAATGTCTGTCGTTTAAAATAATTATTTACTATTATAAATTTCCCGGAGATCTATGACACGAACTTTTCTCGGATCAAATGGAACTCAAATCATTGTTAAACTGACATATAAAATACAACAAACTGAAATAAAAACGAACTATTTCTTGAACTTACAAGTATCTACTTCGAAAACAAATACATAAACTTCGTTTTATGTAATCGGCGAAGCGTTGTAAGATATTTACGTGTATATTTTGATGTTATTGTGGCGGCGGGTTTAGGGTGGTTCATGATATTCATCCCGCGGGAACATTCCATTTCTGCCAGATACAAAGAGCCTACGTGCTCCATACGAACTACACCCGGGCCCAATTTACTCCGCGTAACGCCGCGCCGCGCCGTACGGAATTTAAAAGAAAACAATATACTTTGTAAAACAAACATTTACGGACTTATTCTGTAAAACTTTCTATAAATTTTAAAAACTTCTTCACTCACTCTGATTTACACAAACAATTTACACAAACAACGGTAGAACCTATACCGAGTGCCTGTTGTGAAGTTTTAAGTGGTTACCAAATAATAAAAATTAAATTTATTTAAAACTGCGTTACAAAATTTCATGTCAAAAATCAAAGTCAATTCAACCATTGTGTAGAAATAAAACCTGCAATCGGTAAAATAATGGTCGTAATTTACACAAAAGATAAACCAGCAGCTAATAACGAAAACACTGTAAAATACGAAACCAATCGTTCCCCAACATGAATGTACTCGTAAATTTGAAAGTGGTTAAGCCGTGTAATTACACCGTGTATGAGCGGCCCGGCAGCAGCCTTGTCTAACAGAACCGATGTGAAATAAAAGAAGTCGTTGCCATACCGGCCTTTGAGAACGGACCGGATAGAAATTCACGGAAGCCGGGGAGGCCTAGCTAATATTGTACCACCCGATAAACTAAGAACAAACACCGACCGTGTCTATGCCAGTTTCAACGTTATATTTTTAAATAAACTAAATTCCGCGCTATTATTTCACAAAAAAGAAATATGCGGCCATATTGGCCAAACATGAATAAGTTGTTTTAAAGTTGGTCGTGAAATCGGATTCACTTTGCGCTCGCTCCACAAGTTGTAGTTCGTGAGGCGTGAACGTTGGAACTCTGGCGAGAGATTTTGTCTTAGAAAAATAAAAACTAATATAAATCGTGCTTCATTTCCACACTGCCAAGTTAAAAGAACGTGCCGTAACTTTGAAGCGGCGGCGGCATGCGGGCCGGGGCGCAGCGACCTACTGATTCTTGCCACTTACATTTCAAATACAAGTCGGCTATTTTCAATCTCATTCATTCTAATATGATATAAAAGAGACAAATACATGGAGATACGAGCTGGTATTTATGGAATGATACTGAATAAGGATCCGCGCTGGACGCTAAAAACAAAGTTAATTGCAAGCCGGGCTCTAGAGCGCGCTTTTAATTGAAACATTGGCGAGGATTAGCGGAGTTGTCGGGATCTCGTGAGCTCTTACAAAGACCGTGACGTTGTCCTCCTGGGAGAAAGAAATTATTTAAAATGGGTTTAATATAGTCAATGTAATCCTATACTTTTAAAATTTATTCTTGCAAGGAAGTTATGGCATCATCAGCTGAAATTTCGCTTTATTTGCTAAAAACTATATAGAATATTTCATTGCGGACAATAATTACTATACTGTACTCAGGAATGATCCATGTCGGAACTCTTAAGATTGGTTGTGTAAGAATTTCTATATCAAGAACAATAAATTATAATTTACTGTAGGTTAAAGGGTAGGATATATTCGAGAAAATGACGTAATTTGATGTAAAAACCGATACGCATACGGCAATGTAAACATTAATTAAACTTGTATACAGTTCCTGTTTCCCCATTGAATTGATAATTATTTTACACATTGTAAAGACGACGTTGTAAAGGCTTTTTAATAAACTTCCCTGTCAAAGTCGAGAATTATCGGTAAAGCTGATTGGAAAACATCATCAACATTACTGACAAGCTTACAAGGAAATCTTATTACTGAGGTTTCATTACGTTGATGATAAAAGAGCTAGGAATGAAATTGCTTTAAGTCAATCATATAGAAGAAGAAGAAGAAAGAAGAAAACAGATTTATTTGTCACCACAATACAACACACACACACTGACACTACATACATTAACACAGAAAAAATGAAAACAATAAGTATATAAGTAACACATAGGTAATGTAAGACTGCGCGTCGCATTGTTGTGACACTTAGGTGACCACTTAGCGTAATGTCGCCCTGCGGCGTGAGCCACAGCGCAACGCTGATTTTCAGTGGTCACCTAGAGTGACATGCAAACGCTGGCCAACATACAATAAATCGTAATAAATATTGAGCTGGAACTTAAATAAAAAAATACGAAATCAAAATGGAACATATAAAACTAACATTGTTAAGTTACATTAAGTTGTTTTCGAGGGTCATCACAAATCGTCTCGAATGCAGGTTTGATGACTTCCAGCCTCCCGAACAAGCCGGTTTCCGAAACGGCTTTAGTACCATAGACCACATCCATACGCTTCGGCAAGTTATACAAAAAACCGAGGAATATAACTTGCCGCTTTGTTTAGCGTTTGTGGACTATGAGAAAGCCTTTGATTCGATCGAGACTTGGGCTGTGCTACAGTCTCTCCAGCGGTGCCATATCGACTATCGGTACATCGAAGTGTTGAAGTGTATATACAACAACGCCACCATGTCGGTCCAAGTACAAGATCAGAGTACGAAGGCTATTCCACTACAGAGAGGCGTGAGACAGGGAGATGTCATATCTCCGAAACTGTTCACTGCCGCGCTGGAAAACGCCTTCAAGCTCTTGCGATGGAAAGGATTCGGCATCAACATCAACGGCGAGTATATCACTCACCTTCGGTTTGCCGACGATATTGTAGTCTTGGCAGAATCGCTGGAAGACCTTAGCACTATGCTCGAAGACCTCAATCGAGTCTCCCAACAGGTGGGTCTTAAAATGAACATGGACAAAACGAAGATCATGTCGAATGTCCATGTTGTGCCCACCCCCATCGGTGTTGGGGGCTCGACTCTTGAAGTTGTTGACGAATATGTCTATTTAGGACAAGTGGTCCGGTTAGGCAGGTCCAACTTCGAGAGAGAGGTCAATCGTCGAATCCAACTCGGTTGGGCAGCGTTCGGGAAACTACGCGACGTCTTCTCGTCCAAAATACCTCAGTGCCTTAAATCGAAAGTCTTCGATAGTTGTGTGTTGCCAGTGATGACTTACGGCACCGAGACGTGGCCTCTCACTATGGGCCTTATTAGGAAGCTCAAAGTCACTCAACGAGCTATGGAGAGGGCTATGCTCGGGGTTTCCCTACGAGATCGAATCAGAAATGAGGAGATCCGTAGGAGAACTAAAATAACCGACATAGCCCACCGGATTAGCAAGTTGAAGTGGCAATGGGCAGGGCACATAGCGCGGAGATCTGATGACCGATGGGGTCGGAAAGTGCTCGAATGGAGGCCGCGTAGCGGAAAGCGCAGCGTAGGACTTCCACCCACAAGATGGTCCGACGACCTGGTAAAGGTCGCGGGACGTCGCTGGATGCAGGCTGTCTCCAACAGGTCTCTGTGGAAATCATTGGGGGAGGCCTATGTTCCGCAGTGGACTTCCTTTGGTTGATGGATGGATGGATGGATGGAAAACTAACATTTGCAAACACAAAAAAAAAACGAAACAAAGTTAAAAATAAAACAAAAGTGAAAAAAATAATAATTACAGTAATAAATTAAATGTATATAAAACTAGCGGCCCGACCCAGCTTCACCTGGGTGCATATATTTTTTGATTCCACTCCACACCAAATACATGTTGTTTTTCATATAAACTCTTGTAAACCTAAACTTGACGTAGCTATCCTACTATCCGGCTCAATCCCGTCTCATCCGCCTGTTCAGTCTCTTCCCAATCTGTCCCGTCCCTTCTCTTTATTATCCATCCCGTTTTATAACGTGCATTTACATTTAGTCCTAACAAATCTGACAGCTATCCCAGCCCTCTCCCGTACCTTCCATTCTATTTTACTTTATGTCCCTTCTCTCCATATACATCCATATACACATACATATAAAGATTGCCGTATGAATTGTTGACATTAAAAACTTTAACGTTTTATACTGTCCATTCAATATTCCTTCCCTTATTTCAGCACCAAAATCCTGTTTTTCTAAAAAATATTGCACGCCATTACTTTTTGTTAGTAATAAAGAGTTAAAATATAAAATTTCATAGACATAACTTCAGTGGTTTCGATTTTCTTAGACATAACATTTCAACCCTTTTTTTACCCCATTTATTTATAATATAACCTATCTCACTCCGATACGATGTACATTTCTATCAGTGAATTATAGCGAATGAAAGGCCACTGTAAAACTTCGTGATAAAAATGGCATTCGATCTTGAAAAGGAGTAATTATAACTTCTAGTATTATCTGTCTACGCTTCTTATGCTGCATTTACACGCTTGGCCAACCTCAGCCAGCCTCCACCAACGCCAGCGTGTAAACGGAGTGTTTGGCTCGGCTGGTCTTATGATTTTTTTTATTTTTTTATTTTTTAAAATTGAGGACCTCCAAGGATGGATACATGACATATAATGAAGACAATGGTATAGCATTGTTGTGGTTTACATTTCGACGTGATCTTCAATTATAGGAGACCACAGGATGCAAATTTAAATAATTATACAATGACAAAATATATATTAAAAATAATTAAAACTGAATTTGAAATTAAGTAATAAACAATAAAGTTATTTTAAAAGTGATCAAATTGAATATAACATAATGGAGAAAGAATATAACATAATGGAGAAAGTAATTAATTAAGTTAATCATTTATTAGGGGTACATAACAATTGCAAGATGTTTTTCATAATGTTTTTCATAGTTAATAGCTTGGAGTTGGTAGACGTTGACCCAGCCTCAGCCAACATGTAAATCCACCATTACGTGTGAACATTATTTATTTCATTGTCCTATATTAATGTAGCTTGATATATTCTCCTTAGTTTATACAAAATAAATTTCTGAACGCATGCATAAAAAATAATAAAAAATGAAAATGACTTTTTGTTCATTCATTGTCACTCGAAAGAAAAGGATAGCAATCAGTCGCAACGTCATTCGAGGTCAAATTTTTGTGCTTCACTTTTATATACGGAATGATATCTCCATTTGGGTATAAGCTTCTTGTTACAAACAATTAAAATGTCAATAGTGAAAATGTCACTACTGTAAATATTTTACATCTTTAAAATCTAAAATACGCCATCAATCGAATATTGTGGATATATGTTTTCGATTCGAAACCTTTATTTAAATACGTTCTTTAATTCGAGGGAAGAGTTTACCATATCGACAGGGTGAAAATTAAATGACAGATACAAACCCATGAACATTTTGTATGGGAAAATCACGCACACTGCTTTGATAGATATGATTGTATTAGAACTTTGTGTAGCGGTAATAAAGTGCAAATTGACTCTTTGACGTTAGGAACATACCTACATTGTTAAAACAACAGTGATTGCTTGTAATTTAATATGAACTTTATACAATAGAAATAAAGCTTAAATTGACTCTACGTTTTAGTTAGAAAACGTTTGTATGGGAAAAAGAAAAGGGCTGTTTTTAGGGTTTTTCCGGCAATTATTCGAAATTTTCTCGCCGTAACAACCATCCCTGGACTTCCACAAACATTTTAAAAAAAGAATTAAAACATGAATTAGCTATCCTTCTGTCCTGCTCAATTCCGTCCCATCCCGTCTGTTCATTCACTTCCCGATACGTCGCGTCCTTTCTCTTAATTAACCATCCCGTCTTATACCGTGCATTTACACTTCGTCCTATTAAATCTGTCAGCTATCCCAGTCTTCTCCCCTACCTCCCACTCTATTATATCCAGTTTCTCTCTACTTTCTAAACACTTTATCGATTTTGATTATCCATGCAATATCCCATCCCTTATTTCACCCCCACTATGCTGTTTTTCCAAATAGTAGAAATGCACTCACACACACACAATTAACGTAGAAACAATTATATTTAACTGGTTTTTGAAGACACAGGCAACGCCTAATTTGAGAATCCCTGCAATATTCTCCATAATTATATAAAATTTTTATTTTATTCAGTTCAGTTCAGTTTTTATTTTTATGTGTTATTATATTAAAGATTTTTCATTTTCAAGTGAAATTCTATCTTGAAATGAAGTAAAACTTAATACATGTGAATATTATTTATTTAATTGTCCTATATTTATGTAGCATCATAATATACTCTTTAGTTTACAATAAATTCCTGAACGTATGCATAAATATTTGACAATCAATTTAAATGTCAACCACTTTTCATTACTGTCATTAATTTACATCTTTAAAATCTAAAATACGTCATAAATCGAATATTGTGGCTATGTGTTGTCGATTCGAAACCTTTATTTAAATACGTTATTTAATTTTAGGGAAGAGTTTACCGTATCGACGCTATGAACATTAAATCTTTGACAGTTACAAGCCCATGAACATTTTGTATGGCAAAATGTTTTTTCCTTTTTTTTATACTTTCGTCAATTCAATCGAGATAAAAACTATCCCACCTTTAAGTTGGAACAAATAACACATATCTACAAAATTTCATTATAATCAGTTGAGTGGTTTAGGAGTCCATCGCGGACAAACAACGTGACACGTGAATTATATATATTAAGATGTATGTAAAACAATAAAGACTCTGTGCCTTCGTCTCGCTTCCACACGCCATACCGGCCAGTTTGCGCATGCGCATTTTTAAATATATAATAATAATAATGATAAATATATTGTTTCATTTGTTGCCCGATCTTCTCTAGTGAAAACCGCTTTCCGAGCCGGGTGGTACAGAAATGTACCAGTACCAGAAATGAATCTAAATTATGTTAAACTTGTTAATGCAATTAATAAATTATTTTTATTTTACCAGCCCGACAAAATTACTATAATAGCAGGGATAGAAATACGAGAACTGTTATCTCTTGACAGTGCCAACACTTGGTCAATCTAACCATTGTAATATCAATAACGAGCTTCAATAAGGTTATACCACTTCTTTATATACCGGTAAATGCAAATAAATACGATTCTAACGCGATTAATTGCTGACATACACAACCGTTCTATAAATAAAGTTGTGGAAGCGCGCGAAACAGAAACAGTTGGCGACGCAAACTATTACCGTAGTTTCATTAAACAGATTGGCGCAGTTACCAGTTTGACCAGGACACGTCTGGGGTGCGCGGGGTACGGGGGGGGGGGGGGGGAACTCTCAATTTCGTTAAAGTACTTGACATCCGCCTCAACTATGAACCAATTAGCCCGCGACTGCACGCGCAACTTACAATACACCTGTTGTCCCTTCATTATTAAAGCCCAAGTGCAACACTGAAAAGCGGACAATTTATATTTTTAAATGAGTTGAAATGTTGCTTTCTCTCTCTTTCTCTGTTCAGCCACAAGAAGTCCGCTGCTGAAAATATGCCTCGCCGAAGGATCCCCACATCCACCGTTAAAATGTTTCTGTAGATGATATTAAATTCTACTTCATTTTTGCTCTTTGTACCTCAACTTAACAGTATCTTTTTGTTGTGTTTTTTTTTTAGGCGGGAAATTCTCTTAGATATCCTTCCAAAACCGTATATGCCAGTAGTAAGTGAATTAACTGCCGTGAAAGGCCGAAATTCTTTCAGTGCGTTGCAAAATCATGACTAAAATGAATGGCGAGACGAGCATGCTGTTCGCCTGATGGTAAGCTATACGACTGGTAAATGCAATGCAAAGCAATGCTTAGCATTCCAATGCGCTCGCCATTCTGAGATATAAGATATCAAGTCCCAATATGACCAGTGGTAACTCTGACTACAATATCTTTCAAATTGAAACACAATAGTGCTTTATCCCCCTGTTTGTCGGGAGAAATAGACATTGCGGTGGTACCTACCTGTACTAATATTTATTAAAATGACACAATTAAATGTAACTTACATATTGTACACAAAACAAAGATGTCACAATGCATTCGAACAGTAACGTAACCTATTAGCGCAGGCTACGGCGAAATCGAAATTCAATTACTATAGATGGCATGATTTTTACAGTTTGGCGAATACTATTCCATGGAAATGCTATAGTCATCACAATTCATGGAAAAAACAATTCCCCATATGAAATATACCAGTGTGAATTCTCTGAAGTATAAATGATACTCATGTTTGTACATTTGTAGCACAATACAAAATTATTATAATGCACATGATGGCAAGTGCAGTACAATTCAAATAAAGCCTCCATAATCGAGGGACTATTATTTCGCCGGTGTGAATGTGAATGTTACGTAATATGCATCGGTCACTAACCTACCGTCACTCCTCCGTAAGGTTACCAGTTAAAACATTTCAGGAAATGTACATCCGAAAAATCCATTAGATTTTTTGGTGCTTTGCGTGGAGCATCAGAGCTCATATTGTGCCGTTCGGTAATTAAAGCCGTCACATGCCGGGATCAATGGACATGTCGCCTGTCGCTTCACTAATGGACTTGGATCTGCCGACTAACTATAATTGGCTACAATGCGGATATAGTATTCGCACATCGGATGCTTATAGATTTAGAGAATTTAGGCTTGAAACTTTGATGTGGCGGTAGTTATAGTCAGTGAAATTACTGCGCGTTATGAGACTTCACACTTACTCATAGACAGTTTTTCAACTTATTTTAGCTACCAAATGTTTTGTTCTCTCGCTCAAACTGAATTCAAAAGTTGTGAGAAAGGGACATACATATATTAATTCTAAAGCTAAAACAAGTCAAGCTAACTGTTACCATCAGACGAGTGAACTGCTCCTCTCGTCATTGTCACTTGAAAGAAATGTGTGGTCCCCGGAACTGAAGTTTGTGCTCGGAACGGCGACAGACGCTAAGTATCACAAATAATAACGAAAAAGAGCACGTCAAACCACAGGAGGAACTAAGTAATCCATCTGCCTACCTATATAGGAACGAGCTTATGTAGGTTACAAATTCATTGCACCCGTCGCACTTTATAAAATATGGAGCGATTAAAAACTGGAATAGCGTTATTTCGTAGAATCCATTGGCAAAATATTACACCGCGGAACATTCGATTTGTCAATGTAATCTATATTAATATTATAAAGCTGCAGAGTTTGTTTGTTTGATCGCGCTAATCTCTGGAACTACTGGTCCGATTTGAATGATTCTTTCAGTGTTGGGTAGTCCATTTATCGAGGAAGGCTATAGGCTATATATCATCACGCTATGACCTATAGGAGGAAAGCAATGGTGATATTTCTAGCAAATACGAGGAAATTTTGTTCGTTTTTCGTGGTCCGATTAGTCGATATTCTAAACTGTTGGTCAGAATTAAACATTTTGACCGCCATTTTAAAACGTGTATGCATCCGGGCGGAGCCGGGCCTGACAGCTAGTTAAAAATAGTTTAATTCAGAGAACGTCAACAACATCTCGAAGGACAGTGTTTGTACATTTTTAAAAGCAATACAACGTGTGAAATCTGACCCAATATTAGTACCTAGCGAAAAATAATTACTTCAATTGATACTTTTTTGAAATGAAAATATTTTATTGGATCCCTGAAAAGTCATACCTTACTTTATTTTATTTAAGACGCACTATACTACTTGCTTCAGAGTAGTCGCTATCCCATGCAATCAAGTGTAAAGTCACATTTTTTTTGTGAAGTTATTACGCTTGTCAGGTATGTTATGACAGCCTTTTCGAAACCAGATTATTCAGGCTGAATTTTAGACTCTACGCGCTTCTACTCTCTACATACCATAACGGTATACGGTTTCCGCGCGAAAAATACATCGCATAAATACCTAGTGGCCTTATCGAATATATAGGTAATGCTTTACTATAAGGTATTTAGTGAGACTAGTATGTTTATTTACCTGTGTGTTAACCAGGAGCCCTGCGGCGCGGCTGACGTCACGCACCCCGCTGCGAACAGACGAATGCATTTATTATAGCTTAATTAATATTGTAATGATACGGACTGTGACGTAACTTCTAATATATTACAAATCCGGAGTTACATTAATATACACTGAGTCATCGAGTCTAAGCTTTTGGGTGGGTAGATGGATTATTTTGTGGTCGAGAAATCAGATAACGACTATATTTTCCTTACTTGGCATCGACAGTGGCACACAAAAAAACCGTTCAAGAACCGTTTTTAGCGAATAAAGAGTAGGAGTCAGAACTGTCAGTTTAGAACAACATGTGTACGCCCCGTGCCTAAACCCTTGCTCGCTGTCTGGGTGTACAAGTGCTTGACAACAGACAAAGCTTTGGCAAACGACCGATGGCGAAACAATAATCGCAGAAATAACGTAGTACGAGTAAAACTACAGTTATAATGTCCCTAAGCTAAACAGAGCTAAACTGTAGCTATAGATTTTGAAATTTGTAGATGTTGTTATATTGAATAGATATGTTTGTTTTTGTTGTTCCAAAGACCGCAAAAAAATCCCAACATTCTAAAAATCTAAGGTCCGCTCGTGTTTTGCCCACATTTCGTGAATATTGGTGTATTTCAGACAAATTGCAGGGAGTTGTCATCGCATGTCGTTCTGGCGAGGGCCGAGACAATGGACGCAAACAATGGCGCCCCGCTGAGAAACAGCCTAATATAGACGCAAATACAACGCCATACATTTTACAATTTATATAATTGTGAGAAGGTATAGGTGCATTTACAGACTGAGAAATGGCTACATGTACCGACAAGTCAACATCAGGACAACATCCGGATCGCCTGATGAGGCATAATATAAAACGGTTGCTTCATAACAACTAAAGAAAAACCGATAAAAACATATATTCAATTACTAAATACAAGTAGAAGATGTGTATATACGTAAGTTTGACGCTACAGAAGCGAGGCAAAGTGGAGCGGGGTAGCGCGAAAGACGCACTGCCTTAATTGTGTTCTCGCAAAGCAGTGAATAATGATTTGAAAACATTTCACAACATAAGATTATCATATTGCAGACGTGAGACTTCCTGGAATTGCTTTAATTACCATTAGCCGTCAATTAAATATTTGGCACTGTGTTGCATGTTGTTTGCCAAAATATGACGCTATTGCAAATGAAATTGAAGGCAAAAATTGAAAATAGAGGAAACGTAACTGGTGGTAGGTCTCTCATATGTGAGAAGCCATCTGGGTAGGTACCACCGCAATGTCTATTTCTCCCGTGAAACAACATGCTTAAATGAACTGTTGTGTTTCGGATTGAAGGACATTGTAGCCAGAGCAACTACTGGACATATTGAGACTTAACATCTTATGTCTCAGGATGGCGAGCGCAGTGGAATATTGCTACTTTTCATGAGCGGTCGTATCGCTTACCATCAGGCGAACGGCTTGCTCGTCTCGCCAATCAATGCAATAAAAAAAAAAAAAAAAAAAAAAAAACGTGTTGAACCGGATGCCATTTGAAACAACATAGCTATTTGATACAGGCTACTTTTGTTATAAATAAAATTATATTACTGTATAAATACTACGATAAAACAAAAATAACATATATGAAGAAACAGAAAAAGGAGACAGAATATAAAATAAATATCTGAATGTAAATACGAAAGAAGTTCTCCCAACACCTATTGAAAACAGTTTACTAAGTCTATGTTGGTACGTATGCGTAGGTGTGGAGGCGAGGTGTCAAGTGCTAAGTTTACCTTTAAAGAAACGCGAAGCGACGCCGAGACCCGTGCTGTCGATACACGACGCGACGCGAAAACAACTTTAATAGCGCGATTAATACTTGTCGACAGCGCTCGCATCCGTAATAGAGTGATCTTCTTGTATAACATATAACACTTTTTATAAAATTACTGCAATTGTCCTGGTGGGACATGCAAATTTTAATCCGTCCGGAAAGAGAATCGATTTGCGTCAGAGCGATGTAATCACTCGCCATTTTTTATATTTATACTTATACAGTCTTGCTAAACTGTTCTTCATTTTAATTTTTGAGACAGAGATACGATATGACATTTTGACATAAAGAAAATTTAAATCGGGGGTAAGCAGACTGACCACAATATTACGAGTACATCTGGACACATTAATATTTTGTTTAAATCCGGTTTTATGGTCTTTGTATTTTTTTAAACAGATGAAAATAGATTGATTTTCCGTACAAATCCCGATTTCCCGGCTGGTATATTGAGAATTTTCTTCCATCCTTAAAAAAAATCTTAATATACAATAATGTTAAATTATTTGTAGTACCTTAGTAAGATATCGTATAGGAATGCTATAAAGCAGTAAGTGTCGATGAAGAGTGACGTGTAAACAGCAGCGGCGGGTGGTAATGGATGGCGGCACGCGAGCCACCGTCAATACTGACCGAACCTCACTTCCGGGTTTGTTTTGCAGCTATACTGCCATTAACTGAGGTATACGTGACACATATATTACTTTTATTGTAGATTTTTTTAAATTATGTTCTGGCAGAATTGTCGACATCGGCATTGCTTGCCATTTATAAAAAACTGAACTGAACTGAAATTTAAGTTCAGTAAACGGTTGGTTACCGGTGTGATTATCAAGGCCTATGAACATCTACAAAAGACCTTTGATTTTTTGTTTTAAAACAAAGGGAAAGAAAAGCGACCGAAAATGGGGACAGATAGGAATTCCAGCAATTTCCTCACCTAGCAAATAAGTCAATAAAACCGTAGAGCTTATGGTACATTTTCAAACCGGTATTCTTAAGGTTTAAGAAATATCCTAACAATGTTTAAGTTTCAAGAAAACTATCCCCGTGATAATAAACCCCTTGCTCCTCTACCACTCCGATCAAAACGCTCTATTCGTAATTTATTACCAGTCCAAAGTGGCTACAATCTTGCTTTATTAAATAAAAACACTGCGAAGCCTAGTTTAGGCTATATTTTCAGTTCTTTAATGCATGACATCATCACAACTTCCTAGAATGAATGCATATTATATTATGTATATTAACAAAAATCAAAAGTTCAAAGCAATATACAAACCCAAGCCTAGTCTAAGAAAAAAATAGAAAAAATATCACTTTTTTATTTTCATTTTATTCCATGCAATATAATAATGTTTTGTACTGGTATAAACTGCAAATAGACATAATCGCCATAATGTAAACAGAAGTTAATCCAAGGTAAACCCCCGCACTTAAGTCATGATAATTAATGGAAAATAAACCCTACTCTGTACATAAAGCTATAAATACACAATCGGTATTCCTCAATACAATCTATTTGCAGAGAGGGCGCACCAAGGCCTCGCGTCGGCGAGATGTTCCTTATCTACCCCCAAGGACACATCCCTCGCAGGCCTCATAACTCAAGGGTGACAGCGGTGAGGGCCGGACACTAGCCGACACTACCGGATACTGTCCGACACTGCGGACACCGATCGGACATCGCACGACATTCATTAATTTCAGACAACGACCGCTGTTTATTGGTACTAATGGTCTGTCACTACAGCGCCGTCCTTTCGCCTTCATGACCCGTATACATACATACATATAAATATACAAAGCTTACACCAAATTATTGTATGCCAAAATGGCGCTCATAGTTGCACGAAACCTGAATCTAATCTTTGCATACGTTTATTGCAGTATAGACACTTTTATTTTAAATTGAGAATACACTATAATCAATTAAAATTGGTTAAAACTTCAAAGCGTGATATGCCTTTTACTAATAGCTTATAATATAAAACAGCGGCGACTAAACTGAAGATAACCTTTAGAACACCTTTCTATAAAATAATTATATCTTCATAGACTAGACGATAAGCATGGTATAATATTTAGTTTCAATTTGAATACTGTAGGCAGGGCGTATAATATTGTTATCCTACGCGCAATTATCTCTGATTGGACAACCGGAGCTCAATAATGAAGTGTGTAATCTACAGGGACGCATTATCTAATTAATGAAGCCGTTGCATGCATAACATTAAATTAATTTAATTTAGAGGAGATGATAATAACAACAGCTTATGACTTTACTTATACGTTTTTGTTTTAATTCGGTCCGGCAAATGAGAAAACAGGCTACCTGATGGTAAGTGGTCACTTCCACCCATTATATCATCACGAAAACGGTATTGTGCAGCCAGGAATTTATCTCCTGTTTATCATGGGTACTACCTCGGCCATTCATATTGAGTCATGACTGACGACAGCGTGGCTCTACCAAGTCGAGAAAATTTTCTTAGATTTTTATATCAGTGGCAAAGCCTGGTACAGTTTTGATATAAGGCAGTAACCTAAGCTTATTTCAACTAAATAAATATGAAATAGTAAACAACTGTAATTAATGCATTAACTCAGTAAATATAATACTAACTAATATTCACACATTGTATAACCGTGATAAAATTTAATAGAGAGCTGTACACTATATAATCTTCATCCATCATCCGAAGGGATGGTAATTTAAACAGCCGCTTTAAGCGCTGTTTTGTAAGGCGTCATAATACCCTTCAACGCGTGCTCGGGTATCTTACAAATTTGTTATTACGCAAACACAACTTTAAATCTACCCCATAAAGTGAATATCTTATTCTTTATTAAAAAGGCAGCTAAGCGGAGCGGCCGCAAAAAAATGTTCACACAATTAAACACTCGAACTTTGTTGTTGGAAAATAAAAAGGTTTCAGTCCGTTACGGAGGTTTTAGCGAGTCGAAACTTGATGGATTTCTTTTTAAAATAGCTCGTACCATGCGCCCACATTGTGCGGAGTTTTTAATTAAAAGGGCTCGGAGTGTCGCGGGGAAATGAGGCTTGTTTTTATGCGGCAAGTTCCACCGCGCGTCACACTCACAGCGCGACGCGACGTGTGGAGTCGACCGACACATTCGACAGATCCGAATGTCTATTGCAATGGTTTAATTGCCAACCGGATTGATTTAAATTACTTAATTGAGAATTATTGTCCGCTTGTATTGACTTTCATATTCTATACTGAACCTAATGCAAAAATAAATTATTCATCATATCTTAACCATATTTTTATGGGACCACAATACAAACACCAGCTTTCAATCAAATAAAGAATAATCAAATTCGGGTTACCCAGTACAAAATTAAGATTTAACAAAGATAAAAAAATACATTGAAATAAAACTATTATTTACGGAATTTATCGCGAATTTAGTTTAATTTTTTACATTTTTGACTTCCCGACATTTCGATTACTTTACAGCTTTCGTGGTCACGGGGCGGATTAAAAAAATACAGTCAAATTGAGAACCTCCTTTTCTTGGAGCCCTTTTTTTGAAGTCGGTTAAAAAGGAAGAAAACTCTCGTTTTTTATGTTTGCTCTAGGGAAATTTTGGTAATAAGAATATAATTAAAAATCATTATCATATCATTTTATATTTTTTATCCTTAAACGTTTCCGTTTTATTCCGGGCGACGGATTTTTATAAAATAACTAGCGGCCCGGCCCAGCTTCGCCCGGGTACAAATAGATTTTTGTACAATAATATGTACGTATTATTATCACTACATAGTATAAAACAAAGTAGCTTTTTCTGTCCCTATTTTTTAGTTCGCTTAAATTTTTAAAACTACGCAACGGATTTTGTTGCGGTTTTTTTTAATAGATAGAGTGATTCAATTTACATGTATAATAACATCCATTAAATAGTGGAGAAATATTGTTATTTTTGAGGTTTCTAATGTGATGTCGTTAATTATCAATATTTTTCCGCTTACATTGCAAACGCAGGCTGAACCCTACGAGATTTATCAAAATAATGTACTACATATTTGTACACATTGAAAAGGTCTATAGAAAACTCCGCGATGGTATATGTCTATCTCTTATGGATATCCTACAATAACATTTTTTTGTCATTTACTTTTTACGACAAATAATGGCTAATTTTCGAAGCGATTTTAACCAATACAGCATTAATCCTTATTCAATTAAATAGCTTAAATAAATTGTTGATTTAATATAGATTTATGTAGTCCTTTACAGCACAAGATTAAAAAGGAATATTTTCGAAGATATTACAGATTTAAAATTGCGGGACGTAGCGCTTGCGGCGGTACTGGCCGGCCGGGGCGGCGGCAGCGTGCGCGAAATATAGCGACTTTGTTTTATTATTATACCATGTAGTGAAGCAATTATTATCACATTTTATATTTTGTTCACAGATCCGAAGGCAAAAAATATTTTTACTGCACTTAAAGTTAATTACTTCAAGAACTCCGAGCCCGGGTGGCAATCATGTTTATATTTATTGGATATATATATTTTTCCCTACACAAAAAAGTAGGTGAAATCGAGGGACATAAATCTTCGCACCGATACTAAGTTTCATAGTAAAATGGGCATTCTCCTTTAATCAAAATATATTTTATATAGTATATATCTATACAGATTGTTTAACTAAGCAATAATTCCATAACAAATGTTAGTTCAAAATTGTAAACTTAATAACTTTACTCAACAATATAAAGTTTCGTGTAAATATTTTGAAGAACTCAACTTGCATACATACATTACATTACATACATACCTAAAACGGCCCTTTTAGCCACGCCGCCATCCGCCAAGTGGGTAGGCAGAGGTGCAATATTTAATGCAGGTTACGACCTCTGGCACTTTTATTGTTTCAGTTCAGCACTATTAAAATCTGTTGATTCTGTCATGATCTGTTGAGATGTTTTCTATATGTATCTGAGCATTTGTTTTTCATCACATTACTACGATTGTAAGATAAGAGCGAAATATGACCCTTCGGCAAATGATAAACACGGTCCAGTTATGTATTATTAAAAGTAGTATAAGCCACAATAATCGAACAAAAAACGACACCAAAACTATCAGGTAAATATTTCTCTTAGATTATGCGAGCTGAAACGAGCCGTTGACTCCACTGAACATTTTAAATATAATTGTTTAAAAACATTCAACTACGAGTAAATTATAAATTATATCATTGTGGCGGTTGCAATACGCCAACTTAGATTTAGCTTTTAAAGCGGTTGCAATACGCCAACTTATATTTAGCTTTTAAAGCGGTTGCAATACGCCAACTTATATTTAGCTTTTAAAGCGGTTGCAATACGCCAACTTATATTTAGCTTTTAAAATAACACGCTTATTAGTTGTAATTTGAACATTATTTAAACACGCATTTCATTTTAAAATATGACTGCAGATGTTTGACCATAAAACATCTGCGAGTCGTTTTATTTAAGTAAGAATTTTTGTGTACCTTATTGTATAATATTAGTTAAAAAGATGCTGTTCTAAATTATTGTTTCCTAATTGTAATGACCCGTTCATGCCGGGGCAATAAAACTGTATTATTATAGTTAAGTTCTTTAGTGGCGGTAATCCTTTGCAACAAATTTATGTTTTTTAGACAATAGTACACATGTTTGGGTAAACCTTTCTGTTTGGACAGTAGCCCAGATGTTTGGGCCGACCTTAATTTTTAGTTGAAAGGATAGACCCTATTTTATGGCTTAAATATATTTTCTGGAAGATTTATCCCCACCGATCCTCATTCGGGTAGTCCTATAAAAGGGTCGGTTTATTTGGATGAAAGAAGACAGTCTGCTATCTCTCGTCACGAGCACATCTCGCTCCGAGTCGCATAATTATAATTTTACTCTGTCTGTGAATGTATTAAGTGTTAATTTACAAAATATACAATAGTTAGTTCCTGGAAGTGAGTGCTTATTCTAATACCTACACTTATAACCACCAAATCATAATTCAATCATCATAATTGAGCCACTACGGAACTAATGGTATTGCTCTTGAATTATGCAAATCATATTTGAGTAATAGGGTCCAAAGTGTAGATGTCAACGGAATAAGGTCTCCTGGGTCTGCCGTTACTATGGGAGTTCCGCAGGGCTCGATTCTTGGACCCTTTCTCTTTTTAATTTATATTAATGACTTACCTTTTTTTATAAGGGACAACTGTGAGGTAGTGTTGTTTGCTGACGATACTTCATTAATATTTAAAGTAAATCGACGTAATCCTGATATTGACGACGTAAACAACACCCTCTCAAAAATAATACATTGGTTTAGCATTAACAATTTGTTATTAAATAGCCAAAAAACGAAATGTATAAGGTTTGTGACACCTAATATCAAAAAAGTGAATGCTAACATTAATTTGAATGGGGATGAGTTGAGCCTTGTGGATACAACAAAGTTTTTAGGAATTACATTAGATCCCAAACTTCAATGGGGTTCTCACATAGTAGCTCTAGCTAAAAAGCTGAGCGCCGCAGTCTTTGCGGTAGGTAAGATTCGCCAATTGACTGATGTTGATACAGCTCGATTGGTATATTTTGCCTACTTTCATAGTCTGATGAGTTATGGAATTTTACTGTGGGGTGGTGCTGCTGACATTAATACCATCTTTGTTCTCCAAAAGCGAGCTATAAGGTCAATTTATTCGCTGGGGTCCAGATATTCTCTTAGAGAAAAGTTTAAAGATATAAATATAATGACAGTAGCATCACAGTACATTTTTGAAAATTTAATTTATGTCCATAGAAATAAAGAAAGTTTTCTTAAGATTAGCGATATTCACAACAAAAATACTAGGAATAAGAATAATCTAGCTACTCTTAAGACCAGACTCCACAAGATCAGCAAATCTTTTAAGGGTTACTGTATACACTTTTATAACAAAGTTCCCAGTCATATTAAAGCCTTATCTATTACAAAATTCAAAGCTACTATCAAGCAAAAATTATGCAATAAGGCATATTATAAAATTTCGGAATATTTAGACGATAACAAGGCTTGGGAATAGATGTAATAATATTCATATCAAAAATATTTATTGTAAATTTACAACATATTATTATTAAACTGCTCTGGTTTAAACCAACTTGTAAATTTTGTAATAATTCACTACATTGTAAACTGGTTTTGAAAAGAGCAACACTAGAGTTTCTTGCCCGTTCTTCTCTAGTGAAAACCGCTTTCCGAACCGGGTGGTAGATAAAAAAAAAAGACTGAATCTAAATGATGTTGAACATTTTAATGGATTCAATAAATTATTTTCATTTTCATTTTCATTTCATTTTCATTTAATAAAATCTTTTTGTCTATTTACAAAGCACTTCAAGCAATCGCGTTTTAATAAATTATATTTGCTCTAATTTCGCTCTGCGTAGAGCATGTTTATTACTAGGGACAACGTTAAATTATGTTTTACAGGAAGCTAATGGGGACAATCTCGGGCTTTCTCGTGGCAATACATTGACTCGTGTGTGTGTGTGTGTGTGTGTGTGTGTGTGTGTGTGTGTGTGTGTGTGTGTGTGTGTGTGTAAGGCGCTTCGGGAAAGTCACCCAGTTCTGACCTCCGCCGCTCATTCACTATCAATCATTCGCAGCGGCGGGAAAACATCGGCCGCGACACCTCACACACGCCACCCTTTATCGACAACGTAAAACATAATAATTGTATTATGTATACTCATACACACGTCAATTAAAGACTGGCGTGTGCGCCTTACTACTAAGGGAATTCTGCAGGGCACTGTATTCTGTATCAGCCCATTTACGTCTCACTGCAGGGCACGGGCCTACTCTACAATCGACAGTACGATTGAGAGTGGTTAGGCCATATAGTCCACCACGCTGGCCTAGTGCGGGTTGGCGGACTTACATACCATAGATTTTTTTTTATAAATCGCTATGGTATGCAGGTTTCCTCACGATGTTTTCCTTCACCGTTTTAGTGCATGGTGATTGACTATCAATACACACATGACTCCGAAAAGTCAGAGGTGTACCCTGGGATTCGAACCCGCGACCACCGTGAACATGTTGGCAATCGCGTCTAGTACGTTTACCAACAGGCCACCACGCACTTCATATTTTTATTAGTGACTCACAAATTGAACGCGCAAAGGTAAGTTGTATGATCTCGTCATCCATCCATGATTACTACTTGATTTTGAACGCCTCCTAATGTATTCAAGTAAAACATATATGCAAGCCACCGTGACAGCCTCCGAGTCGCAGTTGGTTACACGTCAACCGTAAAATGAGAGGTTGCGGGTTCGATGCCCACAAGTATTTGTCTCGGGTATGGCTGTTTGTGACAGCGAAGTCTGTCGTAGTTCCTGATACCAACGACATAAGACTAGATCTTAGTTTGCTGTCAACATTGTGTTTGTGAATGTTGAGTGTATTTATTTATTTATTTAATTTGCACACTCAAGTATATGTTTCCAATGTACACACACAATATACACACATACACACACCCTCTGACAATCACACATTCACATCACACACTACACAATCAGAGGTCCTCTGACACTTATTTAAGTTTATATCTAGTAGATTAATTTCTATTTTTTATTTCTTTTACGCTTGTCCTCTAGTTTGTATTTGGTATGGCGGTACTAATTATAATACCCTATTTGTTCATTATATAAGTGAAAATATACACTGGGAAAGGCACTGCAAGCCGAAATACAGGTATTCACCTAGTTCGGCTTCAGAGGCGCCCAAAATATAATTTATGTCACATTAGTCTTAAGGCCTTTTGTTTGTATAAATGCTGTACCTCAAGTTTTATGAAATAAAAATTTATTATTTATTTATTATTTAATGTACAAATTGTACCCAAATGTGACGTCATACTTGCATGCTAGATTTGCGTAATGGAATCACGCCCTTAACGTAATGCTAAAAATAATTATTACAATATACCGGGTATCTCAAGACTGCTACCGAAAACGAAGCCGGGTGGTAGTTTTAGTGGCTACAAACACAATGCAATTAAAAATTTCGCATAGAAACACGACAATTATTTTTTATGATTTTTTAAATATCGTCATTTTTGGGTGGTAAATCCATAGTTTTTGCTAAAATAATAATTTAAACTCTCTTATATCTTAGATTATTTATAAATTAAAGGGTATACACTATTATTTTAGGAAAAAATGTATTTACCACCCAAATATGGTCAAAGGAAAAAAAAAAACAAAAAAAAAATTGTCGCTTTTTTTGCAACTTTTTCTGTTGCATTGTGTCTGAAGTCGCTTAAATTACCACCCGGCTTCGTTTTCGGTAGCAGTCTTGATATACCCTGTATTTTAGCATCATATACACATGCGAAATGCTAATCTACAAAAATATTGTGGTATGTAAAAAATACAAGATTTATAAATTCAGTTCATAGTACCATTACAATTTTTAGTAAGGGCCAGAACGAGAAACTGCAGTAGAAAATATCAATTCCATAATTAGTACTTAAATTGATCAGTTTTGTTAACATAATTTGTTCATGGCCCTATAAGTATTGTCTGTGTTCCTGTTACCGGATTAATATTAATGTCAAGAGTTTTTCTCGAATATATGTACAGAGACGAGTATTATACACATAAACGACCATAAAAGGGAACTAACACGACCAAGGGAATGCCAGAATATAATTCATCATGAAATTAATTTATTATTACGCACTACGAGTATATTTGTCAGGGATTATTGATGTTATTACTAATAGCGATTTGCGATATAGACTCGATGAAAAGTTGCAAGCCATATTTCAAAAATCTAATAACAATTACACTTCCGTCCCTTTATATGAGGTAATTATATCGGTAAAATATAACATGGATCTCTATAAAATTTCCTTTATAAGTCGATAAAGAAAACTTCGAGACGAGAAAAACCTTGATCTTGAGGTTACACATGGAAAAACTGGTCTCTTTAATAAAAGTTTTATTTGCATGACACAAATTATTTACAACAAACTGTGCCCTGCAATTTAACCGTTATGGTCACGTTGTTTACCACATAGCCAAATACTCGTATATGTTTAATTACTCATTATTCCGATATCTAGGTTTTTTTTATAATATCGTTATCGTTCGATTACGGTGATCGCTTGTCTGTCGGGTTCCGACGCGTTCGGCTGTCTCGGTCACTCGCTCCCTTCGCGGCCCGCGCTCGGCCCATACATCGTCACAGCAGGAATTCTACTAATCAATGAATTTGACAGCTAATTATCTACAGCCGCCCACGAACATCTATAACGCTTGTTTCATGGATGTGTTGCCGGTCTAAGTAGGGAAGGGAGCGGAAAGTTAAAAAAATGGGAAGAGAAAATGGCTATTGGGCTTCCGGCAATCTCACTCACCGAACGAAATGTAACAGCGAAGCTGTCGCTTCTCGTCACGTGATGTGCTAATGATTTTCTTCACCTATTTAATTTCATTACGTGTGTTAATTTATTACAATTTCTAATTTCTAGATTCCCTCCACACTTAATTTTCCTGACGATTATTTTATTTGACAATATCACTAAAATAAGACTTCTATATTTATTACATATATTGTTGTTTAAAATAGAACATCCAATTCTCTGAACCTTTGAGCTAACATCCTGTTTGTTTGACAACAGAAAAATGTGAATCAGTTGCATATTATATCAAACTATATGCAACGCGCGTGCAGCGAGCCGCGATAATTGTGCATTTGCAGCGACGCACGCAGCTGCGCTCCTGCATTTATTGTGACGCGACCATTCACCCGAGCTATTGGCTTGTTCTTTATTCCCAGGTCAAATGCATTTCAGAAGCAGCAAAAGAAAACTCATTAATCATACCCAACTCCAAGTGCGTGGTGGCCTGTTGGTAAACGGACTAGACGCGACTGCCAACATGTTCACGGTGGTCGCGGGTTCGAATCCCAGCGCACACCTCTGACTTTTCGGAGTCATGTGTGTATTGATAGTCAATCACCACGCACTAAAACGGTGAAGGAAAACATCGTGAGGAAACCTGCATATCATAGCGATTTATAAAATTTCTACGGTATGTAAGTCCGCCAACCCGCACTAGGCCAGCGTGGTGGACTATATAGCCTAACCACTCTCAATCGTACTGTCAATTGTAGAGGAGGCCCGTGCCCTGCAGTGGGACGTATATGGGCTGATAGAGATACCCAACTCCGACATTCTACCGTAAAACATCTTCACGCTCCGCTAGACATTCATTAATGCACGGAGGAAATGAATCTACGCTTTTTTATACTTCATAACACACAATCTCAAATACTATAGCAACATACTTAGGTACTGCCTCTAGACGGTTACAGAAACCCTAGAAATGTATCAGTCAACACTACGTAGGAGAACAAAATAAAAGTTGTGAATACAAGTTTAAAAAAATATATAGTAAATAAATCCGACAGTCTCACACGTTATACAAAACTGATAGGGTATGCTAATATTACTAGAAGCCTATAATCCGGCACAGAACCTAAAAATCCTACACGGACTAAACCCTTCGATAACAGTCTCACCCTACTACGAAAATAGAAAATATTACATGCGTATATTCTGAAAATGTATCACTAAAGATAAACGAATGTATTCTGAAAATGTCCCCCGCATGAGCATGAATGCGCGACACTCGAGCCGCCGACAGATACGTGACAAATGCGTGCAAATGGACAGTGTTTCCCATTCCATTCACTCGCTCGCTACACATGACTACATGATGGCGGGGAAAACACTCCCGTTTCAACTGTTATATCTGTTACAATTGTCTAACATTGAGGGTTTTTATAAGCATGAATAACGCGACGTGTAGAATGTAAGCGCACGCAAAAACTTGAAAAGACAAAACAATATTTAATCCACATTAATGTATAGTACTTTAACTGGCTACAAAATCCTTTAAATTGGAATACAACAGTGCTTTGGTTCATAATGCTGTTTCGAGGTAGAAATAGGCAGAGCGCTAATACCTACTCCCATAGCTTTTCCCATATACTGAACCTACAAACTAATAGACGCTTTTTTTTTTTATTGCTGTGAATGGCGAGACGAGCATGCCGTTCGCCTGATGGTAAGCGATGCGACCGCTCATGAACAGTAGCAAAACCAAACAACATCTTGAACTATAAAGCAATGCTTGGCATTCCACTGCGCTCGCCATCCTGAGACATAAGATGTTAAGTCTCAATATGTCCAGTAGTTACTCTGGCTACAATGTCCTTCAATCCGAAACACAACAGTGCTGTTTGACGGGAGAAATAGACATTGCGGTGGTATCCACCCAGGCAGCCTCTCACATATGAGAGACCTACCACCAGCTTTTGCAGACAGATTGTCTCGTGAGCGACCCGCTCAGGACATAATACAGTTTGATGTCAGATCCCGCCGCCCGCGCGTTCATCAATCATTTGATGCGGTTGTGTGATGGCGATGTTTTTCTGTTCGTATCTGATTTAATTCCGTCGATATGATTTTACAATAGTCTTCAAATCAATAGATCAATAAATAAATCAATAGATAAATTCAATAGATCTTAAGTGCGTGGTGGCCTGTTGGTAAACGGACTAGACGCGACTGCCAACATGTTCACGGTGGTCGCGGGTTCGAATCCCAGGGCACATCTCTGACTTTTCGGAGTCATGTGTGTATTGATAGTCAGTCACCACGTACCAAAACGGTGAAAGAAAACATCGTGAGGAAACCTGCATACCATAGCGATTTATAAAATTTCTATGGTATGTAAGTCCGCCAACCCGCATTAGGCCAGCGTGGTGGACTATATGGCCTAACCACTCTCAATCTAATCAAAATATGGGCTGATACAGATTACACGAACAATAAAAATTCTTTCTAATAAAAGTAATTTTAAAGCTACAGTTAGCGCGGAATTGCGCGAACAATAAAAATGTAACCGTTGCGTTGTTGTAGGTGGCGGGCAGTTAGGCGCGTCCGCTCCGCCGTGCACAGTGGCGCCGTGTCGCGACGATGTACCGCACTAATGTGGACACAATTGTGTGGAAACAATTTGCATTTCACAATATTTTTGTATGACTTCCAGAGTATTAGGTCGGGCTGCCGACGAGTCGCTGACGTCACGCAGATGTCTTTGTTGTCTCTTATTTATGTATTTATTTTTCTGTCTCTTCATGTATTTATATAAATTTTGATGTATCCAAATTGCAAATAAATATAAAAAATACCTTGGCAATGCTAGCTTGTTAAGACGTGAGTGTATATGAAAATAATAAAACAACTAAATCAGCTTTTTTCATTATTTGTGACATTCTTATGAACAATTACTAGTAGATGTTTTTGTAGTATTGTTTCACGTATTGTATTGTAGTAGGATTCTAGTGTATTGTTGTAAGTGTTTACCTGGATATACGTCTTGCTTACAAAGCAGGAGCCACGTACAGGAAATAAATTGCTTCGTGTTTATGGTAACGTGCCGCTGAATAATGCGGCCGCCGTCGGATTGAGTGGAGCACTCGGTGACTTATATTTTAGCCGTAGACGTAGTATGCGAAATACTATATTTTTGATGTGAACAGGACTCAAAAAATATCTCTACCCGGGCGAAGCCGGGCGGCCGGGCCGCTTGTTTATTTAATAAATGACAAAATATTTACTAAAATTCATACTTTAAATTTCACTAAGTTAAAATGTATTAGCAAGAATAATAATACCCTGACTTTTAAAAGATGTTGATTATTTTAAGTTATTCTCTGTAATGGAATTTAAAAAGCTATTTTCGTGAGGAGCATATTTAATAGGATTGTTTGCGAGATTACTCCAGACAGCCATCTGCACTTATTAACATTAGTGCAAAATTTTACGCCTCGATAAATATTTATTTTGAATTACAAGCAATTTTAAAGGAATTATTTATAAACTAGCACTCCGGCCTGTGTTTGTCCACGTGCTATTTATCTTGTCCTGGAATTCATAAATCATAATTATTTACATACATAAACTCACGCCTTTTTTTTCAGAAGGGGTAGGCAGACGTGCTGGTTACATCCAGTGCACCCACGTCTCGTCTTGTGTTTAATTATTCACACCAGATATAAAATAATTCCGACCAGAAACATGTTTCCCATATTAGCTAATAATTTATGGCTTTACTTTTACTTCTAAACAGAAATTAGTATTTTGTAGTTATTTTGAATTATATTTTGAATTATATTTGTTATTTTGAATTATAAAGTGAATTCCCAAAAACACATAAGTGCAAGGTACATCCAATTCGTTAAATACAAAAAATATATATTTGAAACTCAATATTGTCATGTATATTGCGTTTCTTGCGGTAGTGATAGAGCATATGTGGAACAATATAAGTTGCAATGAGTGTGCGGCGCGGCAGTTGGCGCCCAACGTGGTGTCCGCCGGCTGCGGCGTAGCCAATCATCTGCTCCCTCACCGCGCTTGGTTATACACTACAACGCTAGCACTTCCGTCATTCTATATAATTGTGCTTTACTTTGTCCCCGTATATACGTTACACTAGCCATGGACCTCCTCTATAATCGAGAATTATCACCATAGTTTACAAAGTAACAAATCGAGATATTACGCAAAACTTAAATATATAATCGTTCCAAAATACAAGTGTTTTAACTTGAGTATCAAACGCTACAAGAGACTTTTGAATTTCGTATTACCCTCACTGAAAGCAAATATTTGTGAATTGTGGTCTGTGGATCACATAAACATTTGTCTCGTTGTAGGGGTCGAAGCCGTGGCCGTTTGTTTAGGATATCTGAATCTAATTCGCCACGGGATATGTTACATTAAATGATGAATATTAATGTAGATTATAATTGGATGTATGCATCATTATAATGTATTACTAAATCAACGGTATAACAGGGGGCTAAGGCTCACTTGCTTAAACTAACTTAGAGCCGCTGCCAATAAACAATCCCAATCCAAAATTTGCCGTTTGAGATTGACAGCTCAATCTTTTTTCTGATACTATATTGCCAATAATCAATCTCAGTAGTGAAAAAACTATGGCAACATGGTAAATGACAAATCGAAAAGTAGAAAACAATCCAGATTGACTTCAATCTAATTTTTTCGATTGATTATTGGCATCGGCCGTTAGACGATAACTTTAATTTTGGCAATACCATTGCATACATTCGAGACCAATTTGACATTGTTGATATATGGAATTGACATTTTCAAAGTCAAAGTAATGAACAAAGTCAATTTATGCAGGCGGGCTTAAAATATTATTTCTTAAAAATTAAAACAAAAGTTCACCGTGAGAGTGGCAATATGAATTCTAAAGTTATCGCTTAAAAATATATATTTAAAAGTACAAAAGACCTTCCGAACAATATTCTCATGCTAATGGTAAAGAAAAATGCACCGTTTTAAAGTTAGTCGTGAGTACTTCCCGCAGTCTAAGCGTATTCCACTTGCGAACAACTATTTTTAACTCAGCGACTACTAACATAATTATATTCCTTAACTTATGCCCCACAGTTTGAATAACATTATTTTTAAAATTATTTTTATGTGCTGTGAGCAGATCGACTATATTAAAACATTATTATGGTTTAAAATGACTTTTCTTATGACATGAACAGTCAAACAAACCTCTAAGTTTGTGTTTTTTTTTTGCAAACAATGGCGGTAGTAGCGTTCCTTTCGCCTTATAGTAAGTGAGGCGACCGCTCATGGACAGTAGCAAAATCAAACAACATGAATGCAATGCTTGGCATTCCACTGCGCTCGCCACCCTAAGACATAAAACGGTAAATTTCAATATGTATGAGACGCCGCCTGGGTGGGTACCACCGCAATGTCTATTTCTCCCGCCAAACAGCAGTTTATTTGCACTGTTGTGTTTCGGATTGAAGGACATAGTAGCCAGAGTAACTACTGGACATATTGAGACTTTACATCTTATGTCTCAGGATGGCGAGCGCAGTGGAATGCCAAGCATTGCTTTGTAATTCAAAGTGTTGTTTGGTTTTGCTACTGTTCATGAGTCGCGGTCGTATCACTTACCATCAGGCGAACGGCATGCTCGTCTTGCCAATCATTGCAATAAAAATAATCCAGTAGTTACCATGTCCTTCTCACAAATGAGAGAGCTACCACCAGTAAATACAAAAACTACATAAACGATAAAGACAAATGTAAGCGGGATCGAAATCGATAAACGCAGTCGATGGGGACTAGATTACAGGGGTAGTCTCACCCCATTAGTAATATTCGTCTCTTTCGTCGTAGGCATTGAAAATTATGATGGAAGATTCAATTCCATAACACCTAGATTTAAAAAAAAAAATTGACCATGAAACAAAACTATTATCTCGATGCGAGAATTCAAGTATTGTACCGCAGCTAGAAGAAAATATTTTTAACAATATAAAGAAGAGAAGAATACAGTAAAAAGCACTTTTGAATACTTTATTGTTACGTCTGTTGTCTGGTGTACTGTAGTATTAGTTCAGAGCCGCCGTTTTAAAAGAAAAAATAAAATGTTATCGAGTGGTGTGCGGAGCGGGCGGGATTTGACTCGGCGCGATACAAAATAAACACAATCAATAAATATTTGTTTCTCGCCGTTTTAAAATCTGCGAGTCTGTAGCCCATACCTACCCTACATAGAATATCGAACACAAGTCGGGTTGCGACAGATATTGATCTTTTTGCACAAAAAGTAAATTGAAAATATCCCATCTCGCGTTGCCGAGTAGGTTCTTGTAGCAGTTTCATCTTCACAGACATAACACGTTCGGAAATTGTGATAGTATTGCCTGGAATTTTCAAAATATTGTAAGAATTTTCATTTAAGTAAATTGTATTTTTATTTTTGATAGCGATCCAGCTTCGCCATGAGCAGATAGTTTTGGAGTCGAGTACACATCAACACTATATTATTATATCACGTTTTGGGTTCTATATCGCTAATAAATTCCTCTGTGGTTTTCCTCATATGTCGTCCATGTCATACTGGAATAAGTTACATTTTTATTATATTAAATATAAATAAAGATATAGATTGTAATACCTGCCCAATGATACTCCGGAAACCGATTCAGATATTAATACTTCATAACTTTAATACAAATAACGCTCTATTGTAAAATATTACATTCCTTTTTTCTTAGCACCCTCTTAAATTCTCCGTGCATATCCGTCTGTCTAAAGCCCCCTGCGCTTTGATTTGTTTTCCTAGCCTTATATTTTTTTAAAGTTGCCATCTCTAAATAATGAAACCTTACACTCGTCCATACTCCATCCTGATAACGTGTATGACCCCATACACAACCCCGTTGGAAACCTTACAAGATATTACGGATAGATTAAATTGAAAAAAATATTTTGCTTTTGTTTCTTCAAAAAACCGCACGCTTTGTAAAAATATTACAATAGAAAAAATTCTTGACATCAGTCCATCAATAGACTCGGTAATGAAAAATTCTGATTCAGAGAAATCGAAAAACACACATTTGGTTTGGTGACCTCCAAGTTGGATAAAGTTCGTGTTTTATAAGGAACACGACAGTAAAAAGTTAGGTTGACGACTTGCGTAGGTACATGGTATCCGTGAAATATTAAATTACTTGTGATCCTGATTGTGTATAAGAAATAAAGTAGGAAGTTCTACGTGACGTTCACTTGTCGCTTCATAAAGTAAATGGCATAACGGATGTTACAGATTGTCTCCTTTGTGGTTTTACGGCTCTGGCTTCAGCTTTCAATAACATTATGTGATTAACTTCGCGCGTTGTTTTGGCACCGACGATATCTAATTCAAACTCACTTTGTGTTATTGAATTAGATTATCTATTGTCAATAACTGTACAATATAAGTATACTGTTCATTTATAAGTATAATGCTTCTTAATGTTGTTTCCTAATGTTATGCGATAGTTAATTGTTATGCCTATTTTTTGACTTATTTGCGTACTATTTTGGATTGCCTTGGGTTGAAGTATATTTGCTGTTTGTTCATTTAAACCGCTACCAAATTAGTATATAATAATATGCATGCCGGTATCAGCAAAGCAGAGGTGTGCCAATACTATCAAGTATCAACCAACACATTTCGTTGAGTTACATATTTCCTGATAAAATGAAACTCAGTAAGATAATACCTCTTTTTAAATCTGGTAGTACAGATGACCCCTCTAATTTTAGACCTATATCAGTACTGCCTTCATTTAGCAAAATTTTTGAAAAACTGATGCTTATCCAGTTGCAAAATTATTTTAAAAATAATAATTTACTTCATGGTAAACAATTTGGTTTTACTCGGGGTCGCTCCACCACTGATGCTGGTGTGAAGCTCATAGATAACATATTTGATGCTTGGGAGGATTCTCAGGATGCTCTAGGTGTATACTGTGACCTATCCAAAGCATTTGATTGCGTTTATCATGATATTCTTATCAGGAAATTGAGCCACTATGGAATAAATGGACTTGCGCTTGAACTATGTAAATCATATTTAAACAATAGGGTTCAAAGGGTTGATGTCAACGGACAAAAATCACATGGATCTGTTGTTACTATGCGGGTTCCGCAGGGCTCAATTCTTGGATCCTTTCTCTTTTTGATTTATATAAATGACTTGCCTTATTTTATAAGGGATAAATGTGAGGTAGTGTTGTTTGCTGATGATACTTCACTGATATTTAAAATTAAACGACATCAATCAATTTTTGACGAAGTAAACCACACTCTCTCAAGAATAGTACATTGGTTTGGCGTTAACAATTTACTGTTAAACAGCCAAAAAACTAAATGCATTCGGTTTATAACACCTAACGTAAAAAAAGTGAATGCCAACATTTTTATGAACGGGGATGTGTTGAGCCTTGTCGAGACTACTAAGTTTTTGGGAATCACATTGGATCCTAAACTTCAATGGGGTCCCCACATAACAGCGTTAGCTAAAAAGCTGAGTGCTGCAGTTTTTGCAGTGGGCAAGATTCGCCAATTGACTGACATTGATACAGCTCGATTGGTCTATTTTGCTTACTTTCATAGCCTAATGAGTTACGGAATTTTGTTGTGGGGTGGTGCTGCTGACATTAATACCATCTTTCTTCTTCAAAAACGAGCCATAAGATCTATTTATTCGTTGGGCTCCAGACAATCTCTGAGAGAAAAATTTAAAAAAATAAATATAATGACAGTAGCATCAGAATTTATATTTAATGTACGTCCATAAGAATATAGAACAATTTCAAAAGGTTAGCGATATTCATGACAGAAATACTAGAAATAGAAATAATCTAGTCAGTCATAAGACCAGGCTCCAGAAAATTAGCAAATCTTTTAAGGGTTACTGTATACATTTCTATAATAAAGTTCCCACTCACATAAAAGCCTTATCTATAAATAATTTTAAATCTAATATTAAACGACAGTTATGTAATAAAGCATATTATAAAATTTCAGAATACTTAGAAGATAGTAAGGCGTGGGAATAAAACATAATATAAGTCCCCGAACCGGATGTGTGTGTACTCTGTTAAATATAATTAAAATAATTATCCCACTTGTGTCACCATAGTTGTAGGCAATTTGAGTACGTCATGCTCGCTTAAATGTCTGTGCTTGCGGCGGCGTCGTGTGCCGGGTCGGTCACTTCCCTATAACACGGTTGAGGAGACCGATGGCTGGCACATGCGTCATACTCGTGAACGGGTGCTGCTTGTGTAGACTGGTCTGCTCGATTTGCTTATAATGATAATATTAATTATTTTCTTTTTTTTTTCTTTTTTTTCATTTTTTTTAATATTTTTTTTATTGCCTTTCATTGCTATTGCTGAACAGTGTATACCGGTTCCGCGGTCAGGGCGACCACACTTAACTCAGCCGTACAATATAATCATTATTATGAATAATTTATGAACTGCTCTGAATTTCAACTCCTGTATGATCACTGTATTGTAAACTTATTTTTGAAAAGAGCAACGCTAGAGTTTCTTGCCCGTTCTTCTCTGGCGAAAACAGCCTTGTGAACTGGGTGGTAGTGGAAAAAAAATGACTTAATCTAAATAGTGTATGACATTTTATGGATTCAATAAATATTTTCATTTCATTTCATTTCATTATTCTAAAACGTGTTATTGGGCGAGCCTATCACTTCACCAAGCACGTAAAATCGTATCAAAACAAAACAACATAACATTTTAAGCGCTCAAATCTAAGAGACCCCATATAACATATGACCAGAAGTGAAAACAAATGCGAGGTGCGCGTGGCATACCGTCGCGCGCGGCGGGTCCGGCACTATGAGTAATGGCGACTCAATAAGCGCGGCCCCGATAGATATCGTTTATCAATCCCTTTCACGTGTCTTTTAAAACGAGACGGCTGAAGGACACTATGGGGGCGCAACCACCTGCTAGTTTTGGAATACAAACTCACAAACTCATCTTTATGTACCAAAAAAGACATAGGCTTAAATAAGCGTTGATAGAGGAATCAAGATTGCAATGCTTCAGATGGGCATTCACAAATAAATAAAGTTTTTAGTGTTTTTGGTAATTACGAATCTTGGCGCGGTTATGCCTTATGGTAGTATGAAAAAGTACTCTGTGCTTATGGTCAAAAACGTCATGGCATGTAAGTAACCTATAAAAAATAAAAGTAGTTCCTTCGTAACAAATATTTCAATATTGTCCACAACTGCTTATATTTGCCAAGCAGTAAATTTACAAGCATTTTCTTTTTTTCCCTAAATGAATATTATATGGCCTCGAGCATCTCCGTACACTACAAGGCGCCAGTACTTAAATTGGATTCCTACCAACTGAAAACTAAGCGGGCGCGGTGGGCGCGCTTTCAAATTGCTATTGTCTATTTGGAAAACAAAAGGCGGCACAATAATCGAGCGACCCAATGGACGCCGGAAGGAAACATTGTTTTTGATATCGGCGGTACGGTGGTGCAATCGAGCGCGAAAATGTGAGCCCGCTATGTGCAGAATGGCGTAAACCTTTATTCCCTCGCATTTAGCGCCATTGTCGTGAATGCAGTGGCTATTGACAACCTCGCACGCGGTGTTTAGCTGCGGTTTCTTTTAAATTGAAGTGATGTTAATATTTGAAGCGAGTCCACAGAGCGTACATAGAACACAACCACACATGCTATCGTATGGCTTGTAAACTGATTCAAATGTTTAGTGATGGCATGGCATTGCACATGAAGAGTAGAATTTATATTGCGGTCCTCATATTCCCCTTGAGTACCGCAGTATGAATCCTACACTATGAGTGCTTCTATTACAATAAATTGTATGAAATGGGCTAGACTTTGTATTGGAACCGTTTACATTGATGGGAATATCTGGTATGCGGACCGAAAATCTGCAATAATACTTGTCATTCCGAGCAGGCCGGCATACTGTCTTTAACAGCGAAAGGTAAATACATGTAACATATCGTTGTCTATAAGTTTAAAAATACCTGTCTACAAAACAATATGGATATCCAAGAATAGTTTAAAAATCGGCAAACACCCACTCAATGTTGTTACGATGTATTACAGACACAATTTATAACGCGGGTCATTACTCGCCACTCCTTTAGATGTAACACTGGCTACTTCAGGGTTTCGTCGGCAACGATTTGTTGTGATAATATCTACATCTGAAGCATCTTATACATGCCCCTTTACAAGACACGGGCCCCCTCTACAATTGAGAGTGCAATTGATTTTGTAGTGCCTACGATTGTTGTGTATTTATGTTAGGTGGAAAGTACGCTATGCAATTTTCTATATCCTGTATGAGGTGAAAGCGATGTAATGATCGGCTAAAGAGTTAGTGCTTAGAAGCGTAATAAACTTACAGTTTGTATGCGGCCCGCTTGATGGTAAGCAGTCACCACCACTCAAAGACCTTCGCAATACCCGGGATTTAGCACAGCTAGGTTGCTGCCTACCATCGAGAGAGTACTCTCTTTAAGCCTAGTTTGAAAAAGGACAATTCATAGCGCTCGGGAATCATTCTTATTGTAGAGGAGACCTACGCCCTATAATGCGTACCTACGTATATGGATTGATATCTGTACTTACATACATATAAAATACTATACGTTAGATATGTACGGAACTCTTTAAAATAAGAATGGTATTGGCACTTGATCAGAAAATCGATGTGGTTTACGCAACGGTCATAAAACAGGCTATCATAACATTAGCGGAAATATTTCAGTCCAGTTGGGTGCAAGCGGCATATATCATGAACACCGCGCTCTTATTTTTATTTCTAAACATAACATTTTACCAATGTTTAAATTTATCGTTTTATAACTACCGTGGGATATCGCCGATTGTAGAATAAATAAATAAAATACATCAAACAGTCACATACATAGTCCGGACCTCACACTAAGATCGAGTCTTGTGTCGAGAGTACCGGAAACTTCAACAGACTTATTGGTTTCGCAAACACACAAATACATGTGCAAACGTTTGTTTCGTGGGAGAATCGAACCAGCAGCCTCTCTTTTTAGAAAGCCAGTGCCTAACCACCTTTGCCACGTAAGCTGTCAATTTATTAATATTCGTACGCGATCCGAACGAGATTACCACAATATACAGTATTGAAAAACCCATACATATTGTGTACTGTATCAAACGAGTTGTCATGCTCTGGGTTCGGGATGGGTGTTGGTTTGAGTAGACAAGCACATTTTTATCGAATGGAAAGACATTCCTAATGGATTGAAACTGCCTGGATTACGCTATGCAGGTAATATCAAGCTCCAAGGCGCTATTTGTTAAGAATCTAATTGTAAAGCTTGTGTAACTTACAATTATTGATTGTGGGTCAAAGTGTTATGGAACCGAAAAGTCTAGAAAAGTAAAAGTATAGTCTAGTCTAGTATAGTTTCTAATACTGACGACGCGGTGCATCATAATGTGAGGTCATGACTATGTATATGATTTTTGAGTTTATTTGTTATTGATTAATTTATCAGGAGCATTTGAATCGAGGCGTCGAAACAGTGTAAAGAGATAAGTAACCAATCCACATGCAAATTACAAAAAGACGGATCGGATTCCGTCCTTACGTCGTCAATATACGAGCTACTCACACGAAGCGATCTGATCCCTCATCATACGTTCGACTAAAGAAAGGTACGCCTGCCTGAAATTTGTGTTTGCAGGCCGCTTTAATCCGGGACCCTTCACGGCTACACTGAATACACCTCTTAGACAGCCGTGATACAAACTAAAGCAAATCTTCGCTTCCCATCAGCAGATTAAAGTTTGAGTACTTGGGTTACACAAATCTGTAGATAAAATACGACAAACAATTGCAGATCAGCACAAATAAAATAAAATTATTTAGTAATTTTGAGTATATTTATACCGGGTATATCAAGACTGCTACCGAAAACGAAGCCGGGTGGTAGTTTTAGTGGCTACAAACACTGCAATTAAAAATTTCGCATAGAAACGCGACAATTATTTTTTATGATTTTTTAAATATCGTCATTTTTGGGTGGTAAATCCTTAGTTTTTGCTAAAATAATAATTTAAACTCTTTGATACCTTAGAGTATTTATAAATAAAAGGGTATACACTATTATTTTAGGAAAAAACGTATTTACCACCCAAATATGGCCATAGAAAAAAAATAACAAAAAAATAATTGTCGCTTTTTATTGCCTCTTTTTCTGTTGCATTGTGTCTGAAGTCGCTTAAACTACCACCCGGCTTCGTTTTCGGTAGCAGTCTTGATATACCCTGTATGAATATGAATATAATTAATATTGAGTATATTTATATGAATTTATTAGCCTACTAGACAAATACCACATTTTCGCGTTTACTCTTTTTGCTGATTTTGCGTATTCATCAAAGTAAGAAATCATATTATGTGTATATTTTTTTAAGAGAACCAATATGGGAACCGCGGAAACAAAACTATAATAATTTACTGGTGGTAGGTCTCTCATATGTGAGAGGCCGCCTGGGTGGGTACCACCGCAATGTCTATTTCTCCCGTCAAACAGCAGTTTAAATGCACAGGTGTGTTTCGGATTCAAGGACATTGTAGCCAGAGTAACTACTGGACGAGCGCAGTAGAGTGCCAAGCATTGCTTTGTAATTCAAGGTGTTGTTTGGTTCTGCTACTGTTCATGAGCGGTCGCATCGCTTACCATCAGGCTAACGACATGCTCGTCTCGCCATTCACTGCAATAAAAAAAAAGTTCAAACAAACGAGTAAGCGGCACATCAGCATCAAAGACTGCTTCAATAAATTGTTATATATGGAACAATGAATATCAATTCAGCTCAACTCCTAATAATTGCAGTCAAAATTTCAATCGTAGAAACTGCTTTTGCCAACAATCAAATGCATCAATCAAATATAAAATATTAAGCATTTGTTCATTTTGCCGCCAGCAGCAGTTTCTTTTGATTTCTTGGCATTAAGTTTCGCTTGAGCGCACACTTGACACTTTTAGAATATCTGCAGTTGTCGCGTTTTCATCTCGACCTTCAGTGCTTTAAGGTTAAGATCAGATTTCATTTGATCTAGCTTTAAACACTGAGCTATAATTAAGAATCTAGACTGGAATTGTAAAGTAATTTGATTTAGTTTCGAGTTTAATTGAAATATTTTATTTATGTTTCTTGTATCTATTTCGGTCCTTCTTTACGACGAAAAATTTATATTCCGTTTGCACCATTAAATATAGTGTTTGGAACATTTCATTTGTAATTCAACTGACAACTTTACTTATCTTAAAGATTAGTGTTTCAAGTGAAATAATTATAAAAGACTAATTTACATTTAACTCTTTCTTTAATGAGATCTCTTAAATAAAAGAACACAAACTTACAGAATATTAAATAGTGTTATGACTGCCAAGATTATAATTTGTCACGAAATATTTTTAATTTATGGTTAGCCTTTGTCATATACATTTTTTTTTATTGCAGTGAATGCGAGCATGCCGTTCGCCTGATGGTAAGCGATGCGACCGCTCATGAACAGTAGCAAAACCAAACAACACCTTGAATTACAAAGCAATGCTTGGCACTCCACTGCGCTCGCCATCCTGAGACACAAGATGTTAAGTCTCAATATGTCCAGTAGTTACTCTGGCTACAATGTCCTTCAATCCGAAACACACCATTGCATTTAAACTGCTGTTTGACGGGAGAAATAGACATATTAGATATTATATGAAATGAACATATTATTTCAATAAATCTGATTGTGGTTTTGGTGGGGTTGCGTCGTTAGGTGCTTTGGTTTGTATATTAATAGCGCCGTCGGCAATCATATCGGGTTTCGGGGCGGAAGGGATAATGTGTTATTAAAGCGAGAGGCTCCGGCTGTACGTCGGAAGTATCGACTAAATCCTTATCCAATAATTGAAGGGCATCTTGCGAGGAGGGACTCTTGGCTCAATTGTTGGCGAAGTTGATTGCGGTCAGAAATTGGATAGGTGTATGCTTGCATCACCACTCTCAATCGTACTTACGATTGTAGAATAGGCCCGTGCCCTGCAGAGGGACGTATATGGGCTGATACAGAATGCTTGCAACGACTATGATTAGGTTAATTTCGAAAAAGGCCATGAGGCACACACTTTCACTTACGCCGTTTTGATTGTCAACTTTTTCATAAGGTGCCATGTAATGTTGCATTTGTTAGCGAGAGCAACTGAATAGTACCCCAGAATCATTTATAACCTTAACAGTCTGATATTAAACATCAAACGTGAATTAAAACGATAAGTAGGTATACGGCTCGCGCAATGAACAAAACTCATAATCTCTTATACTCGTAATATGTGTATACAACATAATGTTTGAAAACAGCTACTGAAATCTTGTGTGTGTTAGTAAGAATCAAAGGATTCATAAATTTTTGAACTGAGAAGCTAGGACACATTATTCACAACTCAGAAGAGCGCGTAAAGGGCGGCACAGGACCCACCAATTCAGGAATGCATGACAGCGACTAAAAACTCATCATCAACAAAGTTTTAAAACTAAATATGAATTCCAAAAGTCTTTCAAAGGACCCCGTCATATTCTAGACATAGATACTTATGAGGAGGCGTAACTCAAACCTCCAGAGTCCCAGTCGGGCGACTTTTCACCTGATACAACCCTAGTAGGCCGAGAATAATTCCTCCAGACTTGCGCATCGATCTTACCCGCCGCCTGAATATATTCATCCCGAGAGAACATTTTGTAAGATAATACTGTATTTTTTATACAACATTCAGGATAAATAGAGAGGATTATGTTTATTGCATAGATCCGGTAAACAAGCGAATGGCTCATCTGGTGATAAGTGATTATCGCTGTTCATGAAAATCTTCATCACTTGAATGGTAGGGTTTGGCGGAGGCCTTTCAAAATTTGAGGGCAAAGAGAGGGTAGAGGGATGAAACGAGGAAAGAGGGCATCCTGTAATCTCACTCACCGAAAGAAACACGATAGCTACACAGTCAGTACACTTCGGAATTTCTACAAGACAGTTACACAATAAAGGTGAGTCGGCTCATCTAAAGTACTTCAAAATAACTACTTTGTAGCTCTTATTTCACCAATAGTTATCATTTGAAATATTAATGTTAATTTATTCAAACCAAAGAATAGTTAATTGTACGAAATATTGTAATATAATGGCATTACTATAATTTAATATTGTTTTCATCTAAAACGCAGGTACGGAAGAGAGTTTTATTATGTTCAAACACAGGTTCAAATGACAGTGAAAAGACAGTACAGCTCAGTACACATATGTATAAAGAGATGGCGTTATTATTTTGATATTGACAACAAGTACTTGTCCGTTTTCAGTTGAAGTGTTCGGAAGTTTGGTGTTGTCGGCGATCGCGGCGACTCGAGCGCTCAAGCCCCCTTTCCACGCCACTGCACTGTCGACTCTCAATAAACTCCGCACCTGGTTTATTTGTTATTCCAATTTTACTAGAATATTTCAAGCGAGATTTCAACTGTAAAGCACCAAAGAAATTATTCAAGTACGCTTGAGCACGTTCATTAAATATTTCGATACACCACGCTTACTTACATTCATAGATTTCATGAGAATTGATAAGTAAATGTATGGACAAAATATTTATGTTTTCTTAAATAATAGTATGTACCAGTAGGATAAAATGAAACACTGTATTATTTACCAGCTGCTTTATTAAGCTGAAAAATTTAATGACTACCGGTTCTTTAATTTAAACATTTACATCGCGTATTTCTTCACGAAGATTTCATGATTCCCGACCTAAACTCACAGGCATTGGCCCGGTACAGGATTAAAGTATCAGGTTGATATTTCATTTGTATAAACTCCTTTTGAATAAAATAGGTTTCGATAACTTCAATATTCAAGTTCTCGAAATCAGTTTAAATCATATTAAACACGAATGTAATAAAAGCGGGGTAGAATTTGCAATATATTTGAGTTGAAATGTTCATTCGTTTACTCTAAAGCTCGTATACAATGGCAGTAATTCCAGTTATCTGTGATTATTTCTCTACGGGCTGGTACAGAGTACATTAATAAGGTAAATAAAATGAGTGAATCCGAGAGTTTGTCGTCGACGGAGGGTCGCCACTGGCTACTCGGGTTACATTCATTAATGCGATCCGTTTTCATTAATGTGGTCTGCAAATGTTAGTCCACGGACTAATTAACACAAACACATTTTCCACTCAAATTCAATTAGCTTTCTGATTGAAAGCCTTTCAATATATCCAGATTATAAACACGTGACAAAAACGTTATTTAATTAAAACGCTGTGAATTTATAATTTTGTTTTTGTGTATGTATGTATGTACATAAATGGTGCTAGTTTTATTGTAATCAGCTGTAGTACAGTAGACAAAAATCGGTGTAAAGTAAAATCTTTAGAACCCTAGGAATTATAAAGGCGAAAATTTGTTTGTTCGTTGTTACATCTTCAAGCTCAAAACGCTGACTAATGTTGATGACATTTGGTTGAGAGATAGCTGATACCTTCGATTAACACATAACCTTCCAACACGAAATAAGGTAATGTTCTGGTATAATGAGTAAGGAATGTAAATATATTTGCTACTCTTTCAAACTCTAATGGATGGAATGTGATACAGAATAGTGGGAATGAAATGGGCGTGAGAGGACAAGACTGCATTCCTTGAGTCATGAGATAGAACACAACGGGACAGGTTGAGGTATAATGTGGCGAGACAGAAAAGCAATATAGAGGAGTTGAAATATAAAGAGTAGCTATACAAAATAATAATATTCTAATGATGTTGACTTGAATCAAAAATAATCTACACCCGCGTGAAACCGGGCCGCTAGCAATATACTATTAGAAGAATAGTCGTAGCCACACAGATAGTGCCGGAGTGTCGGAGCAACGAAACTAAATGTCGGAATGTCGAAGAGCGGACATACACGAGACAAGGTAAGATTTACTGTTCGACGTTGTACATTGCCATGTGACTGGATCGGACACATATATATTACCAAATAAATCTACCATTTTAAACAATTTGACCATCGTCAGAATTAATTTAGGAGTGAATCGCGGATGTCCCGTTGTTTGAGTCATTTGGCAGCATTTTCATACGAGTAAAAACGCCAATCTGTTTGGCCCTTAGCGGTAATGACGCGTTGTAAGGAGAATGGAGAAGTGGCCTAACGATGTCACGAATTTAGGGCCGCCACGTATGTTGCGACACCAGATTGTAATACAGAATGAGGCAGTCATAAAATTATGTACTGCTTAAATATTGGTATGTTTCTTTTCCCTGTCTATTCAGCATTTTTTTCATAAGGATGATGACGAACAGTTGGTAAAAAATTGCATATTTCTTATTATAGGCTGCCATAATACTCTTATTTACTTGCACATTATTTTTCTTGAACATCGTGTTTCTTTAATGTGCTATTTTTGAACTAAAATAAAAATTCTTATTTTTTTTCAGTTCAGTTATTTTGTCTCGGCATCCCTACACACGTTCCAGTTGTCATCGGACATTCGCTGCAGCACCGCCCAGTCAGTTAGTGAAGCGATCAATCGAGTAGCTTTGTTGCTGTTCGATCTCTACTCTGGCAGTAAATTACCGCTGCAGAGGTGGATGCTCAGCTGAGTTCGACGTGAATAATTGTGTAAGCGACTGGGTTGACTTACTCTGCCTGTGTGTTGTTTTAGTCTACAAAGTTCTATGTATCATTCAAAGCAAACTAACTGTATATTTATAAACTTCTGGAAGAAACAGATTCAACTATTACCTGATGAATACAAGTACTTAGTTTAAAATGGATGAAATCTTCATTCATCAAAGGCTTTACTTTACAAACGGGGTAATCTATTAAAAGTTCATTGTGAGGAGATGGTCCAACAGGTCTAACAATTTTGTTAAGCATTTTTACTATTAATTTTCTTGTTGCGCGTTCGCTTGTTCTTTTTTTGTTAATTTTACTACTCCTTATGTTTGTCAAGTTTATCTTGAAATGTTGATGATAGAATTATAATGTTACATATACTGCTGATAAACAAATAAAGTAAAAAAAAAACTTTAAACACGACATCAAATTTTTATTCGACATTAATTGTAGTGTATAGGGGCAGTGAACTGATGTAGCTCGGCCCCGCTGGGTCAGCTCGAACGCGTTAATTGACACAATAATACAAAAACATATTTTGGACATTCAAGTAATTTTTTAACAAAATAACATTTCTGTAAACATTAATTAGAGGCCACGGCAGCGAGAGGTCGCGAGCACGAGCTTATCCCTCATTAGCTGTTCTATTGACCCTCCTTGTATCGATCCGATCTGTGATTTCTGGTCTCTTTGTCCCATAATCGAGCAATTTTAAAACGTCTGTGTGTATCTAAAAAACAATTTTCTTTGAACGCCGTGTAAACATAATTTGAATCACAAAGGGGGAGAAACGATTTCTCTTGCAGCGTTGTTCACTAATGTGATTTTTGTGGTGAATTTGACATTGTCATTAATGGAGGCGTGATGAGACAGACACGAGTGTAATGTGGTCCTTTTAAAATTGACACCTAGCTACGCGGCGATTGTTCTTAAGTCATTTATAGAAGCTTCTTTTCACTTTCACGGGATATCTATATTATGTATGTGTAAGAATTTAATATCAATTTTTACCCTTTTATGAATATAATTCTCTTTAGAAGCCAAGACTGAGCGAACAAAATAAATAATTTGATACCAGGTATTATATTCCAAAAACAAAGAAATACAACATTCATTTTTACGGTACACCAATGAAATTCCAATCAGCATTATGTTTTCATCGTCTTATGAAATTGTATTGCAAGCATTCTTGAAAAATACATTTAGTCGTAACAAAATCAGATGCGATTTGCAATGTCCATTTGCATCTCAAATGGAACACTAGTCCACGTCCCGAGTGTTGCCAAGAGTGGAATTAATGTATGTAAATATTTGCCATTTGAAATACTAACGCTATCGTGTATCAAATATTGCAGACTTTTAGACGCCTGGCTAAGAAGCTAAAACAATTGTCCCCAATAATGTATGTATATACGTAAAATAAAAATGTGTGTGAAGGACGCGTGTTGTGAGGTGACGTGGACGATATGATGTATGGGTATCTAACGCTCCTCCCCAAATATTTGGACATTTCTCTTGACACAAAGCAGTTTATCGAATTAAGATGAAGTTTTAAAAAATACCTCTATATATTGCCTTTATGTAGAAATTTTGTAAAGAACCTGATATTAAGGCATCATTATTTTTCCTCCGTTTGTCTGCATTGTGTTAAGCTGATTCCCTGCAACGTGTATTGGAGTACAACCGTGAGTTCAAGCAAGGAGACGTAACTTAGTTATTTGATATGATAGTTCGCTTCTTGCTGGCTGACTGTGTGCATTATTAAATATATTTTTATATAGTTATAAGATTATCGATGCTACTGTATTAGGTCTTAACCTGTAAAAGTAGTGTTATGTGGCAAATAAATAAATAAATAAATATTCCCATATACTATTGATGCCTAAGTATAGGTGTGTATAGGCATGCATTGGATTTGACTTAAGGCACACCTCTGACTTTTCGGAGCCGTGCGACTATTCATAGCTAACCACGAACTTTAACGGTGAAAAATTATAAAATAAACATGATAAAGAGAATTGCATACCAAACAGATCTTACCAGAATTTATTTTGTGTATGAAGTCTGCTTTCGCGTAATAAATTGGCTTAGTGGACTATGATTTCAGCCAATCCAACTCTATTTTATAGGCACCCTATGTTCAAACGCAGGCAATTTTGGGTTGATTCACTATGTTGATTCAAATATCTGTGTTTCTGACAGTCTCTTATTGTAGTGTTTAGATAATGGCAGTTTTATTCAGCCAAGTCCGAGCATATTTCGCGAGTAATCCTACTTAAACGCTGGCTTTGCCTGTCCGGGGATTTGTTCCGCTATTAGGGTATCGGGGAACAGTCAACAGATAAAACAAGCTCCACGGGGCATTTACTTATTGTTACTGTTTGAGAAGACGTACGGTTTTCGATAATGTGCTCTATTGACTATTACTATTACTTAAGACTATTGTAACTTGTGTTTGAGTAAACCATAAGTAATTAGGTACATTCTTTGTTTAATTGTATGATGTTTTAATGTATTTTTTTCCAATCATGTTGCCGAAGCATCTTATGAACATTATCAGTACGTTTGAATATACAATTCTCGTAGGTGTAGCGACACTGTATCTGTATCAGCCCATATACGTCCCACTGCAGGGCACGGGCCTACTCTACAATCGAGAGTACGATTGAGAGTGGTTAGGCCATATAGTCCACCACACTGGCCTAGTGCGGGTTGGCGGACTTGCATACCATAGAATGTTTTATAAATCGCTATGGTATGCAGGTTTCCTTCCGATGTTTCCCTTCGCCGTTTTAGTGCGTGGTGATTGACTATCAATACACACATGACACTGACTGGCTGAATGTAGCGACACTGGCTTCGGTAATTTTGTAAATTATGATAAAGTTGTTGATAACATTCTAATTGCTATGTTTGCTATTCTATATTTGCATGTGTTGAAGTATTAACGTTTGTTGTACAGTATTCTAGTAATATTCAAAACGTAATATAAAGACATCGAGACCATATTCCTTCTTAATATTTACAATGCAAGACTCGTATTCATATTCCATTCTGGTATGAACGATGCGTATCACGGTTGGATGACATTTTTATAACTATTCTCGTCAATAAGCAAAATGAAAACTGAGATATAATTATGGTATAATTTTATTTTATATTAGTTTTCTAAAGGTGATTTAAAGAAGATGAACTTTATCGTATGAAGGAGCAAACTTCCAAGGATTAATAGTGTGTGTTTCATCCATAGATCGCTGCAATGAGCAATCTGTTGGCGGTTGACTTTTATCGTGTCATATTTCTACTGAAAAGAACACCTCTTAGCCAATATTCCATAAGAAGCTAATGATCGCAAGGTATCTTAAATATTTACCTATTACTTAGCGCCTTTGTAGAAAGTTGCGCTGTATCATGTGTTTAAAAAGCTATTGGCCGTGTATCATGATTTATTGGCTTGGTGGCTCCGTGTATTTTCCGTTGTAGAATGTGAAGTCCTGGGTTCAGTTCCCAGGACAATTAACTTTCTGGGTGTCTCTATCTCTCTCCCTCTCTCTTCAGCAACAGGGAGTCCACTGCTGATCATAAGCGGAGATTAATAATCCCCCAGTATCTCACAATCAATCTATTGAAAGCCTGGATCTAGGAACTTTCTCACTTCACCACGTCATGAAACAACGGACCTTTTCAACGTATAACAAATATTATGTGTTTTTTAGGAAGTTTATCTTGATATTTACATAAGCTACGATTTTTTTTCTTAGGAAGTCATTATAATTTAATGCGTGTTTTGTGCTGTATCACGCGTTTAAAAAGCCATCGGTCGTGTGTTCCGTATCAGTGAACACGCTAGGCGCGGTAATATCGACATAATATATTATTTGCTATGAGTTGCGGTTTCGTCGGCTCGCTATCGGCTTTGCCTAAGCGTGTTAGCTCGCTAGATTTGGCTTGAAGCGCTTCGTGTGAGCCTTTCGAGCTCGCTGCGAAGCTTAGCGCTCGCGATAAACAGAATTAACCGTATTAACTATCGCTGTAGATATTTCACGTAACTATAGCAACGCGAAGACGACCGATAAATCCTATAACATTAATGTTGTTTGTGTTTAACTTGATCATGTATTTGTATTGTTTCATAGATGCTTAGAAAAGTGATATTTTATAATTCATACCTTTTCAGGTTGTTTTTTACAAATTAGTAGATAGACGCAGCATCCCACATTTTATCGACAGTTTTTATCGACGTGATAGATTTGAAATTCTCAAGGAAAGGAGCTAAATATTTTTTTACGATTGAATGTAAAGAAAGTCTCAGACTGTTCAATGCAATTTAACTAGAACGGCATTCCTTAAAATACTTTAGAATTAAGTATTTTGTAAAAATTTAGTTTTCGGTTCTAATTATTTTTGTAATGACTTTTCTTTCCAATGGGTTTAGAATTTCAAAATAGAACCTGATCCAAATGAGATTAGGTTTTTAATCAAATATGAATCTGTATCAGCCCATATACGTCCCACTGCAGGGCACGGGCCTCCTCTACAATCGACAGTACGATTGAGAGTGGTTAGGCCATATAGTCCACCACGCTGGCCTAGTGCGGGTTGGCGGACTTACATACCATAGAAATTTTTTAAAAATCGCTATGGTATGCAGGTTTCCTCACGATGTTTTCCTTCACCGTTTTAGTGCGTGGTGATTGACTATCAATACACACATGACTCCGAAAAGTCAGAGGTGTGCCCTGGGATTCGAACCCGCGACCACCATGAACATGTTGGCAGTCGCGTCTAGTCCGTTTACCAACAGGCCACCACGCACTTATGAATAACTAAGTATAATATAATCAAATATTGTGCCGTAAATAACAAATATGAATAACTAAGTATAATATAATCAAATATTGTGCCGTAAATATGTTTCTATGTTTATTTAAACTCTCGCGTATTCATTCTCAGTCAATTAAAAGCAAGCTCATTTGCTTTACACAAGATATAACTAATTGCGATGAGTGAATCCAGTGCACCCCGCGCGGTCCCGCGGGAGCAGAGCGCGCAGATCCGTTTAGCTCAATTCAACTCGACTTTAATCTGCATTTTAGTGCCGTAGTTAAAATCCGTATTAATATAATTAATGTTTGTTTATATAAAAATCTGGAACAACAAATAATTTTGCATTGTTTGTATTTTTAAAGAACAGCATTTAAGCGACAAAAGCTTACAATCTTAACAAAAAAAAAAATAGATTTTGTAGATCTAGTCAGAGAAGTCATTTTTTGTTAATAAACGTAAATAGTAGTAATTAGTTGCACACGAATTCGTCAAATATACGTTGAATTAAATTAATGAAGTTTATCTATATAATATATTTAGTTAATAAGGTTCCTTTGTGCGCCGATACAAAGTTCTCGCAATACATCAACTCCGAGCTCTAATAAGACGTGATGAGGTCTGAGCAGTGCCCGCATTCCCTCGATATTGAACACACAAAGGATTACATTTTTATACATCTGGACGAAAGGTGAAATGGTTAAGCTTTTAATCAAAGTTACTGAAAGAAGCATATTAAGAATCAACATATACATATTTTTCTAATATAAGTGCTGAATTAAACTAGAAACTAGAGGCAGACTGCCAACTTGATGGAAATATGACGTTGGTAGGTTGCCGCAGTAAGAAGTAGATGAGGCTCTTATATCGTAGGAGCGTGAATAATGACGTCATTGAGACTATTGGGCTAATAACACCTGATTACTGACAGATTTGTAAGTTTAAATAACCTTAAGCCCGAACGACGCTGAAATTATTTGCGTTCAAGATGTTATAGAGTTACCCACACGAGAATTTAGTACATGGAATAGTCACAAATTGATTTTAAGTATATGAAAATCAAATCGAGGGCTTAGCGATTCAAAGAGGATAAAAGGTACCAGACAATGCAATGACGTACTTTCCCGTTGAAAGTACTCGTATTTTCAACTTCATTGTTATATAACTAGAAGTGGTAGAGCTATGCTATGGTCAATCATGACTCAGCATGAATGGGCCGGCTCGTCCCGGTCGGTAACACTGTCTCACAGGAGCTCGACGTGAAGCGACAGCTTTGCAGTTGTGTTTTTTTCGGTGAGTGAGATTGCTGGATGCACAATACCCCTTTCGATTTCGCATCCTTCCGCCTCCCCTCCGAATCTGATGGGTTGGCAAATCATTTATGGTCCAGGCTTAGTGGATGTTCATGGGCGATAAGGATCACTTACCATAGGTTAGCTGTTTGCTTGCTTGCCGGTCGTATTAGAAAAAAAACTCTATATCGGATCCAAAGGTATTGTAGAGATTTAAATATACAAACGTTTGGATATCATTTCGATCTGCAGTTCTCTGTACACAATATATAAATTATAAATATGCAGTATTGTTTATTGAACAAAATTCTCAAAGATCCATCGTGATTGTACTATTTCAGAGAATAATGTATTTTAAAGAAATAACTTGTTTGAAGCTTTACGTTAAGATTTCGTCACAAATATAACGTGAATGAATTCAATACAAAAACTTGATGGATTTAATACAGTTTGTTGCTATTTGTCTATTTTACTGGAGCAGAAATCAAGAATATCATTTTTAAAATTATAGAATGCACTGCAGTTTATTGAATCGAGACCGACAGTTTGAGAGAAAGTAGGAAGGAAATAAAATAAAAACAAAAATCCCGGTTCTTTGTTACTCGGGTGCTAACTCGGTCGATTGTCGGCTTTAGTAAAATACCTGGACGTTGTTACCTTTCGTTATGTCAGTCGCGCCGCGTCGTGTGGAACTGAGAACACTCCGCGTTCCGCATTCTAAGTTCAAAATTACTGTCATAAAACACATAGTTTACAAACGGCGTTTTGTCAAACGTTTCGGAAATTTTGAAAACCATTTATTTATGTCTAAATGAAAACAAAATAAACATTGGAAGTCAGAGGGCAATATCATGGCATCACCCTTGCAAAGTGTTGCCTTGACTTTGAATATATTTTCCATGACATTTTAACAGCACACTTTGTTTTTGCGTACTTTTTAATTTGGTAGTTTTGTATAGATCAATATAATATTAGCAGTGTTTCTGTTGTGTAACCTAAACTACCGCTTACAAATCTATAAAGTGTTTGGCGTGCCTCCGCATGCGAAGCGTATAACATCAGAGATATACGATACTCCGCTGATATGCTCTTAAACATAGTGCTATCTATTCTGTGTGGTGTACCGTGTAGGAAGCAACACGGAACACCTTGCCAAGCGCCTCGAACGGTCTAATCAAATCGGTTTCGATTTAGTCTGCAGACATATCTCTCCTTTTATCAAGCGAGCTCTTTACCAACGAATGCGTATTCATTTATTCATTTGAAATTTTGAATAAAAGCACTTTTCCTGAATTTATCACGTTTTTGTGGTATATGTACAGCAATAAACAAAAACAATACCTTCAGACATACTCGGGGTTTCGTATATACCGTCATTTTGTAAAGTACTGGCGGCGATTCATATGCTAAGTTACATCTCTTGATTAAAAGACTAGAAAGCAGGGAATTTAATTTTAAATTTCACTAAGTTGGCATTGTATGAAACATCACAATACCAAGTAGAAAATTGTGTATATAAAAAGGAGAATCCTCATTTTACTATGAAACATAATATCGTGCGAATATTTTTGTGCCTCAATGAACCCTACTTTTTTGTGTAGGGAAAATCAATATATTTTCAACAAATATAAACATAATTGAGACCCAAGCCCGGGAATCTTTGAGAAATTAACTTGAAGTACAAAAAAAATTTTTTTTCTCTTCGGTTCTGTGAACAAAATATAAATTGTGATCATAATTACTTTATTTTCTAGCATCTGTCGCCCAAGATAAAACAGTAAAGCGTTTAGGTAACCATAAAATATACTTTAATGAATGTCAGGCATTATCGATATCCCGATATCAAGAATATTTTTACCGATACTATTAATGGGCATTCTCCTTTATAAATGGCAGTGGCGGTACTTCCATACAAGCCCAAAAGCCCGGGTTGCCCTACTTCGTACATACTCGATACTGAACACAAACCATTTTATTCCACACAATACAATCATATTTTATTAGAAAATATCTGCAATTTTTGAATTTACCGCGTCCTGTCGAGCGCGACAGAGGTCGTCGTCCTGTCGCGCGCCTGCGACGGTGCACCGCGACGAAGCGCCACGCGAAATTCATTCAATTGTCAGTAACATTAAAATACGAAGTCCGCTGGCTCCACGCGCGCTCCCGCAGTCGCAATATCGTACAATATATCTATCCCTTTCTCTCTCGTGTACTTTTACGAGGCTTTTGGCAAAATCGAAATTTGTATGGGGATCTCACGAGTGAAGTGCTCTACAAATGTATAGGTATATCATCATCATCATCATATCAGCCACAGGAAGTCTACTGCTGAACATAGGCCTCCCCCAAGGATCTCCACAATGACCTGTTGGAAGCGGCCTGCATCCAGCGACTTCCTGCGACCTTAGTCAGATCGTCCGTCCACCTTGTAGGCGGGCGTCCGACACTTCGCTTGCCTGTACGTGGCCTCCACTCGAGAACCTTTCGGCCCCATCGGCCATCGGTTCTACGAGCTATGTGCCCGGCCCACTGCCACTTCAACTTGCCAATCCTATGGGCTATGTCGGTAACCTTGGTTCTCCTATGGATCTCCTCATTTCTGATTCGATCTCGTAGGGAAACACCGAGCATAGCCCGCTCCATGGCTCGTTGAGTGACTTTGAGCCTTTTAATGAGGCCCACAGTGAGAGGCCACGTCTCGGTGCCGTATGTCATCACTGGTAACACACAACTATTGAAGACTTTCGATTTTAGGCACTGAGGTATTTTGGACGAGAAGACGTCGCGAAGTTTCCCGAATGCTGCCCAACCGAGTTGGATTCGCCGATTGACCTCTCTCTCGAAGTTGGACCTGCCTAACCGGACCACTTGTCCTAAATAGACATATTCGTCTACAACTTCGAGAGTCGAGCCCCCAACTCCAATGGGGGTGGGCACAACATGGATATTCGACATGATCTTCGTTTTATCCATGTTCATTTTAAGACCCACCTGTTGGGAAACTCGATTAAGGTCTTCGAGCATAGGTTTTCCAGCGATTCTGCCAAGACTACAATATCGTCGGCAAATCGAAGGTGAGTAATATACTCGCCGTTGATGTTGATGCCGAATCCTTTCCACTGCAAGAGCTTGAAGGCATTTTCCAGCGCGGCAGTGAACAGTTTTGGAGATATGACATCTCCCTGTCTCACGCCTCTCTGTAGTGGAATAGCCTTCGAGCTCTGATCCTGTACTCGGACCGACATGGTGGCGTTGTTGTATATACACCTCAACACTTCGATGTACCGATAGTCTATGTGGCACCGCTGAAGAGACTTTAGCACAGCCCAGGTCTCGATCTATATGATCTATATGCTCTCTATATGATATATATGCTCTACAAATGTATTGCTATTTTTATATGTATAGCAATTTGTACTACACCAAATGCCCGGCTTTTTAGAATGAACATCGTACGTTTCATGGTCGGCGCTTTGTTATGAGATGTGCCCTGGGATTCGAACCCGCGACCACCGTGAACATGTTGGCAGTTGCGTCTAGTCCGTTTACCAACAGGCCACCACGCACTTATTTATTATTATGAATTATTACATTTTATTTTTATTTTTATTAATTTGGTTGGTTTTATAATGTTAGTACAAATAATGAGATTTTCCTATAGGTACTTTTTAATAAAATATAATTGTATGTCGTAATGTTTATGTTACGTTTATGGGCAATACTGTACGAAATGCGATTAACTTCATATGTATTTTGACATTTTGCAATTGTTAGTAGTTCTCAAAAATAGTTCTTTTTAGTGATAATGTTTAGTTTTTGATATTATTTAAACTTTTTGATAATATAATGAGTGGTATTGTTTTGCTGTGATGGTGTGAGTGTGACGGTGAAAGTATTCATTGCCGTTAAAAAGGTAAATTTATTCAAGTATATTGTGAATAAACTGGCGCGAAAAATACGCCGGGATTGTGAATTTCTCAGTGGTGGTATATAACAAGAGACATATTATCAACTCGCTTTAAACTATGTGCGTTGTTTAATTTTAACATGCTCTACTCAAATAGGTTATTGAACAATCGTGTTTCATAAATGTTTCCATCACTGGTGGTAGGTCTCTCATATTATGTGAGAGGCTGCCTGGGTGGGTACCACCGCAATGTCTATTTCTCCCGTCAAATAGCAGTTTAAATGCACTGTTGTGTTTCGGATTGAAGGATATTGTAGCCAGAGTAACTACTGGACATATTGAGACTAAACATCTATATGTCTCAGGATGGCGAGCGCAGTGGAATGTCAAGCATTGCTTTGTAATTCAAGGTGTTGTTTGGTTTTACTACTGTTCATGAGCGGTCGCATCGCTTACCAAACGACCTTACTTACCGAACGGCATGCTCGTCTCGCCATTAACAGCAATAAAAAAAATGTTTATCAAACGCCAAGTTTTGTGTGTTAAATTATTTGGAATATAATGATTTAAATTTAAAATAAATTAGTTCGTCATTCAATAGAAATTATATCAATTGTATTCCAGAAAAACATAACATGAATGTATTAATAACAATTTCTGCCCGCGAAGTTATACACGGCACCGTAGCTGTAGCTATGCTTTTGCTATTAAAATGCAATATAAAGTTACAGATGCATGTCCAAAAGTAATCTAAATTACATATTTATTTTATTAATTGATTTAAAAACGAATGATAAGTAATGCCTTCAGCATATTAGAAATATTAGATGGCTGTGAAAATCGCGCCATCTATTAGATTTTTACGGAACAACTTATTGTTTTCATATCGCTGATAAAGATAGCTGTTTATTTTAATGGTTTTCATCCTATTCTTATATAGATTGAATGGTAGGTCTAGGGCTGTCTCGGTGCCTGAGGTGTCGGATTCGAATCCCGGGTCGTTTTTATATCCTTTTAAATTCATTAATAATACTAACATCGCAAAGGCCCGCCCCCTATCACATGATGGCACGGAATATGCAAGGCGAAACATGAGTATCCTGGTAGCACCTCTTTCAACATGTGTATGTATAGATGTTGTGTGGTAGGTCTGCCGACTTAATACCATTTTGCTTCTAAATCAATACATATAAAAGTATCTAAAAAAAAATTATTGGGCTTGTCCTAGTCCAGAACCCTAGGCACGCCACTGATAAATGGATAAGCATATACACAAGTTTTCGACATTAGGCATCGGATACCACAGCCGGTTATTATTCTATTCACCAAGCTAGCATGTTTCTTTGTTAGAAGAATTGCTCTTCGTTTCTTCTTCGGCTTGAGTCTTTCCTCACAGTTTTTTGAACAATTAATAACTCAAAGTATGAACTTTTACCAATACGGAGTCCATCGCCGATGTTTGCGACGCTGGACAAGCATGCTGGGAGAGTACAAAGTAACGCTTCTCTCATTTATGATGCTGTTCCAGTTTATTTTAGTTTTCAGAAAAGTATTAGTACTTTTACCAGTGGTATAAATATTTATTAATTTCAATATAGATTAGATTTAGGTTAGGCTTTAAAAATATATTCTCATAATAAAAACAGATAGAGTAAGAAGATGCTCGATTAGTCCATTTTATTATATTTATTTATAATAGAAACCATAATATCAGTTTAAGCCTCTCCAACGCCAAATACAACTGATATTTGTTAAATGTCAACATTAATTAGTGTTTTGTTTACAAACTATGACAAAGTTATTGTTTCCGGCTATAGAGGTATCCGGACGCGGATTGAAACAATCCGGCAGCGAGAGTTGGCAGTAAACATTAGATTTGTCTGACTACAGGAGTGACGGAGGTACGTAAATAAAAATATAAAATAAAAAAGCCTTTTATTTCTTGCCTTAGACTTAAAGTAGGTACAAAGTATATAATTATTTATATATCACTTAAATTAATCTTTAAATTAAAATATATGTATAAAACAAAGTAAATAAAAGAAAGGTATATTTTTTGCAAGAACCCCTCTCATAGGAGGATGAAGGCCTCCTCTAGATTTTTCCACCAGATTTTGTCGTTTGCCTTTAACGTCCAATTTCTGCCTGCTATTTTTGTGATGTCGTCTTCCCAACGATAAATATTATATTTTTTTCATTAAATGCAGCCATATAGAGCCATATAGAATGGATCGTTTGCGTTAGAATTGGTATTTTCCAGAGGGTTGCGGTCTACTGCTCCCACGGTGACCGGCCGGATTGGGAGAGTTGGAGGGGTCATAGTTCGTTGCTATGCATTATTTATACTTGTTTGAGGTGTGTTGGAATTTGTTTCCTGTGAAAAATCATTTCTAGATGTTATAAAGAAACTAGTTATCTCGTTTTTACTTTTTTTTTGTTTTGTTGAAATTCTTCAGTTTTGAATGTTTTTGTGTGATTGGAGAAGGCGAGAAATATCTTTTCTTTGTTTGTAATTTTTGTGAGTCTTTGTCTTCTAAAATTATAATCTTGCCATACTCAGTATTGCTTCTTTTCCTTCTTCTATAAGTTTTTGGACTTGCAACCGAAGTGTCTTTCGTACGGACGGAGGTACGTGCCCTATTATTATTCTAGCCGAGTCGTAGAAACGGCCCGCCGCACTGAGGAGCTATTGACTTATTATTTTCCACTATTTTACTATTGTCTTTTGTATAAGTTTACACAAATATATGGACAATTACGAGAAATTGGACTGTAGTCTCTAAGGAAAATATGGCCACTTACGCGATAGCACTAGATTTTTATTATCTTGTACAGCACGACTTTTCGCTCTACCGCTAACAAAATTCCCATTGATCGTGGTTGCTTTGGAAGTTATGAGCATTAATGTTTCTGGCAAGATCGAAACTTCATAATAGCTGATTATGCGATGCCTATGTTAGAGGCATGCGCACACAAACTTTCAGGTTTTATAAAATTACGAAGGTCTGGCAGCCACGGGCTCTTGGTCTACAATATCACATTTACAAAATATTGTATATAAAGAAATTTTTCAATAAAGCTAATACAAAAAACTGAAAATAAATGTGTTACGGGAGTTTACCGCCGCTCGCTAAGAGATGGCGCCACCGTAGAAATAGATCGCGGTAAGGTTTCGTTACAAAGGTTGATAAATAAATGTAAATGCAAAAACCAAAAAAAAAACTAAATAAACTAATTAACTTTTTTGTTAAATTCCACGCAGACGAAGTCGCGGGCACAGCTAGTATATTATAAATGCAGTGAAGTGAAATGCTTTTTATTAAAATTATTCCGAGTCGAGTTTGAGTTGTGCGCGTATTGCGTTGCCATTCATGAGCCGAAATAATTCAAATATGCTGCATGCTGACTCTGGCTCCGAAGTGGTTCATTACAATTGTTATACAAAATTTAAACTTGTTAACTTTGGTAATGTAGTTTTAAAGGCAGTGAGGCCAATTACTGCTAATGTAACGATTTAATGTAAACTCGTCAAAGCGACTTAAGAAAGAAAGATCAAAGAATGTTGCGTCCCGTTTTTAGTATATCTATTGCCGGATTTTAAACTATACGTTTTATTATCTAATGCGTAATGGTCTTTTTTTTTCTTTATTCCAATGAATGGCGAGACGAGCAAGCCGTTCGCCTGATGGTAAGCGATACGACAGCTCATAAACAGTAGCAGAACCAAACAACACCTCGAATCACAAAGCAATGCTTGACATTCCACTGTGCTCGCCATCCTGAGACAAGATGTTAAGTCTCAATATGTCCAGTAGTTGCTCTGGCTACAATGTCCTTCAATCCGAAACACAACAGTGCTTCTACACTGTTTGACAGGAGAAATAGACAATGTTGTGGTACCCACCCGGCAGCCTCTCACATATAAGAGACCTACCACCAGTAAGTAGTTTTGTCGTACCAGTTAAAAATATTCCGGACCAAGGAATTGAACCCAAGGCTTCACATAATATAGCACGTAACTTTGAAGTCAGGTTTCAGTGCCAGAATAAAAAATATAAAGTGGGGCGTAAATCAACGTATACTTATATTAACGCCTATATATTTTTGCAGAAAAAGGCTACCCTCTACTAACCATGGAATTAAATAGTTCTCACAATAATATTTTAAGACTATTTCATATTCCTTGATCTAAAATTGCAATCTTCTCTGAATATTAATAATATTACAAATGGCCACCAAAGTATAAGGAAATTAAACTATAGAACATACGACTGCACGTAATGCATTAGAGAATTTCAGCTGCCCGTTTAAATGGAATAGTTGGATAACACAGATTTCCGTTTGACAAATCTGTAAGTGGCGACCTCTTGTGCATTCAAAATACATGGAAATGATTAATCCTTCTTCAAACTTGTCACAGAACATAATAAGTAATGGCAGACTCCGTGGCGCAGTTGGTTAGAGGCCCCGGCTTCGATCGCACAAATTCAAATGTTCGTGTGGACCACACGTGTTTGTTTCGGGTTTAGGTGTTTGTGAGATTGAAAAGTCTCTCATAGTTCCTGATATTTACGACACAAGACTCGATCATAATGTGGACTGCGGGGACTCTGAACTAAGTATGTACTAACTGTTTGGTGTGTTTATTTATTTAAATTGGAGTTGGTTAGTTTTTCATTTATGACACATGCAATGACGTAAATGCATGTATCACAGAACAGATGAATATGGTTAAAAGGGAATAACATAAAAAGCATCACTGCCGCGGAACGGATGATTCGTCAAATCAGCCGTTGTCGAAATGCCTTGGAGCGTGGTGCTCCTGCGAAATAAAGTAAAAATGCAGATTTGTGCTATTTTATCTTGCAGTTTCAATACTAAAGCGTCGAATATCAATACAGGAAGAATGTTATACCACTATTAAACCCGATATTATTGATTTTCACCTTTATTTCCAAAAATTGCGGTTTATAATTACGACAATTTTAAGAATTCGATAATATGATAGACGACATATCAAAAATATACATTGTTGATTACGCGTACATGCAATGCACGCCAATGCCAAGTTCCTACGCAATGCATACGACTCATTTTTGTTATGTCAACTTCGAAATTTCCCACATGTCACACAGTGTTGTAGACATAGTAACTATGTCGATGTATTTATAGATTTCGTATTCTCGTGAATCAGTTTTCATAGACAAAGAAAATTAAATCAAATCCTTTAGTAATTTTAAATTATAGTACTCGCAACGTTTGATAACGTTGACAACCTATCCTTATGTTCCAATGTCATAACTCCGCTAACGTGAGAACAACATATATTTGTGTCTGAATATACTTTATAATATTAATTCATTCGTTTGTAGGTTTCCGAGAGTGAGTCGATAAAGGCAACAGGTAGAGACAACTGGATTCCTACAAAATCCAGTACGATTTGTTCTAAGTATTCATTTTCGTGAAACAGAAGACGATAAAAAATCTGTATCATAAGTAATATACAAACCAAAAATAATTACGAGCAACGCTTATGGAAAAACTGTATTATGGGGGTGAAATAATGAATTATTGCATGAAAACTCAAACCACTGAAGCTATTGACGTAAAAAAATCATAATTTTATTGTAATAATTTTATAAATTAATATAAATAACACCCAACAGTCACATACATAGTCCTGACCCCACACTAAGATCGAGTCTTGTGTCGTGGGTATCAGGAACTACGAGAGAGTTTTCGGTCTCACAAACACCCAGACCCGGAAGAAATATTTGTGGGCCGCACAAACATTTATCTCGGTGCGGGGATCGAACCCGCGGCCTCTCGTTTCACAGGCGGCGTCTAACCAACTGCGTCACGGAGGCTGTCGATTGCAATTTGAATTGCATATAGTATGTGCTTTTCCAATAATAAAAATGTTTTAATATCTCACACACATCTGAAAATCTTGAAAATCCTGTAGTATATAGATTTGTAAAATAGTATACAAACTAAAATTAACTTTCAATATTAGATATTGTAGTCTTATTTATTTTCCGTCTATCAACATAATACTAATTAAATAACTGTATCAGGAAAAACCATTAAGCATATCGATAAAATAAATTCCGGTCTTATAACAAAAATATATTTCCATAATTTTATCGATATTTTAAATCGACTATTGCAAGCTTTCTATATTGGATTTGTAGAGGTTTTGTGTTTCGAAAACGACGACGCTGGTTTTCATACAATTTGACGGCTATTGCCTTTCTAACCACATTCAACTGTTCTGTGTGTATCATATACTGACATCGTTTATAGATTGGATATTAAAAAAAACTTTTGAAATTGAAACCAACTGTACCAACTGTGTGTGTGTGAAATTGTGCCAACAGGTGTGACGGTCTGCGGGATGTGACGGACGCAGCCACGACGGGGTTAGTCCGGGACACTCCGGGATCAGTCCGGCAGTGACGGTACGGACTGAATGTACTCACCGCGACCGGATTACCACACTTTTAGTGCCACTAAGTGTTTTTAGTTTTTATTTGACAGTTTTTATTTTGAAGATAAGGTACTTGTAAAAATATCTTATATCTTTAAACGGGAAATTCTTGTATATATATAAATATATTCTCTGAATCTCGGAAACGGCTCCAACGATTTTCATGAAATTTTGTATACAGGTGATTTCGGGGGCGATAAATCGATCTAGCTAGGATTCATTTCTAAATAATGTTATAAAAAAATAAAATAGGAACTGATATAATGACTCTTCCTGACATCTATTGGCGAATAATAATACAATTTTTATTGTGTGCAACTAACTGTCCAATTCCTTTAGTCCAAAACGAAAACCGAGCAAAGCTCGGTCATCCAGGTATTTAGAGATAAAAACAGCATGCTAGATCGATTGTCCTACGACGTGAATCGTGAAGATCTTAGTAAAAACTCTTAAGAAACTAATGAGGGTATTTAATATTTATAGTAAGACTCTCATATTTCTCAATCTGATACAGAATAATGGTCTGTTGTCGAATAAATACAAAGATACAATATGAAGCAATTAATAATATTTTTCGCGTACTTACACATTACATTACAGTACATTTTAATTACACAGCTTTTTCTTTAAATGATAGCTTTGAAAGTGGAATTTATGAAGACTGTTTCGACGGAGCACGCTTGCTCGGAATTAATTGCATTATGAAACGTTCTCAAAGTCTTTTAGCTCCAAAATTAACTTTTAACTACGTTGATAATGTTTATTAGTAAAATGCATGTTTAAATCAGTGTTTATTTATTAATTTTGTAAAGTTGCATTTTAGTACTGAATATTTTAAACGTTTTTCTAAATTAAGTAATATATTTTGCAGCAATAATATTAAATACTCTTTCAAACTTGAGGTAGCGATTAGATAACCGTGTTTAAAAAAGAAATAGATTTAAATTTAAAAATATACAACATTGTTTTTTAAAAGGAGTCTTTTCATTGATTTGGTTGATGTGTAAGTATGGTTGAGCTGATCGAGAAATTTAGTTTAAATTGATGTAAAACAGGATAAAACATTTTTATTGAGCAACATGGAGTTTCTTAGCCAGAGAAAACCCTTTCGAGGACTGTACGTCAACCTGAATGTAATTCCGTTCGCTTTATCCAGCCAACTTAATATACTTATAATTCGTTCAATAATATAGAGCCACAAACTTATCTGGCCCGGTGGCCAAAAGTGGAAACAACGACGTCACTTGGAATTGACAGTTTACCTGCCACTCACTGACATAACCGCCATTGGTTGTTTACTCAGTGTATTTATTTTTCCTGAATTATAAAAAGTTTGTGAAAAATGCCGAAAACTTTAAAAAGTGACGCTAGGAATGTTAGACTCCAGGTATTAAATCTTACGTAGGAAGAAAAGCGTCTTCAGACACCTATAATACCCTTCGGCAAAATTGTATCAACGCGTAGCGGTCACCAAAGGCTTGTGTTGTCAGCTTTTCAAAATAAATTCCACGTAAACAGAATTTTGTACCTACTAGTAGAATAGGTGTAAGTACATATCATAAACTAAAATGTATCGTTACGTGCGTGGTGGCCTGTTGGTAAACGGACTAGACGCGGCTGCCAACATGTTCACGGTGGTCGCGGGCTCGAATCCCAGGGCACAAATCTGAGCTTTCGGAGTCATGTCTGTATTGATAGTCAATAAACACGCACTAAAACAGTGGAGGAAAACATAGTGAGGAAACCTGCATACCATAGCGATTTATAAGAATATCTATGGTATGTAAGTCCACTAAACCGCATTAGGCAAACATGGTGGACTATATGGCCTGTGATATGGCCTAACCACCCTCAATAGTACTCTCGATTGTAGAATAGGCCCGTTCCCAGCAGTGGGACATATAGTATATGGGCTGATACATATACACTTGTTTAAGGGTAGGGGGAGCGATTTGTTAGAATTCTTGGGAAGGAAAAATAACATGCAAATGAACTTAACTGGTGGTAGGTCTCTCATATGTGAGAAGCCATCTGGGTAGGTACCACCGCAATGTCTATTTCTCCCGTGAAACAACACTGCTTAAATGCACTGTTGTGTTTCGGATTGAAGGACATTGTAGCCAGAGCAACTACTGGACATATTGAGACTTAACATCTTATGTCTCAGGATGGCGAGCGCAGTGGAATATTGCTACTGTTCATGAGCGGTCGTATCGCTTACCATCAGGCGAACGGCTTGATCGTCTCGCCATTCAATGCAATAAAAAAAAAAAATGATACTGGTCCACTCATTTTCCTGACAATATTAAAAAATCTTGCTTAACACACTTTATTGCTATATCTATTTTTAATGGCAACACCAAATTCGACAACAGCGACTCTCTCACCGGGTCAGATATGTTTGTGAGACTTATACTTGAAGTCTCTTATGACATAATTTATTACTTCATAAAGAGTGAAAAATACCGGGTATATCAAGACTGCTACCGAAAACGAAGCCGGGTGGTAGTTTTAGTGACTACAAACACAATGCAACTGAAATTTTCGCAAAAAAAGCGACAATTTTTTTTATGATTTTTTAAATATCGTAATTTTTGGGTGGTAAATCCATAGTTTTTGCTAAAATAATAATTTAAACTCTTTTATACCTTAGAGTCCTTATAAATAAGAGGGTATACACTATTATTTTAGGAAAAAATAAATTTACCATCCAAAGACGACCATAGGAAAAAATAACAAAAAAAAATTCGTCGCTTTTTTTTTCAACATTTTCTGTTGCAATGTGTCTGAAGTCACTAAAACTATCACCCGGCTTCGTTTTCGGTAGCAGTCTTGAGATACCCGATATATATAATTTGTTCTGTTTGGATGAAACTTTAACACAGATTAAAATTTCTGAGTGTGAGTGGACCTCATTTGGGGTGCAATTGTTATTACAGATCCTCACTGCAGTATAGCGGTAATGACTTGTGCCGAAGGGCGGCCGTTCATAGGGCTAATGACACATTCCTATATACATTTACTGTACGCGCATTTAATTTTCGTATAACATATACGTCTTTAATATAAAAGCGGGCAAAAAATTGTCTTCTTTTGAACTGAGTCGCGTCTTTTTCTTTTTATGAAAGTAATTTCTGGATTTGATTAGTTGTCTCGGCGGAGATAAGTCACCCGCCCGGAGCATATCGGAGGATTATACGTGGCACGCGAGACTTTCAATATTACTTAGAACACAAATAATGGCTTGTCAAAAAACGTCCTTAAATATTTTTCTTATCGCACCTCACGTGGCAATCCTTGGATATTTTATTTGTGGTTGCGATGACGGTGAAGCGCGTTTGTCGACAAAAGTTCAATAATGTTCGGAATCGGGAGAAGGCCTTTGTGGACGATCTGCGCGCGAAATGAACGGAAATAAGCCAATTAGGACGGCATTGTCGCTGTCCACGGCCGACGTGGGGAATCCGATTGCGGAGGTAAATTCTCGCGTTCACAATATGCGCGACTCACCCCACCGACAATTTGGCTTTTTCCTTTGTTACTTTTTGTTATATTCAAAATATACATTTACATTTTTTCATTTTTGATATTCCGTGGTTATTAAACGACCGATGAAAGCTTCTGGGAACTGATTGCGTTCCAGCACAGTGAATACAATCGTCAACGGTACCGAGACGGAATATCAAAGATCGCCTATGGGGTTGGACCGCTGTACTATATTTTTAATACTATATTTATAATAGTAATAAGCCGATCATCATTGATTTAAAAACTAAGGATAGGCCCTTCAGTACATTGGGTACGTCAAAAAGATGGCTGTGAAAATCGCGCCATCTGTTAGAATTTTACGTCAATGGCGGCCATGAAATCGTTTTTCAATACTGCTAAAATACATGTTATATTGACTTAAAGTAATATAATTTTTACTTAGCTGTGATAAAAATGTTACCTTTTTTTTGTGAAATTTCGGTCATCTTTATTGCACCCACGCACGATACAATTAGGCATTTGTAGACGACTTACAGACCAGTGCGCTGTGACGTCACAACCGCTGCACTGGTGCTGGGGACCACTTTCGTGACAACACTTTTCTTACTCTCCGCCCCGTCCATATATTTTACGTCAATGCCGATCATCTAAGAACTCATTCTATGGAGAGTAATATCTGCTTCTAATGTCCACAACTAAGTAAACGGTTCGTGCCTTTGACATTAAATGTTTTTGCACCTACAATTAATACGGTATTCAGTGTGATGACTCCATTATCACCAATATCCCATTAAGAGCGAGAAACATGTATGGATTATGGACTCATATGGGTCCCTGCCCACTCACTACTTTCGAAGGAATTTCAATTCCTTACTATGGTAGGTCTCTCGCATATCACCTGGGCAGGTACCACCGTAATTTCCATTTCTCCCGCTAAATAGCAATGCGAATGCACAGTTGTGTTCCATTGTGAAGAGGCAGAGTAAATATTAAGACTTGACATCTTATATCTCAGGATGGTGAGGGCATCGGAATGCCAAGCACTGCTTTGTGGTGTTGCCACTGTCGGTCACATTAACAGTCGTATCGCTTACCATCAGGCGGTTGTGTCGCTCGTGACTCGTCTCATCATTCATAGTAATAAAAAAATCTGATGAAAAGCCGTATTTGCTCGGTTACTGTGCCTATTACCAAGTAAAACATAAGTTTTATCATTCATAATTAAGTGACGTAAATGGTCTATCAACAACTTGGCGTAATACGAAAGTGATGTAATAATAAAAGGCTGCACAGTTGTCGTTAATCGCCAACAACAACACTCGGAGTGGTTGGCGCGGCGCGGCGCGGCGCGGCGCCACCGCGGGCCGATGTGAACATTAATTACCACTTGCTGCGGCGGAAACTTTGACATTCATTACTTATATATTGCGTTTGAGCTTGTCTCTCTACTTGTATATGTCAGCCAGGAGTCTTCTGTATACTACAAGCAATAAATTGTAATCAAACAGTTGAGATGTTAGGAAAAAATATTCTTGACATGAATAACCATGGAACAATATCAATGGACGGTTCCGATACCAGCCGTTCCGAGCATGGCACGTGATAATGCTACATGGAGTGGTCAATCAAAGCCCAAAATATATGCCAGGACTCAGGCTATGGAGATCAGATGTCTTATTTTATATCAGATCACTCTACGCGACTTATCAAAATATGACTACTCAATTTACTTAATGGTATTTAAAATATTTAATATATCATTTTTACTCCTACAGTTGCTGAAACGTCCACCCACAAGACGTGAATAAAATTTTGAAAAATGCATCAAATATTGGTAAAGGCCATATGATTGTCAACGTTCTTACTACGAGCGGCGTGTAAAGCCGGTGAAAGCTCCAGTTGAAAAGCCCTCAAGAAAGCCGCCTCAGAATAAGCTCGCTGCAAACTTTTCAGTGAAATTGATTCTGGCTAACTTAGGAAATATTTTAAGACTCGATACACCTTTCAACGAGTTGGTTATTAAGTTTAACAGTTTTGTATTCCACTCGAATGGTATAGACTAGGATTTTGTACTTATGTTAGCTCGTGGAGCAGAATAATCATTAAAATAAATGTGAAGTGATTTTACCTTAAAATGAACAAATGAAGGAACATTAGAAGCTTCGCCCAACAATTAGCTGCAATTTAAACTAGAAAAAGACGGTCCATAGAAAATAATTTCCGGGTTATAACTTACCAGGGGTGAAATATTAAATTTTCATTAATCATGCTTTCACAAACTTTTTTTTTTCTCGCGGGGAAAATCCCTTTACGGACCATCCCACCCCCGAAGGGGCGAGGGTGTGTCGGACTCACCGGCGCCTTCCGAGCCCAGCGAGATGTTGTGCCGCCCGTGGATGTGGACGGACCCTACCACAATACGCGCCGAAATACCGACTAAAAACCCCGCGTCAGCCACCATCGGTGCACTTGAGAGACGGCCCCGGGATACCGATGAACGGACGCGCCAAGACCGCCTCTTTGTGCACCGCCGCTTAGCGACGCGGCAAATGACGCGTGTTGCGTCACGTCTCGGGGGCCGCCAAGGTAGGGACGGCGGCCCCGCGTGGCCTCTGCGGCGCCGGGTTAGTTGTTGTCCCGGCGCCTCCTACGTCTCCTGTGGCGACGAGCGGGATCGGTCTGCTCCCGATCCCGCTCAGCGCTCTCCTTCTGCGACATTACACGTTCGCAGAAGGAGAGCATGGCTCGCCACGAACTCCGGCTGCCGACCATGGCGGCTTGCTTTCACTAACTTACGCGATGTCGGTTCAACACCGAGCAGGTAGTAATTATATTTAGCAACGCATTCAGTTGCACAAAGATAGTCAATGTCGGCTGTTCCCGAAGCAGATGCGAATGCTAAATCCTACTGAATGTTGTCCACTGGCGGCTACAATTCGCCCGTCCATTATCTAATACTTAGAGCACACTTAAGCCCAATTTGGAGTCGCTTGGATACATGTGAGGGCGTGAAGTCAAATAATTTTATGTATATCTATGTATGCAGATGCAGTCAAGGTGTAGGTCTCATATTATCTGAAAGAATGACAAAATGTGTGAATGAATTTGAATGTGTTAATTCAAGGCTTGTCTGGGTGAGATTGAAAGTGGGATTAACTCGTATCTTTATCCTAGAGGTATATGCTCCAACGGATGTAGGTACGAGTTCATCTAAGAGTGCGTTAAAAGAACGAGAAGAATTCTGGGAGAAAGTGAGACATGTGCTGCAAATTCGTAATCAAAACGAAAGATTAGTTATGTTAGGGGATTTTAATGGTTGGGTAGGACTGAAACGTAAAGGATACGAAAGGGTACTAGGTTCGTTCGGTGATAAGAGAGTGAATGCTAATGGAAGAAGTTTGCTTGAAATATGTGTGGAAATGTGTTTATGTGTGACAAACACGATGTTTGCTCACAAGATGATCCACACATATACTTGGGAAAATGCTGCGATGAAGAGTATGATTGATTTTGTGATAGTAGACGAAAGATTAAAGAAGAATGTTATGGATACTAGATCGTTCCGTGGAACCTGTCTTGATACTGACCACTTTTTGGTCGTGTGTCGAATAAAAGACCTGTTTAAAAAGTGGCGTAGCCGTATCCCCGAACAATCTAGTGTGTTAGAAAGGATAAAAGTGGAAAATTTGCAAGGAGATGTAAGAGAGATGTACGAACGTATTCTGAGTGAAAATTTTGAAGGTTTGGATGAGGTTTATGAGGTAGAAGAAGTATGGAATAAGTTTAAAAAGGTAGTTGTTAATGGCGCAATTGAAACATGTGGACTGAGTAAAAGGAAAAAGTTTAAAGAGATGAAGAATGTTTGGTGGGACAAGGATGTGCAAAAGTAGTAAGTGAAAAGAAGAAAGCGTGGAGAGATTGGTTAGCTATTAGAGCTGATCAAAGAATGCTAAAGGCAAGTGAAGAAGATGTATACAAGGCAAAATTGGAATATAAGAAGATAAAAGATGTAGTGAAAATAGTAGTAAAAAAGAAGAAGCATGAAGAAAAAGATATGTTTGAAGAAAGATTGAATGAGAATTTTCAGAATAACATCAAGTTTTTCTGGAAAGCAATCAAAAGTGTCCGGGGTAAGTTAAGTACCTCGGAGCTTAGTACTGTAAGGGATAAGCATGGACTACTAGTGAATGGAGAAGAATGTGTGCTGAAAAGATGAAAGGAATACTTTGAATGGTTGTTTGAAAAAGAGGAAACACAGCAGTGTACAGTGACGGATGAAAGTGAACAAAATGAAGATAAGATTGATGTGATGGAAGTGGTGAAAGCGTTGAAAAGTATGAAAATGGGTAAGGCTGCTGGGTATGACAGAGTAACAGTCGAAATGCTGAAGGCTGGACAGGGTGTGGTGGCACGACTGCTTTGTCATCTCTTGAATTTGTGCTGGACAAGTGGTGTTGTGCCAACAGATTGGTGTAACGACGTTATTGTTCCACTATACAAGGGCATGGGATCAAAGCAGGAGTGTCAGAATTACCGTGGTATCAGCCTCCTAAGTGTTGTCGGCAAATTGTATACTAAGGTATTGATTGCGCGAGTTGTAAAAGAGACGAATGACAAGATACGGGACGTGCAAGCAGGATTTAGGAAGGGTATGGGATGCACGGATCAGGTTTTTATCTCTACGAAGTGTTGCTGAGAAGACCTTAGCTAAAGGTCGAAAAGTCTTCTGCGCCTTCGTAGATTTAGAAAAGGCCTATGATAGAGTGATGAGGAATGAGTTATGGGCAGCACTGTCCAAGTTTGGGTTGAGCAGCAACCTAATTCGAGCACTACAGTCTCTTTATAAGAACTCTAGTGCTTGTGTTAGGATAAACGGAGCATACACTGATTGGTTTCGCATCGATAAGGGTGTGAGACAGGGATGTGTAGCGTCCCCGTGGTTGTTCAACCTTTTCATGGACGGTTGCCTAAAAGATCTGAAAGATAGTGAATATGGGATAAGAATGAATGAGTTGTCACTAAAATGTCTTCTCTATGCTGATGATCAGGTTATTCTTGCATCATCAGAGGAAGAGCTACAAAATATGGTGATAATTATGGATGTTTCAGAGAAAAGGAATGAAAATAAATGTGAGTAAGACGAAAGTTATGGTATTTGAAAGGGAAGAGAATATGACAAAGTGCGATATTACGATAGGTAATGAGCAAGTAGAACAAGTGAATGAATTCGTATATTTGGGCTGTGTTTTCACAAGTGATGGAAAGCATGATAGCGATATTGAAAGAAGAGTGAATGCGGGAAATCGAGTGAATACACTCCTTTATGAATAGTCGGAAGGTCTCCAAAAAGGCACGACTGGCTGTCCATGGAGGAGTGTTAATTCCAACGCTTATGTATGGTAGTGAAAGTTGGGTATGGCAAAAGAAGCATGAAAGTAAAATTAGGGCAGTAGAGATGAGATCGTTAAGGGGAATGTGTGGTGTAAGCTTGTGTGACAGAGTGCGAAATAGCGTGGTGATGAAAACTTGTGGAGTGAAAGAGGATGTAGTGACGAGAATTGAGAAAGGAATGTTACGATGGTTTGGTCATGTAGAGAGGATGGATGAAAGGAGAATTACGAAACAAATACATAATGCGAGTGTGGATGGAAGAGTCGGTAGGGGTCGACCTCACCGAACATACACCATCCAAATCGGTGATACCCTCAACAAGGGTCAGGTTAAAAGTACCCTGAACCGACGAGAATGCATGAAGACGTTGATGAAAGTGGATGAAGCGAAAGTAGTATGTCAGGATCGAGCAAAGTGGCGGTCTATTGTCTCTGCCTACCCCTATGGGATACAGGCGTGACGATTATGTATGTATGTATGTACATCTATGTATTCTTTTCATCAGAAAAATCGGAACACCTTGCGGAGGGCAGAAAAAAGTGGCCCGGAATTTATTTTATCGACGTTTTTAAAGTACTAGCGCTCCCTCTATATTATAAATACTCTAAGGTTTACAGTCAATGTATGCTGACACAAGACCAATGAGGCGACGTCAAATATTTTTCCTATAAAGGTGCTTCACATAGCTGTGTGCATGTGTATGGGTCGGTGTGTTGTGTGTGTGTGAGGGTGATTCAATACATTTATTTCCGCACGGCGCGCTCAGTGGACACGTTTCATGATATTATTCCGCGGAGAGCGTTGTCTATCACACAGTTGACGGCGCGTCGCCCCGCGTCTTGTCCGGAAACTAAACGCCTTGAATAACGCCAGCTCCACTTCTTACATATTTTATGCCATGTTTTATTATTGTGTATTCGTTTATTATAACATTCAGTTGCCACTCATGTTGGAAATGTAAAATATATTAAATGCGTTTTATTTATGAAATTGAATGAATGAGGTCGGCTGCTGTCCCCACACTATTTAGTAACTACTGGATGAATTATTATTTCTTTCTATGATTTATCGCACTTGTCTTAAAAAATATTATATTTTAAAGCTTAGTTCAAAATATCCATTAGTGTGAAGCGCTCTATCTCATTATGCCTGCGGGAAGTTGCACAAAACTCTAGATTAGTAATTTACGCAATTTGGCGCAACTTACTTGTTTTAAAACTAATTTAATTAGCTACATTATTTTAGTAGTCTTTCACATCTTTGGAATCGTCAATGGTAAAATAATACTACTGAAAATTGCGTTGCACCAAGAAAGAAATGTCGTAAGAAACTATTTCAGCAATACCAAATGTCTATTTTTCTGAAGATTTTCTACGCCAAGACAATGACTTGTATTGAGAGTATCAGAAAGGTCGTTTATAGCCAAAACGATTCATTACTTAAATTAATGAGGGCGTGAGGAAATTGAGAGCATGAGTTAATTGCGAAGCCTGTGTCTATAACAGTAAATTATTCTACACGCATACAGACTTTACCAATAAATGAACGTCTCACGTATGTATGTACAAATAAACTCGTTTCATAGTGAATTCAATTATTTGTAAATAAACTGTCTGTGTATGAAACTTAATAGTGTTTGAATTCGGTGTCATAATTTGACCTTTCTTGTTTCTGAAAAAACAATAATTATTGTTTTTTTTAAATAGTATTAAATTAAATAAATAACCTAACAGTCAAATATATTGTCCTGACCCCAACTTAAGATCGATTTAGAATTGTGTCGTAGGTATTAGAAGCAACGAGATTTTTCGGTCTCACAAACACCCTCCAGAAACAAATACTCGTGGAATTCACAAACATTTCTCTCGGTGCGGGGATCGAACCCGCGGCCCCTCATTTCACAGGCGGCGTTCAACCACCTGGGCCACAGAGGCTGCCCATACCATAAACCATGTATTTAAATCCATGGAACTGGTATATATACTAATAAAAATATGGATTGTTGAACACCATGAAGGCGTCGAAACAATGTCAAAGAGTAAACCCCGCCGCACACGCTTACACTCGCATTGGCCGTCACAAGCCGCGTGAGAGTGGCAGTATTTGAAACCTATGGCGCAGTACCAAACTCCGCATTTGCTCTCACGCGTCGATGCAGGCCGCAGGACGGCGGGATTTAGCGTACTAGGCGTGGACTAGGTATCAAAGGAAAATACCCATTCATAATGTCGGTTTTCACCGATATATCGTAGATCGTAGCAGTATCGGTATACTGCTTAAAAAGAATTATAACATTTTCATGGTTTATTCTTGATCGTTTTCCTGTTTTATCCCGTGCGACAGATTTTTATAAAATAAAGTAATTATATTCACATTTTACATTTTGCTCACACAGCCGAAGGCAAAAATATATTTCATGTTAATTTCTACAAGAATTCCGGGCATTAGTCGAATTTATATTTATTGAAAATGTATAAATTTCCCTACACAAAAAGGAGGTTTCATCATTCATAAGTTTCATAGTAAAATGGGCATTCTGTTTTCGTACACGACGACACGAGTTGTAGTACTACAGCATGTACATGCTTCATATATTTGTGGAAATCATTTTACTTATTTTTATGAAAGGAAGTCAGCCTAGCTATGTTAACAACGGATATAAACGGCGGCTGGCTCGGCGACGCAAGTGCGTCTTGGCCTTCGAGACGATAAATTGCCGTTTCCCCTCTTTCCTGTTTATAACCGATATAAAAAGATTATTAATCGGATAACCTTTAACCTAAACAATTGCTCTACGAATTATTTTTGTAAGCTGAAGTTGTTATTTTAGATACGCTTGCTGGTGTAATATATTTTGACTACATACAATACTATCAAATGAGCGAACAATTGCTCACATAATCTTGATCCCATAATAAGTTTCAAATCTTATGCCGTTGATAGCAAAAACTACAAAAGGCTTCTTATTCTCACAACACCCTCACCCAAAACAAATATCTATTTCTGGAACATTTGTCTGATTTTATCTGAAGTCATCATTAAACATAAATACGGAATGGCGTTGTGATTCCCGCGCCCTTTCTGTTCACAATCCCTTCTAATTAGGTTTACAACCGGAATAATTCGCTTTCCACTTTTAATAGGTCACCGAAAAATTGGTTTCTTTGAACAATTACCCTTTTAAATGGATTTTCGGATCACTGTTAATAAATTTGAAACTCCCAAAACACAAATGTTGAAAGTGAGGCGTCCGCTTGCGCATAAATGTATTTCTTTACTAGAATAAATGGAATCCATCAACTTAATACATACCCTAAATAAAAAAAACAATGTTTTTCTAAGTGTTTCCTTTGAAATTAAAGAACCCACCTGTGCATCAGTTTTGAAAGCAACTCAAATGTATTCAGCATTGAACTAAGTGATTACTTTCTCGAATATTATCGCAGGCGCAAAAGTGTTAAAGAAAGCGTCTGCATGAGCACAAAAATATAAATTTTCTAAACGGGGTAGCTAACCTTCAGTTACTTTTATGTCGCTTGTCTGGGGCGAGACCACAAAAATGTGGCATGTCAATCGTTCCCTTCCGTTCATTTTGTCTCATCCTTTACCGAGCAAACTCAAAGGCTATAGCGTAGCTATGTTTACCTTTTGGCCATTTGTCCTTTACTAAAAAAAACATCTTAAGTGAAATATTTTTTAAGAAAGAAAGAAAGAAAGAGACATTTATTCGTTACAAACCAAGAAATACAGCTTTAAGTTCTACATACAATATACATACAGGGTATATCAAGACTGCTACCGAAAACGAAGCCGGGTGGTAGTTTAAGCGACTTCAGACACAATGCAACAGAAAAAGTTGCAAAAAAAAGCGACAATTTTTTTTGTAATTTTTTTCCTATTGCCCTATTTTGGTGGTAAATACATTTTTTCCTAAAATAATAGTGTATACCCTTTAATTTATAAATACTCTAAGATATAAGAGAGTTTAAATTATTATTTTAGCAAAAACTATGGATTTACCACCCAAAAATGACGATATTTAAAAAATCATAAAAAATAATTGTCGCGTTTCTATGCGAAATTTTTAATTGCGTTGTGTTTGTAGCCACTAAAACTACCACCCGGCTTCGTTTTCGGTAGCAGTCTTGAGATACCCGGTATAATAGTGCTTGTTAACGAAACGGCTCAGGCTCAGCATGTGCTGGTATAAACCAACGCTGGTCTTCCGCAAGGCCGGTAAATGATGTCACAAACGCCAAATACATAATACGTATAAGAAATATTTACAAATTAAACAAAACAAACTTATAGCAATATTAGCCCAGATGTGGGTACATATAAATATCTCGCGTCCCGCTGACGAGTGCACGGGTTAGTCTGTGGAGTGCACACTGAAAAAAAGGCTCCCAGGCATCTGAGCACTATTAAACGGTGACCAAGTTTAACAACAACTTTATACAACTACAAGACGTTACAATTACAGTTTTGGAACAGGACATATACAAAGGTATGAGTACTAAGTTTAACAATTAGAATTCATGTTAAGAGAAGCGCTAGGTAAAACATCTCGCGTTAAAACTATATAGGTACAATGTACAGAATAAATCTGCATGGCAAGATGCTGCACAGACAACCAGACCCTTACAACCACAGGAAATATATAAAATAAATAAATTAAATTGTAGGTAAGTACATTAACTATAATGGAAACTGCATTCTTATAATATTAAAAATGAAAATTTAAATGAATTCATATAATGTTAGCACAATATGCAATATGTTAGTTACATAATTACCCGAGTGAGCAATGTCGCTGATTGAAGCCCGCTGAACTGTGAAGCTGTTGTCGACAGTTCAATTTATAAGCACTATCCTCCAACTTCTTAAACTTTTCGAGTATTGTTGGTAGCAACCACACATTTCAATGGTTCATGAAACCAAACATAAAATCATAAACATTTGCATGGCTGCATAGCAAATTTTTAAGTAATAATATTAAGTCCGCCAAATGGCACTAAGCTGGAATGGTAGAATAAGGTCCCTATTAATCACGAAACCCTGCTTGCCAATGTATGACTTTTTATTGTAGTCAGTTGAGTCCGTCTGAGCCTTTTTGTTATAATATATGTAAAATTGAGGCGCGGTAGGTTCAACTTTATTAAATCGGTTCGAATAGGTTTAGTGAATTAATTGTGTTGTTGGCACGTGGGCAATCTGCGCGTCGGTCCGCGGCGCGCGTGACCGTCGCTGATCTGCCGCTGATTGCTTCCATGATTATGTCGCCGCAAATAACTCATCCCGACTCATCTTCCCGATATGATTTGAGGATTATGTACCGCTTCGTCCCGTTTATTTCACCTGGAATCTCATCATCTTGCGAGGATTACGACTTACATTTGATTATGTCCTCAGTATTACCTCGTAGCCTTTTTTATCGCCTTCGTAATATCGTAAAGTACGTGTAATAAAGAGTCCACCAGCTTTTTCGTAGTCATTTCGAGTCGTTTATTTTATATTTATAAAATTTCATTATTTTTAATTCTGAGAACAAAGCGCTGGTTTTCCGCTTATGTTTGCAAATGTAGTTCTGTCAGTTGCAGAGCATTTAATATATGGACAATGCTTAATTAAGGCAGTGACAATAAAATGCTGTTTCAAAGCATTTTTAAAGAGCTTCGTGGATTTAGAAACAATGGAAATTGAAAAAGAGCTGTAGCGTTCCACATTCGTGGTTCATTTAAAACCTAAAGCTAACACTAATTTACAAAAGAAAAATACATAGTTCGCAAAAACTTCCTGAATGTAAAATAAACGAAGACTAACAATAACAACTTCAGTGAAATCACAATTTATACTCGTAGTTATGTTTACTCATTCTCATTATTGCCTAAATTAGATCTACATCATTTCAGCGAGTTGGTTGTAAAATGTTGCGGTATAATGGTGGCACCGATTGGCTGGAGGTATGAGCCACAAGTGTGCGGCGCCGTCGTGTTAGATGCAAATCTATGGAATATTAATGTGAGGGTCCCGCCGGCGCGCCCTGCATACTAATGTCGATTAACAAGTCCGTTTGAGTCTGTAGCTTTTCACGCGACGCTCTACGACCATCAAGTCTTGTAGCTCTGCTTGATTGCTACGAATCGCTTCATATTGCTACGCTTCATGAATGATAACAACTCAATACTACTTTTCTTTTCCCGGTATTTTTCCTTTTCCTCCCTTTACCACCCGAAATTATATCTACCTAAACGACGAAAGTCCATTTTCATGACGAAAGCCCATTTTCATGCACAACTTGCCTTTTTAACAATTGCGAAATTTATGCAAAAATAAAATAAAATATGAAAAAGCAACCTGTTCTAGTATTTGGATGGTGCTGGCAATTATATTATAAAGAACAGAATAAAAATTTTAATACAGCGGTGACTGATGTGAAGAATTTCCGAGTCGCAAGATGGATTACGCTGTGATTGTTCAAGAGCAAACCTTGTAGGCATTTAAATATGCGAGATATATGTTGTAAAGAGCCTTGTTGATATACATGACGTTAGAAAAGAATAGAGGAAATATAACTACACAACCGGGGTATTATTTGGAGTTTTTACAATTTGTTAATACTATATTATAGTCTTGGCAGAATCGTTGGAAGACCTTAGCACTATGCTCGAAGACCTTAATCGAGTTTCCCAACAGGTGGGTCTTAAAATGAACATGGATAAAACGAAGATCATGTCGAATATCCATGTTGTGCCCACCCCCATTGGAGTTGGGGGCTCGACTCTCGAAGTTGTAGACGAATATGTCTATTTAGGACAAGTGGTCCGGTTAGGCAGGTCCAACTTCGAGAGAGAGGTCAATCGGCGAATCCAACTCGGTTGGGCAGCATTCGGGAAACTTCGCGACGTCTTCTCGTCCAAAATACCTCAGTGCCTAAAATCGAAAGTCTTCAATAGTTGTGTGTTATCAGTGATGACATACGGCACCGAGACGTGGCCTCTCACTGTGGGCTTCATTAAAAGGCTCAAAGTCACTCAACGAGCCATGGAGCGGGCTATGCTCGGTGTTTCCCTACGAGATCGAATCAGAAATGAGGAGATCCGTAGGAGAACCAAGGTTACCGACAAAGCCCATAGGATTGGCAAGTTGAAGTGGCAGTGGGCCGGGCACATAGCTCGTAGAACCGATGGCCGATGGGGCCGAAAGGTTCTCGAGTGGAGGCCAATTACAGGCAAGCGAAGTGTCGGACGCCCGCCTACAAGGTGGACGGACGATCTGACTAAGGTCGCAGGAAGTCGCTGGATGCAGGCCGCTTCCAACAGGTCATTGTGGAGATCCTTGGGGGAGGCCTATGTTCAGCAGTGGACTTCCTGTGGCTGATATGATGATGATGATGATGATGATATTATATGAGCTATATTATATGCATATTTGACTGTTGGGTGTATTTATTTTTTTCATTTTCTAAAATTGACAAGAGGCGCTCATGAAGTCGTATTTTACCGAACAGCAAGTCAAAGAATAAATAAAACCAGAGAAAACATTTGTGCGAAGCGTCTCCCTCAATCGCCTCAGATGAGCGCTTCCACGCGCGGCGCACTTTATGAGCTCCATGTGAAAATAAGGAAATTGAAGGAAAATATATGACGCCAGTAAACTGAACGTCCAATTAATTTGTTCAGACGCTGGTATTGTTTCATTAAACAGTGACCGGCGATGCATCGCTCGCCCCCGTTTAATTAAACAGCGGACACGTCTATACATACAACGCTGTTAACTTCTAACGTTTGCTTGCGACTAATATGCGCCATTAAAGAGAATATCGTTTTTGTGCCGGAACAAGGTCATTTTTCATTTGAACAGCTATTTGAATTTTCATAGTGTTAGGGTTCAATCACTATGGATTTTGATGCGGTTTTATTAATAGATAGAGTGATTCAAGAGGAAGGATTATATGTATGATACGTACATATTATTGTACAGAAATCTATTTGTACCCGGACGAAGCTAGGCGGGGCCGCTAGTCTAAAGATATTTTCAAAAGTACTGGCAAACTCATAATAGATTGACATAAATTAAAAAGATTGTTTGGAAATAACAAGTGTGTCGCATGTTACGGATTTGGAAAAGTACTCCACTTTTCCATAATAATAAATGTAATTAAAAGGATTTAGTTCTCAATTTAAGATAATAATTTATATTATAGTATTAAGATTATATCGGTAGAAGTATGAGTTAGTTCCACTCAATGTGATAAATTGGATTTTATAGTAAACTAGCGGCCCGGCCCAGCTTCGCTCGGGTACAAATCGATTTCTGTACAATAATACGTACGTATTATACATATAAACCTTTCTCTTGAATCACTCTATCTATTTAAAAAAACTGCATCAAAATCCGTTGCGTAGTTTTAAAGATTTAAGCATACAAAGGGACATAGGGACAGAGAAAGCGACTTTGTTTTATACTATTTAGTGAAGAGAAAAGTGTAAGTATCGAATGGGTTTTATTATTTGTGGACGACAGAATAGGTCCTGGTCCCTGCCCAGAGTGTGTAAACTTTCAATAGTATATCGTTAACCGGTTATGCAGTATAGTATGTATGTACTATGTACATGCATACATATATGTACAGTCAGCATATCAAGACTGCTACCGAAAACGAAACCGGGTGGTAGTTTAAGCGACTTCAGACACAATGCAACAGAAAAAGTTGCAAAAAAAGCGTCAAATATTTTTTTGGAATTTGTTTCCTATATTTGGCTATATTTGGGTGGTAAATACATTTTTCTCCTAAAATAATAGTGTATACACTTTTATTTATAAATACTCTAAGGTATAAAAGAGTTTAAATTATTGTTTTAGCAAAAACTATGGATATATATTTTAATTATCAACCTTTGTAACGAAACCATACCGCATCTAATTCTACGGTGGCGCCATCTCTTAGCGAGCGGCGGTAAACTCCCGTTACACATTTATTTTCAATTTTTACTTTTTTGTATTAGCTTTATTGAAAAATTTCTTTATATACAATATTTTGTAAATGTGATATTGATTCGTTGGTGGGAGAAGTGGTGGGAGGTACCTGACAAAAAAAGTCCCTTCACAATCGGTCCAGCCATTTCAGAGATTAGCCGGAACAAACAGACAGACAGACAGACAAAACATTTTTAAATATCATTTTCGGCATAGGTATCGTGTATTTAACGATATGTAGTTGGACATTTTTTTAATTTTCACTTTACAAACAGACACTTCAATTTTATTTATATGTATAGATTAAAATGTTAAGTAAATTATGTCTAGTACGACACAATTCAGTCATTGAAGAATTTGGCTTGTTGCCTACACATGCGTGATATGGCGGTAATGTGTCGGTAAATCTATGATGTTTTATTGGGACGTGGCTGGGTGTGAGTCACTGACCGATGTTTTCCCAACATGAGTGATTGATTGTGAATGAGTCCCGACACTCGCCGCTCCCGGCCTTGACGGCTCTGAAATATATTAAGATGTCGATTGTCACAGCTTAGTGCTCCTGTTTTATTATACTTTCGGAATCAAAACATTTGATACTGAAAACATTAAGGCGATCTACAGGGCTTCCGCAGCCAATTGTAATGAGTTTACTGCGATGCATTTAGCTACAATATTTTAAACCACAATAATATTAAAATAATATTAAAGTTGGAATGTACTGTAATTCTGCACACCGTAGCGATTTCTATGATATGTAAAATCCGCCAACCCGCACTCGGCCAGCGTGCTGTACTATACGACCTAACCACTCTCAATGGTACTCACGGCTGTAGAGGAGGCTCGTGCCCTGTAATGGGACTTTTACGGGCTGCTAAAGATACAGAAATCCCGCATACTCTGTCCTTGCTCATAATATTAAGTTGATCTATGAACAATCCATGAATCCCCTTAACAATAATTGCGTTGTTTTGAGCGATGTCCCTCTGTGTTCAGTTAACGCGTTTCATGCAATAATAATGCTGTTTCTGGCATTGCAATGGTTTAATTACGCGGTCACGGGATTGCTAATGGCATTGTGTGGGCCTCAGGCGACTCCCCTCCTCTCCCCATTCACTGTCTACCCATTTCCCCTCCCTTCCTCCGTTTATGTATCTGTTTAAGCTCGTCTTCACTGCTCAATGCAATTAATGTTTACCGATGATTTCAGGAATATTGCTTAATCTATGTAACAGTTAACTATTGATTTGTTGTTATCATATGATTTCGTTCACGATGGAATAGTATATTATGACAAAAGTGCTTATTATATCGTATGAGACCATTATAAGTACCAATAATGCTACAGTTCGCTGAGTTTATTTTCGTCCCACTATAAGAAACAAGGCCTATCACAATATTTGGCACACAAGTCAGTCCCGGACAACTCATATCATGATATTGAATTTTCTTTTATCGGCTGGAAGAGTTTCCAATTCGATTTGTTCGGAACTAATAATGTGCTCCCGGCAGTAGTAAGAACTGCGTGCGTGTGGACATTCGCAAACAAACTCTCAGTCATTTATTTGCGCCGTAACAATGGCCGTCCCGCGCACCTGCCTCCACCCAGCCTATACCAATACCCACTATTTTTCACTAAATTCCACTCGTTTCTATATTCCAAAGCTGTTAACCACATATGTTCCAATTTGATACAAGCACGTACGATTCCACACAACTGTATTTTATACATTATCAAAATTGGTTTAGAACTAACCCAGGTGTTTCTTCACTTCATCATCATCATCAGTGGCGTAACAATAGGGTGGCAGAGTGCGCAAAATGCCACGGGCCCCCGGCCTAGGGGGCCCCCGGCTCGGCAGGGCCCTAGTATGACAGGGCCTCGGGCGCGACCGGGCCCTGGCTTGATAAGGCCTTAGGTTCAAGCCTGACAGGGTTTAAACCGAGAATATAACATTAATAACGAAATTATTAATAATAATTGACTACATTTTAAACATAACAAACATTTCATCATTATGTATTTGATGTAAATGTTATATTTTTGTTTCATTATAGTATAAACATTGTAGTTACAAACCAATAAATTATAATTTAATGAATATTAAGTTAATATTTTCCAAATAAATTGAAATATGGCTTATTCCAGAAATTATGTAAGAGGTAGCGAAAAACGAGAAAGAAAGAGGGAATTTGAAGCCACGAATAAAAAGTTATCTAAAATAAGTCACTACTTTCGAAACGAGCAATTTATTGATTGATTGAGTCTCGGAAATGATCAAATGGACGAAACTAAAAATTCTATAATAGCTAATCCCGACGATAAAGAATATTCAGACCCAAAACAACTACAAGTACACCAGCAAACATGATATTGAACTATATTTAGGAGTGGAAAATATTAAATGGCCATATATTGCAGATAAGTGTAATAAAACAAATATGATGAAGTGAAACGATTTGTGATTAAGAAAGGTTCACTGTAAGCCCAGAGATCATTGGGTTAACAAGAGACAAGTATTAAGAGACAGTGCCAATAAATAATAAAATAAATAAACAAAATAATAAACAAACGCCCCTACATTTCGGTGACGATATAGCCTTAATGGCGGAATCGCTGGAGGAGCTGCATCAGATGCTGGACGGTCTGGACATAGCCTCATAGCGCACAGATCTTAAAATTAACTTCGACAAAATCAAAGTAATGATCCACTCCCACCTTGACCCAAGACCTGTTGCTATATGTGGCAACCAGCTCGTTGTTGTTCCCAAAAAAACCAACGTAGGAAAAACTTTTAGAAATAGGCTACGAGTCTACTCATTAGCTAGCACATTTTTCCTAAAAGCTTGAGAACGATAGTTTTCAACCAGTGCCTACCAGAGCCTGCGGTACCTACGGTGCTGAGACATGGCCACTCACAGTATGGCTGGTCCACTAGCTTATGGTCGCTCAGCGAGCTATGGAGCATGCTATGCGCGGTGTCTCTTTGGAAGATAAGATCCGTAATGAGCTGATCGGACAGAGAACCAAAGTTATAGACATAGCACCCAGAATTAGCAAGCTGAAATGGCAGTGCGCTGGCCATATCTTGTCTTGTGTTCTTGAGCGGAAACCGCGTCTTGGCTTACGTAGTGTAGGACGCCCGTCAGCTAGGAGGTGTGAGGATTTGCAAAAGACAAGACAAGCTGATGACAGTGTGAAATCGCGAAATTTGGAGGAGGCCGATGTCTAGCAGTGGACAGCAAAATTCTGACGATGAAGGCTTGAGTTGAGGGTTATGACGACTGGAAACCAATTTTAAATGCGCTAAAGAAATACGAAACATCGAAAGTTTACTTAATTAAAATACATACCTTTTCATGGCCATAAAAAAGCGCAGATAGCCGTATTACTAGCAAAATGTGACACTGATTGAGAGGGAATGTAAAATAAGTCCAAGGACTAGATAAAATACTTGATTCCGAAAATACTAAACAGCAACAAAAACACTCTTTATGAAATGATATTAGTTCATAATCCGATGAGAAATATGAAGCCATGTCATTAAAACATTCTGTGCTCTACTGTATAATCCCCTATAAGTCCCATTGCAGGGCACGGGCCTCCCTCCCCTATGATCCAAAGTACGTATGATTGACATTGGCTAAACCATATAGTCCACCACGCTGGTCTAGTGGGGGTTGGCGGACTTTACGTACCATAGACACTTGCAAATGGCTCCGGATTCCTCACGATGCTTTTCATTATTATCATAGAGCATGGTGATTGACTATCTATACACACATAACTCCGAAAAGTTAAAGGTATGCCCTGGGATTTAAACCCACGACCATGCTGGCGGCTGCGCCTATTCCAACAGGCCACCACCCTTTAAAATATAATCATAAAAACGAAACTACAAAGTTATTTTTTTTTACATATACAAAGGGCCCCATTTGATGAATTTTGCCACGGCCCCCGGTGGGATAGTTACGCCACTGATCAGCATCATCATCTTATCCGCCACAGGAAGTCCACTGCTGAACATAGGCCTCCCCCAAGGATTTCCACAATGACCTGTTGGAAGCGGCCTGCATCCAGCGACTTCCTGCAACCTTAGTCAGATCGTCCGTCCACCTTGTAGGCGGGCGTCCGACCTTTCGTTTCTTCACTTACCTAATCAAAATTATATTTTCATTTGACCACATATGTGTATCTAGGAGACTAAAGAACGGAACTTGTAATTGAACTAAAGTAATACATATTGATTTATATTAAATATCGTTATTCAATAGTAATTCAATTTTATTGCATAAATACCTGTATCCCAAACTTTTGAAATAATCTGCGTAGAATGAAAATAAATTAGGACACATTCACGTGAAAGCCGTAAACATTGTTATTTGTTGTTGGGAATTTTCTCGACGTCGCTGTATCGAGCAAGTTTTGAATAAAATCACGTAAAAAGCCCGTCGAAGCGAATTACTCTATCATGTTGGGAGTTGGTATAATTTGTCAATTTGTGAAGTCGCCGGTGCGGGGCGGCGGGCGCGGGGCAGGTGGCGCAGCAGTCGCGTGCTCCACCGCGGGACCGACAATATCGTATTTGTAATTGTATTAGCTTGGGCATCAGTGTGGATATTATTTTATAATATTCAATAAACACAAATCTCATAACAGGACGAGCGGGTCATTCTTTGTTTCTTTGTAGCGTTATTCCATTATCGCCTGTCGGTGTCAGAATTCCTACATGAATTTTGCCATTTCACCAAGTGTTTGGAATTGTTAATTATAAGTAATCGTTCGGCAAATACTACCACCATATTCACTGATTTATTTATTTATTCATAACGGTGTGATTTGTAGAAATGTCAAGGGATCCCGTGTGTGTTCCCTTGCTACCGTAACGTACAGAAAGAAACGAAGGTAGTCTCTGTGTTGTTACGTGTTTAGAATATTATATATGTGTATTATAAGGATTATATTACAAGGGTGACATCGACTTCCTCTGACTTTGTAAAATCGCAGAGCATTAATTTGCGATATCTATTGATTTTGTAAACAACTTTTTAGGTTTGTGATTTTACGCAATTATACCAGTATTTTTCACTGAGCTTGAATTTGTCAAATGTCCCGTCCATGTTATTTTTTCTAATAAACTAACTACTTGACTTTACCACTTGAAAACAAATCTCCATCTGGGTTAATTCGTGTTTTTTTTAAATACTAAAACAAGCGAATAACCGAGCAGATTACCAACAAATCAGATCTATAGCCAGTGAGTCTACGGATGTCACTAGACACTAGAGTCGCGCCAAATTAAATTATCGCGTCGTTTCAAAGTTACCAGACTTACTTACTTATACTTTTTATAATGCATTAATAATGAATTAATAATAAAGACTGAAAATACACTACGTTTCATAATTTTCCTTGTCGTTCAAAGTATTAAATTTCATAAAGGTTCATATGGTTGCACGATGTCAGAGAATATTAAAGAACGCCGGTGAAAATTCCTGGTAAAGAGTAACAATTTGCGAATGTATATTGCTCGGGATGCGGTATACCGGTGTCTCGATAGTTTCGATATCAACTCACATTCCAGCTTTTATTAAAACTTATCTACATACGTACCCTTTGTATTTTCTTTTCGAAAAAGGTATTCGGTGAGTACAAAATTTAAACAAGTTATCAGTAGTTCGCTTGTTGAAGATTCATTGTTTGGCCTTTGCACGAACATTGTCGACGTCCGAGGGCAACGGTAAATATTAACTACTTGGGTTCAAGTGGGCCGTTAATTCATCTGTCGGTGTCCAGTTCAGTTTATATAGCAACTCGTTTAATACAATATAGTTGTTACCGTTGCCACTGAAGACTCACAAATCTTCAAATCTGTGTGAATTTGGCCTAAGGGTATGCCCATAGGCCATACTTAATTAACAAAAAAAAGAAAAATGGATAATAAAAGGGATAAGTGATAAAGCAGAGACTAAAAGGTTTTATCGGTAGAGAAATTGCGGTTGTAAAACGATACTATTTTTAAATTATTGCTGTAAATGGCAAGACGAGCATACCGTTCGCCTAATAGTAAGCGACACGACCGCTCATGAACAGCGGCCAAACCAAACAACACCATGAATTACAAAGCAATGCTTGGCATTCAACGGCGCTTGCCATCCTGAGACATGAAATAATAAGTCTCAATATTTCTCGAATTTCTCTGGCTACAACGTCCTTCAATCCGAAACGCGTCATTGCATTTACACTGCTGATTGCGGGAGAAATTGACATTGCAGTAGCACCTACCCAGGCGGCCTCTCACATATGAGAGACCTACCACCAGTAGGTTGTCTCAAATATAACTTCAAAACAAACACTTTTATATAATTCCTCCCAGACTGAGAACATGTTAAAACAAATAAACAACGAATTTGTACTTGTGTTGTGGTAGGCGAGTAGGAATTCGCGGCGACAGTAACAAATGAACGGCGACGCGGGACACAATATACACTCGGGAGCGAGTTGTAAAGATTTGTCAGCGGGGACATACGCCTAGGCCCTAATTGATCTGCTAATTCATCTTATTATAGTCTTTTGAGGGATTTTTTTAAGCTATTACATAGCTTATATATTTTTTTCCTTTGTTTTTCTTTGATATTAACTGTACAGATATTCACTGTTGTACGTGCGAGCTTCGTAGTGTCGTACAATGAAGTAAATACAAAGAGGAGGTGCCCTAACGCCGAAACTCTAAGCAGGCATGAGTCACCAGATTGCGGGGCGAAGAGGGGCATTACGCATGCGCAGTAACGCCGATACAACCAATGCCACCTAGAGGCGAGTTGCTGAACTAAAGAGACAAGCGTGATATTTCCAAAAGTCATTAAAAGTTCTGCTATTCATCGATAGATGGCAAAACTAAATATCGAAAGAGGTTAGATTACAATTAATCACGCAATAGCTTTGCAATTCGCATTTAAAAGTACTGGCACATCTTTGAATCAAAATAAAAATGTTAAATTTAAATTTCGGTCGGATTTGGGTTATTTTCGTTACGGAATTTCTGGATTCGGTCTCCACGCTCAAGGCCCGCGGTAGAAGCTATGCAATAGCTTAAAAATACTGCATAAATAAAATAAATAAATAAATAATTATAATTACATAAGTTGATAAAAAATGCTATGCAATAGCTTTACCGCGGCAGTCTCCGAGTGCCACACGTCTTTTTTTACATTATTTGGAGATTTGGTTTAAACTGCTCTGTAATCACAGAACAGGATTCGACACCATTATTTCTTGCAATTCCCAGGAGTTTTTCTTGGAATTGCGAAGAAAATCACGACTATTCTTGCCTAGAAGGACAGGTCCCTTTAAACAGTTTCAAAGTCTTATATGTCAGTGTAGGACTTGAACGAATATTCTTTTAAAATTAAACAACATAAATAGGAACAGTTAAAATTTGAAAACTAGACTAACTGTATTAAGAACAAACATTTCCAAATAATCCAACCGTAACATTACGTAATTAGGTTCTACAGAGCTATAAGCTGCGTATTAATTAGTAAATGCGTAAATTACGAAATTAAGTAAGAAAGAAAAATATTTAAACATGAATCAGGATATCATAGAAATACGTTTATTAATCTCTACAGCAATCCAAATAGCTTCCTTCATAACCTCTTACCGAGGAAATAATAACGCCATTTGGCATCTACGAGACATAACTTTTTAATTGTTTTGTAAACGTTGCAAATGAAGTTTAGTTGTAAAATGTTTTATTAGTGAGTAAGAAAGTAGCGCCTACGCGGAGCCCCCTCGGTCCTCGCTGAGACGTCGAGTTAGCGTAACGAGTTATTGCATGACTGGCCAGTTTCACTTACTACTCGCTCAGTTAGTCAACCAGGGGAGGAATCGGGCGGGATCGGGGAGACTACAGACAAGTCTAGTAAACTCGACATTTTATAACACAAAAGTTACAACCACGCCTTTTTGGTACAGGCGTCGGTAAAAATTTGAGTTCATGGATAGCTTTTTTTAAAGTGGCATATTGTGGATTTTATCGGTCATGACTCGGCATGAAAGGGCAGGCGCATCCAGGACGGTACCACTGTCTAACAAGAGAAAGATGTGAAGTGACAGCTTTGCTGTCGCGTTTTGTTCGATAATTGAGATTGCTGAAATTTTCCTTTTCACTCCTGAAAATTGGCAGAATTTGATCAGCTGACAACATAGCTATGACAAGCGTTGTAGATGTTCATGGGCGGCGGTGATCACTTATCATTGTAACCTTTATGCTCGTTTGTCGGACACATAGTAAATTTTTAATAAATGAAATATTTAAAGAAATACTTCAACAACACAAATGTTAAGAACAAAAACTCACACAGAAAACATGTGGATAACCACAGATTAGTGACACTCCATTCTCATAATAGCGTGAACTAAATGGTTCGTAAGCTACGTGTTAGGATCGCAAGATGCAAATGGAATAGACCAGACGATCTACGTGTTAGTAAGACTAAAGTATTTGTGCGTATTATTACCGACATTTCTCGAAGTATATGTATCTGTCTGTATCAGCCCATATACGTCCCACTGCAGGGCACGGGCCTACTCTACAATCGTAAGTACGATTGAGAGTGGTTAGGCCATATAGTCCACCACGCTGGCCTAGTGCGGGTTGGCTCTAGTTGGTCTCGAAGTATATGATGTCTTAACAGCGGTTTCGGGATACTGACCTGCGATAATCATATTTTAGTAAAATAACAATTCGAGTACATGCTTATAAATTAGGTGTCCGTAAGTCAAATATTGACACTAAACGTTTATTTATTACTAGCTGTACCCGCGACTTCGTCCGCGTAGAATTTAACAAAAAAGTTAAGTCATTTTTTTTTTGGTTTTTGCATTTTTATTTTAATTATCATTTATTTTTTGTATTAGCTTTATTGAAAAGTATGTGAGCTGCGCGCGGTACTGGATAGTACTTGGGCATTGCAACATTACTTTATTTTTCTAAAATAAATGTAGCCTAAGATACTCCTTATTATATCAGCTACCTGACAAAAGAAGTCCCGTCGCAATCGGTTCAGCCATTTCAGAGATTAGCCGGAACAAACAGACAGACAGACAGACAAAAAAAATCTAAGATCATTTTCGTTATAGGTATCATGTATGTAACGGTATGCAGTTGGACATTCTTTTTTATTTTCACTTTAAAAACAGACACTTCAATTTTATTTATATTTATAGATTTATAATTCATGATTGGCATCACGAAAATACCAACTAATTGAAGCCCTCTTCTTCTTCTTCTTCTACCTGGCGTTATCCCGGCCGGTGCCAGGGTCCGCCTTCCGGCAAATTCTCCTCCATTTCGCCCGATCTTCGGCATCCTCAATAGTAAGGCCATTGACCCTCATATCTTCCTTGACGACATCGAGCCAGCGCTTCTTGGGTCTACCCCGCGGTCGAGGTCCGGGAATATTGAGGCTCAGGCACACATTACCGACGTACTCCTGCGGTTTCCTTAGGACGTGACTTTACCATCTCAAGCGGGATTCCTGGAGTTTATCAGCCACATCGCGGTCACCAAGACTGCCACGGATGTGCTCGTTACGGATTTTGTCCAAACGCGTAACGTTGCACATCCACCGCAGCATCTTCATCTCCGCGACGTGGACCTCCTGGACGTGTCGCTTGAGGGCAGGCCACGTCTCAGACCCATACAGGAGCACCGGCCGCACGATGCTTTTATAGATGAGACCCTTGAGCCTCATCGGCATCCTGCGGTCGCAGAGTATGCCCGAGACCTCCCTCCACTTAGCCCAAGCAGCGCTTATACGGGCTTTGACGTCAAGGTCGATGTCACCGGACTCATGCAGTACGGACCCAAGGTACTTGAACTTGTCCGTCTTCACGGCAAGTTCGTTCCCTATCACGATGCTTTGGGGGTCCGTACTCCCGCAAGCCATGTACTCGGTCTTCGCCACATTTAACTTCAGACCACCGCTCTCGAGCGTCTCCTTCCACCGGTTGACCTTGCGCTCCAAAAGTCGCTTGTCCTCCTCCACCAGTGCAATGTCATCGGCATACATCAACAACCAGGGGCAGGGTCCTGGAAGTGAGACGTAATGACGTCGAGCACAACACTGAAGAGGAAATGAATAATTGAAGCCCTATTGAATTAAATTTATACTTTGCACTTACAATCCTTAATGCTGTTACGTCTTTCCAACTTACAGAAGAATCGTTGTAAAAATAACTTGAGTTTCACTTCTATTTTCGCGAATATATAGCGTTGTAATAAATAGATGACATTTAGTACTAAATTTATGACTTTCCATTAAATGATGATCAGAAAAGTAAAACATAGCGAAGTCAAATCTATTTTCCACGCTCTTCCACACTTATATCAATATCTTTACTGTTGGATAGTAGTTTTTTGTCGCCCTCACAGAAGCAGGCTTAACTTTTTATCACATTTACTAAAAAGTTTTTCGTACATTGAGCCGCTATTCAATATTTTTACGTAGACAATTACGAAAAGTCACCTGTGACGTTGTGAGAATGTTACCTCTTATAGTTGCGGTCTATGGCTCAATAGTCGGTATAAATCAAGAAGCTTATACCCGTATAAATCGTATTGTCTTTGCCAATCAACGCCTCCGTTGTGCTGATTGGTTGATTCATTTTCTGACATCTGTCAAACGTGACGTGCGAACTGTCATCGGCGCTTGCATAAATACGCGTGTAAAGTCGCTCGCGTCCTCTTTTCCTTAAACTGAAAGCCGCGTGCTACCACGTGCATTTCTGTACCCGCTGGGGTTCTTCGTTATCTTCTTCTTTACCCGCCGCTGATAAGGGTAGGTAGGTAAATAAGTACTCAGGGTAATTACGTGGTTCGGGCTTTAATAATTTCGCATCACTGTTTACACTCGGCACTGTTGCTGGTGGTATGCAACGGGAGTCACTGGCCTTCGCTGGACACTGATTCGGGTCTTCGGCACGTGGTGGAACCCGGCGACAGCTCGCCGGCAAAGTTTGCTGCCACGTGGCCGGACCTACCTACCCCTAGCTGCGGGCGGCCTAACCCGCCACACACCAATGGAGAGAAGGCAAATGAAGAATTAATTATACCAAAGCAACGTTAATAAATACTCTATAGCTGTGCCGCTTCGCTTGCCTTGATCATTAATTATCGTGATTAGCCGTTTCAATACATACATGTGAATTTAATTTATAATTTCCATTTTATATCATGTGTGTTTGTCTCATGGAAGTGAACGAAACATATTAAACATTTAGGGTATATCGAAATAAGATTTTATGTTAAAATTAATTCCACATCCTTAAAACACATTGCCCGGCAAATATAGGATGTTGATAGCATTAAAATTATATGGTATATGTCGCAACTCGGCAATGAATTGAAAAATACAGTATACTTTTCAGATTTTCACACGGTTTACAATACAATGAAGGCTCGACCATGTTTGCGATCCCAGTCTCCAGTACTAAACATTCGATGGAAGAAGAAATATACGATTTGGACCACATGGTAATACGGAAGTATTCATAATACGCAACTGAAATAAATCACAAAGGAACACATTGCCGCGCAAAGATAAACGGCTCGGGATTAAAAATCCCCGCCCATGGCAAATAAGAACACAATTTGTGTTTATTTTGTATAATTTGTATAAACTGGCTCACATTTTTGTGAAGAAATAATGAACATCATGGACGCGAATACACTGGAGGTAATAACAATTTAATTAACATATGGCATCGCTGCCATTTAATTTGTATTTTCGTGAGCTTAACGTGAATTCTCAAAGATATCCCAAGGGTTATACAGGGTATATCAAGACTGCTACCGAAAACGAAGCCGGGTGGTAGTTTAAGCGACTTCAGACACAATGCAACAGGAAAAGTTGCAAAAAAAAGCCACTTTTTTTTTTTAATTTTTTTCCTTTGACCATGTTTGGGTGGTAAATACATTATTTCCTAAAATAATAGTGTATACCCTTTTATTTATAAATAATCTAAGGTATAAAATAGTTTTTATTTATTTAATATTTTAGCAAGAACTATGGATTTACCACCCAAAAATGACAATATTCAAAAAATCATAAAAAATAATTGTCGCGTTTCTTTGCGAAATTTTTAGTTGCATTGTGTTTGTAGTCACTAAAACTACCACCCGGCTTCGTTTTCGGTAGCAGTCTTGAGATACCCTGTATATTACATATATTTATTGCCCTGATAGACGAGACTAGCCATGTTATTCGACTGTTAGTAATCGATATAACCGCTCATGTACAGTAGTAAAACCAAACAACACCATGAATCATAAAGCAAAGCTTGGCATTCCAATGTGCTCGCCTTAACTACCCGGGCGGCTTCTCACATAAGAGATCAACCACAAAAATACTGTTGTAACCATAGAACGGCCATGGCCACTCACTACAAAACATGTCTCCTATTTTTATTCTCAAAGACTGAATAAATTAAAATAAATACTGTACTATTCCTCTTTCGTCCGAGTCGTGCCACAGAGTTGTCGTGTTGTTGAATTTTTAAATAATTTAATAAATTGGCATTATTTGAATTCATACTCTATATTCTTATAATAGAATATTATTTGGCTCTAACACAACTGGCCGAGCTGCACTTAGGGCATCCGCGGAGCCCGTCTTACCCCCGCAAGTATAAAGAGACAAGTGCGATTCTTTATCTCGCTTTCACTCACGCATTAACGTAGTGCTATTTGATAATCAACCTTGCGCATAGAGACTTACGCTTGAGATTACCTACGATATAGTGAAGACCGCATCAGCTGTATATGTAAGTAATTGACTTTTTGAAACTACGTACCTACTACAATGCCATTAAAAAGAACTCCGCCGGCAACTTCAACAAATTCTAATACTGGTGCTGGCAAAGCAGTGAGCCTTTCCGATCCAAATATCTGCCACTCAGCTGAGAAGGAATCTGCGTCCTCACATGAACCAATTACGCAACGTTCTAAACGTAGAAAGTGCGTAAAGGAACCTATTGAAGTCGAAAATTTTCAAGCTAAAATTATGGAAATGTTTAATGAGTTAAAGTCGACTATGGAAGGAATTAAGGAACAAGCATCACAACTTCAAAATAGTGTTGAATTTATGGGAGCCAAGTACGACGAATTGCTCAAGCATATCTCAAGATTGGAAGATGAGAAAATTCAAGATCGTATTCATATAAAAAGACTGGAAGACAAAATCGAACTATTAGAGCGACAGCAGCGTAACGCCAGTCTGGAATTTCGAAACATACCAAAGAAGGATAATGAGACGAAATCAGATTTGCTTAATCTAATAAGTGAAATCACAAAAGTTATACAAGCTCCAATCCAAGCATCAGATATACGAGACGTATTCAGGATTAAGTCAAAATATTCAAAGCAAATAATTATAGTTGACTTATGTTCCGTCATGGTAAAGGAAAAAATACTCACAAAACTGAAATTGTTTAATAGTGAAAACAAAGAAAATAAATTAAACACGAGCCATCTACAGAATTGTAGCGAAAAAATTCCTATATACATATCTGAAAACTTGTCACCGAAAGCGAAACGTTTATTTTATTTGTGCCGAGACTTTGCTACTCGAAATGATTATAAATTTTGCTGGGTATCTTTCGGAAAGATACATTTAAGAAAGAGAGAAGGTGAAAACTTGATACGTGTTGGATCTGAAATGGAACTCCGTCAACTAGAAGACAAGTGACTAGTAATAGCAGGTAGCTATAATAAAACTTATGTTCACATAATTATCCGTACGTTATTTTTTGTCGTATTACGTAGAATTTTTTTATGGGTTTGCAAAGTAAACAAAGCTCACACAGTTTACAATTTAATTTTCAATACACAAATGCATTTATTTATTACATTTACACATTCAAGACGGACACACAATATATTCACCAGTTATACTATAAGTAATTATGGGTTTATGCTCCTTTATAATAAATATTTATATTTTTCTCTTAAACATAAAGGCTCGGTAAACCTATATAATTATAAGTGTTTGTATCGCATGGTTTCCTTATTTGAGTTCTTTATATTATTGTTTTTATATTTTTTTTTACTATCATATAATTCATTTGGAAACCGGAGGCTGTCTTATTTTAACCATTTTACATCGTTAATCTGACAAATTCAGAACTTATAAATGAAATTGAGAATGAAACAATAAATTCAATGTGCGTTAAAGTTACTGATCCTTCAACAACCTGCGAAGTGATAACCTATGAAGCCCTTAATAATAAATCTATTTTTGTTCTAAATGTTAATATCCGTAGCATAAATAAAAATTTCGACTCTTTTCTCATATTTATTACTCAGCTTAATTTACCTGTTGATGTTATAGTTCTGACTGAATGTTGGTTGAGCGATCATAGTATTATACCTACATTAGATGGCTATACGCAGTATAGAACTAATAAATTGCTAAATCAAAATGACGGAGTGGTAGCATTTGTGAGAAACAATATAAATATATCTGCATCAGAACCGCCCTGTAAGGACGGTAATTGTTTATTGCTTAATCTGGCGCCTCAAATTTCAATTATCTGCACGTACAGACCACCAAGTTTTAATAATCCAACTAATTACTTACTATCGTTAAATGACATATTAACTAGTATAAAACACAGCACTATTATCCTTACCGGTGATCTCAATCTTGACATTATGCCCGCAAATATTAATGGCCATTCAGCTGAATATATTACAATGTTAGCTACACATGGTCTGCGCCAATGCGTCAATTTGCCAACGAGAGATAAAACTTGTCTCGACCATTTCATGGTGAAATCAGCGCAATTCGTTACAGCAATTGTATTTGACGAGTTAACCGACCATTCGCCAGTATTGATACATATTGACAACACTATGATAAAAAAGGCTAAAACCTGCTTCGGTAAAACAATTGTGGATTATGTTAAAGTCTCTGAGGCAATAAGTAATATGAAATGGGATCAATTATATACTATTAAGGATGTAGACACTGCGACTGACTTTATAGTTAACGCGCTACAGGATATAGTTAGGTCCAACAGTAAAACTATAAAAATTACAAACAGAAACAGGAAATTAAAACCGTGGATAACCAAAGGAGTCATGAATAGTATAAGAAAAAGAGATAAAATGCATACAAAACTACGTGGGGCACCTGAGGATAAAGAGCAAAGGTTTATGTATAAAAAATATAGAAATTGTTGCAATAACTTAATTAAACTATTAAAGACAGAATATTATCAAAAACAACTAATTAAAAATAAAGGGAATTTAGCGGGATCATGGAAAATAATAAAAGAATATTGCAATTTAAACACCACCCGAGACAATATAACAGATTTAATGACCATATGCGATACTCCCGTAGCATCCCTTAATAGTGTTAATGGCTACTTTACGACCGTTGGTAAATCTTTGGCTGATTATACCCTTGCCAAACTTAGCACATCTGAAGCACTCATTAGTAAACAGATCGGAAGTAAAATTGGCCCTACTTGCTCTATGTCTTTATTTCTGACAGATTCTCAGGAAGTAAAGACCACTTTGAGTTCGCTTAAATCTTCAAGTGCTCCTGGATGGGATAACTTAACTTCAACAATCTTCAAGACAAATGCAACATTCCTCTGTAAACCCATTTCATATTGGTGCAACCTAAGTTTTGGTTCCGGAAAATTCCCTGCTCATTTTTTTTTTTTTTTTTTTTTATTGCATTGAATGGCGAGACGAGCAAGCCGTTCGCCTGATGGTAAGCGATACGACCGCTCATGAACAGTAGCAATATTCCACTGCGCTCGCCATCCTGAGACATAAGATGTTAAGTCTCAATATGTCCAGTAGTTGCTCTGGCTACAATGTCCTTCAATCCGAAACACAACAGTGCATTTAAGCAGTGTTGTTTCACGGGAGAAATAGACATTGCGGTGGTACCTACCCAGATGGCCTCTCACATATGAGAGACCTACCACCAGTGCTCATTGTAAAAAAGCGGTGGTCATACCAATATATAAGGCGGGCGACAAAGCATTACCCTCAAATTATAGACCTATATCTCTTTTGACAATAATGTCTAAAATCATTGAAAAACTAGTTAATAAAAGATTGAAACATTATCTTGAGACCAATAAAATATTGGCCAACAACCAGTTCGGCTTTAGAGCACAACGTTCAACTGATGATGCTGTAACACTTTTGACCTCCAAGATTGTGTCCTACCTGGATAAAGGCTTGAAATGTGCAGGCATTTTTCTGGATCTGCAGAAGACATTTGACACAGTTTCTATCCCGGTGTTAATAGCAAGGCTACAATGTATAGGTATCAGAGGTACAACACTTTCGTGGTTTAGTGATTATTTAACAGGTAGGACACAGAAGACAACATTGGGTAAATTTCTAAGTGATTCGGCAGAATGTCAATATGGTGTCCCGCAGGGTAGTACCTTAGGTCCCACTCTTTTTCTCATTTATATTAATGAGTTATGTAAAATAAATATTTCCCAAGCGGACCTATTAATGTTTGCCGACGATACTGTGGTTCTTGTTCACAGCACATCTTGGGATACTGTAAAACAACTGGCTGAAGAGGGATTGTCCTTAATCACTAAATGGTTGGAGGATAATCTCTTGACACTCAATGTATCCAAAACCAAATACATTTGCTTCCACAAAACTGCATCCACAAAACCTCCACAGTCATATAACTTGTTTATACATACCTATCCATGCAACAAAGATAATATCGCCAATGACTGCACCTGTTCTGAGTTGGAAAGGGCAAGAGAACTTAAATACCTAGGACTAATGCTAGACGAAAAACTTAATTGGAAATCCCACATTTCTACCGTTACAAAACGCTTAAGAAGGCTTATTGTTATAATCAAAAACTTAAGGAGCCTAGGCAACAAATATCTGCTAATACAGACCTACAACGCTCTCTGTCACTGCCTTATTAATTATTGTATTTGCTCCTGGGGTGGAGCTTCGTAAACAATTCTTATAGAGCTTGAGCGTGGACAGAGAGCTATACTCAAAACGGCCTTATCTCTTTCATACCGTCATCCTACAGTTTCTGTTTATGAACAAGCTAAAATTCTGAGCGTTAGAAAGTGTTACAGCTACCATTGTATTAAACGCTATCACAAATCGATATTACCTTTCCCTAGTGTTCAACACACCAGAAGGATCACTAAATGTCCATTGCCAATATGCAGAACAACTTTTGCGATGAAACATTATTCTTACCAAGCTCCTCGATTGTATAATGTCCTTTCAAAACGAGTGATCAATTTGAGTGAAGGTAACATGCATAAACTTAGGAGACTAATTGATTCGTGGTTACAAACTCTTAACTATGAGGAATGTGAGAATCTTATAACAAAAAATATTTGCTAAATATACTTATTACCATAATTACCAAACCCCACTTAGCTACACAAACAAACACAAACTCACACACACGCGCACGCACACACACACACACACACACACGCACGCACGCACGCACTATTACTTTATTTAATGTTAGTTTTTATTTTTATCGTGTTTTTTTCCTACATTTTTTTTTAAATTAAACTATTGTGTAAATTTTGTTAAGCATACTTGATAGGTTTACATATACATTGCTGTGATGTATAACAACACTTACCAAAACTGTAATACACGAAAGAGACTGACTCCTGTCATACAGGGTATCCTAGTTCAGGAGTCAGGGTGTCAATCAATTGTAAATTTGTTATTGTAAAGCAATAAAGATTATTATTATTATTGTACCTACGTAATATCGTACTCGTGAAAAGGAAAGGCGTCTGGGCTCCTAGCCGCTGGTTGGATCAAGTGACATCACTGCTGCTGCAACTACCCGAAGATAAGCTCAGAACCGAGCAAATTGGATAGAATATATAGAACTGTGAAGGCGTTTCAGGGACACGACCTTCAGTAGTAAAGAACCGACTGGGAAGAAAAGGACCGCACTATTTGTTAAGCGTGACGCAATGTGATGTGTAGTTTTATATTCTAAATCCCTGTAATGTACCGAGAAGGTCCGCCCACACCTTCTGTGCTCTCTTCAGAGTTTCATTATTTATTGGGAATTTAAGCGATATTTAATCTAGGTCCCGAGTGTGATCTTACGCCTCCAAAAGCAGGCACTAACACCAAACAAAAGCACTGCCATTGTTCTAACTCAACCGGTGAAAGTAATTGAGCCTAAAATAGAATCGTTTAGGTCGTGATTTAAATTGTTTTATTGGAGCTATTTTCACTCTGTGCCTTGAAAAATACTTGTTTAAACTTTGTTCTGAGTAATCTGTGGCACAGAATACTAATTATGGATGTTTCGAAAAATCGGAAGTATGGAAAATATGATTTAAATATATTTGAATTAGACAAAGAATATTACGCTTATCTAGAATGTAGGATAACTTAATAATATGCTACTTATTGTAGAGACGACAACGCCCTGACATAGGTATGCAACGTTGCATTTATGCAACGGTTTACGAATTCCCACGTAGACGTTGGGTTGCGCATGCTGGCGCAAACGTTTCAGCGATTCATGCATCATACTGTTTTGCAGGAGCTGGATGTCGATTGCAAAGATAATATATTCTGTTATATCGACGACATAATTATAGCATCTTCTAGCGAAAATCTACATCGTCAGCATTTAGAATCTTTATTTAGGCAATTAAGCAAATATAATATTAATATAAATCTAGCGAAATGTACGTTTGGGAAGACAGAAATAGATTTTGTTGGCTATCATGTCACATCAGATGGGATTCATCCACTTGGTGATAAAGTTAAAGCTATTAACGAATTTCCAATGCCCGAAAACATCGAACAATTGCGACGATTTTTAGGCATGGTAAATTTTATAGGTCTCATTACCAAACGCAGTTTCATCTCAATCAATTCTGACTAGTTTTATTCATAGTTCAAAAAAGAAGGACAAAACACCAATTGCGTGGACCCCAATCGCTAAGCAAGCATTCGAGAAATGCAAGTTGAGCTTGCGCGAGGCAGTCACGTTGTCGCACCCGGTGGCGGATGCATCGCTTGCACTTATGACGGACGCGTCCGATACACATGTAGGAGCAGTGTTGCAACAACGAGTTGACAACACATGGTTACCCTTAGGATATTTTTCCAAAAATATGTCTAAAACGGAACGCAAGTATAGCACTTACGATAGGGAGTTATTAGCGATCTACTTAGCTATTCGGCATTTTCGGAATATGGTCGAAGGACGGCAGTTAACAATATATACGGATCACAAACCTATTACTTACGCGTTTTCTAAAATGAATAGCGAGAAAGAGTTACCTAGACGCACACGTCATTTGATATTCATTAGTGAGTTCACTACAGATATAAGACATGTGAGCGGGCAGGATAACGTTGTTGCGGATACGCTATCGCGAATTGCAACAATAAACTGTCCCACCGTAATAGATTATGAGGAACTCGCTAGAGACCAAGAACTCGATACATATGTTTTACAATCGTTGAATTCTGATAACGCTTCTATTAAGCTACAAAAAATAATGTTACCTGAAAGCGGGAAATTAATTTTTTGTAATATTGTACATGATAGGATTAGACCCTATTTAACTGACAAGTTTAGGCGTGTTGCTTTTGATACCATACATAATTTGAGTCATCCTGGGATAAGGACCACTCGGAAATTGGTAAAAGAACGTTTTTATTGGCCGAATATGAATCGCGATGTTAGTCAATGGGCTAAGACGTGTATTAAATGTCAACGATCGAAGGTTAATCGACATACAATGTCAGGCTTCGGCTCGTTTTCCCAGTGTGACAGATTCGAGCATATTCATGTTGATTTAGTAGGGCCTCTACCCACTTCAACAGAAGGATTTAGGTACTGTCTAACTATTCTAGATAGAGGAACGCGATGGCCAGAATGTTTTCCTACTAAAGATATAACAGCGGAAACTATTTCTCGGGCAATATACGAAGGTTGGATCTCTCGTTTTGGTTGTCCAAAAAAGCTAACAAGCGATCAGGGACGCCAGTTCGAAAGTCAATTATTCAATTCACTTATGAAGTTGTTAGGTATAAATAAATTACGTACAACCCCCTACCATCCACAGAGTAATGGGTTGGTAGAGCGTTGGCATAGGTCGCTTAAAGCGGCACTAACCGCTCGCTTATGCAATGCATCATCGTCTTGGGTAGTAGAATTACCAACCGTGTTACTAGGACTAAGGACGGCAGTAAGAAGCGATACTGGCATAAGCGCAGCAGAACTTACTTACGGAACAACTTTACGATTACCAGCTGATTATTATGATACAAAGTCAAACTTAAAAATAGATAGTAGTTATGAATATGTATGCAAATTAAGAGATATAATTAGGAAGTTTAAGTCTAGGGATATTAGGCAGAATAAAGAGCAAAGCGTATTTATACATCCGGATTTAGAGAAATGTGATTACGTTTTCGTACGAAACGACGCCGTACGTAGGCCGTTACAGCCTACATACGATGGACCTTTTCGAGTGTTGAATAGAGATAAAAAGGTATATTATATTCAAATGTCAGGCAGGAAATCTCGGATATCTGTAGATCGTTTAAAACCTGCACATTATCTCCATTATGATAGTGATAAAACACATGCGGCAAATACTGAAGTTCCAGATAACGAATTACCTGTCACGCGTACCACGCGTAGTGGAAGAGTAACTAAAGCACCCGTACGATTCATGTATTAGTATTATGTTATCCTAAATAGTGTTAGCTAAAAAATATAAATTTAATATTTTAGTTATAATAATTTAATGTCGTATAAACATGCACATGTTCTGACATACTTACTTTATATTTAGCAACTAAGAAATTTATTATAGGATTTTGTCCAGTGAAAGCTAGTTTGATATTATTGAATCGAAAGCGAATGTATTAAAGTATGTAACAACTAGCGTTATTACGTTTCGCTTAGTAGTATGACATCGGTTTTATATGTTATTTATCTAGGCTACATTGTAAGCATTTATATACTTTATATACAATCATTTTATACATTTTACTTTTATTGTTTTATTGAACGTATTAATTTTAGCACATATTATAAAAATTCAAATTATACAATGGGCAAATCATACAGCAAACAAGAGGAAATAATTATAGCCCAAAATGGCGCGAACGATGCCAGCCATAGTTCAGTTGAGCAAAAGTTGGAGCTATATGGAGCAGTGGTAGCAAGTGTTCTAGTGCTTTTGTTATTATTCACTATGTGTCTCTTGTGCAAAAAGTGTAATAAAAAAGCGAAAAGTTGGGCTAGAAAGGAGTTCATTGCTGCCGTATCATCAGGTCAAATTGACAGAACGGCTCAGCAGCAGCCATCGAATATTCAATATGCATAAACTTTTGTTTCAAATTTTACAGTTTTAATACTTCAGTGACTAAAATAACTTTAATATGATCCGTGGAATTGTTTTGATAGGTAAATAGCATTGTTGAAAGTTGATACCATTGTTATTGTATTCTATCGCAACAGCAACTTGTACGCATAATTGCAAGAATTACACTCGTTCTGTTAACATTATTTCATAACTAGTTTTAAAATGTTTTATAATGTTTTAATGTTTTAAATGTATGTTGATATTTCGAAAAGGGGGAGGAATGATGTAGAGACGACAACGCCATGACATAGGTATGCAACGTTGCATTTATGCAACGTGGCAGTCGCGGGCTTGTCGGATCGCGGGTGGGTCGCGTTTGTAATTAATTTTAAATTGAGTCAATATAGTTATGGTGTGAACTGTACCATCTTTTATTTAACCGAGTATAAACGCATTACTACAATACTCAACAACATCAATGACTTACGAAAATAGACCGCCGTATAAAATAATTACTTTTCACATCTATAAATTGATTAAGAAGCAAATAGGTAGCCAAAAAGCTGAAACGTTATTTCTTTTCATACTTCATCAAATAATGTTTTCGCACAATCATACCGGGCAACAAAGGAATCGGCCCATCATTACTAAACCATTTATAACACGCGACAGGCGAGTATCCACTATATGCTGTGAACGCCCACTTGCAGAAATCACAAACTGTGGAAAACCTATAAACCGCTTTGTTACATACATTATTTCCCCGAAATGTATTATCGGGGTCGTTTACATGCTGGGGGTTACTTAGTACTTCGACACGACGACGTATGTTCGAACATCGCACCAAAAACTGTATGAATATGCCTAAATCACTACATAGTATAAAACAAAGTCGCTTTCTCTGTCCCTATTTCCCTATGTCCCTTTGTATGGTTAAATCTTCACAACTACGCAACGGATTTTGATGCGGTTTTTTTTAATAGATAGAGTGATTCAAGAAGAAAATTTATATGTATTATACGTACATATTATTGTACAGAAATCTATTTGTACCCGGGCGAAGCTGGACCGGGCCGCTAGTACATAATAAAATGTTTGAGTCCTGTAATGTTTGTATCCTACGACTGTATCGTGAGTGGAAAACTTTTATCTTGTATGTTGACATTCATTGTTTCATCATTCGAACTTCGTGTCTAAGTATAAAGTAACCCCCCTAGCCCCCCTAGGTGATTCTTAATTCTCAAAATCTAGTATTTTGGTATTGCTCGTAGGTAAATGTCACGTAACAGCATAGGATTACGACTTATTGAATCTTCGCTTCGGAATAAGTAGGAAAAGCGGATTAATGTTACCGACACTGTTGACTTTACGGAACCTTCTCTGAGCTATCAAACCAGTTGGTTTACTTCGATAGATTTCGGTGCACCAAGATTTATAGTTCATTGGAAAATTCACTGCGCTGAAACATTTCATCCTACTCCCACACTCAAGTTGAATAGCTGTAGACATGAAACAAATTTATCTAAATTAAGATACTACCAACTGATTAGTTGGATTAAGAAACAGTGACAGGTTTATAATATTTTGTAAGGTATAGAGATTCTTTTCTAAGTCATAAAAGAGGAACCATTAAATTTGATTTCTATTTATAGTGGTTATAAAAAAATTAATGATGTTTTTATGCCGGATTGTAAAGCCTCCATTCCTTGTCATAATATGGCAGAAAGTGATCGTCAACCTTAGTCAATGACTCTCATATTATGTACTTATTGTTAGGGTCATCCTATATTAGTAGTATTATTTGTTACTTTTAATAATATAATGTAGGTAAAATTACTTTTAATATTATTGATAACCTTCTGCATTTTAATGAATATATTTCCTGATTTGTTTACTTTTCTCAAATAATATGAATTATATTAAGCTAACATATTTTTAAAATGAGGTTTTGCATTTATTATTTTAGAAATACCTGGAACATGGTTAATGTTTAAGTTTATTTATTTTTATACCTCCGAGTTCCTATATATAAGGGAGAATTTGATTTGTCTCGGCATTCAAGTGTAAGCATTCAAAGATCAAGAACATCTCAAGAAATGCTAACTGCGTTAAAATAAGGAAAATTGATTGGAGAGTGTGTAAAAAAGAAGAAATATACGAAATCTACAGAAATAAGTGTTTAAATTATTACATATCCCAACCGTTCAGAAGCGGGATCGAAAGAGGATACACATCCTTTCACGCCTGCAAACAAGTAAGTTTGTTATGTTTTAGTATTTTAAATGTATACATTTAAAAAAAATAACTAAAAATTGAATGAGTCTTTAAATATATCATTTTTTACATCTAATTATTCTAACCTGACATGAAATATAATTATTAAAAAAAAATCTTTTTTTTCTCTCTTTCTGCTTGCTTTAAATACATATCAATAATTATACAAATCAAATACGTAATCTCACGTCAAATACGCTTGTTCTAATCGACTTGACTTTGAATAAATTTATAGTTATGCAAGGTTATAAATAGGTATACGACCATGACTTAAGCTTCACCTCCGATTGTAAAATGGTTTTGATTTAGTAAGACTATTTCTTGTATAATGGAATAATCATTATTTACGGGCCTAAGCATCATTTTTTTTGAGTTCTAGGAAATGGCTCATTATCAGGCCCGAGGTCATAGGTCTGATGAGGATTATATACATAGTGTCAGTCCAACGACTGATAGTGCCCAAGGCATATAGCGAAGGAATAATAGTGCCCAAGGTATAGGGCAGCGGAATAATAGTGCCCAAGGTATAGGGCAGAGGAATAATATTGCCCAAGGTATAGGGCAGAGGAATAATATTGCCCAAGGTATAGGGCAGAGGAATAATAGTGGCCAAGGTATAGGGCAGAGGACTAATATTGCCCAAGGTATAGGGCAGAGGAATAATATGGCCCAAGGAATAGGGCGGAGGAGTGACAGTACCCAAGGAATAGGGTGGATGGATGATAGTGCCCAAAATCCGGGGCAGGTAGAAGAAAGCGCCCAAGGAATAGGGCGGGCGAATAACAGTGACCAGGGTATAGAGGGTGAACATGCCCAGGAAAAAGGATTGGTCGTGCATTACGTGAGCGATAATCAACAGCCAGGTACGTCGAAAAATTTAAATCGGGACCGGGATAAGATACAAAGGAAAACGCGACAAGGACGAAGGACATCTGTAAACTCGTCAAGTGACTGCAGCTACAGATAATCTAGAAAGCAAAGGAAAATAAGTGAACAATTTAAAAGGCGCGTACAATACCGGCGAAGACATCCAAGTAGTTCGTCAGAATCATCAGGTATGTCCATTCAGACACATTCAAAACCTAAACGTAGCAGAAGGTCTAAGCAAAACGTAAATGCCATGTTGGACAAAGTACTATCTATTATTAAGGACGTGAGAAGTTCAGAAAAAACTAAATTACCTTTTAACAATAATGTGCTCCCAGAGTTTGATCCCATGACCAAGGAACAATCCATACTTACTTGGATTGATAAAGTTGAGGAATGCGCGCTAATATACGGGTGGGATGAAAAGGAATTAATACATTATTCTCTTCCAAAACTATTTGGAGTTGCCAAGTCATGGTATCAAGGTCTCCCAACGCTATTATACTCATGGTCAGAATGGAAAAGCAAGCTTATTGAGTCTTTTCCTTGCCGCGAAGACTATGCTGAACTTCTCATGGAAATGTTGAATAAACGAGTCCACTACGGTGAATCCCTAGAGCACTATTATTATGCAAAAATCAATATGCTAAACCGGTGTAAAATAGAGGGTAGGAAAGCGGTAGACTGCCTACTTCATGGCTTTGATGATCGCGCTATTAGAGTAGGAGCTCAGGCAGCACAATTTTCGGAACCAGAGCAAGTACTAAAATATTTTAGGTCAGTTAATGTAAGGTCTAATAGGGACGCTAATGACGGCTTTAGGAGAAACAGAAACAATAGATCAATTACTCCCATAAATCAAAGATCTAACCATTTAAATTCTTCAAACGGCAATCCGAATATAAGATATTTTAATTGCAAATTGATGGGTCATCCAAGCTATAAATGTGATAAACCCTTACTCAAATGTACCAATTGTTATAAATTAGGACATAAAGCTGTTGATTGTTTTGCGAATAGAACCACTTCCCAAATATCTAAACCAGTTAATATCATCTCTGATAAAACGGAAAAGCAAGTTTTGGAACTCAGTATGGAAGATAAAGCAAACAATAAATATATAATAGATGTTAAAATTAATGATATTATATTTAAATGCCACATTGACTTAGGAAGCCAGGTCACACTGATTAGGTCAAGTGACGCAAAATTACTGAACGTAGTTTTTCGGAAAAATTTACCCCTACCTACCCTAAGAGGTATAGGTGCCAACACTGTTAAACCTTTAGGTTTATTTACTGTAACTGTAGAAGTACAAAACATTAAAAACGATATAGATATTTATGTAGTTGAGGATTACGTTTTAAAATATCCAGTGTTGCTAGGCCATTCATTCACGGAGAATCCGAACATAATCATCGCGAAAACTCCAGATAAAATAATTTTTCAAACCGTTCAGTCTGACCAAAGGATACATCTTCTTTCAAGTGATACGTTATCAATTCCTATTGACCATTTGCGCGCTGTACCTGTAATTTGGCTTTCTTTATTAAATGGTAAAGTATTTGTTAATGGATCTGTCAGGGGGCCATTAGGTCAAGAATATTTTCTTCTACCCGGGGAATATAATATAGTAAATAATCGATGTGCACTCCTTATATATAATGTATCTAATAAGAACATTATTATTGAAAAAATTCGTTATTGGAAAGATCTATATATATATATATATATAAAATATTCAAAGTTAAAGGTATATATATATATATATATATATATATATATATATATACCTTTAACTTTGAATATTTTTAGTGTCACAAAAAGCTTAACCGAAATAAACGATTCAGTAAACAGTAACCCAGCGCTAACAAAAGATAATCGTCTAGCCCTTCAAAAACTTTTGACCGAGTACAAAGATTGTTTCTCTAGTAGTCTTGAAGATCTTGGATTTACCAATGCGGCCGAAATGGCCATCGACTTAGAGGATTCAGATCCAGTAGTCTACAGGCCATATCGTATTCCATATTCAGAAAGGTGTCTAGTACGCAATATGATTCAAGATATGCTTGATAGTGGTATTATTCGCAAATCGTGCTCTCCCTATGCCAGTCCAATAGTTTTAGTACAAAAGAAAACAGGAGAAATAAGATTATGTGTAGACTACAGGGCCCTAAATGGTAAAACTAGAAGAGATCACTATCCGATTCCACGCATTGAAAATCAATTAGACTTACTGGCCGGTAATAACATGTTCATTTCACTAGATTTGGCGTCAGGTTACTATCAGATACTAATAGCTGAGAGTTTACGCTCCAAAACCGCGTTTGTCACCCCGGATGGTCAATATGAATACAACCGTATGCCATTTGGCCTCGTTAATGCGCCTTCCGTATTCCAAAGGAAAATGAATAATATTTTATCGGAAGCTAAAATCAAATATGCCCTAGTTTATATGGACGACATACTGATACCATGTAAAACTTTCGATGAAGGTCTGAACCGTCTCAGAGAAGTACTAAATTTATTGAGAAGGGGTGGCCTTACGCTAAAGTTAAGTAAATGTAATTTTTTCTTTGGTAAAATAGATTTTCTTGGTTTCGAGGTTAGTTCAAACGGTATTAGACCCGGGTCACTAAAAACTGATGCAGTATCAAAATTCCGAAGACCACAGAATAATAAATAATAAATAACACCCAACAGTCACATACATAGTCCTGATCCCACATTAAGATCGAGTCTTGTGTCGTGGGTATCAGGAACTCCGAGAGACTTTTCGGCCTCACAAACACCCAGATCCGGAAGAAATATTTGTGGGCCGCACAAACATTTCTCTCGGTGCGGGGATCGAACCCGCGGCCTCTCGTTTCACAGGCAGCGTCTAACCGCCTGCGCCACGGTGGCTGTCACACAATCAACATGAACTACGTCAATTTCTGGGATCGTCTGGTTTTTTTTAGAAGGTTTATAAAAGATTACTCAATAATTACAGTCTGATCTATTAAAAAAGAATAATAATTGGGCATGGCACAAACCCCAGGAAGAAGCATTTACCCTAATTAAAGATTTACTTTCCAAGCGTCCTCTTTTAGCCTTTTACAACCCTAATGCAGAAACTCAACTACACACTGACGCTAGCAAAATCGGTTTAGCTGGTATTTTACTCCAACGTAACAATAACGGCGTATTTCAACCATTATTTTTATTTTTTTTATTATTTTAGTCGCAAAACGACCGACGAGGAACAAAAATACCACTCAGTGGAACTAGAAACCCTTGCCGTAATAGCGTCACTAAATAGATTTCGGGTGTACCTCATAGGTATATCTGTTATGGGCCAAGTGATTAATCCGGCATTATTCATAATGCCCGGGCAATATGAATAATGCCCAAAAGAGCGGGCAATGTGATTATAACCAATCAATTTATCACATTGCCCGGGCATTATGAATAATGCTAAGTGCCTATTGGGCAGAATGATGTAAAGCGAATCAAAATCAAAACAATGAGCCGAAGTGGTAGAATTTAGAATAGAGCAGCACAAGGGGGTGGGTTGGGAGGAGTGGAGGGGGAGGGGGAGTATCGCACCTCCCCTGGTACCACTCCCATGAAAAGGTAACGCACTATTCCTGAGAAATATCTATTATAAAACACTTGTTGTCAATACAAATTAGCTTCTGCATAGTCTCCGACGCTACGGGAAGTTCAGCCCCTTTGCCCTTGCGTAACAAAAGATAGACACCCATGCTCACCTCCGCAGCTTCGACTTGCGGCTTGCACGGTTGCCTATCCTTCGTTACAGTGCAGCGGGCGGGGGCTGCTCTCCCTCCGCGCCTCCGGCTTTTTATATACACTCTAGGGTCGGTAGTCAAAAGACTACGTGAAGTCGGGGTGTTTCGAGTCGGTTTTGGGACACAGTCGACCTAACTGATCCATAAAGTGGGTACACTGATTTCCTTCTGAAGATAATGTTTCGGACGTTAAAAAACAATTAAACATAAGCAGATCAATTCAACCTTTCTAATTTATGGGTCTATCGCAGATGCGACAATGCGGCAGCGCACCACGTAAAAAATCACCTATTAATCACATTGCCCGATCATCATGTAGCCATATTCATAATGCCCGGAAATTATATGAATTATATTAAGCTAACATATTTTTAAAATGAGGTCTTGCATTTATTATTTTACAAATACCTGGAACATGGTTAATGTTTAAGTTTATTTATTTTTGTACCTCTGAGTGCCTATATATAAGAGAGAATTTGATTTGTCTCGGCATTCAAGTGTAAGCATTCAAAGAGTGAACATCTCAAGAAATGCTAACTGCGTTAAAATAAGGAAAATTGATTGAAAAGTGTGTAAAAAGGAAGAAATATACGAAATCTACAGAAATAAGTGTTTAAATTATTACATATCCCAACATTATTACATATCCCAACATTATTACATATCCCAACATTATTACATATCCCAACATTATTACATATCCCAACATTATCTTGTAAAATTTAATGAGGCATTGAAGGACTTTCGTACAAAAAGGACAACAAGGTCCTTAATATAACTAAAGGAAATAAAGGTTGAAATTATTAGCCTTACAAATAGAGAACATTCAATTCAATTGAACATTCAATTCACACAAGATCTCTCATCGACAGTAAAGTATCAAAACCAAACAAACCATGAATTATAAAGCAATGCTTGCCATTCCACTGCACTTGTCATCCTGAGATATAATATGTATATCTCTTATTATATTATGTCCAATAGCCACTCTGGCTAAAATGTCCTTCAAACCGTAACACAAGACTGCATTTACACTGCCGTTCGGACAAATAGACATTGCGTTCAGTGGGGGACCTACGCTAACACCACTTACATATGACATATAGTACCACCACCAGGGTCATGCCTCCTATGGCAAAAACAACCACTACTTTAACAGTGATAGGAAGGAAAAGGAAAAAAACATTGCGTGTTTTTCGCTAGGATGTTTTACACAAATTAAATTTTTTGTGTAGGTCGTCGTGTTCGTCACTTGGCGACCCGCCTTCAAAATATTACGTATTTAAGATTTGTTGGCTAGTCTAGTCAATAAGAAAATTAATCAATGTGTACTACTACGACTAGCACAATGACATATATATTATTACTTTGTAGTGCACATTGAAGTCGGTCTTTTAATTTTTAATTATTTTTTTTTTTTATATTATTTTATAAATATCGTCGAGTTTGGGTGATAAATCATCATAGTTTTTGCTAAAATAATAATTTAAAGCCTCGTGGACCATAGTGTCTGTAAAAATAAAAGGGCGTACACTATTATTAAAGAAAAAACTATGTATTTACCACCCTAATTCGACGATAGAAAAAAGAAATAAAAAAAATCATCACAATTTGTTGCACAAAATTTACTGGTGGTAGGTGTCTCATATGTGAGCGGCCATCTGGGTAGGTACCACCGCAATGTCTATTTCTCCCGTGAAACAACACTGCGTAAATGCACTGTTGTGTTTCGGATTGAAGGACATTGTAGCCAGAGTAACTACTGGACATATTAAATAAATAAAATAAATAACACCCAACAGTCACATACATAGTCCTGACCCCACACTAAGATCGAGTCTTGTGTCGTGGGTATCAGGAACTACGAGAGACTTTTCGGTCTCACAAACACCCAGACCCGGAATAAATATTTGTGGGCCGCACAAACATTTCTCTCGGTGCGGGGATCGAACCCGCGGCCTCTCGTTTCACAGGCGGCGTCTAACCAACTGCGCCACGGAGGCTGTCGACTTAACATCTTATGTCTCAGGATGACGAGCGCAGTAGAATGTTGCTACTGTATATGAGCGGTCGTATCGCTTACCATCAGGCGAACGGCTTGCTCATCTCGTCATTCATTGCAATAAAAAAAAAGTTGCATTGCGTCTGAAATCACTAAAACTACCACCCGGCTTCGTTTTCGGTAGCAGTCTTGAGATACCCTGTATATTCTTCTCCCAACCCACTTACTAGAATTTAGGATAGCAACCGAAAGAGCTTAAAAAATGTGTAGTCTTACTAGAAAAGTTTAGTTTACGAAACAAAGTCTTAATTAAAGTGGCGCCGCTGTGACAGGACAGCCGCGGCCCCTGAGACTCCGCCGACCGCCGCCGCCTTCTAAGTGCTTAACTAATTTCCAACGTAAATTATACCTTCATTGAGTTATGAACCGGCGCAAATAACGCTACATCGGAGAGTTTAAACAGCGGCGCACGGCCATCGTCGGGAGGTTTCAAATCTATAAATATCACTACGTGACTCCGGGGAGCAAAACACCAAGCCTTCAGTAACTTACACGGCCGGAAAGTGCGCTAACAAATTCAATTTATCTTCGTTTTAAATCTCAAATCGCGTTGCTTTCCTAAAAGTTATCTGTTGTGATATATTTAAAACGATTATACTGTGCAATGAATAATTTACACAAAGTCACATATTTCCAGTATTCCGCAACACTTTGTACAAGGATCTAAAATCTTAAAAATGAAAATTATATAGCTCATAGTGAGAGCGGCCGACACCTACACGATACATCGACTAAGGTCTCGCGCGCGATGCGACTGCCCAGATTGAATATAATAATATTATCTACGGTTTCATTTGATTTTACCCGGATTATGACAAAACAACGCATTTCTGCATAATTTATTTTTTTCCAAGGAATGTTCGCGTCAGCTTGTTATTAGCAAAGTAAATGGGAGGAGCGCGGGCCAAGTCGCCCCACTTCCAACTCCCGACTTCTGACTACTCGGAACAAGCCTCGAGCATTTCCAAAGGAACATTAAACCTATCGTAAATTTGTTTTTCTAACGTCAAAGTCAGTTGAGTTAGTTTACTCCGTCTAAGATAAGATCGCGAGATAATTAAAATGATTAAAGTTTGCCATAACGAGTCTGCGGCGAATGTTAAAGAGGAAACGGGGGCTCTTGGCGTTTGTTGTCGTTTGTTGGCGCTGTTGCAGTAAACAGGCTTGAGACGCGCGCCGCTTTATTGTGGCGGCCGGCCCCGGGGACGCTTTACTGCAACGCTCATTTTTATAGCCCCAGGAAACGACACTCTTTGCAAATGGGTATTGAGCATTTTATGACTGCATTCAGTAAGCACATGTTTGTATAATAAAATAGATGTATAAACTGTAACCGTCAGGATAAGACAAGTAGGATCTTGCTGAATTTCTTAAAACCAATGAGTGACTGATATTAATGACGTTATCATTTCACCCACTTTCAGCTGAAGAACTCCAATGAGTTTACAATTCAAAAATATAATTGTATTCATAGAAATAAAAGCTAATACGAGTTGAACCGGATGCATCCCCTGTCTCCTTCACCTTTAGCACTTTAACTTGAAGCAGTTGTCTACCTCTTTTCACATCGAAAATTCTTTCACGAGTCAAATGTTTCAGCAAATTTAAAGTCTGTAGGATGGTTTATCTTTAGCTTTTGTCGAGTTATATTTAAAAGAAAACTTCGCTACATAAATGGCAAATGATAATGTACGGGGTTTGGTGTCCGTACAAGGATTTACGTATGGTTCGTAAATGTAAAGAAAATGGTTTTTGGTAAACTATGGTTTATTTGGTCTGAACTAGCCTAAATGGAATGGTAAATGGTAATGGTAATGAGGACACGCGAGCCGGTCAACGATCGTACGTGAACTGATTGCTAAAATTATTACATTTAATATGTGTGGCGTAAAGCGCTGACACAGCGCAGCGCTATGTAGGGTGCTAGCACCGTACATGCCCCCACAGCGAGAAAGAGAAGGAATTGATGGTGGTGATGGTTATGAATGATGGTGAGACAAGGTGATAGACAATCTCTATACTACACTCTAGTGTCTCTATGGTTTACAACTATTCACTTTATTAAAACTAAGTTTATGAAAGGTAGGCGAAGAGGATCTATTAACGCGGACACTAGGCACTGGTTTAGCGTAAATCGATTCACTCGCGCACATATTTTGTACACAATGCTCTGCTTTTTCACATGCACTCACACATTGATCACTAACACTATAATGGTACGCGGCGTTGGTTAAGCCGCGCAGGGCCGGGCGGGCCGGTCGCGCGGGCAGCGCCGGCGGCGGTGCCGCTGGCTCCGGTGCGCCGTCTCCAGCCGCCGCAGCACGCGGGGCGCGGGACGCAAGCCGTGCGCGCCAAAGTCGCACCCCGTATGCTAGTATCGCCATGCTCACGATACTCGTCAACAAGTAGTGGTGTACGTCGTGGTATGAGATTTGGTTGATTAAGCCTGTGTCCGATTTTAATTGCCTAACTTTAATTTAGAGCCTATGTTATCTAGTTCTTTGTCATCGTCACTGATAATTGTTTCCGTTTCTGTGACCCAAGGATCTTGGTTAAATACATGGTTGATAAGAGGTATTTCAATTTTCGTGACATCTGCATGTATGCTTACATTTTGAAGCAGATTTTTCTGCGTCAATACAGTAATATCGCTCCCTTTGATTGTGCAGTCGGTATCCACTTTAATTATCCCAGCATTACTGAGGTGATCTGAAGTTATTTGGTCTTCACATATAATTCTTATTGAAAGTGGGTCACAGCAGAAAAATAAATAAGTATTTATACTATTTAGTTGAACCCATGAATCGTGACAAGTCTCGGTTTTGGTCATACAGGGGTTCGCTTTCTGCGACTTGAAACAAAACGTTTCATTGGTTTTCATGTGGTGAATTGGTTTTTGTGTTGGACATAACTGTGTTTTGGTGTCAAAATGAATGCATTCTCGAAGTTCCGTGTCTGATATTTGTATATATGAATCCTTGCGTAAATTGATCGCTACGTAAGTCGACACTGGGACTAGGGTAACCATATTGTTTCCAACTTTTTTCGGAATGGCGTGTACTTGGTAAACGTCGTAATTATCTCTACTCACGAGAGGTATTTTAATTTCAAATATAAAATAACCAGGAGTCATTCTCGCCTTCACCTTCAATAAATGGTATATTTTTGGTAATTCTGACGGAAGGACATCTATTGGCAAGCTGGATTCTTTTGGTAATTTTCCAGAAATTATGCTTAGCTCTTTCAGCAGTTGGTCCGGTTTTAACAAGTGTATGTTGAATTTTCCATATAGAACTTCTGAGACCGTGTCCAATAAAACATCCTGAATCCCTTTTAAGTTCAGTAGCACACCATACGCAGCAATCGCCGAAAGTAAAAATTCATTAGTGCTTTCCACACTTTGGATCTCACGGTTTAATTTGCCCGTATTATTGTCCAACTGATTGAGGTGAGTAAACATTTTGTGTTGTTTATCAATAGAAAATTTGATGCGTTTCAACACATTAAATTCGGATTCGACTATTGATGTTTGGTTCTTCCAAAGCTCGGCTAGATGGTTTTGGTTTGCCTTAATCAGGTCGATGTCCCTATTATATTGCTGAGCGAATTGGTCATCGAGTACACCGAATAAACTGCGTGCAATATTACCCACGCCGTTAATGAGTCCGCGGCGGCGTCGCACGCGCTGGCCTGGGAACTGCTGACTCGATAACATGTCATTGTAATGTTCTAATTCCGTATAACCATGTTTTAATTGTAATATAATCGCTTCGCAATGAGTTTTAATTGTGGTATTTGTACAAAGGTAATCCAGATGGTTTATATACTTATGTAGCAACTTGTTTCCTTGCCAATAAGGTTCCAAATCGTAATAAGCTACTAGTTTCCATTCATCTCTGACAATATGAATCGTAGAGATTTGGTCAAAATATAGACTGGTTGTTGGTTAAGTTTTTTACGTGATATGTACACTGAACTGGTGACTTAAAAAGTGTAAACAACATCATTGCTAAGGTGATATAATGGAATATGCCCGTGTTTCTTGCACCTTTAGCTTTTGGTTTTGATGTGCTTTCTTGGCCTGGCTGTCCTTCTGGTTTATCACTAATTTTCTGATCGAAATCTTCACGTACTGGTAAAACAGATAATTTTACTATTGGTCTTTTTATAGTTCCATTTTTAGTTCGTACGGATACAACTCGGACTAATCCATCATTTCCGGGATGGAGCTCTATAATTCTACCCAGAGCCCATTTTCCGGGAGGAAGATTCGCGTCATGTATAACGACAATGTCATTAATATTTATATTTGGTTGTGGATGTCGCCACTTGGACCGTGCGTTTAGATGAGTCAAATACTCTGCGCGCCATCTCTTCCAGATATCTTGGTATATCTTTTGAGTGAGCTGCCATCTAGTGCGTTGATCCTTTTCAGATTCAACAATGGTTAATGTTGGTCCACTTGCAAGGAAATGTGCTGGTGTCAGAAATTCCAAATCATCTGGATCTTCACTTAATGGGCAAAGAGGTCTAGAGTTCAAACAACCTTCTATCTGAGCGAGTAAAGTAGAAAACTCTTCGTACGTTAACTTTTGTTCCCCTATCACTCGTCTCAGGTGGTATTTTAGACTCTTCACTGCTGCTTCCCAGAGTCCACCAGCACTGGGCCATGAAGGAGCATTAAAATGCCATTCAATCTTTATATTGGTTATTTCAATATAGAATTGGTCATCTATAATTGATCTAATGTTAACAAATTCTTCTTGCAAAACCCGATTTGCTTTTATAATGTTTGTCCCGTTGTCACTATATATGTTACCGGGAGCTCCCCGCCTGGCTGCGAGTCTACGAAGTGCTGCGATAAAGGCTGAAGAAGTAAGGTCAGAGACCAATTCCAGATGTATGGCCTTGGTTGCCATACATACAAAAACTGTGACATAGGCTTTAGTGCATTTTACACCTCGCCCCTTTGCAGATTTGACATTTACAAAGCCCGTAAAGTCTACTCCCGTATGGTAAAACGGTCTAGACATATTGGTTCTGGCTTTGTCTCCAACTCCTATTACAACGCAGTTGCGTTTAATCCTTGGTAGTCCTAAAATTTGCGCAGCATTTTCAGATATCAACGATGACTCGGCACAAGGATCTACAAGAGCGCGCATAATATGGTGACAGCCGTCTCTTGCTTTAATTCGGACCATTGCCGTGGCTAGCAACTTCGGCATTGAATCCAATGGTGTATTTGCGACATATACGTTTGACTTGGTGGCGGCTTGTTTGTCTTGCTCATTCCTGGTAGATGTTGATGGCATGTAGGTTACATAGGCGTTGTGCAGCAATGTGTTATGTTTCTCATTGCAAAATCGACACGATTTTATCGATGTGCACTCCCTACCTGCGTGATTTACTAAACAATTTTTGCATAAATTGTTTTTGTCAATAATTTGTCGTCGGTTTTCTGGCACGGATTCTAAAAATGCCTTGCATTGAAATAATGCATGATTGTTATTGCAAAGTACGCATTTTCTTTGCATAGTAACAGTGGCTTGTTTTGTTGTTGAGTGATTAATCGCTGGTCTATGTTGCAAGAATTTATTATTATGATAATTATTATTCGATGGTTTATAGGTTACACGTTTTTGATTTTCATTATACGGAAAGCGCTGTTGATTTAATTTCACCGTATCTTGTTTGCGTCCAGGGCTATTGTAAGCCTCAGGATCCTCCAATGATGTGAATTTAGTTTCTAAGAAGGACAGAAACTCCTTTAAGTTTGGTAGGGCCTTGGAATCCGGCATTGACTCAATATATTCCTGCTTGGTTTCGGAATCTAATTTTTGAGTCAGAATGTATACGATGAGTGGTTCCCATTGGCTGGTCTCTACTCCCATCGCCTCTATAGCATTTAGGCATTCTGTGGCGGTATCATGAATGGTCTTGATGAGTGTTGCAGATTTTTGCTGCATGGTTGGAATATTTAAAAGCATATGAACATGTGAATTGAATATCAACCTCATATTGTTGTACCTTTTATTTAAGATGTCCCAACAAATTTGGTAATTGTCAGATTTAATGCGCAAATGCTGAACTAATCTTTCGGCTTCGCCTCTTAGTTTATTTTTCAAAAGTTGCATTTTTGTCCATTCGGAAGAGAATTATTGGTATGTACGGCTTCATAGAATAAATCTTTGAAAGATAACCATTGGTGGTAATTGCCGCTAAAAACTGGTATGTCAGTTTTCAGAGTGGATTTCTCCTTATAAGAAACTGACCACATTTTCCCGTTAACTAGCCTTTTCATTTTATTATATTGCTTTTCATATTCACAAAAAGCTAGTTCATATTCTTCTTTATCAAGAAGAGCTTCGCTGTCTATCTCCCAATGTAAAGAATCTATCGCCGACCATCTCGACTGGATAGTTTTTAAAATATCTTCAAATTCCCATCGTTCGGAAGCGCTCTCGACATCGACGGAATCTAAGGTGCGAGAAAATGCTTTAAAATTACTTTTCTGCTTACGCAACATATCTTCCACCCTACTAGAAGTACCTTGAGTAGTCGGGTGCAACGAAAATGGACTACGAGGAGCGCCTCCTACGTCAGGTGTGGCAGGAGCTTCAAAACGTTCCGCGGCACGTGGTAGTGGTGTCGCTGGTTTTAATAATGGTTTACTTGGTTCAGTGGTGACGTACCTCTTAATAAGTGATTTTACGTCATTGTAAAAGGTAAGCGCTTTTTGGTAAAAATTTTCACTAAAATATTTATGGTTCATGTCTTCGAATTCAGCACATAATCTATTATGATTAGTCTGAAATTCATTCCAATAGGCATCTAAAGTATTCAGACGTTTTTCTATATAGGCCGGAGTCTTTCGCTCCGCCCCATCTTTCTTAAAATTGACACAAAGGCTCTCCATCGCGGACATAATTTGATCTTGTGTAGCTAAGATCTTCTCCATGGTGACTGACATGGTGTAAATTTAATGTAAGAAAAGGAAAGATCTTACTCAGAGACTGGTACGTGGTGACCTGGTTTCGTCTCGTAGATGATTGTGGTTGGTTTGTAGTCGCCGAAACTGGTAATCCGCACGACACTGGTTACTGGTTACTGGTTACTGGTAATGGTCTATAACTCCACACTGCACTGGTTGGTCCGTAAGTCCGGGATACTGACACGTGAACAATGACGTCACTCGCGCAAGTCCCGCCGTTACGGAGGCTCGAAGGACCACGATGTACGGGGTTTGGTGTCCGTACAAGGATTTACGTATGGTTCGTAAATGTAAAGAAAATGGTTTTTGGTAAAATATGGTTTATTTGGTCTGAACTAGCCTAAATGGAATGGTAAATGGTAATGGTAATGAGGACACGCGAGCCGGTCAACGATCGCACGTGAACTGATTGCTAAAATTATTACATTTAATATGTGTGGCGTAAAGCGCTGACACAGCGCAGCGCTATGTAGGGTGCTAGCACCGTACAGATAAGCTTGCTATCAATACACACATGACTCTGAAATGTCAGAGGTGTGCTCTGGGATACGAACTCGACTCTCGACCACCGTGGATATGTTGGCAGCCACGTATGGCTGTAGTACTTTTGGAATGAATAAAACACACATTATACTTCACGAGGTGTAGGTATATACGTACTCAACGGTTAAGACGACGCAAGCCGAATGCCCGCCAACTTCGTACGCGCATACACTACAATGGCCCGTTCACCAACAGGCCAACACGCACTTAAAATTATACCACATAATTATAGACCAAAACCACAAGTACCGATCTACATTTGAGTGATTACTAATTATCCAATTATGCAAACCATGCAGCTACTCTCTTGATTGACCGTAACTAATTCCATCAAGTCACCAAATATACATATTGCAGTAGGTAGATAATAGGTATATTCGAAAACTTTGCCAGTCTTGAAGCAATATGCTCGTTGTACGATACATTTTGTACTAGTCTAACGTTTGTTTTGTGAAAGTAAAAAGTACTACATTTACCTGTATTTAGTAACTAAAACTGTGCTTAATTATTAACACTTTTATAAGTACCTAGTAACTTATATAAGTTTCGCCTGTTTGTATGAATGTATGTAACGAAATCTTTGAAGTCGATTTTCGAGAACTTCAAAACGTCGGATGTGGAATTTTGCAATTTGATCTAGGACTGAAGGCAATATGATAATTTAAAAAGTTTATGACATTATCATATAAAAAAGAACCAGAATCCACAGAAATTTAAATTTTGTGAAAAATAAATTAATGGGCAATTTTCCCGCAGCTGTCTTCCTTTGATAAGATAGCCGCTTTTTGGCAAAAGCCATTGAATAACGGTTTATAAAACACCCGCTTCAGTAAAGGACCCAGCTATAACGAGGAAAAATAATTGATAATCAGTTTAAGGTTAGAAAATTGAGTGTTTTTTTTTGTATTATAACAAAGCGTGAGGTGCTTACAATAAATAAGTTTAGCCTCAAGCACCCTAGATTTTTGACCATCAAATCAATGTAAATAGTAAATAGTAGTGTGTTTTTAGTTTTTGAAACTAGTGTTCAATATAGCAATAAGATTATAATGCACTGAAGTACACGTAGCTTTAAACTATAATAGATTATCACAAAGTGGTAAAGTTTTAGCCGAAGATAAATAATACACATAAACAAAATGAAACTGTCATCAGTGGATCAGTGAACTCTCAGTTCAGTTTAGATAAATCTGTATGTCGACTGGCAGGCCGACTAGTCTGGCGACTGGCGAAGTCAGCTGAGAGAATCAATGCGCCCTCGTCAGCCGCCACCGCCAAACCTCTATCTAATGTAGTGACACTGGAGCGGAGATTATTCACACACGCCGCCACTAGTCTACAAGGCACAATACTATCGTGTTTACTCCAGCCGCCATCGAGTTTTGCTAGGTTTTGATTAAACTCTTGCATATTTGATGGCATATGTTTATGCTCACGATTTGTTTACGAGATATGCTAAATATAAAACGTGATAGAAGTAAATACTAAAGGGTTATATGGAAGGAAAAGTGACAGCTAAAGATAAGGGCGAGGCTATCGCGCAACAGAGACTACGTTCAAATTACTTCTCGAATTAAGAGTTTTTTTAATGAGTTGCAGTGGATACTACTTAGGCTGTTTTAAGCTACCAGCATGTTCTGTTGATACTCGACGCGAATGATATCCAACCGTAGTGCTTAAACCTTAATTAATGCTTTTATTGTCCATGCAATTACGAGGGGGACCACCTGGTGCATGAATGAACCGACCTGAATGTGATTATATCTCAGTCAAGTGTTACAGAAACTGCCGGGATTAACAATGGCTTCGTTGTCCTGTTTTGATCGATCATTAAGATGACTATACTACTTTGATTTACTTCTACCCTCCAAAAACCATAGGCCATTTTCAATTCAATTGAGGTGTTCAATCAAATAATCTGTTTGTTTGTATGTAAATATTAATATAAAAAATATAATATCGGTGTCGATTCACACGCGGAAGAAGAATATAAACGACGTTAATATAATACATGAACTGATTATTCACACATTTGTGTCCATGACTCCGTGCGCTGCATTCAGTGTTGCCCTGGCCGCACAGATTCAAGTAAGTACCTTACAGTATTTATATATAGAGGGAGCGCTGTCATACATTTGCAACTTCAAAAACGTAGATATTTTCTTGTTCGTAATGTTGGTAGCACTCCTATATTAATGTTACCAATAAATAACTTTTCCTCGAAAAATATATAAATAAATAAATAAATGAAAATTAACATATTCACGTTAGATTGTTTTTAGTTATCATCATACATCATATTAATAATAAATGTAAAGTAAAACTCACCCTTGCGTTATTATAATTAATTTCGGTTCAAATTCAAATATTCTATATTTTCTACCTAAAAATTATTCCGGTCTTTTTCGGAATTTCAACAATTTAATTACTTGCAACATTGAATAAAATGGCGTTCGAAAATTATAAAATATGAATATTTTTCTGTAAATTGATGTATATCATTTCTTAATAATTATTAAGAAAGAAGTTCTTTTTAATAATTAAAAAGAACTTCTTAATCCTTTCCAATCAGGGTTTCGTCCTGGTCATAGCACCACTACAACTTTGATTCATGTTACGGAAGGCATCAGATCTGGCATGGAAGAAGGCAAGCTGACTGTTCTTGCTCTGCTGGACTTCAGTAATGCTTTTAACACCGTTGATTACGATGTGTTACTTTGTATGCTACGTTCTCTTAACATATCTCCAATGGCAGTTGATTGGTTTCATAGTTACCTGTATGGACGCCGGCAACGCATCAGTGTGGAGGAAAGTTTTTCCTCCTGGGTCCCTGTATCTGCTGGCGTTCCTCAGGGCGGCGTGCTATCTCCTCTTCTCTTTGCTCTCTTTATTAACTCTATAACTAATCAACTTTAATCTTCCTACCACCTCTACGCTGATGATCTCCAGATTTACGCTCAGACTACTTTAGACAGGATGGTTGACGCGATTGCAGCAATAAACATTGATATCCAACACATCTGTCAATGGAGTAAAGCTCACGGCTTGAATATTAATCCCTCGAAAACCCAGATCATTGTTGTTGGCAGCCCCAGGATGTCCTCAAAGCTAGATTGGACTAAACTTCCTCCTGTCTTTTGTGATGGTATCACCATCCCATACAACGACTCCGTTCGCAATCTAGGTCTACTTATAGACAAGTCCTTCACTTGGGGTCCTCAGCTTCGAGAATTAAGTCGAAGGCTGTTTGCTTCAGCAAGGTCCTTGCGAAGGTTAAACAATTTTCTACCCGTTGCCACGAAAGTTTTTTAATTTGTTACAGTTTGTTTTTTTTTTCTTTCATTATACACCCTAGGCTGCCCTTTCTCTCTCCTGTGTCTTATCTCCATCCAAAGGTTGCCTGGAAGAGATTGCCTAGTGCAATAAGGCCGCCGATTGTACTTATTTTTAATATTATTTTTAATTTCTGTTATTGTATTTGTTTTTTTCTGGTGTACAATAAAGTTTATAAATAAATAAATAAATAAGAAATTGGACTTATTGTCGGTGATAAACGAATACACAGTTAATAATTAACCCCTAAAATTAATTTGGATGAAATTTGATGGCGCTAAACTACATTTTTTGATTTTTCTTTTCCATGTAATTCATGCGTATTCCAAGCTGTCACAATTCATACTGGATGTGGGGAAGAAAAAGGTGGCCCCGGCACTACCATTTTTATCTACGTTTTTGAAGTACCAGCGCTCCCTCTATATATATAGTATACTCTAAGGTAAGTACCGTAAAATGGGGTGAATAGATAGGTTTTCGATCTTTAGTGGCGTTTTTTGTAGGGTTGGAAATGCGATACTCAACTTATAGCGTCTGTATATGTTGAGTCTTAGGTCAAACTTACGAAATATATTCATTCTTATTAATATATGTTTTTGATTATTTAAATAATCCACTAAATACACGCGATTTCTATTGAACTCTCGTTAGGGGACAATAGTCACACCTAAGGGGTGAATGGAAAAATATCTCAGGGTTGTCTCGTGTTAGTTTATCTGCATTCATAAATGTAGTAGTAGTAGTTGCGTTAGTTATTTGCATTAATAAATGTAGTAGTATTAGTAATGTAGTACATACGCAAGTAATTTTTTAGCATTAAAACATCCGATACGAATTTAAAAATAGGATTTATCTAAACTCGATAAATATTTAGATAGTTCATAATTTAATACAATTCAGAAAAAATAACACAATCAGTTAATTATCCAATATTTTATAAAAAAGTAGAATTTTAAACAATTGGTACCTACCTAAATCAATACTAATGGTTTCTAAACTTTATGGCAGCCCTATAGTAATAATTACTAATCACCCCACTTTCGTATCCAATCACCACTTTGCTGCATCTATTTACTATATTCACGTGTCTATTAACCTTTCGGGTGTGTCTATTTACCGTTTTCGCGTATCTAGTCACCTCAATATTTCCAACAAAATTAATGCTTGCGCAATTGAGCCTTTTTAATATAAAAATGCATATTCTTACCTTAAATTATGTACCCAAATATATTCACAATAAAACTCACTATGGTAGTAACAACAAACTTCAAAAATATCACGAAAATTGCAACTTAACGGATATTAGATTGCGAGTATTGTGATCGCCACGGTTTTGTTTTCAATTTTAACGTTTATTATGAATTTATTTTGTAAATTTTGCCAGAAATTAAATTTTACCAGAGTAAAACGCCATGAACTGCCAATTAGTAACCAAATCGGGATTTTCGAAAACATTGCCCCGTTTCCCGCAAAAAATGTTTGAAATTAAACTTCATTTTTTTGTCTATTCCCCCCGCGATTTCTATTCACCCCATTTTACGGTACTAAAATCGTATTGGAAAATCTCTCGCAGATAAAACTGACAATTTTACAAGGTTATTAGGCGGATACTTTTATATATATATATATTGGCAGCTTTATTGCTAAAAATGAAACCGTTATTCATTTCACTTCATACATTCATTTCTTTCATAAAAATATCAATTATGGTGAATAAGGCGGTACCTACATATTTGGTATATTTGCGAGTTTTATAAGAATTCTGCGAATCGAATATAATATAGTGATATGGGATGGTTTGAATACAGGAAAACAGATGTAACTAGAATATAGAAACAAAAACGAAATGCACATTTTACACAATATAAACGGAATGCACATTACCTTTCGCGGCTTCGGAGGTTGTAGGATATAAAAAGGATGCACAACTTGTTAAACACAAACTAAACCGAACACTATACGTTTTGCAAAACGTCCATCACAACTAATACCGATTTGTGCGAAAAATATATTAGCTTATGAATTAATACGCGGAGCGAATTATTTTGCGACCATTAGTAACGATCGCGTAAACAATTACTGGCGCCCTCTAGTGGACCGAAGCGTAACTTTATCCACGCGCTTCTCTTTCACACTTTCACTTACGAAGTACGATATATGAGAGAAAAGGATAGAAAAAATCGCGTAACAAACATACAAATAAAATCAGTCGAATTGATTACCTCCTCTTTTGAAGTCGGTCAAAAAGAGGAAACGAGTCACTAATTCGACTATGCAAAAGTTTTTGTGATTAATTTCCTATGTTTGTCCTTATATTAAGACCATTATAAAAGTGCAGTATGGAATATGTAATAAGTATTAATTATTTTATTTATATATAATTTTTGATCCATACAAAGAAATTATACTAATATGAAGAAATAAGTTAATGAAAAATTAAAAATGGCGGCTATATAAGTCAACGTCCATATTTTATTGTTAATGAAAAATCGAATTGTAAGCATATTATTTATTGTGTGATATTGAGAATTAGAGTTGTATTCTTGTGAACAACTTCGTGTATATATGTGTTCCTGATAGCATGTAAAAAATGTAAATGAAACTACTTGCGCCATCTATTAAATCTATTCTGCTTTATGAAGTTAGTTTCATCCTCCTCGTTGCGTCGTTCTCGTATGGCGTTCTCGTCAATTCTAAGGGTCGTGGTCTCTCGCCAATTACCGCTCTATGAATTTCATAACAGCATATAATGTCGGGGAGTTTGGAATGCATAAAGCATGCTTGTATATATACATATTTGATAATTAGGTACCTTAGTCTTTCTAATTGAAATATCTTTAAAATCAATTGTGTATAATCAATCATTACTAGCGGCCCTACCTGGGCCAACCAAATACAGCGCACGCGACATTCCAAAATATTTTTTTTCTGCATGTTGGCGTGAATGAAAAAGTGCGTGGTGGCCTGTTGGTAAACGGACTAGACGCGACTGCCAACATGTTCACGGTGGTCGCGGGTTCGAATCCCAGGGCACACCTCTGACTTTTCGGAGTCATGTGTGTATTGATAGTCAATCACCACGCACTAAAACGGTGAAGGAAAACATCGTGAGGAAACCTGCATACCATAGGGATTCATAAGAATTTCTATGGTATGTAAGTCCGCCAACCCGCACTAGGCCAGCGTGGTGGACTATATGGCCTAACCACTCTCAATCGTATTCTCGATTGTAGAGTAGGCCCGTGCCCTGCAGTGGGACGTATATGGGCTGATACAGATACAGCATGTTGGCAACATGTTCCATTGCTGCTCCGATCCTATTATTCATAGTGTGATGTTATATGGTCTATAGCCTATGTTTTAATCAGAACCAATACTTTTTAAGATGAGCGCGTTTAGACAAACAAACAGAAAGGTGCAAGAACATGGAGAACCCGCTCAGCTGGATACATAAATAGCATTATGACATCACTATATTTGTCTGAAAGCTTCGTAGGAATTAAAATAATTATTGATTATCACTAATAATTTGAGGCTTTTCAGTGCTGTTCCTACAATATAATTCAAATCAATGCGACAGAACATTATTCTAGGCGTAGTCTCTGCAGACAAGTAAAATGTTCCACTGCTCGTATAATTCTATACAGGGCCGGCGCGGCGTTAGGGTAGGGCGCGCACGGGCAACCGCTCAGGGGCGCCAGACCAAGAGGGGCGCTGCAGGCGCCCCTTATATTAGCTTGTTTGTTGGGCAAGTCTCACTTATTTGAAATCCCTAAATCTAGATACGAGTACACAATCTGTCAGAATGAAATCCACTTTTCGGTTGGAGCACTGTTGTTAATTTCACCAGGAATCCTAAATAATAGCATATACTACAAATCAAGTTACATATTTTTGAGTATAAATAAGATGGCCGTAAAAATCGAGCCATCTATTAAATACTGTAAGAACCACTCCAAAATAAAAATGCTGCAATTAATATTATAGAATTTTTTTCGTAACGATGGTAAGAATTAAAAATTTTGATTTAAGTAATTTTTTTGTCATACTACAATCAACCATTTTCAAATTCGTTGTGAGCGACTACTAATTTCAGTAATGCTCCACTGGATATACACTGCAGCGACGTCCGCACCACTTACGTCGGAACATTTACATGTCGCGTTTCTCCATGAATCGCGCTGGAATAGTGGCAAGTCTCGGGATATCAGGCAGGGCTACAAGCTAATTTACAATGGATCTTCTACTGACCGGAGTTTTGTCGTTATTGCCGTAGTGTTGTCGTCTAGCGTCCGGGAGAATTTTCTTAAGTCAACATACGGGGCGACCGGTTTGTGGGGGTTATAGTTATGATTGAGAGGGTTGTTGCCAAGTTGATCAGCGCTTACGCCTGCAGGTGAGTTGCTCGGAGGCGGAGAGCAAGCCTTTTGGACCCTTATTGATGACACTATGTGCAATCTGCCCTATTTTTTTTAACGAGATTATAGTTCTTTAAGCCTTTCTTCCGGTACCGCCGGCGACAATCGGAACAGGCGTGTCGGAGTCTCCGGCCTTTTAGAATACGTGGATGTTGCAGCCAGGCTGGGTCTCCATCGAGATCTAAAAATATCTTTTGCCGGCATACCGCCTAAAATCCTCTCGGTGGCCATCGCGCGCATTACGGACGGCAGGCGATGTGGATGGGCGACTAGCGCCTAGTTGATTCGCCGTGCGATCCGGCGCATTAGCTCCTCACAACTTGGAAGGACGCAGAAGTCCCCACTATCCCTACTTCAGACGTACATGGTCGGTGATCCGCGACAGATACGAGACCACGCGTTCTGCTGCCCATCTCAAAGTTGCTCCTAACATGAGCGCACGGACGTACGCACTCCTTTGTGTGCCCAGTGACTCCGATGACTCCTATTAGTCGCCTCTTACAACAAGCAGGGGATATTGTGGTAGAATGCAGACACCCCTTAAACACTGAGCGGGGACGCCTAGTAAGCCGTTGTCATTTACCCGGCGCCTCCTTCTCGGTTGTCGGCAGCAGGCGGGATCATTCCACTCATGATCCCGCTCCCTGCTCTCCTTCTGCGGCGATCATGGCCTGCCATGACCTCGTACTCTCGACCATGGAATGAATTACGGCTGAGAGCGAGTGGTCCACTCCGGCAGCTGCGTGAAGAGCTGCACACTCCTCTTCCAAGGCTGAACACTCCGAGTAAGTGTGTTGGGCTGTGTCCTCTGGACAGTTATCCCGATAGTAACATATAGCGGATTCTTCCCTTTTCGCCACTCTCCACAGGTATCTGCCGAAACAACCATGCCACGATAGTTCCTGCATCAGGTGGAACGTCATCACACCGTGGCGCCTGCTCAGCCACTGGTCGCGGACAGGACACACAGCCGCGATGGTCCAAGCACCAGTACTGGGATTGTCCAGCCACATGCGCCATGCCTCCTCGGCGGCCGCGCGGAGTTAGGGCCGTACAGGCTCGACCTCTCTAAAGGCCGGTCGTTCCCCGCGACGAGACGTCTCCTCCCGCCAGTTTTAGGCTGAGGCGAGAGGGCTTCGGCGTCAATGTTCCAGGGAAGGAAACCGGCCAACACACTGATTATTCGCTGCGCTATCGCTTACTGTGGCGAACTCAGGAAGAAAACACAAAACCGTAAAGAGACATAGATCGGACGACTTCCACGTTCAAGCTTCAGCAAGGGATGCCGGGACTTTCGAGGTTTGGCATTCGTAAAGCATAGGAGGATATGTACTTAGAGCCTGATTCGTGTCAGATCTGGCTGTTGTGAATACGTTCTTCCAAAGATTCCCGAACATCTCATCAAGGTAACACCGTAACCCAAAGTGGCCGAGCACCGACCACTAAGGACAAAGTGGTGGTTGCTGGATGGACCTACTGGGCGGGGTTTCCGCGATACTTTGGTCCCCCTACTGGAAAACAGTATGGAGACCAAGGAAGTGGGGAAATTTGGGGTGGGATTCAGTCAGCAATCTACAACCTTACGAAGTCTAAGCTTTGAACCACTAAATGCGGTCTCATCCATAAGGATGAGACCGCATTTAGTGATTTTTGCGATTATTTGCGCACTTTTTGCAATCTTCCTAAGAAATGCATAAGCATTTCTCAGGAAGATGACAAAAAGTGTCTCATTCCTCTGTATGAGAAGTTAGTGACCGCGGAAGTCACCGAAGTCTATCGTTAAATCTATCGGCTCGCTATTCCTTGGGAAAAGGTGACACTCAATATTACCAAATGTCGCAACTGTCAAGGATTCCCGAGGCGCCTTGTGTGGTATTTGAGGTTGGCGCGGTAAATGAATGGTGACTGGTGGCGCTCGTACTTCCACGATTTATTGAATTGCCCCCGAATCAGGGTTATGTGGCATGAACTGGAGAGCGGTAGGTAGGGCCTTATCTCCATCAAGGCGTGAAAGTCGCTGGTACTTAATAGTGTGGACCTTTTTACTGCGCTGTTTAACCTCATCCTGGATTCTAGCAACCAGAACCTTGGCGGTTCAGTGCTATAAGTTCCGTATACAAGGGCAAAGGCTATGTTCAGAAATGCGGTCATTTTCGTGGCATAAAAGTGTCATACCATGAAAGTTGAACATTTTCCAAAAATAAAATTCCAAAATTACTAAACAATATGATACAATCTGTTATAATTGTTCAATCTATTAAACATAAAAAAATATATTTAAAAAACCTTTTTTTTTATGCATTTCAATGGGAGCCAGGGGGCGCCGTATAAATCTCGCCCAGGGCGCTGCTACTGCTAAAACCGGCCCTGATTCTATAGAATCCTCAGCGGATTATTAGTACTATTGGTGCTCTGTGGGCCATCGGCATTCACAAAATACCCACAAATTTTGCGCACCGCTCATAATGCAAGCGGTTTAAAAATTTTTAAATTTGTCAATAATTTATTCAAAGCGAGTATTTTCCTTAACGGTTTCCACACTAATGATGCTTCTGAAATAATTAGAATTCCTTTTTTAAGGAGTTTATTAAAAGGGTGCCCGAGGGCGCAGCGCGCTCGCCACCACCCACTTTGACTCAGCGCTTTCACTAAATAAATCTTTAAAAACTCGCTCGACTCGCAGGCCGCAGTACCATCCTTTAGACTTTAGAGAAATTCATGTCATACGTCGCCTAAACCTTACAGTAAACATGGTTGGTCATAAATATTAAATTTTTTATCTGTATTCAGTATCCACTGGCTAAACGTACGCGGCGCAAACAAAATGGAATTTAATCTGTGTAGTTTCCAATACGGTCACGTTACTTTATACATAAAAAGTCCTGGCTAGGACCTAATAACATTCTATCGCTGAGCCATTGTCGGCACTATACTTTTCCAATAAGGTCTGAGCGGAGTTTTTATGAATTCTTTAACTATCCTTATAAATTGTAGCCAGTCTGAGTAATGTTCTTATATTTTATGAATATATCATGGCTGAGATGTGGCTGGGCAGAGGAGTTACTCCGCACGTAAATATGAATGTCATGTTTATTTGAAACGAAAGCATCGGAGCGGACATTAGATATTACCATATGTCATTTGAAACGGTTAGCTTGTTTTATGATGTTTGTAAACATAAAAGGTTATTTGTTGGAACCAAGCGTTTATTTACATCAGGGAAATGATGATTCTCGAACAGATCGCGTATTTTTATTCATATTATTCATGAATGTACGACCCCAATCACTGGCTTACCGAAAGCCTACGTGTACCATGTGGTTTTCAGTTTGTTTTGTAAGCTAGATATGTCCAAGGTGTTTAATAATTTGGAATCATTAGTATCCGGTACAAAAGGTAAAGCTGTAATAACTTCTCTTGAAACTTACCTAGCAGATTATAAGATTTTTGAAAAATAGCAGTGCGTGGTAGCCTGTTGGTACCGATATGCGACTGCCAGCAAGTTCGCGGTGGTCGCCAGTTCAAATCCCAAGGCTCACCTCCGACTTTTATGGACTATATGGACTAACGACTCTGAGTCCTAGTCTCGATTGTAAAATAGACCTGTGCTCTGCAGTTGGACGTATATGGATTGATAAAAAATAGCTAGATAATATAGTCCAGTCGTAACTTAGCAATTAGCATCCAAAAGTAAGTTAGGTACTCAGCGTAACGCAATCTTTGACAAAAAAAGATTTATGGAAGCTGAGAACATCTCCTAAATAAAACCCAAACGGAGACCAAAATAATAAAAGGCGGACTTTAAAGTCAACTTAATTGTAGTAGGTAGTTAAACTGGCGTCCATTAACAAGCTGGGTCAGAGGTGAAAGTTCCCGCAGTGAAGTGTTACGCCTGACAGAAGGAGCGGCGCACTCCGGCTACATCGGGCACGCTGCATCTACCAGCGTAAAGCCGATCTGAAACAAACAACTAGAACGGGGGCGCACTGGGGCAGCGGGCTTTAATGGACACTATGTGCTACTCAATTACCTCCCGTTTAATCTTTACTTGTCTCGCCTCTTTCATATACAAAGTACATGACTGAAAGGCAGCCTTTTAGCCCCGAGGCAGACCAGAATCGTATAAAAATACGGTTGTTAAATTCTCTTAAAAAGTTAATTATCTTCCACGCGAAAGTAATTGCATCGTAGTCGGTACTATTTTAAGATAGCTCGGTGTACTGTATTATTATTGCATTATTTATGATCTCCTTATCGTACAGTTAGCTCAATGTACTGTAATATCTTTATTTCAGCTCAAGAAATGATACGTGGCTGAGGCTGACACATCGCAAATGTTTCAAGCAATCATTCGCGAAAAATGCACACTTTAAAATGTGTCTGCGACCACTCATATATGAAAAGCACTTAAAATAAATTGGTTATTATATGTGCTTTCAGAAGCAGATGGCAGTGCGATGCGGTAAAAATATTTATGAACCCAGACAAGCGGTATATTGAATGAAAACGGTCATTAACCGTTCACAATGTCACAGACATGTGCATCAATCGTATCGTAGCAGCCCATATACGTCCTACTGCAGGGCACAGGGCCTACTTTACAATCGAAAGTACGATTGAGAGTGGTTAGGCCATATAGTCCACCACGCTGGCCTAGTGCATCAATACCGCAATAAATTGTTTAAAGCACGCTCCGGTGCGGGCCGGCCCCATTACAGAATAAACCATAAAATTTTAAACCGATGCCGCCCATAAATCCGCATTTTATGACGCGATTAACGTTCTCGCTGGGTACTTAATAATTGTCGCTTTGTTGCTAAACTCGGCATGTGTACTAGTATAACGTAAAATATAATAAATTACAAATTAATCCCATGCCATGAAAATTTTGTATCGCTGTAGCCTAAGTATATTTTGTACTCATAAGAATAAGAAATAAGAAGCAAGATTACATCTCCAAATAAAATAAAATAAAATAAAAATTTTTCTTTATGAATTACTCTTAATATACCTAGTCAGGTCGTAAATTCTGTCACATGTTTAATATAAAATAATTGAAACAAGTTTATTCATTATGTAACCATTTATATACCAAAACTTAACAAAACATAGATTCTTATGACAAGTTTATTCAATATGACCTCCGTGATTTTGAATACAGGCCTTCAATCTGCGCGGCCAGTTGTGTATCGCAGCACGAACGAGGTCCATGTCAATATCGGCGGCTGCCTTAATCAAGGATGTCTTGAGTGACTCCAAATGTTGCCATATCTTGTAATCTAACGGATTCAAATCTGGACTGGAGGAGGGTCAGTCTTCGTGCCGGATGAAGTCGATTTCACGCGCCGCCAGCCAGTCTTGTGTGCTCATCGCTCTATGAGCTGGCGCCGAATCTTGTTGGAATACCCAGTGCCTGTTATTGAACATGATATGAGAAACAGGTTCCAAAAGGTTCGTCAGCACTGTATTTTGATACACAACTGCATTCGTTTTTACACCTTTCTCACAAAAATGTACCTCTGTTAAGCCCCAATAAGAAACTCCCAACCGTACCATGAGCGAGGATGGAAAATGAACTCGTTGGACACACGGAATACGGTTGCTCGCTTCTTCACTACTGTGTGCGTGCACCTTATCATTTTGTTTGTTGTAGCTCTCTTCTACGGTAACAATTTTTTCATCTGAAAAAAGAATTTCCCGATATTTTTTTCCCGCGTACCGCTTCAACAAAGCGCGGCATTTCTTCAGTCTCAGGTCCATTAGACGAGCATTCAAACGATGTCCTGTTTTTCTTCGATATGCCCGAAGCCCTAAGTCTTCATTTAACACCCTTTTCACCGTGGTTCTGCTTAACCCCATCTGAAGGGCCAACAGTTTCTGCTAACGTTTGGGATTTCTTTGAATTCGCGCCTTCACAGCTTTTATCACTGCTGGAGTCCTAACAAACCTAGGGCGACCACTTCTTGACCTATCATCTACACTAGAGTCTTCATTGTATCGTTTGATGGTACGACAAACGAATCTTTTGGTTATATTCAAATTTTTCAGTATGTCAAAAATTTGAATTGGCGCGTAACCGCAACGATGCAACGCAATAACTGCAACACGGTCTACTTTAAGCGTCCACTCCATATTTAAAAATGAGTAAAATTCTAAAAGGTATATAGTCCCACAAAGTTATCTGACCCGGTGAGAGAGTCGCTGTAATCGAATTTGGTGTTGCCATTAAAAATAGATATTGCAATAAATGGGGTAAAGTAAGATTTTTCAATCCGATCAATAGTAATCAAGAAAGAAGAAATGAAAATTACCAGTTTCATCTGCATATTATTTTTCCTTCACACGATTTCTAACAAATCGCTCCCCAAAACCCTTAAAAAAGTGTATCTGTATTCTCCTCCACAATCGAGAGTACGATTGCGGGGGGTTAGGCCATATCACAGGCCATATAGCCCACCACGCTGGCCTCATGCGGGTTGGTGGATTTACATACCATAGAAATTCTAATAAATCGCTATGGTATGCAGGTTTCCTCACGATGTTTTCCTTCACCGTTATAGTGCGTTTTTATCAATACAAGCATGGCTCCGAAAAGTCAGAAGTGTGACCTGAGATTCCAACCCGCAACCAGCGTGAACAAGTTGGCTGCCGCGTCTGGTCCATTTACCAACAGGCCACCACGCACGTAACGTAAAATGAGACGAGTAAGATACATTTTAGTTTATGATATGTACTTACATATTATATTCTACTAGTACGTACATAATTCTGTTTTCGTGGAATTTATTTTATAAAGCTGACAACACAAACCTTTGGTGGCAGCTACGCGTTAATACAATTTTTCGAAGGGTTCGCGTTAATACAATTATTGATGTCGGAAGACGCTTTTCATCCTACGTAAAATTTAATACCTGAAGTATAACGTTCCTAGCATCACTTTTTAACGCTTTCGGCATTTTTCACTAGTTTTAAATAATGCAGGAAAAATAAATACATTGAGTAAACAACCAATTGCGGATATGTCAGCGACTGGCAGCTAGATTGACAATTTCAAATGACGTCTTTGTTTCCTTTCTGTCTTTGTTATCTGGCCACCGGGCCAGATAACTTTGTGGCTCTTTACATTATTATTTTCATGAACAATTCGAAATTTGAATTCGATAAACTTTTTTGTGGCCAGCATTCTAAAAAAAAGTTTTTACTGTGTGACAATACTTATGACCTGACTGTGTACTTGTCTCAACCTACCAGTGTAAATACCCCGTTTATTATGCATTCTAAAACCCAGAAGATTGAACTAACATTGTATAATTTTCTTATTTATGACCATCGAATAGATATTATTTAGCTAAAAGTAAACACTATTCTCGGCCTTGAAATAAAATAAACTTATAATTAACCTCGATTAATGCTTGAGTGAGAATCATTCTTAAATAAACTGCCTTCACTGTAAATTCAATTAAGTTCGTTCAACTCAAATAAACTCAACGGGAAGTGATCGTAGATCAGCTCCACAAAGAGCTTCTTACACACACACACTGTGCACTTTGTTGCTACTTTATTTCTTTTTCAATTTATTTGTATAACTCTTTTTATTCCTATTCTGTCTATAATATTCTTAAGAATAATATTAAAATCATCGAATGTTTTGTTTGAAATCAGCAAGTTCCTTGTGGTTCAAAAACGATTTTATATCGTCGTTGTTGGTGCCTTAATTTTTCATGATTTCTGGCCAATCATAATAGGGGCATGAAAGCTCAATCGTAGCCTCCATTGTAGAGGAGGCTCGTGCCTGAAGTGACACGTATAATAACTGTCTGATGTAGATACTGACAGAAGACAAATAAAAATAAAAAAATCTTTATTTTAGATATGATTTTAGATAACCAATTGACATAATAAAGATCATTCAGGCCTCAGGGGTTCTCAATTTAGGCATAGGCGATGCCTCAATTGAGTTACAAAAACTTAATTATTTTACAATATTATGGGAGTAGGTAGAGAAAGTGTAAAGCTTGTGAATAATTTACCTTTAAGGAATCCATAAAAGAAGACAGAAAGGGGAAGGGTTTCCACGAGGCCTCGAAATTGTTTGCACATAAATAATAGGGCGAAGGTAGATATTATAAACCTATAAATTATAAAAATTTAAGATTCCAGCTGGCTGCTGTAGAGCATTCGACCCAAGCCCTGTCTCTTATTATACAGGCTAAGTTTTATACGAAACACGTAAAGTACGAGTAATTAAAATACATTAATTTTATAGAATAGTGATCAAGGAGGCCGCTGCGACGCTCCCTCATAAATCTAACAATTCAAAACTTTGTCCCGGCGGAAACTTGTTACATACATAATTACTAAAATTCAGATAAGGATGACAAAATGATAACTTGGTTTAAGGACGTTGTTAATAGACGTTGCTGTTTAATAATTAAAAAAATTAAAAAAAAGAAGCACTGATCTTTGACAATAACACTTTTAAAGATCTCAATATCTTAATGAACAACCTACGCTGGGCTCAGTCATTAAATCCAACGTGACCGATGCCACCCGTCAGTGTGGCCAGTTTAATTTTTTTTTTTTTTGTAAAATAGTATTTTATTCAGCTAATTTATTCGGTTGAATTTAAGGTCCACAGAAAAGTCGCAGTACCGTGTAACCAACAGTTTATTGATATTTTTGTGGAGTCACTTTGTAATGATTCCCTAATCAGTAATCAATTTAATTCACATAAAGATATATAGATGGCGCTACTAGGCATGTCTCGGGATCGAAACGTAATAAGCTGTCAATTAATTTGTGATTCCTCAACATAGATGGCATTACTAGGCACGTTTTATAATAGACTAGCGGACATTAAACGGTGACAGGAGATATAAAAATGAAGAGAGGGTAGAGGGAAGTTTTTTTGAAAAACGAACTTTGAGAAAACGTGTTGGGACTCGGTGGAGAATTGTATTTCCAAATCCAAAGTTGGAAAAGAAAATAAAGGAGTCATACCAGCTTGATACCTGATCACACTGTTTAGTGGGATATTGTGATATAGGCGGTGTGAGCAGAAATTGTTTGGCCACGGGGTGAGTCTGCACTTTTACTATCGTAGCACCGGTTGATTCCGATTTTTAAGAGTGTTCCCGCGTGTGCTGAAGATTTTATTTTGTTCTCAGCCTGTGGAAACGCCCTTATTGGCCACCGTTAGCGCAATAGATAGGCCAAGGAGCGCGCCCGGGGTGCCTGAAGAGGTCCTAGCTTCCACGACGTTGTCGCGGGGCAGCTGAGACCTAGACGCACACGTGATTGAAGGGGAGGGCGTCAAGCAACCGAGGTTCGAGTCTCGGGCGCGGAATTGTGGCGGCACTGTTTTAGTGTTAAGGGATCTTGCAGTACATTTGACGAACCTTGTTCTTATTGATAATAGTTTTAGTTAGTTTTGTTAGCGTTAGGTTGTTATAGTAATTGTCATTAATATTAAACCACACTTGGTAAAGATTTAATTGGTGTTTTTGTTCGCTTGAGTACCTCAGACCCTTTGGGGATCATAAGGACCCATTACAACTTTAACAAATATTAATTTACTCAGTAAAATTTTAATAGTCAGTATATATACTAATGATATTTAATATAACTTAAATAGATAACGCATATCAAGTATGAGAAATATCTATCAAAATATGCCAAGTGCGTTTACGAACAGTCCACAGAAGGGGACATTTGAGGAAATTTTTGTTGTTATATTAATCATTGCTGAAGATAATTCATTATTTGGTATATGTCTTAATAGTAATACTTGTAAGTCATTTACCAAAATTAAGTCAGAGAATCAATCAAGAAATTTGAAGATAATATTCATTCTGAACATGCGTATGTGTATGACCCGTATACACTTTTATAACAAAGTTCCCAGTCACATTAAAGCCTTATCTATTACAAAATTCAAAGCAACTATCAAGCAAAAATTATGCAATAAAGCATATTATAAAATTTCAGAATATCTAGATGATAGCAAGGCTTGGGAATAGAATTAAATTAAATAAATGCGTAGTATCTCGTAGCGGAAGTCTTAGTATGCTCTGTATAATGCCATTTAAATTAAGTTACATGTCAGATTTGCCATTGTTTTTCTGTGTAAGTGATTGGGTATGTCATGCTCGCTAAAAAGTCTGTGCTTGCGGTGGCGTCGTGTGCCAGGTCGGTCACTTCCCTGCAACATGGTTGAGGAGACCGATGGCTGGCACATGCGTCATACTCGTGAACGGGTGCTGCTTGCGTAGACTGGTCTATCCGATTTGCTTACATTGTAACGGATTCATTGATGGATTACATAAGGCTTTCGCAATTATTCACTGTTTTGGCGAAAAAGAGTATACTGATTCTTCGTTCTGGGCGACTTCGCTTCACTCAGCCATAATTATAATATAATAATATTCCGTTTAAAAATATTTTTAATAAACTGCTCTGATTTAAACCAACTTGTAAATTATGTAATAATCACTAAATTGTAAACTGGTTTTGAAAAGAGCAACACTAGAGTTTCTTGCCCGTTCTTCTCTAGTGAAAACCGCTTTCCGAACCGGGTGGTAAATAAAAAAATGACTGAATCTAAACGATGTTGAACATTTTAATAATAATAATAAATTTCTTTATTCAAGTAACCAATGACTCATTTTTAGGGTTAGTATCAGTACATGTATTATAGAATAAGAATGTTAGTTATATTACAGAGGTTTTTTTTTTCTTTTCTTTTTCTTTGTACATTCACAATATATTAAATTATATCTATACCACGAGTCACTGACGTCCCATACCATGAGATATAGTGCAGCAGTGGCTCATGTAAAGACAGTCAAATCTGTCCGAGATCATTTTCAGAATGCTGTTGGAACTAGCCCTAATCCTGTTTACTAGAGACGCGCACCTTTTGCGCATAGTGGTATAAAAACAATCCACTCTAGCCTCGGCAAACATAGTTGATGCGCTGCAAAATCGTGGCAGCCCCAACAGCATTCTGAATGCATTATTGTACTGGACTCGAAGGGCATTATACGATTTTTGAGTATATCTGGCCCATAAGCTACACGTGTAGAAAGAGCTGCAATAAACTCTAAAAAGTGTAAGCTTTACTTCTTTTTAAACATCGTGCAAACCTACGAACCAGCATGTTCGCTCTTACCGACAACGCCCTACGCTCCCTCTCCAGATCATCATCATCCTTGAGTGCGGGGGTCAACACATGCCCCAAATATTTAAAACTTTGAACTCGTTTTAACGGCGTTCCACAGAGATACACGGGCGGCATAGTTTTCGGCGCGTGACCCCTGGACTCAAAGACCATGATCTCACTCTTCTTGACATTGTAAACAAGTCCATGCTTTTCAGTATAACTTTCACAAATCGATAAAAGTTTGCTCAGACCACAGGGCGACGCGCTCAGCAACGCCATGTCGTCCGCGTATGAGATATTATTTATGCAATAGCCATCAATATGACATCCGACCCTGGCAATGCTCAGCTCGCCAATGGATTCAATAAATTATTTTCATTTCATTTTCATTTCATGTTACACAATATTTAAAGTCTTGTATTAAATGTCAGCGTTATAAGGCGACAAATCAAAAACCTTCAGGACTCTTGCAGACTCCAGTGTTACAGCAGATATCCGAAGTACTTGCAGTAGACCTGTTTGGTCCTTTGCCGCCAGGAGAATTGGGGGAGCGATGGATACTCCTGGTAGAGGACGTCGCAACAAGATGGGTCGAGTTATTTCCCCTTAAAGAAGCTACTGCCGAAAATTGTTCTCGTGTTCTTATTGAAGAATATTTTCTCCGTTATGGTTTGCCAAGACGGATCATTTCTGACAATGGACCGCAGTTCATTTCAGCTGTCATGCAACAGTGCATGTTTGTTTTGAATATTAAGCAAGAACTTATTCCTGTATACCACCCTGAATCAAATCCTGCAGAGTGGAAGAACAGGGATTTGAAGGTCCAGCTGTCCATGTTGGTTAAAAGTGAGCACAATGATTGGCCAAAATATCTGACTCATGTGCGCTTTTCTATGAACAGTGCTGTTTGCAGTACTACTGGGAAAACCCCGGCTTATTTGACCTTCGCTAGGGAAATGCGTACACCGTTTGATGTACACCACGATATTCGCGGTATTCTTCAGAAGGAAAATTTTGTTCCTCAGGCAACACCATACTTGCGTTCATTCATTAATAATTTATACGAATTTCGCGAGCGAGTTGAGAAACATCAAGATCGTCAAAAATTGATCGTAGATTCTGGTCGTCGTATCACTCCTAGGTATAAAGTAGGTGATTTAGTCCTGGTTCGAACACACGAATTGAGCAATATGTCAAAAGGAGTCACTCGTAAATTTTTACCTAAACGTGACGGCCCTTATACTATTAAACGTATAGTCCTACAACGTTTCTAATTGCTGATTCATCTAATACTGTCATAGGTAAATATCACAGTACCTATTTAGTGCCTTTCATAGGTTCGCCAGTTCAAGGTCGAGTTGTTAATCCCGTGGTGCCTAAAAGACATCGTGGTAGGCCACGGAAAGTAAGCCCGTTTGTAGATGTTGGTGCCAGGTCGGAAACGGGACGTTCTTCCAACCTGGAGGGGGAGTCTATAACAAGCACTCAATTGACCTCGACTTCCGGTAGGCCAAATAACCAATGCCACGCCGCCGTACGCGATATGACCATAAAAGGCAATGTGCGTATGCCTTCGGGAACTGTTGTACAACGCCGCCACAGTGCGCGCCAGATCGTCCTCCCGAGACGTTACCGGGACTAATTGTTAAGCATATTCATGTAACTTTGTATGTTTTATCTAGCCGGACTTTTCTATAATAAACTTACTAGCACATTACACTAGTGTTTCTGTAAAAACGTCTTTTTTCCTGAAGGGGTAGACAAAGGCGAAATAAACTATACAAACATTCAATAGTTCAAGTTGATATGAATGTTCATTTATTTGTCACTAACACTAAGACAAACTCGGGAGAGGAGTCCTTCATCGACCTTAATATCATATTCATATAAATTATAAAGCAACCATCTGCTACGGCCTACGAGTAGCCCTGAATGTTATTTCAATATTAATTGCGCGTAAACTGATCACACTAAATGAATATAGTCGTTTATTGCAGCAATGAAAATGGAAATATTGCAAGCTGATTTATCGAATTTGCTACCGCGTAATCTCTCGGCACAAACTTGCAAAAATGTGTTGTAAGCAAAAGCTCGTTAATGTCTGCGCTATATTCAGCCGGCGAACTAATTCGCAGATGTTTGTATCCCAAAGGAATCTGTGTTAACTTACACTTTACAGTCTTACATGATTAATGCGTATTTGCGCCTTGTTTGTCTTACATTACGCCTTATTCTCGCTGGAATTCTGTGCACAATTGTTTTTACAAATTAAGCGTTCACCCCGGGAATTACAATTCGTAGAAAAAAATTATGTTTTACTAATATTTATTTTCAATTTTGAGTTTAGTCTTGGTATTGATATAAATGTGTTCTATACATCTTAAACGAACATACCTTAACACTTATTAATTACTAGTTACTAGTTTATTATTATGGCTTAAGAATACGCACCCAACTTTTTTCACAGACTACAAATACCCACCTAGTATCGTAATTAAAGAGAATGGTAATACAACTCGACGTAATTACATTACAAAATAAATGACAAAGGCTATAAAAGGTATTTAAGTTGGCTTTAAGCACAAAAGTTTCTATCTACTAATAACTACCACAGTCTATCAAAAAAGAAAAAAATAAACAATAGGTAAGAGACGACATTCGGGGTACAATAGGCGGCGGGGCTACACTCTACAAATGGATTTGGGCAATTTGTTTCTTTGTAATTATTGTGGCGAGACGCTTTCATTATATCTCGAGACATTAACAACTTTGCGGAATTTTTAATTACAATTCGTAGAAAAATAACGCACATTAATAATTAATTCTCTTGGAGGCTAATTTGTCCCCAAAATTACTTTTTGACTCCAGTCTACATCAGAAACATTAAATTGTGGACTAACTGTTTTATATTGAAACTTAGTGTGACTGTGTGATGTATGTATGTGACTGTTGGGTGTTATTTATTTTATTTTAGTGGCACTACCGTCCTCTATACTGTTATTCTCATCCCGTGTCGTTACATCCCATCCTGTCCCGTTCAACCTTTTTTAGAGGAACAATCCATGATATATCTAACTTATGATGTCGTCGTTTACACAGCACATGCAATGAAAGCTATCAAAACAAATATTTCTAAAAAAAAATTTGTTTGATATTTTACTATTACTTCGCTCCTATTGGTCACAGCGTGATGTTATATAGCCTATACCAATCCTCGATAATTGCCTAACCAACAAAAAAATAATGTTTCGTCGGTACTTCAGTTCAACAAATAATTTTACAAATAATTAATAAACATTAAGGCTCAATTCTTCTGTTTTATTTTCTTTGTACTTCCTGCAAATGTAATTCCAAGTTTTTTATGCAATTATAGTATTATATCGTAAAACAGTTACATAATTATTGGTAATGTCATTAAATCTAATTATATTTTGAAAAATGCAACGTTAGAAATAGTCATTTATCTACATATATAATTTTGTTTATCTTGGTATTTTCTTTCATAACTTATCCTTTGGGAAAAACATACAATGTGTATGCATAATATTATTAATAGTAATTACGAAAATACATAATATTATGTAAGTAAAATGTTGAGTAGGTACCTAAGTAATACAAGTGAGTATAAAGATTATGGATGCGGCATAAGGTTTTACTTTGATTTTTTGTAATCTAAATTCATTAGTTATTTTGAGTTGTACTGTACTGAATCAGTGTACCTCCCACTACAAGGCATGCACCTCCTCCAGAATCGAGTGTACGATTGAGAACCGTCAAGGGACATGCTCCACCATGATGGCCTAGTGCGGCTTAGCGAGCTTTACATACCAGAAACAATCTTACAAATCGCTATGGTATGCCTATGCAGTATGCAGGTGTGCCCACGATCAAAGAATATACCACTACCCACGATGTTTTCCTTCGCCGTTATAGTGCATAAATATACTAAATACAGGGTATATCAAGACTGCTACCGAAAACGAAGCCGGGTGGTAGTTTAAGCGACTTCAGACACAATGCAACAGAAAAAGTTGCAAAAAATAGAGACAAATTTTTTTTTGTAATTTTTTTCTTATGACCATATTTGGGTGGTAAATACATTTTTTCCTAAAATAATAGTGTATACCCTTTTATTTATAATAATCTAAGGTATAAAAGAGTTTAAATTATTAGTTTAGCAAAAACTATGGATTTACCACCCAAAAATGAAGATATTTAAAAAATCATAAAAAATAATTGTCGCGTTTCTTTTCGAAATTTTTGGTTGCATTGTGTTTGTAGTCACTAAAACTACCACCCGGCTTCGTTTTCGGTAGCAGTCTTGAGATACCCGGTATAAATATAATATATAAATATGCCGTTATATTGCGTTATAGTAATTGACTATATCAAAACACGCATAAATTTCGAATTACTTAAAAATATCTTTCGTATAAAATACCGAATATTTTTGGTTGATAATTTAAATTATGCATAATGTAATAAGTTTTGCTCACAGACGAGTAAACAATAATTTTGCCGTATTTTGCTAATTTAGTTCAGCGCCATCTAGTAATTCTGTTTGTAGTATATCAAAGCTTAATGCAGTATGATATGCAATTGGTTCTAATGAATAAAAATAGGTGGCGATAATATTGCAAGGTCTCATTACTATATTTACTGATTTTAATAATAAAAATATTTAAGGTAAATTATTAATATTAAGGCTCTGTTACGTATAAAAAAATAATTATTAATGGTTCTGTATAATTTAATCCACGGTCGTTGATCTCAATTTCGTTCATTCGGGTCGTTTAGTTCGTTCATTTGTGTTACCAACTTTTTGATATTTTTTGTAAGTATAGATTTTGCTAAATAAAAAATGAATCTTTAAATTTTTTGTACAGTCGACTCTCAATAGTTCAAAATTGAAGGGAAGTCTGTGATACTTCGAAATACTAAGAGTTCGAAGTATTTATTTTATTTATTTATTTATTTTACTCTTTTTTGTACACCAAATAATACTCAAACTAAAACTTATATTGAACATAAGAGTACAAATGGCAGTCGTATCGCTCAAGACAATCTCTTACCGACTAATATAAAAATTATTGAGAGGTTTGTATGGTGTTAGTGCATAAGCCAAAAGCTTAAGCTCCTAAAGTTATTTCGAATTTTAGTGAAATGAACTATCGAAGCTTTGTATTTTCAATACTCTACTGTACATAATTTAGATTCAGAGACCATTTGTTCTGCACCACCCAGTTCACAAGTCATTTATTATTCATTCATTAACAAAGAATAACATTGCACTTTTCTTTACTCCTTAGTTAGTACTCTTTAAAAATACGTTTTAAATGCCATGATTACACTAAAGTTACAGATTATTTTTATTCACAACATTTCATAAATGATTTATAAAAATCAGCCCAGAACGCAGATCCAGTATACAGTGTTTCGACAAAGCAATAAATAGTAATAACAGTTTCAAATTAATTACATTTATTTTAAGTCAAAAAACATGAATCGTATTATTAGTGACTCTATTCTTGAATCTCATAAAGTTTTTAGACTTGTACAAAACAAATGACAGAATATGATATAATTAAAGTATCTTTTGGCAAAGAACTGAAACCTCTTTTATGGGCACAAAATGAAAATAATTCAAACATTTAGTATTTTATATTTAGATTGGGCAACACTGTATAACACTACTCAAAAGACTCATTTACTCGGTCAATCAATCAGTCAAGTGAATTGGCCATTGTTATCGGTCGTGTGCTAGTGGTCTATTCTTTGGTCGTGTGTGTGTTTGTGTCGCGTGTGAGGTGTTGAATTTTTATTATTATTGTTTACTAAACTTGATAATAGAATACAAATAAAAAAACGTCGTTGAGACGACATCAGCGTATTTATAACACGTGAACGTGCAGCATGCAGTAGAAATCATTTAATTCGAGTGTTCGACGATTCGTCGCAGGTGATCCCGGTTCTTTGAATAGGTAGTGAGTGCGTGTTTCGGTTTCCGTGGTGTTTTTTGTTTTGGTTTCGTATAAAAATGGCATCGTGGTGACAATAGTGCACGTCGCCAATCTGTCGCCTCGACTTGGTGTGGTTCGGTGGGCCTCCATGGATTTTTAACAGGTACGAATCGATCGCGGTATTCGGTCATACGGGAGATTGGAATGCACCGGGCGAGTACAGCGGGTGCGTTGATCGCCGACCGGGCATTGTTTTAGGCACCGAGTGTGCATTCCGAAGCGTGGTTGCACCGCGGGCCGCGGCTGGCGCCTCCCTGCATCTCGAGGGAAACTATGAAATGTTTATAAGTAACTAAGATGCGGCGTGTAACGAGCTCGTGGTTACAGTTACAAGGCGGGGTCAACGACGCCGCGCCGACACATTACTATTATCGCGCTCTGGTGATCTCGATTTTATTTGTCAATTTCATTGCTACTTGTTGCATTCATATTAGTAACTGTACCGGTTCTGCACCTGAGACAAATACATTGATCGTACTTATTTGCATGCCCTGCACGATGTAGCAACCCTATTGGACTAAAAATTCTCATGTGTCACAAACATGACATAATTATTATATCTACAATATATTTTTTATAAATGTTTTATTACTACTTAAATAGTATTTTTGTTCGAAGACATTCTTATTTGATTTATATTACCTCAATATTCTGATGGTATATTGTAGTAAAGCAATAGCCTGTACATCTGCTATGTAATTTAAGCTCTTAGCTTCCTCCATGTGATGAGTATACAGGAAACTAAATTCACTAATGTATTTTTATAAAAAAATTATCAATAGTTAACATGTATTCGGTCAACCAATAAGCATTACATTCCAACAAATCAATCGGTGTTTTTAATGTTAACACCATACTTCAAATCCGATACAAAAATATTATGCATGCTGTTTTATTTGTTCATTTGCTGAGTTATAAAACAATAAACATGTTTTTATGAAAAGTAAATAAGTATTGCCATGCTGTTAATTTTATTTTGCCACAATGCTTACATTTTGTTTTTGACTTCCCACTGCAGTCGCTTGAGCTTGGTGCCACCGATCCAAGATGATGGTGGAAACCATCCTCGAGTCCTCACAGGACTTTGGTGAGTATGCTACAATAATATGTTATAATGGAATTTTGTACTTAATTATTATCAATTATAAGACATTGAAATAAATACCATAGAATTTCACACAAAATAGATGATAAATGAAGTTTACTTATCTGCAACTGGACTCTATCGTGAACTCATTTTAAAAGATTGCTTTCCCTGCAGTAGGATGAATATTGTCCCATATAGTAAAATTTTGCATAAATAAAGCTATTTATTCCTTAAGAATAGAGAAAAAGTGCGTGGTGGCCTGTTGGTAAACGGACTAGACGCGGCTGCCCATATGTTCACGGTGGTCACGGGTTCGAATCCCAGGGCACACCTCTGACTTTTCGGAGTCATGTGTGTATTGATAATCAATCGCCACGCACTAAAACGGTGAAGGAAAACATCGTGAGGAAAGCTACATACCATAGCGATTTATAAGAATTCCTATGGTATGTAAGTCCGCCAACCCGCATTAGGCCAGCGTGGTGGACTATATGGCCTAACCACTCTCGATTGTAGAGTAGGCCCGTGCCCTGCAGTGGGACGTATATGGGCTGATACAGTTACAGTTTCAGTATTCCTTAAGATAATATGTTACCAAACTAATTTGAAACAGACCAATGTATTGACTGAATGATATTAAATTTCCATAATACTCTGCCCCAGTTCTCTACAAATGGTCACTTAAATGAGTTATATCAGATATCAATATTGTGTCCTCATGCAATCTAAATGCCTGACCATTGTATAACATAACATTAGACCTAATAGTTTAGTCACTTTAGATAAAATCTGTGTTAATTTCAAATTACAGCTTGCTAGCAATGTGTGCCTTTATTTGTTTGTTGTGTGCTAGTATTTATATTGCATGTTTTATTAAGCCATAGGTATGCCATATTATCACTGCTAATATACCTAGTTCCCAAATTAATTATAACATTATTGTATATGTTTTGTAGGTGTCGAAAAAAATTACACATTGTATACTTGAAATTTCAAACAAACAATAACTTGTTTTTATTCGAAACATTACTGTACAAATGAGCAAGAAATAAGATCTATGTGTCAAGTGCTTTGGTAAGTTTTTTTGGTAACTTTTACCACAGAATACTAAACTAACAGAAGTCAAGCTCCATATAAAGCGCGCTAAATCAACGTACACATTGACAGCGTTCACCGACACGATATTTCAAACCAGTCGAGACCACTGCGAGCGCGAGTGTCACCCGCTTCGGGCACGCAAATAGTGAGATGTTTTGTGCAAAGATGGAGCAAATGAATAAAAGTTATTACACTTGTATATAAAACACCAGATTATATAATTAAATATAAATTTCATTTAAAACACACATATATTATCCAAAACAATAAAAAAACCTTAGAATAATAATAAAAGACATACACATTCTCAGCGAGTTCATAAATAAAATTAAAATTTATTTATTGTATTATTGTGTTTTATATATTTTATTTAAAAATTCAATCAAACGATATGAGTGGTATTAACATAATACGTGTTTTCGCATAAGCCAGAGTTAACAACCCTTGCGCGAACGCCGAGTGTAGTGTGAGTGTGGCAACAAAAGTGAAGTACATACACAAGCTTGACTTCTGTTAGTATTCTGTGCTTTTACTCACATGTGTGAATGGAACTTAAACATTCTTTTTTGTAATACTCAGCAATTAACACATTGCCTGTCGTCTTATTATTACAAGTGGGAGCTGATTGGGTTGAAGTATAATAGTATAATTGAAGTAAAATATGCCTGTGATAATATCCAATAGCCCACCTTCAATTATGGGTGGCAAACAATATTTAAAAAATGCTCTACATAGAGTATAGACTATAGTATGCAATCATAGTTTGGTGTGGTGGTAATTACGCGACAGTAAGGCAGTATGCAGTGCAGTAATGAGCGCCGAGTGGGCGGGTTAACGATCTGCGACCTGACCGCGCGTCGCGGAGGATGCTGCGCTCTAATGACATGTCATCGTTACTTACACGCTCATGTTTTCATTTATATACCTATATATTGTATGTCTCACGACCTCATATACTTTTGTGCTAGTAATGAATATGTATCACAATAGACTACATTTTTATTTCTCTGAGGATGCCTAAATCATGGTACTCTATTTGTTCATCGGGCATGGATATGGAGCACGTTTATAAGGGGTGTATGCTTTTAGGCATGTCGAACGGATCACTGCCACAATGGAAGCGAGAGTTGCTGCAGAGGCGCGCGGCTCGGTCCCGCGTGACCGCGCCGCCCGCCGCCCCGCCGCCCCCTCCGCCACCGCCACCGCCGCCGCCCGACGACGACGAAGGCGAGGAGCTTCGTTACGGCCCCGGCATAGTGAAGCGGCTCAAGTCTCGGTACCTCAGCCTCGCGTTGCGTGACGCTCCGCGACGTCGCCCGTCCGTCCTCCGCCGCGCCGCCTCCCTCGAGCACCTGCTGGACGAGCGCCCGCCGCCGACGCCCACGCCGCGTCCCACGCCCAGCACGCGCCCGCCTCGCCCGGCCTCCGTCGCCGCTCCGCCCGCCCCGCGGTCTTTCGCCACACGCCGGGACTCCGTGAAACGCGCGCGTTCCGTAGACGCTCTCAGTCGCCTGGAGCGCGATGAGCCTCCGCCACCCTCGCCGTCTCCTCCGCCGCCGCTGGCGCCCCGACCCGCTCAGCCGCGTGCCGCTCGGCCGCCGCGACGCCCGACGCCTCTGCTGCGGGACACGGAGCGGCCGCCTCCGGATGTGGTGCGTTCGACGCTACGCAAGTTCGAGAGCGCTCCGCCGCGACGCACGCAGCCCGCGGCGCGCGTGTCGGCGGTGCTGCGCGGGCTGGAGCCGCCGCCGCGCACCTCCACGCCGGAGCCCCACCCGCCCGTGCCGGAATCGCCAGTCCGCTCGCCCAGTCCACCGCCACTCGAACTGTCAGCGTGCGAGGAACCTGAAGGCGGGGCGCCGTCGACGGGGGCTCGGCTGGTGTCCCGGGCGGCGCTCGAAGGCATCGCCAAAGCCGGTTCCACCACACGATACTCGTTCGAGGCGCCCCGAGCCGGATCGCACTTGCCGCCGCTGGCCGCCACCAACCCCGTGCTGGTGGGGCGCGCGCGCCGCGTCGGCGTCATCAGGCCGATGCCGGCGCCGGCTCTGCGCACGGAGCGAGACGCGCCACCGTCGCCAGTCGCGCTCGTCGAAGAACCCGCACCCAAAGCGGAAGAAGTGACGAGACGAGTGACGTCGCCCCCACCCGCCGAGACCGAAGCGCCGGCGGCTCCTCGCGCGGAGAGACGTGAGCCGCCGCCCTCGGCGCTGGTGGAGCCCATCCCGCGCGTAGTGTGCGAGCCGGTGCGCGAGGCGGAGTCCCCGCCGCCGCCGTGCGCCGCCAGCCCCGAGCCGCGCGCCGCCGAGCTCGCCGCCGCGCCGCCGCTGCTCAACGGCCACGCGCCGCCAGAACAGAAGCCCAACGCGAACAGCGTCGCCTCGCGGATCGGCGCCGCCGGCATCGAGCGCCCGTGGAGCGGCTCCGGCGAGAAGAAGCCGCCCGACGCGAAGGAGGCGCCGGCGCGGCCCTGGGGGGCGCAGCGCCGGGCCCGCGCGCCCCCGCCCGCCGCCACCTCCGTCGTGTTCAACTTCTCCGACCGCAAGGAAGTGCCCGACTACATCGAGAACGACGGACTCATACTGCGGAACAGGAAGAACAGGATCAAGGTGAGTCCGCATCATTTTATACTCTGCTTGGCACCGGAAATTTAATTTATTACGAATTAATTTTAAACGTCGTCAATCTAATCCATTAATGATGTACGCAATTGAGAAGGAAGCGGGGAATTACATTGATATGGTAGCGCCGGGCAGTGGTCGTTGGCTCGGTGCTTATGCTGATAGCAGCATTCCGGCCTTATCAGCGTATCGCCGGAGCCTACTGCTCAGGGGCTCGTAATCTCCGGAGCCTACTGCTCAGCTCCTACTGTATTCATCCGAAACGAAGTTCGAAACTTCGGATGATCGAAATTTTTTATACGATACGAATGTATCAACTCTGTAAAAGTTCGAATTTGTATAACGTACATCGTAACCATAAGTCTATGGTTACGACCATAGGTCAATAACGACCATAAGTATATTTAGGTACATTCGCATCGTATATAAACTTCGATCATCCGAAGTTTCGAACTTCGTTTCGGATTAATATAGTAGGGCCCCAGAAATATCCACTATAAACGCCTCGCATGGGTTAATCAAACCATTGTTGTTCATTGATAATATCCGCGTATACGAATACTGTGGCATTCAACGAGCGTCATAGCAAATTTTAGAAACGTTCATACTTTCATCACATCTCAAAGAACACCGGTATAGAAAGTGAAAAATAATCTAATAACTTACGTATTTAACAAGTTATGACTCCCTTAATGCGTTATTGATCAAATCACGAATATGACGCAATATATTCCACTAACCACTTGTCACTACATCGTCATAAAGGTCGTTAAAAATAAATTAACAACATTTAGAACAAAAATCATGACATTTTGTAATTGAAACGTGTAAAATGAGATTATTGCTAATGACTGAACTGATTTAAAAGCGTTTAGATGGAATGGTGATTCAACTGAGAATATTTTTAATTCATCAATTTTTCTATTGGTCCATGGTATGAAAATAAAATATAGAAACAGATGTGGAAACTGATAAATAAATTCCGATTCCGGACTCCATATGTGAGCCGCATCGCTTAATGAAAACGAGCCTGTAGTGTTTACTGTAGTTTATTCAAGTCACAGCTTTATTGGCAGTGATGAAACAAGTGTCAGTATTCTGTAAGCTCACGTGATTGTGCAGTTCGCTTTCTACGTTACGTGTTGGGTTAGAATTATGTTGATTTATTTTTTTATTTATATACTTTAATGTACACCACAATACAAGAAACTTTTACCTAATAGATATATCACGACACTTGGCGGCCTTACATGCAATCTTTTTCAGCCAACCTTTGGATGGATTGGCTTTAATAATATAAATAAAAAATATAGCGTGTTTAGGCCGACAGTGTCGTCAGTGCTTCCACTGACACCCGATACAGAAGCTTTCGTGTTTGTTACATCACCGATAACCGGCTGAAACTCTGAAACGCAATAAAAACATCGATTCATTTATCTTGATAATTTTATAATTAATTACTCAGGATACAATACCTTAACAGTCACAGTCAACGTGTTACGTTGGTATCAGAAACTACTTGAGTTTCAGGACTTTGAAATTCCGACACAAAATAAATATTTATGAATCTAACTTTAAAACAAAATTGTGCAGCAATCGATACAGCGGACTCGTTCTTCCACAGACTCTGAAGCCCACAAACTCTTTAATTGTTTATGCATTTTGTTATGACAAATAGGTTAAGCATTTTGTTCTAAAACGTAATGTGTTGCAATGCGAACAATAGTGAACTAGCTCCCGTATCAATGCGATATCTGGACCGGTATCCCGACTTGTGCAATGCAACCAGATTTACAAGTATGTTGCAAGACTTGCACTGTCCTTCTGGATCGCTGCGAGCTGTAAACCATTGTAGATTTACGATACCCGCGCTATTTGCTAATCTGCAATACACAATACGACATTCGTGCTGTAGGTTTTAGTTATAGACTGGACTCGGTTCCGTGCATTCCATGCAGACATACAAATCACAAATTATCTACGCTGAAAAAGGTTACCATTTAATCTTGTTATTGTTAAATTAAATGTTTATAATATCTGCCTTTATCGTAAATCTACAAGCTAAAAATGGAAACACAAGCTGGATCCATCCTAACAAAATGACATGAGTTGGCAGAGGACCGAGTCAAGTGGAACTCCTCAATGAGTCCAATTTGAGCTAGTAAAATTGGATATTTAAGGCTGTCCATGTAATAGACCTGTGTGTCCATGTAATAGGCCATCCTCACGGTGTACTGGTTGTCAATATGTCACTTTAGTTTTTTTTAGCTATTGAATACATTTGCGTTAATTTCTGACGAACTGATGCTTTTATCGGATGGACGCTGCTTCGTAATGCCAGCGTTGGTATGAGGCGCCTTGGAAGGATGTTTCAAACATTGTGTAACATTTGTATATGTAAATAATTTATTTTCCACAAACGGTGAAAGCGATCAGGCCACTCTCGTTTTCGGCGAGATGCGGCGCGGGGCGGGGGAAAGTGCCCTGCGGCCGCGCCATGCTAATGAGATGAGCGCGGATGCCACATTACGCAATCTGTTGGATAATTGCCGCGACACATCCACCGATAGCCCCGACAACTCGCTCTCAACGCCCCACCTTCATGTTTAATTAATAAGAAAGCTCCAGTATTGCGTTATCGCATATAGCCGTGACTTGAATTCGTGCTATCGTTCTCACATCAACAATAACATTTCATCCAATCGACCTAAAAGCTTTGCAAGTCGTAATACCATTGTGAAGAGCTGTTAACGCGCTGTGACATGTTTATTTTCAAACTAATAACGTGGCATCAGGGAAAATATTAAGGAATAACATGCATATTGTATGATTTGTGTCGTGTTTATTTATACATGTACTAAGCTACTCATCAGGACCAACCACATGCCGGAAAAATCTCTTATAACTATGTGCAGAGCATTTAAACAGGCAATATTGGACTATATAAACAAATTTAAATACTTTGCTAAAAGAAATAATCTTGTTCCAGATGAAATGAAATAAGCACAAATGTTTTATAACTAGTTATTAAATCAGTCGAGTAGTGATGGCAACTAGTCGCCCGTGATGATTTCCCGGTGACAACAAACAATAAGATACAATAGTTCACCAAGCACTGGGTCCGTTGCTTTCACTGCGCGGCGCTTCGATCCATCTGTTATGGTAGCACCAGCCACAACGGACCATTGAACACCCATCGAATACTTTCAATTTTTATTTCGTACCATCAATCAACTTAAATTCTTTTCCCAGTTTGTAATCATAATAACATCGTGAGTTAAAAATTAAGGCTTGTCTCAATATGCAGTGTCTATAACTTGAATATGTTCATCTTAAATTGATCCCATCAAAAACATCCTGTAAAAAAAATCCAAGTCTCGCAGCTCAGTTTTTCTACCGCAAAAAGTTGTGACAATGGATGTCCATGTATGTAATACCAAGTCGATTAATTTATTTAGTCCTTGCTTAAGGGACGTTCTGTATAAAGTTATTACGTAAGTTATTATCATATCAATGTTAAAAATTCTTTACGTTTTAAATAAATAGATCGACTTGGCCATCGCATGAAAACATAATGTATCGTACAATGAGACAGCCTCCGTAGCGCAGTTGGTTAGACGCCGCCTGTGAAACGAGTGGCCGCGGGTTCGATCCCCGCACCGAGAGAAATGTTTGTGCGGCCCACAAATATTTCTCTCGGGTCTGGGTGTTTGTGAGACCGAAAAGTCTCTCGTAGTTCCTGATACCCACGACACAAGACTCGATCTTAGTGTGGGGTCAGGACTATGTATGTGACTGTTGGGTTTATTTATTTATTTATTTAATTTATACATAATGCTACTGGCCATTACTGAAGAGGCTAGGCACTGATGACACTAGCACAGTTCATATTTTGCATGATTTATTTCAGTCCCAAGCACTGTGGGCGAACCTGTAACTTTAATGAGTGCAAATTAATGCGCATATATGACCTAACTACTCCCAATCATAATCACGATTGTAAAGTAGGCCCGTGCCCTGCAATAGGACGTATATGGGCTAATACAGATAAATAAAGTAAAAAAAATCAAAGAATTTAGCTATGTTGAGATACAACACGGCTCTTAGCTCTAGATTAATACCTAGTTTGTAGCGATACTATCTCGGCCAACAGCTGTTCAGCAGCCAATAATAAATTGTGTATTGTCTTTGGAACTAGAAATTACACGTAATTCGAATTCGAAAATGTAATGGGTACATATTTAAACATTCCTTATTGATTGAAAGATTACGTTTATTCATGATATTTTTTTTGGTCCTCTTGGTACTTTGAGTAATCAGGAAAGGACGACCGAAAATATGACGGCACTATACTTATTCTCCATTGCAGTAATGCGAAAGAAATGGAGAGATGACTACACTCACAATTTAATACTTAGGGAATTCGTAGGTTCATCAAATTAGGTTAAGTTGAAATATTGACTTCGTATAAAAATACATAAATAAAAACATAGGAGTAGAGTACCTTACTTTAACAGAAGGTTCGATGCAAGATGTCGACGAGTTTGAAGTCATTGGAGCGCGTGATTTGAGCAGGTGGCAAGCGAGGCCCGGCCTTTCCGGACCCACGGAACCGGTATAAAGTTAAAAAAATCTTTCACTATTGCATAATGTGCCTTGCGGATAGATATTAAAATAATACCGCCCTGCTCGCTTCGGTTGCATCTTTAGAATTACCGTGACTGACTGTTTGTGCAGCTTTCCCGAGAATAATTCGGTTCGATTTCTCTTATCATATTTTTAAACAATATTTTAGTATTCTTTAAAATTCACTTGTTTGTCTATAGCTGCTAATATATGCTCTACTGATGGACACGGATCTCCTTTAACAGTTAATTTCTAACAATTTCAACTGTCACAACCATCGCATCTCAGTAAGTGACAATTAATTCCTCCTGTATATCCATAACTACAGTCCTATAACACCTAGCACCTAGACAAGTGTCTATGAACCTCATTCAAATTTATCTCAACGGGAGTATTACAACCAAAAATTGTTGGTTATCTTCATCAACATAAGGTTCCACGGAGGTTTCCAAAGAATTTTGCTTTTTGCTTCATTTCAACGTATTTCAAATTTCTATTTAAAATTGATACAATACTCCGGTAATTTCGAATTACGAGCGCATCACTAGTGCCCGGAGCGACGAGTGCAGTGTCTTGGTCGCACGGTGACCGCTGACCTCTCGAGTCTCGAGTCTCGACCAGCTGCCACGCTCACCTTGGTCACATGTATTATTAATCAAACTAAATGCGAGATCAACGCTTACATTCTAGGTTATAGTACCTCTACACTTCAATATGTGTGTGTCGTTCGGATATTTAAATTTTTACGCAACATCTGTAGTGAGCTGATTAAGGCTTAGAATCTTAGCGTCGCATGGATATATTGATAAGTGTACGTATTTTTTGTTTCACTTAGCTTAGTGCCACTTCTATAACCAACCATAATGTTAATAATTAAAATTGCTGTCTAATTAGTGGAGGTGACTAGTGCGGTACAAATCCATGAGGTACATAGTCAAATCTGAAGAGTGTTCCTTTTTCTATGGCAAGTGTCACTCACCAATAAAATAAAAAAGGCATTAAAATCTTCAAATAAAATGTGATTTATGTTGTTTAACATTCCATGTTGGCTCATATTCCACCAACCGCTTGAATTTTGTTGCTAAATATTTAAATGTCAAACTCACTTACATATTGTGAGAAGTATAATTTTATTTCCATATAATTTTATGTTGATAATGTATTCTACACGGCGGACGTACGTAATCCGACATTTTTATTTGCCGTGAAATGAATAATGCAGCTATCTACAAATAATTGTGACAATTGGTAGAAACGTCAAAGCGTCCATTGCATTTGGACCGGTATAACGCCACTAATTTAACCCCGACTCAACCGATGACTGATCACTGTTCCGTGGAATTCATCCGAAGCGTTATTTGCCGGAATTGATTAGAAGCCGTGGTCGATGTAGCGTGAAAATATTGTTCGGTTTAAACAAATTGCGTACTGCAGGGAGGACACGATTCTCAAGTCTTGCTATACAATTTGTGTGAGCTATTTGGTCTAACTTATTTTATATGGGTTGCCCAGATCTAGATTTTGTGCTCAGCACGCTAATAGGGCTTCCCTTTATTACATCTTATACATTTAGCTTGTGTGGGTGCCATTCAGTACGTCTGCTCGATCTTTCGGGGACCTTGAGTTTTGTCGTACTTTTTGAAAATGTCGGATAGCCACTGGCGGCTCGTTACCCTTGGTTAGTGCTATACAATATCTTCCACAAACCATATTGTAATATTTGATTTTGGTGCAATCTGTGCGCATTACACCTGAATCTAGATCGGTGTTGTGACGACCGCGCCGCCGCATGATTCACGGCTAACGGACCGCCCTTGTTGCGAGCCGCTAATTACATCACACACACAAACACGCACAGACGCAAACACACACAGGGTGCAACACATACCGTCAACATATCATTATATGCTAATGAACTCTACCGTTTTTGTCACACATACGCCAAATCACGAATTGTGTCAGACCCGATGAATTTGCTATAGATTTGCATAATAAAAAGAAACCTAAAACATGCTCATTATTCAGCACGAAGATCGTATGATATTAAATGTATCAACAGACAACATACAATTATCACGAACACCAATATTGCGATTCGGTACGTAAAACAAAAAATATTACTACACTGTCTCGCGAGGATTTCAAAACGTGTGTAACGTATATGCGTGATACGATTATTTCACTGCACGTTTTTTAGAATATCAAAAAACTGATCCAGTACCTCGGTTATCAATATGTTTTCAAATATCATTATGTAACCTACTGACTCCCGTGCATAATAAATCATCGTATCAATGTTTGTTTACTCTGGCGACATGATCTAACAGCATAATAACTAAGAAACAAGTTAGATACAATTATTAGTATAGGTATAAATTAATCTCTGAATCGATAGATAGAGGAACCATGAGTGCCACCCATATTGCGAAAAGCTTAGTTATGTTCCATGTGGTGGATAATGGAAATATACCGGGTATCTCAAGACTGCTACCGAAAACAAAGCCGGGTGGTAGTTTTAGTGGCTACAAACACAATGCAATTAAAAAATTCGCCTAGAAACGCGACAATTTTTTTTTATGATTTTTTAAATATCGTCATTTTTGGGTGGTAAATCCATAGTTTTTGCTAAAATAATAATTTAAACTCTTTTATACCTTAGAGTATTTATAAATAAAAGGGTATATACTATTATTTTAGGAAAAAATGTATTTACCACCCAAATATGGCCATAGGAAAAAAAAAAAACAAAAAAAAAATTGTCGCTTTTTTTTGCAACTTTTTCTGTTGCATTGTGTCTGAAGTCGCTTAAACTACCACCCGGCTTCGTTTTCGGTAGCAGTCTTGATATACCCTGTATGTATACAAATTTCTAACTGAAAATGATACTTGCAGTTTTGTCTCCCTAAAGTGATCGCAGTTGCCAGATGTATTCAAATAAAATACCTTCTTACACTAATAGTCAAATCAATGACTTTTTACTTTGGTCCCAATTTGCCCTTACGTCCAACAGCGGGATATTTTATGCAATAGTATATAATCCCATTAGTTAAAATTGAAAGGGCAGGTGAACTGATAAGACAGGCGTTATCACGCAGATTTGGCTACAATCTGTTGACTCGGCGTCACATGGACTGATACGCGCTCTTACCACTTATCAGCCGCATACATTGCCGACATTGGACTCCGTTAATGACATGTGTTGTAAAGTATATTTGGATAATACATTTTCATTGAAGAATTTGCGTTTTTATTGACCCCATGTAACGTGTAACGAGTAAAGCCTTCAGTATATAATCACATAAATACATACTTGTGGCGAAACGTCCAATAAGACGATCCCCTTCAACGTCCCCTTTGTAACTTATAAGTCGTATATACATACATTACGTACTAAAATATTACTACAACCTAGGATTGTTAATTTAGATTAGACTATTACATAACTTCATTAGACTAATCGCCCATATGATGAGTTTTAAATATGCATGTCCGGAAATCGAGTCACTAATAAAAAAAAATATGATTTATGGCATTTCAAAAATAGAAATTAATTTGATGATGCTTATATAAGTTTCGCCAAGATTGACCGAGAATATTTTTTCTTCAATATTAATAATATAATAATCACTCGCCTAATATACTCTACAACAAAATATAGAAATAGGCAAATATATAAAAAAATATATTGACACATAATATTTTATGTTTAAATAGTATAACAGGTGTCGCTGCAATGTTATGCGTGCACAGGGTAGAGGAAGTCATACATGTAGTTTCACTACACATCACTAACACCATGTTACACACTAACCTACGAAATATCGCCGTGTCCACTACGGTTTATCACACACTCAAAACGAGGATATTTTTAAAAAACAAAACGAAGCCCGCCCGTCTCATCTGAAATTAATGTAATGGAGCTTAAAGTAGTAGAACTGCGAATGATAATTGTGATGAAGCATTTCCATAATATGTCGGTTTCACAGAATTCAATATTCGTTTGTTCTGTAGTTAGTGCAATTGTAACGACTACCTAGACCAGTAGTTCTTAACCGGTGGTCCAAGGATCACTGATGGTCCCTGGAAGCATATTTATTTATGTAAAGATAGAAAAACTCATTACTTATTTACATTTCGTTATTGTGTTAACATGCAATCGAACCAGTCAACTAATTGGGTGGTCAGTGGTCATAAGCAAAAGGCTAACAACCACAGATCTAGACTTTGGAGTAAAGATGGATTTTTAGTATTTGTACCTCAATGCATTTATTGCAAGGTTCAGTATAGTGGATCCCTTCAAAAACATCCTGTAAAAAAATTCCAAGTCTCGCAGCTCAGGTTTTCTACCGCAAAAAGTTGTGAGATGCATGTAATACCAAGTCGATTAATTTATTTAGTCCTTAAGGGACCTTCTATATAAAGTTATTACGTTAGATATTACCATATCAATATTAAAAATTCTTTACGTTTTAAATAAATAGATCGACTTGGCCAGCAGCATTATGTATAAATTGTACGATACATTATGTTTTCATGCGATGGCCAAGTCGATCCATTTATTTAAAACGTAAAGAATTTTTAAATATTGATATAACTAACGTAATAACTTTATATAGAAGGTCCCTTAAGGACTAAATAAATTAATCGACTTGGTATTACATGCATCTCACAACTTTTTGCGGTAGAAAACCTGAGCTGCGAGACTTGGAATTTTTTTACAGGATGTTTTTGATGGGTTCTCACGTCTTTTTGTAGAGTCCTACTTTTTTCCTTTTCGGTACTTCTTACTTCTAGAATATCACTAACGATTTTTCTTAAAGCCTCTGTCTTATGAATTTTTCTTATTTTTGTAGGTATCAATTTATCACAAATATAGCGGATTTGATTATTAATGTTCTTTCTTGTATGGTAATTGATATTTTCGAGTTATTTAATCTATTTATTTGCAAGTTTTTCTTGGTCATGTTTTTCTAGAGGAATGTTGTACAGTTTCATGGGCTGAATACACTATTTCCCTCTCTATATCCCCCCCTGTTATGCCTCATGTATATAGATATCTATCTACAACTTTATTCCATTATATACGGGTACAATGGTTCATTAACTGCAAATGTAACGTTGTAATCCTATACATTTATATGGGATTACAAAGTTATTCACGCAGTTGGTCTATCTAGAAAACTAGACACAAATTATGAAATGTTTGAATTTTCCCTTACTTTAGACACTAAACACTAATTATATTCTAAATTTGAAAGTTCTATGTCTGCTAGAAGTGCCTTAGACTTTTGATGATCGGTCAGTCAGTCAGTGAGTGACAAAATTAAGAAAGTTTGACATGCTACAATTCTTAAACTACTGGTTCAAATTGAATGAAATTTTAAATATACCGTGTTTACACAATGCCTGCTTAGTAACTGAAAATCAGGCTTCATGCTTTAGCCACAACGAAGTTATAGGGGGTTGAAAATGGTCTGAATTGCTTCGAGAAAAGGATGTTACGGCCTATAGCTCGACTTGGAGGGGGCTCGGCCGCGCCCCCAGATAGTCACGTCGCCTCAACAATTAAAAGTACGTCCTCCAAGAAATAACACTATTCAGACAAAATTAAATACTTACATAACCAGAGAACCGAAGTTAAATCCAGTTATAGGGTCATTTCGATAATACAAGGTCAATAGCCCTTGCTACAACATTGTAGAATAACGCTGGCATTTAGTTAGGTTCAGTATAACTCGGCAATAAGTTGACTGGCAACATTACCGCCGCGGTCAAACTGTTTCCTGTAATGACTCACCGTTTGTGTTGTGATTAATCATGTGCTTAGAGTTAACTATAGCCACGCTGCCAAGCAAACGCTTTAGCATTTTATTGGAAATAATTAAATGGAGACTGTTTTAGTGATTTATTTAACTGCCACAATTAAAGAAAAGAAAGAAATTTTCGTCTTCTTTTGCCGGTCTTGTGTCAGTCTCATCCAAGTTTTATGGATGTCCATTAATGTAGCAGTTGGTCTGAAAACCTCTTTCTTAGCCTGTAGGGTCTGTACGCTAGAACGGGTTTATTCATATTGTCATCTCACCAAATATCACGTTGGAGGTCCATTACCTCCATTACCCATTCCTTTCAATTTTGAAATGACGGCAACGCATCTAGAATCCTAGTTTGGCAAAGCGATATCCGACATAAAACATAGCTTGTATAACCTACCCAAAATCCTGATGGTCTTTATCACGCCCGCCGATTTCCTGGTCGATGACTTTTTATATTCTGCCGACTTATACATCGCCTCCATGTGACGTCACTTAATAAAAACCAAATGTAGGAAGTAATTATTTCTTTGAACCACAAACTATGCAAAGATTTAATTATGTAAGCGACTTTAATTGTTATGCAAAGAGTGATAGAAAGTATAAAAATAATTTAATTTGTAATCAGTTTATTGTTATTTAAATGAGTATATTCTCGTCAATGTCTATCAATAAGGAAATTCAGGTGCGAATAAAATTTTATGAGGTCTATTAGGAGTTGTATGTTGGCTTCAATGCGCGGATAAAATAATTGGTTAAATAATAAATATGTTAGTTTCGTAACACCGTCTGTCATTTGAATGTTCTTCTCGAGGCTATAAGTGGATTTGGATTAGTGGCTCGTCTTTATCACTTGTCAATAGGTGAAGAACTTTGTCCAAGGCCTTGAGGCGGGCGTGCATAAGTTGAGATAATTGTACGAGAGCAACTGTTGATCTTAGTATTTATTGGTGGGCCATCGCCCCGGTATTGTAGTTACGGGAACATAATTACAACAACAACATAATTACGAAGTGTAGCGACGGCGACAGTGCAACAGAGGCGCTTTCTCGCAAAAAATACGTGCACTCATACACACACAAACACATACAAAGTGAAGTCAATGGCGCATTGTTTACGAATGGCAACAATTCGATTTGTACGCAAACTATATTCAACTAACAAGTAAATATGTAAAATAAAAACAAATGACACTCGGTATGCGCGCCTTCATAGCTTCCCGCATCAAAGTATGTTCTCCGTGGAAAATTAGAAGTTCTTTGTGTTGTTCCTCCCACATGACATGCACAACATAGCGTAATCAATTGAATTAAAATGACCATAATTGCGTTAATGGAATGTATTAATGGACGGGTTCTATGAAACGCCACGCGACCCGATGCGACTCGACGTGTTAATTCAAATCAAACCGCATATTTTTTTAAATCCAGAACCACACTCCGAACACGCGTTCCTTCGTTACGCCAGGTGTTCGAAGTGTGGTTCGTTACATCGGGTCGCACGGCGTTGCAATAGTACATTTCCGCCTTAATACTTAGATATTTTTCAACTTCGAACATGGTTTCTTTATTGCAAGAATAGCGGGATGAGCATCTCTGCGTTCGCCATCCTGAGACATACGATGTTAAGTCTCAATATGTCCAGTAGTTAATCTGGCTACAATTGTCCTTCAAACCGGAACAGTACATTTACTCTGCTGTTTGGCGGGAGAAATAGACACTGCGATGGTACCTGCCCAGGTGGCCCTCACATATGAGAGACCTGCCACCAGTCAAAATATGTATGTTGTATGACGTACATAGAAGCGATTAACGAAAGAAGGCGACAAAAGCGTTACTCGGTAGTGTGCTCAGTAGTTACCTTACCAGCTCTTAGTGCCGTTTTATTTAATTTCATTATCATTTTCAGCCAAGTAAAGATCACTAATGAACAAAGGCGCTTTGTGTTTCCACAAAGACCCGTGCTAATTAAATAATCTATACATATAAATAAAATTGAAGTGTCTGTTTTAAAAGTGAAAATAAAAAAAAATGTCCAACTACATATCGTTATATGCACGATACCTGTGCCGAAAATGATATTTAAAATTTTTTTGTCTGTCTGTCTGTTTGTTCCGGCTAATCTCTGAAATGGCTGGACCAATTTTGACGGGACTTTTTTTGTCAGGTAACTTTTTTTTCGCGGTGAAAATCCCTTTACAGACCATCCCACCCCCGAAGGGGCGAGGGTGTGTCGGACTCACCGGCGCCTTCCGAGCCCAGCGAGAAGTTGTGCCGCCCGTGGATGTGGACGGGCGGCCGCTGGGTCGGGTCCCTACCGTAAACCTACGCGCCGAAATACCGACTAAAAACCCCGCGTCGGCCACCATCAGTGCACTACAGAGACGGCCCCGGGTTACCGTTGAGCGGACGCGCCAGGACCGCCTCTTTGTGCACCGCCGCTTTAGCGACGCGGCTTACGACGCGTGTCGCGTCACGTCTCGGGAGCCGCCAGGGTAGGGACGGCGACCCCATGTGGCCTCTGCGGCGCCGGGTTAGATGTTGTCCCGGCGCCTCCTTCGTCTCCTGTGGTGACGGGCGGGATCGGTCTGCTCCCGATCCCGATCGGCGCCCTCCTTCTGCGACATGACACGTTCGCAGAAGAAGAGCACACATGGCTCGCTGCCGACCATGGCGGCGACCACGGCCGGCAGCGAAAGGTCCCTTACCGACGAACGCGATGAGAGCGCTGCGCTCCTCATCCCAGGCTGGGCACTCCTCCAGCGTGTGCTGGACCGTGTCCTCACGACATTTGCCACAGTGGTGGCACACGGCGGGCTCTTCCGCTCCGGCTATGCGACACAGGTACGCACCGAAGCAGTCGTGCCCGGTGAGCACTTGCGTCAGCCGGTATGTTGGCGCACCGTGGCGCCTGTCCAGCCACTGTTCGAGGACAGGTCGCACTGCCGCGACGGTCCTCGTGCCAGCACTAGGGTTCTCCAGCCTGGAACGCCACTCCTCCACGGCGGTCCTGCGGAGGGAGGCCTACATGGCCTCGACCTCACGGGGGACCAGCCTCTGCCCACGCCCGGGCGCCTCCTCTTGCCTGAAGGAAGCCGACGAAAGGGTTTAGCGTCCAGCACCCAGGGCAGAGTTCCCGCCAATACGCAGGCCGCCTCGTGCAAGACCGTGCGGTAGCCCCTGATTATTCGCTGCGCCACCATGCGCTGCGGACGATGCAGCAGGCGGATGCAACGATCGCCCAGGGATCCGGCCCAAACGGGACACCCGTAGAGGGCCATGGACCGCACGACTCCAGCATAAAGGTTTCGGCAAGGGATGCCAGGACCATCAGTGTTGGGCAACAGGCGCCCCAGTGCGCCCGCCGCCCACACCAGCTTCGGCGACAACTCCTAAAAGTGCGCGCGGAAATCCCGTCGACTGTCGAGGACGAGACCGAGGTATTTCATCCTCGAGCCGACGGGAATCCGCACGCTCTCCACCATGATGTAGGCCCCAGGCGGAGGCCCACACCGAGGACCGTGGAAACACACGGCCTCGGTCTTGTTGAGGGCCACCGTGATGCCCAGTCGCCGAATCTTTGTCAGGTAGCTGATATAACAACGAGTAACGTAGGCTACATTTATTTTAGAAAAATTCTTTTATGTTGCAATGCCCGCGCGCAGCTCACGCGCATGCCACCACTGGGCCGTCACGTCGGGCGCCTCCCACCACTTCTCCCACCAACGAATCAAGATCACATTTACAAAATATTGAATTTTTACCTATAGAATTTTTTTAATAAAGTTAATACAAAAAACTGACAATAAATGTGCAACGGGATTGTACTGCCGCTCGCTAAGAGATGGCGCCACCGTAGAATTAGATTGCGGTATGGTTTCGTTACAAAGGTTGATAATTAAAAAAACTAAATAAACTAATTAACTTTTTTGTTAAATTCCACGCGGACGAAGTCGCGGGCACAGCTAGTTTATCATAAAGTTCACATTATCAAACCCTTGATGACCGTTTCCTATGAAAAGTTATTTCATCTGTGTTTTCCGTATCGTTCTATGCATTTACGTTCACATTTATGTAAGAGTATTCAAAGAGTTAACAGTATGAACAGTATTCATAGCAGTTTGTTCTACGAAACTGGCATTACCCAGTTCTTAACCCATGAATGGAGCGCTGTGTCGGCACAATGACACGTGTTCGCCGAAAAAATGCGTTCTCATGGTGGTGAGAGCTCGCGTGTCGTGCATAATTATAACATTATAATAAACGGCATCAAGCTGAAACAATACGCCCGCCACGCATTTATTACTTATTGTTTATTTATACTTACACATAAGACAGTGTATTCGGAAGTCCATTGTCAATTTCGCGGTTTTGTACAAGCAATGAATTAATTGTTGAAGAATTTTAACTTTTTCGTTTTGGACTGGTTATTATTTGTAATGGTTTGCAAATTGAAAGTTTACGTATACGTAACGCAATATACATTAATAAAGAAGTGAGAATTATCAAAATAAAACCAAAATAATAATTAGCATCTTGCACATAAGAATTAGATGGTAAAAATGACCAATTCCAAAATATTAAAGTGTAAATGTACTGTTGTGTTTTTGTCTAATTGTAGCCAGAGTAACTACTGGACATCTTGAGACTTTACATCTTATGTCTCAGTACGGGGAGGAAGTGGAATACAGGGCATTGCTTTGTAATTTAAGGTGTTGTTTGTGTTTGCTACTGTTCATGAGCGGTCGTATCGCAAACCATCAGGCGAACGGCATGCTCGCCTCGCCATTTTAAGGAATAAAATGAAATCTGCTGAGTATTACGTGGACTATGAAGAGGTGTAGTAACATTATCCTAATCCGATAAATCTGTATTTTTATAACCGGCTGACGTAACACGCTTGTCTGTTAGATGTTACCGAACAGCGAAGCCACACGATGCGACGCGACGCCTACGTTAAAATGTACATCTTACTGTAAATGTCGAGCAAGATATTTATATTTTATAAGAACATAGGGTTGTATACAAATAACAAGAGATGGCTTCTTCCAACAGGTCGCTATTATACCGCTCAATAGGCAATTCTGTCACTAGCCAGTTTTGTAATTGACAGAGCCACTGTAACTGTAATATGTTAGTTACATTCATTATTGGTAAATATAGAAAGAAATTCTGTTTTTATACCGGCACGGCTAAGTAACTACAATATAGCTATTGACAAAGCTATAAATGTTAATGTTTGTAATACAAAACACGTGAATACAAGTCACTACTCTATTTAAAATAGCTTAATAATGCTTAGCGAATGAATTCGGATTGCAAAATCACTGGCCAGCGCGGCGCACTGACGAATACTTTTACAATGGAACGGCCGTTTTCATCTAAATTAATTTACTAAATAATAACGACTTCATAAACGTGTGGAATTCCTTGACTTTCGAAATAACATCGTCATCATCTGCCATAAAAGTTAATCGCTTGAGCAAACCAACAAATAATGACGCTGGCTTTAAATGCTACAGAAAACCCTACTCCTAGGTCGTATTATATTGTGATGTTTCAAATTCAGGATGGGAACAGGCTAAGTTTGATGGCAACAATCCAGCACTCGTAAATACCTCTGAGTGGTCGTTTTTATCGGTATTTGCAATACAACAGTGATGAGTTGTTAATCCACTGTAAAACTTAGAAGCTACATACATAAAAATCCCGCTATTAAGACAAGTCGTTGACCAACCTCGTTGTGTCCAACAGAATTCAGTCTACTTCATCAATCCTTCATTAGCATTGTCATTAACAGATGTATGAACGCCCAGTTAAATGAGATCACCTAGCGATATTAGACTGGAGCAATAAAAGCATATGTTTCATGTAACATTGTGACTAACCTGGACGTGATCAGAAAAGTGAATCCAATAAGATACGATCGGTTGAACCCGCAGGGCGCAGAAGAAATGCATGTTGGTCGGAGGCGCTATCAGCGAGGCCTACGCGGCTTTCATATTTGTTTATCGATATGGAATCGACGGCGTCGCAAAAACCCCGCACGTGCGCGGTGAAATCGGACTACCAGCACCGACCACACATATCCTCAATACATGCTGTATTGTTGGTTATGTACCTTGGTGATGTATAGGATCCCATCTAGGTGCAAAGACGATTCAATCGAATTGCATCTGTTAATTGATAGATCCCTGTAACCTACGTCAACGTCGCGTCGTGTTTTTCGTTTGTCGTCGTCTACGTCGTGTTTTTCAGATGGCCTTGTTCCGAACCGGAATTTGTGTCTACTATTACAGTTGGTCTTTTGGTACAAAATAAGTATAATGAGATTGTAGGGCCGCCAATATTACATACAAAATTAATTTTTGAATTACATAAATTGAATATGAGAAACACTTTGTACAAAACTATAATTTAATTTGCCTGAAATCTTCAAAGTTTATGATAATGATATGATTAATGTAAGTTTGCAATAAAACGAGGGATTCAAAATGATAACGCGAATAGTTTCGTAATCCTAATTCTTCTATCGACGCTGACGCTAAACGATAGTTATTATTTCGTAGGAAAATGAATCGCTTGATATACATACTGGCTTCAAATTACGGATTAAAATTGTTTCGGAGATTATTATATATTTGGCAATATATCATTGTCGATTTTTGGACAGCTGTAGATAATAATATTAAATATTTGTTTTTAAAGAGATTCGTTACTTAAATAATATTAATAAGATCATTTCGCTTCCCGCCACAAGACCGATTTTTAAATAATATGGCCACATTAACGTGTCACCTTCACCCATTTTGATGGTTATTCGTATCAGTAGATTACTTAATGTGATTGCTTCATTCTCTGAAGAAGAGTAAGGCCACTGTTCTAATACGATATATATGTGTCGAATTCAAAACTAGAATTTAAAATACTTTTGCACCATTTTTTTATATGGCAAACATATATGGAACATTTTCGGTAACAAAGAGAAAGCTTGGTATTTAATTAAAGTGAGCGCGCTTCCTGCCTTACTCATCCCTATGTTACGGCAGTCGCCAGTCGAATCCAAAGGATATGACAATCCGCTTAGCAATTGCGTCACCGTTTTACTGCCAGCGGTGATCGAGAATGTACGGACACGCACTCACTGACGCGTAAAACGCTCAGAATAAACGCTCTTAACACTTATCAATGATAAGTAGCAATAGACCGTGAAAGTAAATTATAATCCGTGGGTTGATATGAACATTTTCTCCTATTATTTTGTATCGATCTCAATTTTTGATTTTACCACTAGTCGCTAGTCCAACGTCGATGTTTCCAAAAAAAAGTTCTGTAGTATAAATTCCGCCCTTTGACTTAAAGGTTGCTTAAAGTAGATTAATGGTGCGGCAAAATTGACTGTTAGTTCTGTAAAAATTAGAAGTAACTTTTGTTTCGTATTAATATCTTGTCAAAACATATCACTTTGGCTTCAAGCATTAAAGCGGTAAAGCGGCTTAGCTGAACGCAGATAGAGACACCTGTCGCGGGTCGTTAGCGAACAATAAAAACACAAATTGTTTTAACCCCGTTAAAGTTTATATACGAGTAATGAAATGAAATGAAACCTTCATCTGGGCCCGTAAGTAGCGTCATGAGTTAAGATGTTACCTTTATCCGCTAACATGCTCTGCCCTTCCTATATACCGTAGGGACTAGGTCTATCGCCAATGAATACACTATCAGCTATCTCACCGATATTGCAACTATCAAAAGGTGCTGAACAAGCACCTGACTTAATCAGGAATATGTATTTACCTTCAATCCTGTTTCATTAATAAATATAAAAGTAACAAGAGCACCGTGTTTTTTTTCCGTCGCCACTCATTGTGCCCGCGGTCTTATTCATACAGCGTGGATAAAGGCCGGGTATTTTGGCGAACACTATCGCCAATGTCGATAGTGTTGTAAATGTGTTGTATATGTTATCGCTCTCGGCGTATCTCGCAGATGATATCGTTTCATGTGAGTAACCACTGCCACGTTCTTGCAACGACAATGTCGTGCTGTGTACACATTTTGGTAATAATGGCTAAGAGAGAATTGATGGTGCGGTCTCCATACCGTAAAAAATGCTTGCTTTCGTTATGAGTACCGGATGTTTTTACACATCTATCTACTATTCACTATTGGGTATATTTTACCAACAGTTAACTGGACCTGCATCAAAACATCACATGGTTGAGCGTATGTAGCAAGAGTTGCGGATACAAGACGTTCCAAGAAACATTTACACGTTTATCAAAAGTGGCTGATGGAATGTTTGCCCTAGCAGGAAATCTGCAATCCACCATAAACGTAAAACTAGTAGGATATCTGCACTTTATGGTTTAACTACTATGTTTAAATAACGCAATAGTATTGGCATGTCAGCATGAGGTACGAGTATTATACTAGAGCGGACATCGGGTACAATATCTCTAAATATTATGATGGGTTCCTGCGTGAGCGAAGATGATGTTACAGCCCAGACGTGACAAAGAGAGAAATTCAAGGAGTGGTACGGTACCGTTCATTTTTTTTGCTAACATTTTGTTTGCGCTGTCCCCTCTAGTATATCTCAATGCATACCAGGTCGCAATTATGAGTGCGTCACGACTGCATGGAACGGGTGTTGAAACTATGAGTATAAACTAATAATAGTATAAATGCACTTAAGAATCACGTAATCCTGAAGCCACAATAAGATATTACGCTTGTTTCTTAGGCATCAGAAACTAACAGTTGTTTCTGTCCTACAAGTCTCATATCTAAAACTTACAGATCACATTGGATCACATGAATATTTTATCTCTTGTCTTACAGTCTCCTTCAATTCGACACCACAGAGGCTGTCAAAATAGTCCTTATTTAGTTTAGTTCTCGACACTTGCGAAGACGAAGCCACTACTTAAACGTATGTATAAATAATGCGTATTGAATCGGTGTAAGCAACTAGCCGTGGTCGTCGCGCGAAACTGGTTTGGAGTAATGTCGAAAAAACCGCGTGTCGGAGGCTCGGTGCAACGTCAGGTTCTCGTAAAGGTGACTTGCACCGCGCCCGCGACGCATTCCCGCGCTCGGCGCCAACCACCGCGTTTTTTGGAGAGCACGGCTCATTACCAGCATCCTTGTTTGTACTGATGTTATCATACTTTGTTTTTTCCTACAGTTACTCTTTATGAGACTGCATCCGCTTTGTCTTATCGCAATTTGCTGCATGCACTGCAATGATCGAATTATAATATTATTTTGGAGACGTCAGTTGGAATTACTGATTTGTAACGAAAATTCAGTTGTAAAAGTACAAGAAATATGAGAGAAAAATCGGTTGTTAAAATACTTGTCCAGCCGGAGCGTTATCGCGTAATATCGTGTCCTTGGCGGCGGCTCGAGATCATATCGCGGTAATCACATTTGACGTAATATTGCACACTTCAAACACGGGAAATGCACAAAAACACGATAAAAACACAAATGGCTTCTATGGAAGCTTCTGTTGTAGATTGGTGAATGAAACAAAATATCCTTTAACGCTCATTTATACGTTAACATCTTTAATCCCGGGAAGTTGTGAAGTTTATTAACTAAGTCAATTAAATATGATAGAGTAGCTGTAGCTACTAGCTGGACAAAATCCGTAACGAGCACATCCGTGGCGGTCTTGGTGTCCGCGATGTGGCTGATAAACTCCAGGAATCCCGCTTGAGATGGTATGGTCAGGTCCTGAGGAAACCGCAGGAGTACGTCGGTAATGTGTGCCTGAGCCTCAATATTCCCGGACCTCGACCGCGGGGTAGACCCAAGAAGCGCTGGCTCGATGTCGTCAAGGAAGATATGAGGGTCAATGGCCTTACTATTGAGGATGCCGAAGATCGGGCGAAATGGAGGAGAATTTTCCGGAAGGCGGACCCTGGCACCGGCCGGAATAACGCCAGGTAGAAGAAGAAGAAGAGTAGCTGTAGCTGTATCTAAACGTTACCTAATAACCTACACTGATGATATCATTACAGCCCCTGCCAATCCAACCGCAAGATTTGAACAAGCGCACTGTTGTTAATTCAAACTCGACGTATCTCGTTGGCGAGTGGATTACAATTTTTTCGTCTTCGTCTGATTATCTGGTGTGATAGCGTGGTGTAATGTACTGGGCAGTGACTGCTGAGGCGGAGAGGCGCGGCTTTGAACCCGCTGATGTGATCTCGGTTCAATTATTTCTCGCTTGGTTCGATTGTATCGCGATCGCTATTTGTTGTGCGGCCGCGGAGGGAGCCAGTTTTGCACACTTTTTTTGGATTTTTTTGCGAGTCGGTGACAAGTTTCTCGTTTCGTTTGTGCTTGCTTCTCAAATAATTGTATACTTTTTAAAATGTATTTTTTTTATTTGGTTTTTACTTTGGCATAGGATAGTAACCATACATTAAAGATTATGTGCCAGACTCAGCAATTATGCCACCCGATTCAAAATGGAATGTAAAACAGAACTAACACAGTGTAGGATTTAGTACGGGCCTTCTGAAATTATATCCCGTCACGAAGCAATATGCTCGCCTACTGTGCGTGGCACTCACAGAAATACATCAAGAATGGCACTGGTTTCACCATAGGGTTTCAATTTAACAATCCAGGCAAGACATTATGTAAGAAGCAGAGGCTAATGTAATATTTTAGCTAGTAGTTTGAAGAGGGAAACAAAATGCGATATACCACGGGTCCAGTTAGTTGCATGAGAATCAAACTGGTAGTCGCCTACTAGGCCACCGATCTTTCACCGCTAGCAAATCCACATCGAATGGTCAAAAATGTTGGAGGATATAATGTTTCATAACATATTTGGTAGTGAAGTGCCTCGGCATCGGCACCATAATTACGCGTATTGTTAGCACATGATGGCGACGTCGACATCACCGTTCCGCACTGATTACCCGTGTCAGGCATGTGGACCCGCGCTTCTCGCAAAAACTATGTTCAATAGATTTGCTACTATAGCGTGGCTTCCACCTTCAATATTTTATAAGTATCGTTGCATGATGGTTAAAGCTTTTATTAAGACCTATGGTAACAATTAAATTACGAGAAAATAAGGATTTCAATGTATGCAACATTGAAAATCTGCTATTTATACGATGGGGACCTAAGAATTGAATTTACCCATCACACTCAACTAAAGTTTCAAATGAGGTGCGTTAGGGTAGCACCATAATGCCTCCTCTACACGTCAACAGATGCATCTGCCGAAGTCGTCTTCGGATGGGTGTTGCGATCGTCAAGTGGAACTATTATTATTTTATTCCATTCTTGTATTACGGTGTTACCCCAACGCACCTTAACTAATACATTTCACTAATGACGATCAAAATGTTTGAATGTGGCTATTCCAACACTTGTACACGTGCAATATTCCTCTGAACGAGTTGTTCTAATGGACACATCAGCACGGACATCAGTGTCAATGCTATTTGGATATATTATTATATTATAACGTGACATACAAATTACTATACATTCAAACCACGTGCTTGATAATATTTAAAAACTTTTACATAATGAGATAATCTCCTTGCATATAGTATGTTGTCTTATTTCATGACGCATTTAATATTCGCAATAGGACAATGGCACGTTCAAACGTTTCGTAATGAGCGTGAAATTTTAAATTATCTTTGTTTATACTGTAATCTCCAAATATTATGTGTTCATGCACGTTGCCTAATTTTTGGCAAATGTTTACATGAACGTGAGTTTATTTTGGCATTTTGGAAATAAACTTATGCGGCATGGCGTGACAAGACTCTAGACAAGATGTATAAGAATAAACGTGATTCTCAAAGCCGAATTCACACACAGAAATAAGTCCGGCGAATGTAGGTGTCATGTATCTGTGTGATAGATTATATACCTCCTAATACCATAAACTCCTCACTAGTATGCTAAACTTAGTATGATTTCGGAGCACAGAACACTATTTCATTGTGAGTTCAAGAATAACTTTAAACACTAAAAAATTGTGTTTGATTTTTGTAGATACCAGTTCGAGAATATTTTTTGAACTGCATCAAATTGTCATAGTTATTGTAACCTCTGTGAGGCTGCCTTGACCGGTGTCGACACTCGGGGACAATGTGTGCATATTTCACATTATTGCAAACATGTTCAATTTCACAATCACATTTTATTATACTTATTTGTTTATTTGGCCATCAAAAAAGAACTTGATTTTTCTGTTTAAAAAATTATAAAGTGTCGTTATTTATCTCTTCTTATATGCCAGAATTAGTAAAACACCAACCATCCAATAGTGTAGACCATAGAATAATGTCAGGAAAAAATACCAAAATAACATTAAGCAAAAAATGACACCAAACTCAGTCACTTGACTATTGTAGCGACGCGAAGAAGTGATAATTGACCAGAGACATGCGACTGCGATATGCAACTATAATAGCAATTAAAAACAAGACGAGCCGACGTCGAGTCTTGTTTGCACCACACTACTAACTCCATTCTCACGACAGAAAGACAGCTCTCTTTATCCCCTTTCCCCAAGGAGTTACTATGCCAGTTAGAGTCCGCCCAGATTATTTCTGACCTTAAATATGTGCCTCAGCGAAGCCGTACACAAATTCAAATCTAGATCGTACTTCCTATTTCACTAAAAAACCCAGACGTTTTTACCAAAATTCCACTTTATTGTGTTGCGCCGCGTCGATGGACTTTGATTGTGGGATAATTAACTATTTTTAATAATATAACATACGCAACGCATAATTATTTTAATTTATAAATGACTTACACAAGCCTACAATATTTTGAATAATTGAGGACAATTACAGTTTCTAATAGAAAATAATATTCCTCACAAATTGTCATATATTATATATAGAGATTGTAATGTTATTATTTTACAATAAGTTTCAACAGAATCAAATAATAAATATTTTATTAATTTATATCATTTTAAAATATATCTTACTTTTCCTTCATTACCTTATAAAACCATAATGATCACATCAAATATTTTATATTAATATGTAGATTGTAGACATAGCCCTTGACGAAATAAAATACCCAATTAAAAGGGAAATTTGACTACCTTAACTACGCCCGAATACTGGAACGCCATTTAAATAATAAGTTGCTCTTAACAGCGCACGGCCTACTTAGCCAGTAAATTTAAGCGGGATTAACGTAGTTAAGCGTAACTTATATTTAAGTTGCGTTCCAGTATTTGGGCGCTACCCAATCAATAAGGAGACAGTAAAAAGCGCAAGGCGAATATATCACTAGCAATCCCGCCTTTAATTACCTCGCTCCTATTCAAGAGTATTGAAAGGATCCGGAAGCAATCTCGGGCTCCATTGAAATGCATTGGACGTGCTGAGGCCGCGGTGTGAGACTCTCGAGCGCCTACAATGCGCTGCCCGGCTGCTGATTGCTTCCTACTCGCGAACAATGCACTACTAATGTCTATTTTATATCAATTACACAAGCTGATAACGACCTGTTCAATTAAATTTCAATGTTAATAACAAGCTTTTAGTTATCTGATAGTCGTCGCTGCGACTAGGCTTTCTACACTCAAGTTGCTAGTTCCCACACCGATAAATATATTTATTTTATTTCAAACAACTATTCATTTTAGTGATTGCTTAATTTCTTTGCGGGTTTAAGATAGCGAAGATAAAAGGCTTGGTGAGCTTTTGTCCTCGGGATCATTAAAATTTATGCATTGTCAATTTAGTTGAAACTGTTTTATGGCGAGTGTAATGGCAGGGTAGTCTACTGTCTGTGTTCACGTAATTGCACCTCATTCTAGGATCATCTATTGTGCATCCTGTTTTTGAACCACAGCATAATTGCATGAAATAATGAAAGAACCGATTTTCTCAACCCATTCGAGAATGTAGTGAAAAGTGTAGCGCCTTGAATGGGTCACTATGCTAAAACTCTCCCATATTGCTTTTTCTTCGAAAATGTTACCAAATAGATGTGTGAAATATATAAAAATGGTATAGTTTAGTGTGATTGGATATGGTTTGTGTCAACATCGTGCGCCGGCTGTTACACGGTGCCGTGAGATGTGGCGATGCAACCACAACTCCGCACCGCATGTTACCACTACAACTTGATTGCTTTTTTAAACCGACTTCAAAAAAAGGAGGAGGTTCTCAATTCGACTGTATGTTGCTTTTTTTTTTATGTTTGTTACCTCGTTTCTCTGTACTGTGTGAACCGATTTCGATCATTTTTTCTTTGATTGAAAGCTGGTGCTTGTTGTTTGGTCCCATAAAAATATGGTGAAGATCTGATGAATATCTTCGGACCTGGAGAGGGGAACTCCTTAAAATTAAGGAGAATTGCAATGGTTCTTTTTGCATTACGTTCATTAGAAAAGTTAAGATACAGTGAGAGAGGGAAAAAGGGGTGGGGGTGAGGGGGGGTGGGTGATAAAATTAAAATACACGTAAATTCTAATATCTTCGGCAGCTTTTAAGCGATTTTAGTGATTTCTTTTTCATTGGAAAAAACGTATTGACAGGTTGATCCCAGGAACACAACATTAAGATCTTATTATCATGTTCGGACCTGGAGAGTAGAACTCCTCATTTAATAGGATTTCAACGGTTATTTTTGCATTGAGTTCAGTATAAAGGCTAGGCTACAGTGGTTGAGGGAAAAAGGGGTAGGCGCGAAGGAAGGGGGGGGGGAGAAAAAATAATAAACATGTGAATATTCCAATTTCTTTGGCAGCTTTTAGCCGATTTTAGCGATTTTATTGTCATCGGAAAGAACATATTCCTTGTGGAGACCAAATCTTTTTCATTTAAATGCCTATCAACACTAAAAAGATAAAAATAACTAAAATTTTTAATAAAAAAAAAAAAACCGACTTCAAAACAAAAATCCACTAACAACCAAAAATAAATAAAATAATAACTACCACTCCAAAGCAAAAAAATAATATTTATTTCATGGAGCTCGTGCATGTTGATTAATTTGCTTAATGACTTGACTAGCCAACAAATCAAAATATATGCGTAACATATTGAAGGCGGGTCGCCCAGTACCAAACATATAGATATTTAAATTAATATAAGGCATAGGTCCTATATGTTTGGTACTGGGCGGCCCGCCTTCAATATGTTACGCATATATTTTGATTTGTTGGCTAGTCAAGTCATTAAGCAAATTAATCAACATGCACGAGCTCCATGAAATACATATTATTTTTTGCTTTGGAGTGGTAGTTATTATTTTATTTATTTTGTCTCGTTGGATTTATTCGAACGCAAGATCAATAACCAATAACCATAACCATATAGACCAATAGAGGCATCCTGTAACGGAAACGGAACAATGAGTTATATCACCAACACTATTTGAATCCTTGCCCTTGCCTTGATTTAAGCTTCCTCCCCCCCCCCCCCCCCCCCCCCCAACCCCACCCCCCTTGACCCATTAAACCGATTGTTTGAACTTTGAACGACCACACTAAAATTTTCGAACCAAAATCTCAATATAATCACTTGTCCGAACTGTATCAGATTTAAAGTGTAACATGAATATGACTCAAGTATAATAAGGGGCATGTTATACAGAGTCATTGTCGCGTAAATATTGAATAAACAGTGGATATTGGGCCGCGAAATGCGATCGCAAACGAGTTATTTAATTACGCGGCTCGTTCGGAATGAATGTTAAATAACTGGCCGGCCGGCAAGGTCGCTCACCGTAAACACCACTGCTCAGTGGATCCACTATCCTCTTATTAGTTACGTACTTTTATTACAAGTTCTACACCTGGTTTGAAATATTTAAAAAATGTGATACTTCGAAATATAAACACAAAATATGTAGAATTTGACCGAGTACCTAAAGATTCACATATTATATGCAATGCCACTAATATAAATGTAATTGATTAGGCGGATAAAAATAAGTTTTCAATATGTCAAATGTAAATATTCGATTATAATTAACCTAACTGCTGATGATTGAAGCGCTGTATCAAATTCATAAACACGTTAGAAAGTATAGCTAGTGTTAATTAATTAATACGCGTGCCGAGAACCTCTCGTTTGTTACGAGTGTCACGGACATCACAGAAAACACAAAAACTAGTGAATCAAATTAGACAATTATGCCTGAAGTCTGATAGAACTGGCGCGACAGACTTTTTATTGCATTTTGTATGTGAAATAAATAAAGCTAGATACACCTACCAGGTGCCTAAACATGCTAATTATTGTCTGACATGCAACACCACGTCTTGTGTCGTACGTAGCAAAAACTATATAAGACCAAATTGTACATTACAAATTTCGGTCTCACAAAGAGACAACATCCAGACCCGAAACAAATATTTGTCGAGTTCACATTTGTCTTGGTGTGGGCAACGACCCCACAGTTTCTCTTTTCGAAACGGGGATTCCGATAATTACTGTAAATTATGAAAGTTATTCAACGAAAATATTACAACACTAAAAATAAATGTAGTTCAAATAAAATTCCAGTGCGTACAGTGGTCTTATAGACGATAACACATGCACGCGTTTATTACAAAATATGAACGTAACATATTCATGTGCAAATGTTAGTAATTTGTCCAATAATGTAACATACTGACCTAATCAGAAGTTATTTATTTATAATGTTTATACAATGTAGTGATGGGATGTAATTCCGAGGCTAAATTATGTTATGTATTGTAATATAAAAATAAATATATTTCGTAATTGTAAGGGGTTGTAAGGTCCCTTACTCTATTCATGTGTTCGAACACGAAATGATTAATAAAACGTCCGTAGTAGCTACTGATTATACACTGATTTGAATGCACTTAACAATGTAATAATAACGAAAATATGATAGGATCTAAATTTGTATTGTTCATTGCTTGCACAGTAATATTTGTCTACTTATACATACATACATAATCGTCACGCCTATATCCCATAGGGGTAGGCAGAGACAATAGACCGCCACTTTGCTCGATCCTGACATACTACTTTCGCTTCATCCACTTTCATCAACGTCTTCATGCATTCTCGTCGGTTCAGGGTACTTTTAACCTGACCCTTGTTGAGGGTATCACCGATTTGGATGGTGTATGTTCGGTGAGGTCAACCCCTACCGACTCTTCCATCCACACTCGCATTATGTATTCGTAATTCTCCTTTCATCCATCCTCTCTACATGACCAAACCATCGTAACATTCCTTTCTCAATTCTCGTCACTACATCCTCTTTCACTCTACAAGTTTCCATCACCACGCTATTTCGCACTCTGTCACACAAGCTTACACCACACATTCCTCGATATTATATTACCAATATATAAATCATAAGTTACATTTCAATTGAATATTAGAATTTTGAAGCGCACGGATCAAGTTGGTTGAGCTGACTGTATAGCGAGCCGACGCGGTAGCGTGAAATTAACGAAGAAATACCTATAGTTGACTTTGCGCGCAAGGTGTAAACGCTCTTAATTCATTATACTATAACAATATATGGTCACCAGCCACAGCTGTTAATAATAATGTCCAATATCAAATACTAGCTGCTTAACCCGGCAGTGGTGCAAGTACACCTCTTTGAAAATATCCTATCTCCTATGTTCACCAGAGACAACGATTTTTTAGTCAGTCCAGTATTTTCAGAGCTTAGTCGATGCAAACAATCAAATAATCTTTCCTCTTTATAATATTAGAATAGAAGTATTGATTAATATGTGGATAACTAGTATTCAAACAGGTTAAAATAAATATGTTACAACTAAGATTAAATTAATTTTGCTCGAGTGTTTAATTCTTACTGTATCAGCCCATATACGTCCCACTGCATGGCACGGGCCTACTCTGCAATCCAAGATACGATTGAGAGTGGTTGATTGTTTTATTTATTTATTTACATTATTTATTTTATTTATTTTTATTGTTTAAGCACAAACAGTGGTAATTACATTATGTTACAATACGGTAGTGCGGAGTTAAATCCAAGTTTAGTTCTTGCCCCCCGTGGATACAACAGATCCAGAGGCCGCCGCGGCAAACGACTAGGGACGCGCAGAGTCACCAACTCTAGGAGTGGTGGACAGTCAACATGGTTTCTTAGAGTTTTATATAAAAATTTCATGTCAAGAAGTTTCCTCCTGTCATTTAAGCTTATCATATTGAAGTTATCACATTAAATTGGTTGTGTCGCCAAATTTATATAAATTAAATTTAAAATATGTATTATATTGGTAACCAGCGTGGTGGACTATATGGCCTAACCACTCTCAATCGTACTCTCGATTGTAGAGGAGGCCCGTGCCCTGCAGTGGGACGTATATGGGCTGATACAGATATTGGTAAATTTAAAATATGCTTTATCTTTTGTCCAGGCCTTCAGTTGAACGGACACATTGATTCGATAGTTTTCTGTTGATAGTGTATATAATTTATAACTTCTTTGGTTTACTATAACTTGTAAGGCTACGTGAGGGTGCAGCGCCGCAGGAGTGTGGAGTGCAATAGTTGTGTAAGCCGGGATCCCGTGTCCGCGGTCAGCGGGTCGGGTGGTGCGCCCGCCGCGTAATCGATCTACACCTGTGTTTCCTGACTCGTGCTTGCACATTTATATTAGCAATACATAGCTTTGCTTTGTGAAGATCACAAAGGGATTTATTAAAATAGCATTTATGACCAAAAAACTTTGGATTTCATCGCTCCTTAGGTAACTCCAGATAAATGTTTGGTCGAAGCAGTGGCGGCGTAAGGTAGGTTGGCACCCGGGGCGGTTTTGTATTGAGCACCCCTACATAAACATAACACCCAATACTAAACAAGCCTACAGCGGATACTCGAGATCGTGCACTTATCAAATCTGACTTTTATCGGAGGAAAGCTATTGTGCTCTTCTTTGGGTGGCACGGAGGCGGCTGGAACTGTATGTTAGTGTCACTGGCCTTCCAGCCTGGCACGTTAGGGATATTTTGGCCGAGCCGGGTCCCTCACAAAACCTCCGCTAGCATACCGACTAAATTCCTTGGATGACCGTCACACGCATTATGGGCGGCCCCAAACATCACAAGGCGAGAAGCGCATGGCCTTAGCGTCCTATAGAAAATCATTACTGGATGTTTTTTTTTAATTCTTGCCCGGCATAATAGCCGCATTGCGCCTGATGGTGAGCGCAAATGCCACCCAGGCAGAGTATCCATTGGCATCGGACGGCAGTCCCATGCCAATAGATACAATTATGCCGGCCTGCTAAGATGCCTTCTCACACTATGGCGGAAAGACCCAGGATTATAGGAAGGAGGGAACACGTGAGACGGCAAACAATTCCACAGCCTGACGGTGCGGCACAAAAAAGAATTTCAGAACCGTTTGGTTCGCGCCGGGATGGTGTGAACCATCAAGCTATGGCTTCGCAAGCCAGCACGCGTGGTTCTGGTTAGGAATGGAGTGGAGGGGATCAAGTTGAATAATTCCTCAGAGCATTCACCGTGATACAGGCGGTAGAACACGCTTAGAGAGGCGACATCCCTCCGGAGTTGTAGCGACTCTAAGTTGCTCGTAACGTCTGCATCATTCACATCCATCCAAGGCATCGAGCAGGTACTGGGCGGATCCATCCCAGAGGTGCGAACAGTACTCCATTCCCGGCCGGACCTGCGCTATATACAAGCGATAAAGCTGACCGGGCGTGAAAAACCGACGCACCCTGTTCAGGACTCCAACCCTGCGTGATGTGGCAGATATTACGCCCTCGATGTGATTCCTTGGATTGAAATCACAGCGGATATCCACACCAAGGATACTCAGGTCATTCCGCACTGAGAGGGGAGCACCCTGAAGAATGGGGAGGGGAGAGAACGGGGATTTTTTGCACGTGAACGCACACACCTGGGTTTTCTTGGCATTGAACTCAACCATATTCCTGAAACCCCATGTAGAAATGAGATCCAAGGTCCGGTTGAGCTCAATGACAACAGCTTCGCGTCCCTCCACAGTGTCGACTCGGCAACCCGGAGGCCCGCAGTGGTATCGCCCATGGACCGTGCTGTCATCTGCATAGCAATGAATGTTGCCAAGCGACAACATGTCATTGATATGCAGAATAAACAAGGCGGGGGACAGCACCGAGCCCTGTGGAACTCCGGCATTTACCGACATGAGCGCCGAAGCGTGTCCGTCGACGACTACACGTATTCTACGCCCGTGCAGAAAGCCGGAAATCCACGAACACAGGTTGCTGGGCAGACCGTATGCCGGATTTCTTCTTTTGAAGGGTGCGACTGTTTCAAAACGCGGCGCCAGTTAAAGATGTTTAGGTCATCTACGTCAAAGATGAGGCCATGCGCCCTGTCGCTCATATCCAAGTTGCTGTAGGTAAGGGCGCACCGCCCCCTGCACAGTATGCCAAGCCCAGCGTAATGTCGCCTCTTATGATGGTTAGGTAATACCGTGGCGAAATTCTCATACTCTACGACAGGGTAGACGCGCCGCAGCGGTTCAGTCATTTATTGCCCGGCAACCCTTTTGTGCAGATGGCAGTGAGCGGGATCGTTCACCTCGCGATCCTGTCTCGTGCTATTCTTCTGCGAGATCACGATCTCGCAGAACGAGAGTTTTGCTTGCCAAGCCTTGCCAATCTCGACCATCGAGGGCATCACGACCGAGAGCGAGAGGTCTACTCTGGCGGCTGCATGAAGTATTCTGCGCTCATCACCCCAGAGTGGGCACTCCGAAAGAGTGTGTTTTTTCACAATGATGGCACACAGCGGAAAGAAACCGTAAAAGGCCATCGATCGCACAACTCCCGCGTACAGCCTCTGGTAAGGGGTGCCAGAATCTTCGAAGTTGAGTTGGTTAGACCAGGACCTCCCGAAGCTGAACCCTTAAGAAATTAAACTTTTTTTACGATTCCCTCAGACCAGCCCCTAATAATAGATTATCAGAAAAACTCTTAATTTTAATTAGAAAAGAAAGAAATGTATTTTACTTTTGGTTAACTGATAATGGGAAGAATGTGCTTGCTTTTCTGAGCAAAGCTTCCCAAAACGGGGCTCCAGTTTGGCTCACTCGACTCGATCGCCCCTGGGACAATGCTGCGACGCCCCAGGGCTTCGTGACGCTTAGTTTGGGAAGCCCTAGGCTAGAGAATGCGTCTGCTGCCTTGACTAGTTTCGATCTTAGGCTCATGGCAGGACATGAACATTCCACCGACTATACAAGACAACTCTAACATACTTCACCAGGAGATGATAGAGACCTCCACGCCATCAACTGTGATGTAGGCCCCTGCAAGTGGCTCCTAGACTCGTGCAAGCGGATAATCTCAAATTTATCCGCTACGAGGCCCAGCTACCAATTTTAGAATTCATTATTTTAGAGAATGAGACATTATATTTAAAATACTTCAAAATATACTATTAGTTTTATACAAATGGCTAGATACAAGGGTTGGTAGTTATTTCTGGATACAGGTAGATATTGTGTGCTTTCTGTGGGTGTCTTTGGCACCCCCTGGTGCTTGGTACCCGGGGCGGACCGCCCCCCCCCCCCCCCCCCCCCTTAACGCCGCCACTGGGTCGAAGTGGATTACGTCAAGACGATAGCGACAAATTAATTCATTAAATTGTCATTACAAACACATTGAAAACGTCGCAAAGGTTAATGCCTACTTTCTAGACTATATGTGATTTCTAGGTATCCAAAAGTTTAAATACGAACATATTCTCGTGTTCGCTACTACTATGAAAATAATTTAAGGACGACCTTTCAGAAATCAGACTACGACTAAAACTCCACTTGTTCAGGCTACATTGTAATAGCAATAAGGTTGCTTATTAAAATACATACAGTATTGATAGGTTGTGTGGTGTGTGCCGTATCTGCGCGTCGCGTCGTGATAACAGCTCAATAAAGCGGCAACTGTGGCTACTATATTTCACTCTTATCAACTGCTCCACTAGTCGAGTTCTAGGAACATTATGTTGCCACTTGATTAATTTTCTGTATCTCTACTACACCCTATTCCCTCCACCGACACCCCTTGTCAATAAAATAGATTGAAGTCAAAATTGTCGATGAGATAAAAACTGCTGAATTGTTTAGGAGCCATAAAGACAATGTTATCTGTGTTTCACGATAAGATGATTTCCTTGACATATCACCTACTTTTGACTATTATAAGGTTTTCTTCAACTAGACTTTTTTTCAAATGGCTTAACGTGTATCATTCGAGAAATTTTTAGGGTTCCATAGCTAAATGACAAAAAACGGAACCCTTATTAGACGAACGTAAAATTAGCTTGCAGTTACTGACAATCATCTAGAATAATTATAATAAGTACTATTAAACAATAAATAATATTTAAATCTCATATAAAAGTATTAAAAGGTAAAGCTAAAAATTTTAGGTACATATTAGGAATGTGCGAAAAGAATGTGCAGTGTTGCCGAGTTGCAAGTCGAGACGAACCGTCGACCTTGGCGGGATGAAAGGCATAAAAACGGCGGCCCGCCGGTCAGCGCCTCCTACGCGCATTCTAGATCCTCTGACCACTAGTCTAGATAACTAGCCGCATGCAAATTATACCTATCTGTATCGTAAACGATAATTGCCGACCTATTTCCATTCAATTGCTAGCGCATTGCGTGTATTACGTTATGAATGGACGGCTGTTATGCAGTTCTGATCAACACTACGGAGTTAATTAATTGTTTTAAATGTAGCATAAAGTTGTATTTTTGCATATATTGAGAGTTTTAACTAGGACATTTTTTTAAATCAATACATTAATTGTTTCATCCACAATCTTGACATACGTTGCTCTGTTGACGGTTCGTGTGAGAGGAGGAGGCATAGGTTTGATTCCTTCACCAGAAAAAATATTTCTGTGATCCACAAAGTTAGTTTAGTTTCAGTATTGTGAAACACAAAGTTTCATAGCGTCTGATACCCAAGTCCTGAATATGTATGATGTAAAAAATCACATTAGAATTCCTAAACTAAATATAAATATTCATGCTGTATTCCCTCCAATCAAATTAGTCTAGGTCGGTATACGCATGTCGTCGTAGCTATTAACTACCACTCGTGAGGGTGCTGTGTGGCGGGTGAGTACAACGGGATCGATACAAGGGGTGCCGTCCAGACGAGGAGTGCAAAAATTCGCCGCCCCTGAGGGGAATCATACCTACAGTCTACCGGAGCATCCCTATAGTGTCTGTTTGTAGAAGGTTATAAAATTCGGACCTGAATATAAAGCTCCTAATTCAAATACTTAAATATTTACTTATCAAGTACAAAGTTACATTCAGTTAATTATTTCTTTTTACAAAAATAATATAAATGCAGTCCTTTTATGAACAAAAAACATCGAAATTTAAAAATATCAAATCGAAACTACTTTTATTTTTTATTGTGTTCTTTAAGGCCAGCTGCACTAAATTTACAATTTTAACAATGCTTCCACTCTATTGCATGATTCATGCCAATAATGAGTGTCCACAGATGTGAACCTACAAGGTTTCCGTCTGAGCGGACTGCTCATGTTACATCTATTTGCCGATTGCAAACCGGACTCATGTATGAAACTCTTTAGCCTATATTCGACAATATGATTCATAGTTTATCGATAAAAATTGTTTTTGTGTAATCACTTACAAATTATCTTATATCTTGACTTGATATGTAACTAACTGAATAAAAATAGGAACTGAGATTTTAAAAAATATTTCAGGTCTATCTAGAAAAATAGGTATGATTGGCTGGTCACACAAATGTACATATACATATCAATGTTCCTGCTGTATTCTTATTATTTTTGTATTTTCTCCTGGCGGGCGAAGCATACCTATCATAAAATGAGTCGCTAAATTGTCAACTATGTTACTATTGCTACATTAAGAGCGTTTATACCCTGCACGCGCTTTTTGGCTTAAAAACAGGACTTTTCAAATGAGTTAATAGCCACCAATAAACAATTTAAAGGAAAAATAATTAATACTAATTTTAGAAAAGGTTGTCATCTAGGGATTTTGGTGGAAAACATTATAGATTGATGGATAATTTGTGAGTACTATAAGCATTACTGAACACAAGTTTCGTTATTTAGGCTTTAAATGGCAATTTAGAAGCTTAAGATATCCGAAACCACTAAATATAAGATGAAAATAAAAATATTATCAGACTAATAAGACCCTTATGGAGGGATTTTGCTGAGAAAAATAATCTTTTGAGTTTAGTTCCTGAAAAATAAAAATTTAAACAATGCGAAATTATTCAGAAACTCTCGTCAAGAACATATTTTTTTTCAACAACTTATCGTACATAATTTTTTATAGCAATTGAATATTACAATAGTAGAACATCTTATCAATAAATTGCCATTTTTATATTTCAACAAACTTAGTTTTCATGTTTTCTACAAATATTTTAAAAACCACTATAAAACACGCTGTCCGACGTGGATCAAATCAGACCGCCGCGCCGCAAGGCCTTCTAGAGGGAGGACGTATCGCTCGTCGCTCCGGCCTGGCTGCAGTCGATTATGCCGCGCGTAGTAAAATAGCCACATGCGGAATGCGATTACCACATCTTAGTACTTTGGTAGTAAAATATTTAATTATTTTTATTACCTACAATGATTTTGTAGTGAGTATAAATTATGTTTCAGGTAATATAATGGGATTTAATTCCGAGGCTAAATTATGTTATGTATCTAATATATAAAATTCTTCTGTCACGGGGTGCGTAAACGAACTCCTCCGAAACGGCTTGACCGATTCTCATGAAATTTTGTGAGCATATTGAGTAGGTCTGAGAATCGGCCAACATCTATTTTTCATCCCCCTAAATGTTAGGGGTAGTCCACCCCTAAATTTTTTTTTATTTTTTAGACAAAATTTCTATTTTTTTATGATACAACATACAAAAATACATACAATCCTCAATTTTCACCCTTCTACGATCAACCCTTATTTTTAATAACCATTTTAGTAATTTAATCATTTTTCCTCTCCGGTCGAAAACTGATCAATCGTCATTTAATTAGTTATCCCCGCCAGATGTCTACAGGTGTCACTTCTGACCCAGTAAACAGCACGGAGTAGGAATGAGAACGAAGCCGGTCTCCTGTTTCTCTCACACAATACGATTATTGTTTATGCATCAAGTGTAGTAGTAACGTTGACAACTATTATTTTGCTATCTCAGTGTAACTCTCATATTAAATTTTAATAATTCCTATTTTATATATAAGATGTATATGGATGTTTATGGAGAGAAGGGACATAAAGTAAAATAGAATCGAAGGTACGGGAGAGGGCTGGGATAGATGACGGATTTGTTAGGACGAACTGTAAATGCACGTTATAAAACGGGATGGATAATAAAGAGAAGGGACGGGACGGATTGGGAAGAGACTGAACAGGCGGATGAGACGGGATTGAGCCGGACAGTAGGATAGCTACGTCAATTGTAATATAAAATTCAATATATTTCGTAATTGTAAGGGGTAGTAAGGCCCCTTTGGTGGTTATAAGTGTAGGTATTAGAATAAGCACTCACTTCCAGGAACTAACTATTGTATATTTTGTAAATTAACACTTAATACATTCACAGACAGAGTAAAATTATAATTATGCGACTCGGAGCGAGATGTGCTCGTGACGAGAGATGGCAGACTGTCTCCTCATCCAAATAAACCGACCCTTTTATAGGACTACCCGAATGAGGATCGGTGGGGATAAGTCTTACAGAAAATATATTTAAGCCATAAAATAGGGTCTATCCTTTCAACTAAAAATTAAGGTCGGCCCAAACATCTGGGCTATTGTCCAAACAGAAAGGTTTACCCAAACATGTGTACTATTGTCTAAAAAACATAAATATGTTGCAAAGGATTACCGCCACTAAAGAACTTAACTATAATAATACAGTTTTATTGCCCCGGCATGAACGGGTCATTACAATTAGGAAACAATAATTTAGAACAGCATCTTTTTAACTAATATTATATAATAAGGTACACAAAAATTCTTACTTAAATAAAACGACTCGCAGATGTTTTATGGTTAAACATCTGCAGTCATATTTTAAAATGAAATGCGTGTTTAAATAATGTTCAAATTACAAATAATAAGCGTGTTATTTTATAAGCTAAATCTAAGTTGGCGTATTGCTACCGCCACACCCCTAACACTATTTATGTGTTCGAACACGAAATTATTAATAAAACGTCCGTAGTATCTACTGATTGAACACTGATTTGAATGCAACTTAACAATGTAATAATAACGAAAATATGATTAGTATCTAAATTTGTATTATTCTTTGCTTGCACAGTAATATTTGTCTACTTATAATGCAAATAAAATATTTTTATGATATTATATTACAGTTACATTTCAAATGAATATTTGAAGCGCACGGATCAAAGTTGTTTGAGCCGATTGTATAGCGAGCCGACGCGGCAGCTCTACGCACACAGCTTTGGTCGCTTATGTGTGCGTGAAATTAACGATGAAATACCGATAGTTGACTTTGCGCGCAAGGTGTATACGCTCTTAACACAGTCACTATATCAACCACTACTATGTTATAATTTAAGTTTCTTACAGTTTGTACAAACTAACATTCAGTGCCTAATCAAATAGTCGCTCGCGCTATGAGCATATGATAATACCGCAATATTTTACCATTAGAACTATACTATACTATTATTTTATACTTAGAATGTCATTAAAGGAATTTGACATACATAAATTCACACTTTTTTCCCAGAACGACTCTGACAGTCGTCATGGCACGTCACAAGATGTGATAGTGGACGAGTCTATTGCCATTCGTCTATTTGCCATATCGAGAAAAAATCCTAGCTCCGGGCTGCTTATAAATAGAAAAATCTAATATCACTACTCGACCCGGGATTCGAACTCGAGATTTCAGCTTTGTAGTCGTACCGTATAGTCCCAGAGATGACGACCAAAACCATGTATCATAGCAATACGGTCGAAACTATATAAAATCGTTAGATTATGTGATTCTGAACCCGACTAGGTAGGTAGTAACGGTCAAAAGTGTAGCAATTGCATGTGAGGCTATTTCTGCTGTGTCCAAAAAAAAAAGGCAGCCGGTATCATAGCAATACGTCTGATATTGGAAATGTACATCGACGCTGGAAAGCAAACACGTACTAACTGACACATAGCACATTTTTCTTTATAGCGTCATTGGAATCGAATTTTTATACGTCGAATGGTCTTGGTCTCGTAACTGTACGATTAATAATAACAAAAATAGGATTTTCAATATTTGCCTAATTTTTCTTTTTTTGTACCTTGAAACGCTGCAACTTCTGGTATTTTTTTTTTAGCTATGTTGATTACAACAATTCATTTGCCGTAAAAAAATAAGCCTATCACTTACATCACCACTTATTTCATCTCTAGAGCAGGTTACTGCATTTTTGCTGCTCGACAATTTTGATTCTTTGCATTTACACCATTTAGAGGGCGATATTGTTATAAATGGTGGTGTTTGCTACACTTGCACGGTATTAAGTACTTATGGTCGTGATCTTTACAACATTTACAAGTATCCAATTTAACAAGTTACTTTCATTTACATCATTACTGAAGATTGTAGCTACAACACATCGCGGTTTTATGCCTAATGATCAGCGCGAACGGCGGCATTCATTTGATGCTTACGCCCCGGCTTCAGTGCGGGTTGAGTAACAAAAGTGATCGGACGTTTTGAAATAAATATTGATTTATTGAAAAAAACGCGCAATAACACGAAATCCAGTACAATATTAATAAAAGTCCGACTTTTTAATGACTTGGCATTTATGTAACATTAACATTATATCGACATGTTACCACGGAGCTTCCAGTCGTAGCCGATGTTTCACAGATGAGGTCCGAGGTTCCACCCCTGTGGGAAACCGCTCGTCGGTGCCATCCGTCATCACTGGGATAAACTATGTACCTTTTGGATAGGAACGAATGCACTAGACCAGATAAGGTGGCACCTCGTGGTACCGCAGTGCCTCTACGATGCAGGGCTAGGACGAGGTGTTGAATGCGGTGGCGATGTCAAGTGACACTGCCACGATGCAATTGCCTCGGGCCACTATCTCATCCGCATGTACCTTCACCCGCAAATTCGCGGGTATTGTGGATCGACTCCTCCAGAACCCGCCAGGTCTAGACCGACCATCTCGAGGTGCTCGACAAGGCGATTGTGGACGACAGTCTCGAAGAACTTAGCCACTTTGCCGAGCAATACAATAGGCCATATAGCAATATAATACGTTAGGCCGATTGCGACTCTGCGGGCCGTCCCTCCTTCCTGAACAGGACTAACATCCCAGTCTTTTAACGCGACGGTACTCTTACCGTCGTCGTGTCTGGAGCAGGACCTCTGCTCTTCTTCAGGCTATTCTTCTTTATTTCTAAGTGACAACATATCATCGATATGCAGAATTAACAGGGTGGGCGATAGCACCGAGCCCTGAGGAACTTCGGCATTTACTGGTATGAGTACCGAAGCGTGTCAGCTTCAACGTCGCGCGTTCTACGCCCATCCAAAAATCCGGAAAAACACGAACACAGGTTGTAAGGCATACGTCTATGTCGGAAGTTTGGAGTGGAGACCATTGTGCCAGGCTTTATCAAACTCCTTAGCTATGTCGAGGCTCACAGCAAGAGCCTCACTACGACGCTCAATCGCCTCATCAAATGCTAGAAGATCACTCATTGATCGATTGTGATACAATCCGTATTGTCTGTCACTATTCAACGAGTGATCCTCTGGGTAACGTATCAGTTGTGCGTTTCTAATCTGCTTCATGACCTTAGGTGATCACGGTAGGGCGGTAATGAGTAGGGTCTGATCGATCCCTTTTTGGTGATCAGTTGAAAATCTCAACTCCCTGCGAGATTCAGGCTAATTCATGTGCGGTAAGACGCTCGGTAGAGGCGAGTCAGGAGGCAACTCCCCTGCACAAGCACTTAAATTCACTGCCGGTATACCATCGGAACCGTTTTCCGCACATTAAGAAAGAAAGAAAGAAAAGAAAAAAGAAAGAAATTAAGAGATCGTATTTCACGCTGTACATCACACTGCCTAATGCGGAAATCCACCTTTGAGAAACCGCAACCAGGCAGTATAAGCAACGTCAGTGAACCATGGACCTCAAAATGGGAATTAGCCGTAAATAAATTTGCCAGTAAGTCGGCTGTCTCTTGCGGCTTGTTAGCCAGCAAACCTTCTGAATACCCCAGCGGTGGCAGTGCTAGATGGCAAAAGTTAGACTGCCAGGGGGCATGGTCCATGGGTCATTGGCCAACGCACGCCCAATCCTGCTAACACGCTGGGCATCCGCTACGAACATAGGTCTTTTTGCAGGCTTTGGTGGCTCGGTTGTAGGCTTTTTTGAAGGTTCTTTCTTAGGTTGATATTGGGATCCCTCTTTAATCTAACTTCTGCCGTCCAGCGTTGCCACCGCTGAGGTACCCAGAAGGGTCGCTGGCCCACAAGCGGCAAGAGAAGGCTGCCTTGCTGGCAAATCTCTTTGCGGCTAATTCCCGCCTCGAAGACCGTGGTTCCCAGATGCTGCCCACACTGCCTGATTGCGATTTCTCAATGGCGGATATTCGCATCAGGCAGTGTGATGTGCGGCGTGAGTGGTCCGGATGGGATACCAGCGGTCGTTTTAAGAGCTTGTGCAGCCGAGTTGTCTCCTGCACTGACTCGCCTCTACCGAGCGTCCTGCCGCACAGGTGTTGTGCCGGAACCTTGGAGGGAGGCCAATGTGCAACCGATCCCCAAAAAGGGTGATCAGTCGGACTCTACCAATTACCACCCTATCGCTATCACCTCAGTGATGTGTAAGGTCATGGAGCGGATCATAAACGCTTAATTGTTCCGCTACCTGGAGGATCACTCGTTGATCAGTAACCGACAATACGGATTCCGTCATAATCGATTGACGGGTGGGACGGATCTTCTAGCGTTTGTCCTGCATCGCTGGGGTGAGGCGATTGACTGGCGTGGCGAGGCTCTTGGTGTGAGCCTCGACATTGCCAAGAGTCCTGAACAGGGTGCGTCGGTTTTTCACGCCCGGTCAGCTTTGTCGCTTATATAAAGCGCAGGTCTGGCCGGGTATGGAGTACTGCTCGCACCTCTGGGATGGATCCGCCGAGTACCTGCTCGATGCCTTGGATGGATTGCAGCGGCGGACCATCTGCATTGTGAATGATGCAGACGTTACGAGCAACTTAGAGTCGCTACAACTCCGGAGAGATGTCGCCTCTCTAAGCGTGTTCTACCGCCTATATCACGGTGAGTGCTCTGAAGAATTCTTCAATTTGATCCCCTCCTCTGGTCCTGGGTCCTTCCGCCGTAGTGTGAAGAGGCACCTTAGCAGGCCGGCATAATTGTTTCCATCGGCATGGGACCGCCGTCCAATGCAATGGATACTCTGCCTGGGCGGCATTAGCACTTACCATCAGGTGCAATGCCGCCACCTATAAAGATAAACTCACGCCTTTTTTCCGAGAAGGGGTAGGCAGAGGTGCAACCACGACACACACATTTCGCCATGTATGTTTTGTTCCACGATATGATAGGAGGCAAGCTTATCGCCACGTTGGGTACAAATTCCTGACTGCTGATTATGAATAGAAAAATCCAATATAAGTTTGTCCGACTCGGGATTCGAACCCAACTTCAGCTTTGTAGCGGTACCGTAGTATAATGACGCCACCGAGGCAGTCGGTTATCGGTGGTGTATGGTTGTAATTTTGGTCCAAATAAAAAAAAAATACAATACAGAACATATTGGTAAAAAAATAGTTTGGATTGAATTTAATAAACATTTTAAAGTTGGACTAAAATTTGTTCCTTTGAATCTTACAGCAGTTTAATTAGTAACCTTAATTTAACAGATTGTCACTTAAAACAATCTCTTTTTTCAGTATACGAATAGTAATGTTAATAACGACATACTGATGGCAAAATATTGTGAAGTAATGTTCGTTACTACATTTTTGTTTTCCGTAAATAAGTGTGGTTTGATTTGTTGCATACATTTACTCTCGTCGCTTACTACGTTTTAATGGATTGAAAAAAATATTGTAATATGTCGTAACCCACAAAATAATCCTTTCAACAAACTTTTTTTTTTTTTTGTTTTTTTTATTGCCTTGTAGGCAGACGAGCTAGCGGCCCGCCTGATGGTAAGCGGCTACCGCTGCTCATGGACCTCCGTAGTGCCAGGGGACCAGCACAACAAATTCGCTGCCTACCTCGAGGAAAGTACTCTCCTTAAACCTCGTTTGAAGAAGGACAGGTCATAGCGCTGAGGAAACACCGATGCAGGGAGTTCATTCCAGAGCTTGCACGTACGTGGTAGAAAAGAACGCTGGAAACGTACCGTCCGGGAACGGTACGCGTCCAGGTGGTAGGAATGAACTCTACTGCGGAAACGTGTGGTGCGATGGTACATAGGCGACGGTGGTACCAACTCAAACAACTCCTCGGAGCACTCCCCATGGAACAAACGATAGAACACACAGAGAGATCCGAAGTCTCTCCGCAGTCCTAACGGTTCCAATTTGTCCGTGAGATCGGGATCATTGACTATTCGACAAGCTCGTCGCTGCAAGGAGTCAAGTGGGTCGAGCTGGTATTTTGGGGCACCTGCCCAGAGGTGGGAGCAGTACTCCACGTGGGGCCGGATTTGCGCTTTGTAAAGCGTCAATCTATGACCCGACGTAAAGTACCGCTTGGCTCTGTTCAGGATTCCCAACTTCTTGCTCGCCAGTTTGGCTTTGTCCTCCAAATGACTCCTAAACTCGACCTTGCTTGATATATCGACGCCAAGGATTCCAATACTCTCGGATCCTTGGAGAGTAACTCCTTGGAATTGCGGCGCCATGACAAAGGGGTCCTTCTTCGCAGTGAACACGCAAACTTGTGTCTTCGAAGGGTTAAATTGAACTAGGTTCAATTCACCCCATTCGGAGGCCCGCCCCAGAGAGCTCTCGACTTCAGACACAAGTTGACTCCGTCTTTCCATAATGGAATCCCGAGAGTGGCTCCGTTGGCCGATGTACCGCGCGTCACTCGTACTGTCATCTGCATAACAATGCATGCTATCAATGGACAACATGTCATTGATATGCAGGATAAAGAGTGTCGGCGATAGCACCGATCCTTGTGGAACACCAGCATTAATGGTCTTGGTCTCGGAGCAACAGCCGTCCACTACGACTCTTATGCTCCGACCATCCAAAAAGCTGGCGATCCATTTGCAGAGCCCCTCAGGAATTCCATACGCAGGTAGCTTCGCCAGAAGGGCGCGATGCCACACTCGGTCGAACGCCTTCGCAATGTCAAGGCCGACCGCAATCGCCTCACCCCCACTCTCCGAAGCCTCCGCCCAACGGTGCGTGAGGTACACAAGAAGATCACCAGCCGAGCGACCGTGACGGAAACCGTACTGGCGGTCACTAATCAACTGGCGATCCTCAAGATACCTCAGGAGCTGAGTGTTTATAACTCGCTCCAAGACCTTGGAGAGTAGGGATGTGACAGCAATCGGCCTGTAACTCGAAGGGTCCGAACGGTCACCCTTTTTGGGGACAGGGTGTACATTGGCGACCTTCCACGAAGCCGGTACCCGGTTGGCTTTATAGGAAAGACGGTAAAGGCGCGTGAGCACGGGTGTCAACTCAGGGGCGCACGTTTTAAGAACCACTGCGGGGATACCGTCTGGCCCACTCGACTTATGGACGTCTAGAAGCCTGAGCTCCCGTCTGACAGCACGCTGGGTGATTTTTACGTCAGATAGGAGGCTCTCACAACGCGGGATGTTCGGCGGTGTGGCGCCCCCGTCATCCAAAGTCGAGTTCGAGGCAAAGAATTGGGCCAAGAGATCGGCCTTCTCCTTTGCACTGTGGGCCAAACTGTTATCGGGCTTGCGCAGTGGTGGGAGACTGGACAGGCAGAAATTACCCTCCACAGCCTTAGCGAGCGACCAAAAAGCACGACTCCCAGAGGGATAGCTCTGGAGTCGCTCGCCAATTCTGCGGATGTGCTCCGCCTTGGCCTTAGCTAAGGCTCTCTTGTTGGATCTAGAGGCGGCGTTGAATCTCCGTTTCTCCTCCTTTGAGTTTGGATCCCGACGCCTTCTTGCGTCTTGCCACGCCGCGTATGCGGACTGCTTAAGGCGCGCAGCAACAGCACAGGCACGATTGTACCAAGGCCGGCTGCGACGCCCTGCAGGTATTTTTGAGCTGGGTATGAAAGTCTCCATACCCAAGCTGATCGTATACGTAACGCAGTCCGCACAGGCGTCAGGATCATCGGAGGAGAAACAAAGCCGCCCCCAAGGGTAGGACGCAAAGAATTCTCGCAGTCCATCCCAATCTGCTGACATGTACCGCCAAACTGTGCGAGTTCCAGTCGTTGAAGAGCGGCTAGAACTCGCTCCAGGAGCCCATGAACGGACCAGGCAGTGGTCAGAAGATCCAAGAGGAGCATCAACCACTATCCTGTATCCGTCCGGGTGGGTCGTCAGCAGAAGATCCAACAAAGAGGGCTCATGGCTCTCAACGTCTGGAACACGGGTGGGCTGTGTTACCAGCTGCGAGAGACCATAAGCCAAGGCCATCTCATAGACAGCCCGACCGGGGAGATCAGTGGTCCTGGATCCCAACCACTCTTTGTGATGAGCGTTGAAATCACCGAGGACCACCACCTCCGCGGAAGGGAACTGCTCGAGAATCTGGTCAGTCCCCACTTGGACGCTCTCAAATAATTGAGTAGATCCCGTATCACTGGCGTGGGACCTGTACAGGCATGCGTAGACTCGGGTCCTACCCCTGTGTTCTACCCGTAGCCACAATAAGGACAGGTCCCGACGCTCGAGGCCCCGAAGGCGGTGACAACAGATATCACCCCTGACGAAGACGCACACCCCAGCTTTACGTAGGAATCGATGTTCCAATACGTAACCGGGGTAATTTAAGTACGATACATCGTCAGGGGCGGATATTTGCGTCTCCGTTAAAAAGAGCAGGGCAGGCCGCGCCGTCTCAAGATGGTGTTGGACGGCGTCGAGGTTGCTATGTAGACCCCTGACGTTACAGAAGTCCACAGAAAATGTGGATGAATTTCCCGCCGTGGAGAGCCTGCTATTCTTTATCCTTCTCATTGATTTTTAAGAGAGTGGGATAGGGTAAGGACAAGCGTGGTTGAACCATGACGATACCCGAGATGGGAGGATATAGTGCGAAGCGGACATACGGCATTGAAGGAACCAGTGTGGAGCACGGAAGGGCCCCCGATGCCCCCCCGCGTGCAGTCGCCGGGATCCACTCCAGTCTCCCACTCTGGCACGACGACTGCACAACGGGATTTTCGCCGGTTGGCGGGACAGCTTCCCGGGGAGGGAGTTTGACAGTTGTGTATCCCCGGGTTCAGGTCCCCAACTAACCGGCAGGCGGCCGGCGGTGACCGTTCCCACCGGGTCTCCCTGTACTCCACACCGGCACCTCCGACCGAGCGCCCACTCCGACACCCAACCACATCAACGAGCATCGCCTGCAACAACCAACACCTATTACTGAAGAGGGAGGAATGGATGAGGGAACGGCTATCCAGCCCTTCTACCGGAACGCATTTCTACTTAGCGGTAGAAATAGACCAGACGGTGGTACCAACCCGCTCAGATTTAGCATTGAGTAATAAAATATGACTCGACACCAAAATCCTGCCACCAGTAGTGGGGAGGGAGGGGGACGCCAAAGTCGCGGATTGGGAAGTGGAGTGCGACAATGGTGGCTCGAGGGGCCGGGAGCGCGTGCCCGTGCCATTCTGTAAGACAGCCGGACAGGTTGCCAGAAGAATGACCCTCTGACTATAAACTTTAGGACTTTAGGACTAACTTTAGGATAATGCCGTCCTCGAAAACTTATTTTGCATGAAAATATAAATATAGAGTCCAAAATTGGTAACTCTAGCCCCATAAACACGCGAGTTATGATTTTTTTTTTTGAAAAATCAATATGTTTTTCGGCTCTGGTGAACAATTTCAGTTTTGCGGGTTACTACGTGTTTGCTTTCTAGCGTCGACATAGATTTTATCATTTTATGACGAATAAGTTGGTTTTCAGACATTTTGCGCGTAGTATATAGCTGAAGCGAATTTTTGAAAATGTCAACAAATTTAGCCGACCTGTATTACAGCAAACCGAATGTTTTTTTTTTCTACCGTTCGTAAATTCGACAGGATTGCAAAAAAAATTTTTTCAGACATTTTAGATGTCGCGTGTACTCCCAAAAGAGAAAAGAACGTTTTGAAGTCGCTTGGCCGATGCCTGAGCGCTTCTTACGTTCCTGCTGCGGTGGGAATGGTTTTTTGCATGTTATGCTCCTGCCACTCACTTACTATACATAGTCACTCACCAGCTGTCCTAACGGTTGAAATGACGCTCACTTAAAGTGACAACAAACTATAAGTTGCTCAGGCGGACGTGAGTGTGTCGCTGGTTGTCCGAGGGCTCGCGGACGTTTTTTTTTTCTTCTATTCCCAATGATAAGGCATGGTTTTACTCATCTGCCATTGACGAAGTTTTCGGGGATGGAAGAGTAGGTTTTTAAGAATTCCAAATTATCAATTATAATAGACGTTTTATAGCATAGATACGTTGTCTGCGCTCTATTTTGGCAAGACAAAAGCAAGGTGATTGCCCGACTTGCAATCAGGCACGCTTCAACACGGTCGATATCGAAAAGTTGTCTGATAAAGGAGGTGCTGAATTCTTCTGATATATTTTTTACAGCTGGTTCATTCATTTCATCAAGTTCAACAATTTTTAGACAGATTGCTATGATACCGACCGGTAAAATTCCTTAACATATTTAGAATGGTCTCAAAATTTGATGCATTCAAATTTCCTTCTGAAAATATATTTTTTTTCCTATTAACTAATCCTAATTTACCCGTAAAGAACATTTTCAGACGGATTGCTATCATCATATTTTTTTGTCTCATTTTTAATTTTTCTAAATTATTTTTTGGTTTCGCGCTACACTATTAACTTCTGAAAAATATGTTTTCGGTATCTTAGAGCTATTATATAACTACAGTCAGAAAATCGGACAGATTGCTATGATACAGTCCGGTAAAATTTGTTGACATTTTTGAAAATTCAGTTCGGTCAAACGCTACGCGAAAAATGTCTGAAATTGGTATTTTCGAGTTCGAAATAATCAAATCTATCAATTTGATGCGGTTGTGGCCGTATTGGTATGAGACAAAAATTTTGGTTCTCATCTCTCGTACTAGTAGTATAACTACGCAACCAAGGCAGTCAATCAAAAGTCAAGGAATTTGATGCGTGTGAATTGTTTCCATAACAATGTGGTTAGCCTGCTCGCGCTCGTGCGATTTTAAAAACACCACATTGCATTGTTCTACTACTGGCACAAAACATGAATCTTATTTGAAAACATTTTCGTGGTATTCTTGTGCATTACCAATCTTGTCATTCTTCCTAATATTTTCTTTTTACCTTTCCATTCATTAATTATCTTCATTTCGGTCATTCTCATCTTTGGCATGATTGATTGTAAAACCACACAATCCTCCAGCTTCTTTTTAAATTAAATTTATTCGTGCCACACTTTCCCGCACTTGGCTATTCCCCTTGGTACAAAAATGTTTTCAAATGAATTCCAGACTGTCATATTAATACTAAATGTAAATCATGCAATATTAGGGACTAATAAAATTTGCAAATCATTACATTTTCGACGTAAATTGTCATATTGTAACGCTCAATAAATGATTTGCAAAGAAGCAAATATTATGGAACGAGGACAATGCGCCCACGTGTTCTCGTTTTATTGACGGGCCAACGTTCAATGTCCATTGGGTTATGATATAAACATCGCATTATATGACATGCAGAGTACAATCCTTTCGCGATGCGTAATGTTTATAATATTGAACAATGTTTATTTACGGACTTTCACAATTGTTTAAGCCTGGGTCAGATGGGGTTGAAGCGCCGCTCCAGCACAAAATATTTAACGCGCGAAATTCTGGCATTACTATAAATGAGATACTATACGATGGACATCACTGTTTCCGCATACATAGTTAGGCTATACTTAAGTCTAATAGGATATTACAGGCATTAATTCAGTTGTATTGTCAATGTCACAATCTAAAATATAATATATAGAGCCACAAAGTTATCTGGCCCGGTGGCCAAAACTGGAAACAAAGACGTCATTTGAAATTGTCAATCTAGCTGCCAGTCGCTGACATATCCGCCATTGGTTGTTTACTCAATGTATTTATTTTTCCTGCATTATTTAAAACTATTGAAAAATGCCGAAAACTTTAAAAAGTGATGCTAGGAACGTTATACTTCAGGTATTAAATTTTACGTAGGATGAAAAGCGTCTTCCGACATCAATAATACCCTTCGAAAAATTGTATTAACGTGTAGCTGCCACCAAAGGTTTGTGTTGTCAGCTTTATAAAATAAATTCCACGAAAACAGAATTATGTACGTACTAGTAGCATATAATATGTAAGTACATATCATAAACTAAAATGTATCTTACTCGTTTCATTTTACGTTACGTGTGTGGTGGCCTGTTGGTAAATGGACCAGACGCGGCAGCCAACTAGTTCACGCTGGTTGCGAGTTGGAATCTCAGGTCACACTTCTGACTTTTCGGAGCCATGCTTGTATTGATAAAAATGCGCTATAACGGTGAAGGAAAACATCGTGAGGAAACCTGCATACCATAGCGATTTATTAGAATTTCTATGGTATGTAAGTCCACCAACCCGCATGAGGCCAGCGTGGTGGGCTATATGGCCTGTGATATGGCCTAACCCCCCGCAATCGTACTCTCGATTGTGGAGGAGAATACAGATACACTTTTTTAAGAGTTTTGGGGAGCGATTTGTTAGAAATCGTGTGAAGGAAAAATAATATGCAGATGAAACTGGTCATTTTCTCGACACTATTTATCGGATTGAAAAATCTTACTTTACCCCCTTTATTGCAATATCTATTTTTAATGGCAACACCAAATTCGATTACAGCTACTCTCTCACCGGGTCAGATAACTTTGTGGCTCTATAAGAACATTTGTGTGGTGCTATTATGTAATAAATAAAAACATTGAGTAATTTTATTATATGTATCTGCAACTGCAACTAACTTGCTTAATCCGCTGATGAAAAATAAACCGTTTTGTAATTGAATAATCACCAATAAATCAATCGTTTTACTGAACCACTGAAGATATTGTATCGTGTGCGAATAATCGCGAGATAATGCCTACACATTACGTGCCTAACATACATACATACTTACATAATCTCACGCCTATATCCCAGAAGGCGTAGGCAGAGGTGCCAGGACACGAACATTTCGCCTTGTATGTTCCGTCCCACAATGTGATAGGTGGCGAGCCTATCGCCATATCGGGCACAAATTCCTGACTCTGGGCTGATAATGAATAGAAAAATCCAATATCACTTTATTTGCCCAACCCGGGATTCGAACCCGAGACCTCAGCTTTGTAACCGTACCTTAGTACAACTACGCCACCGAGGCACTAAGGTGACCGAGGTGACTAACATGTTATGGACATTAATTAACGTGGAACAAAAGTAGCGTTCATAGCAACCGCACTGATACAAGCTTGTTGACAATCAAGAATCGCGGCTCATCTTAGATAAGTGAAAATCGAGTGCGTGGGTCTGGATTCGTGACTAATTGTGATCATTGTTACATAATGTAATTTAAAAACTATAACTAAAATACGACTCTTCACAAAAAATAACTCAGCTTCTTTTGCTGAAGATCGCTCTTCTTTGGTGTAACACGTTTCGAAGAGGTGAGGTAGGTACTTAGAACTACATGATCGGATAAGACTTTGAATAAATTGATTTGTTTCTGTGAATATTCTCGATACAGCCGAGATTAGTTTGTGAAGCGTCCTGTCTTGTAAGATATGCATTAATATCGATATTGCCGGACATCTAAGCCTTTCGATGGTTGGGCTGTCACGTGCGCGCGCGACTCCTGCGACGCGTGTCCGCACATGTGAAGCGCACGTGTGCAAATAACGCGCCGATGTAATGATGCTTCATCGGCGAATACGCGTGAATATGCAGACGTGCGCATCGCGTTCGTTTTTCAAATTATTTTCGGTGTACCGTTCGCATTCCAGCCAGCAACATGATCAATAAGACGTTAGGATCGAGCTCGTACGACTTCGTTTTTTTTTTTTTTTTTTTTTATTTATTTGCTTCACAAACTGGTTACAAAATAGAAAGTACACACAACAACTGTTCAACAATATAAACATACGGACAATTTATAAACTATTAAAGTGAAGACAGCATACACTAAAAACAAGATAAAAAAGCTCAACAGATCATTATATAAAAAAAAAGATATCAGTACTTAAGAACTACTTATTGCTAATGAATCTGTGTACAATTTATGAAGCTTATCTTTTATTGAGGTCAAAGAACCAGTAAAAATGTCTAAATTACTACTGATGGAATTATAAGACGATGTGATGCGAGAGATACACCAGTGTTGGCCAACATTGGTTGTGTGGAAAGGAACTACAAATGTCTTTCGGTTTTGGAGCCGACTACCACGACGAGGGACTTCAATTTTCAATCGATGCAGCAACTCAGGACAATCTACGCAACAGTTTATAATCTTATACAAAAAAGCGATATCAAGTATCTTTCTACGATTTTGGAGAGACGTCATATGGAAAAAATCCAAACGATCCTTATAAGATTTGAGTTCTTTACATTTATTGGAACTGTAAGTTATAAGATACAGAAAGCGTTTCTGGATGCGCTCTAGTCGGTCAGAATGAACTTGATATCCAGGGTTCCATATAGTGCTGCAATATTCGAGTATACTCCTTATTAGACTGGAATATACCAAAATACTTAGATTGGGTTCCCGGAATATTTTACATTGGCGGCTAATAAAACCTGATAATTGAGATGCTTTCTTTACAATGGCATCAAAATGTAATCTAAAGCTAAGGCGGTTGTCAAATATTACTCCAAGATCCCGGATATTGGTCACCTCAGACAGAGGCATGCCTTTAATAAAGTATGTTGCAGGAGTAGGCAAGTGCTTGTTGGAAAATTTTATATGGTAACACTTTTCGGTGTTCAATTCCATTGTGTTTTGTATACACCAGTTTTGTATACGGTTGAGGTCGTTTTGCAACAATTCAATATCCGAAAGAGACTATTACACGATATACTTTCAAGTCATCAGCGTACATTTTAAAGGGAGATTCAATAACCTGGCAAAGATCATTAATAAAAATTATAAAAAAGAGAGGACCTAAATGCGAGCCCTGTGGTACTCCTGAGGGGATACCGCGAGTAACCGACTTATATCCATACAGGGACACTAACTGAGACCGATGTCTCAGATAAGATTCGCACCACCTTAGCAGTGAACCATGGATACCAAAGTTACTTAATTTTTTTAAAAGTGTGTCGTGTCGGACTAAGTCGAATGCCTTTCGAAAATCTGTGTAAACAGCATGCACTTCTTTTTTCTTATCAAGCGCATCCGCAATATCTGTAGCGTAGGAGGCAAGATTCGTAGTTGTTGATTTTTTTGGGCGGAACCCGTGCTGGTTTTGGTGAATGTTTTGGCAGGTATGCGAGACTTAAACATACTTTGGTATTGCTGCAATATTATTTTTATAAGTCTCGAAGAAAAAGTTGTAATTGCAGAAAACCAAATTCTTACGATATTTGAGCCCAGGGATGCTGCCGCAATTTCAACCCGTGAGAGTTGTTATGTCTTTTTAAAATAAATTATTCGAATTCCTTAAACCGACCAGTGAAGTGGTTGCTATGCTAAACAAGGCTGAGTTTTAAATATGCATTTTTCTGGCGCGGGATAGGTAGGTAGATACGGATAGTAATACGTATGCTAAAATTAAAAAAATATATAGTTTTATTGTTGCAACAAGTATAGATTGTAAACGCATTTATTATTTCAAGCTATAAACGGAAAATAAAATTGTTAGGAAACAAGAATGCGTCCATATCGTGATTTTATCTGATGTGACACCAAATGTGGCGAGTAGCGTCCGTCAAAATACACGTTATCGCGGTGTCATCCACTTTTACTTTCGCTAAACAAGGTCATCCAATGCAGCGGAATGTAGTGGGCCGATTTTCGCCGAAACTTATCGCGCTCATAACATACTGGGCGGTGATTCAGTTCCTGTTTTATGTCAAATTGGAATTTTATTTTTATTTTAACATAATCTTATGTTATCGGTTTACAATAAACAGAATTAATACCACAACGAAGAATTTTATCTAAAGCAAACTGAGTAATACAATAAACATGAACTTGATCCATTAGAAACAAACCAGAGGGAATTAATTACCACACTTCACAAATCTAATTTCGTACGATAATGCACCGCATCGACCCTGGGGCGATTGGCGCTTATCTAATATCAAAATAAGACACGAAATTACAATTTGCAATACGGTAACGTTTATAAAAATGTGGACATTGATTGCGACGTTGCGATAAGGGGAGGTGTAAACATAATCCGCGATTATGATAGTGCGGTGTCGCCGTGGCGTAGCGCCACTCCTGTGTCGGTCGTGTCCGCGTGCGCTGAACGCGCCGGAATGTCGGGATGATGCAGCGCCGGCTCCCGTGGGCTACCGTCGGGACCTCACTGTTCCTCTACCAGGTATCGTACATCAAGTGACATTTCACAACCACGCCCAGGAGGCGTTTAAACTAGGGACAACGCTTGGCTACGTGTCAGAGACCGAAAGGTATCGCGTAGTTTCTGATACGCACGACAAAAAGTTTATTCAACTATAGGGTCAGGACATTATTTGTGGGGTGAGTTTATTTATAGCCTGACGACAGTTTATCTGTGTCACAAATTACAATTACCTATCAGATGTATTTGAATGGAAATTTTCAGACGTTATTTCCAGAAGGAATTTTTTTGTATTATTTCCGCACAGCTTTTTACCCTTATGTATGTAATATGACGTCAATTTTAGTATGGTTTATCGAACAGAAGGTAAATTCAAAATTCAGACCAATGTTGGGATAATTAGTTCCACATAATCTGACTCTGCTGCGCTGCATCACAATGCGTTCATTTCGCAGCTCCTGCGTCGTCACGGCGACAAGCCGGCTGTGAAATGATCCCCGCGCAAATGTTTATCTGGATTTTGTGAAGGCGAAACTCCCTCATAGCTTTTGACGCTACAACACAACATACGCACACTGAACTCATGAGAACTGCTGGCTTACTTCCCACTCTTAACTGTAAAATAAACGTGAATATACAGGTTGCTAGCAATTGACAAGTAGTACAAAATATATACTTCCGCATTTTCCAATCACTTGGCGACATGAATTTAGCATAATTTCTGGTTGTCTTTTAATAGCAAGGTTGCTCAGTAAAGTTGCCAGAAACCACTGACGTCATACCAATTACTTATTATGTAGTAAATTCTTTTGTTATCACTCGTTTTGGTCGAGGCTGACAAAAACATTGTAAATCAATTGCGGAAATAATCCCTTCTTTTTATCCAGTCGACAATGTAGATATTTTATATTTGCGCAGTAAAGACATTTTAAGGCAAACGTGACAAATGTGTACAGACAGCATTAACTCTAGAATCAATAGGAACCACGAGGACCTGTGTGAATTCTTAAGATGCATTGATTTTTTAAAATAATATGTATTGAAGCCAAAACTTGCGTCTTATCCATTGCTGTATATTTTACCAAACCACCGACATAAGTCAAATCATTACAGCCACAATCGACTCTAATGTGTTTGCAACTTTGATCTGGAATAAGCAACAAGAAGAGTCAAAAAGAATTAACTACATACATAAAAAAAAACGTATTCTGTCCTGCAATAAGCAAGTATTAAACCGCAGCGTAAATACCGCTTACCGATATTAAGAAAATAAAATACTACGTGTAAAAATGTGGTCATATTATAAACATTCCGGCCACTAGCTACTATTATACGCCAATACAATGGGGCATTCCCTTATTTTCATACAGGATACTTCAACACATGTACACACAGCTGCGAATAACAAGTACATAATGTGCTTATAACTGTAATATCCTTATTTGTTTAAATTAGAGTTACAGTAGCACTACACGCGCCAGCTGATAAGCGCATACCTACGTATAGGAAACTATTACCTATACATTAATCATAATGGGTGAGGCGTGACGATACATTTTGTGGTGATCTTGTTAGAAACTTCCTGATTCCGAATTATTACAATTTCTAGGTTCTGTCTTATCTAAACAGGTGTTAGTCATATTGCGGACTAAAATCGTTTCTGAATGTTTCATGACTGGTATTTGACACTCTCGACCACAAAGGTGGTGGTTGTCCCAACAAAGGTCCCAATGCTGAAGATACTAAGGCATCTTATCTGACTAGTACCTTAGTTAATGACGAACTATATTTATTAGAAAATGCATGTACATATGTACAGTCAGCGACATAAGTCGTTGAACACTTCACATTTTTTGATAAGCTTTTTATGAATTAAAATTTGTACGTACTGCTCTGTAGTCGTAAAATATAACCAAGTAAAGTCATCTATGCCGAGATGTGCCATACGATATTGAAAATAATTATTATTTTGGATGATAAGACAATTCCAAATCTCGTGAATGTGTAGCGACTTATGTCGCTGACTGTACAAAAACCAAATATTGAAATCACTATAATAATAGTTACGAAACAAGCGTTTCATTCACTTTCAATCCTCAACTGTCTCCAAAGTACAAACACCAAATATTGACTATGAAGAAATTCATGAATAGTTCAACAGTGGCAACAGTGCGTGGAATGTCGCGAGTCTCGTGTCTCGATAACATACAAGTCAACAGCATAATGCCTCCTCTACACGTCAACAGATGCATCTGCAGACGTCTTCGGATGGGTGTTGCGATCGTCAAGTGGAACGCACGGTTTGTGTCATTTAATATATTTTTATCTGTACATATAAATAAAATTGAAGTGTCTGTTTTAAGAGCGTTTATACCCTGCACGCGCTTTTTGGCTTAAAAACAGGACTTTTCAAATGAGTTAATAGCCACCAATAAACAATTTAAAGGTAAAATAATTAGTACTAATTTTAGAAAAGGTTGTCATCTAGGGATTTTGGTGGAAAACATTATAGATTGATGGATAATTTGTGAGTACGGATTCCTGAACACAAGTTTCGTTATTTAGGCTTTAAATGGCAATTTAGAAGCTTAAGATATCCGAAACCATTAAATATAAGATGAAAATAAAAATATTATCAGACTAATAAGACCCTTATGGAGGGATTTTGATGAGAAAAATAATCTTTTTGTGTTCAGTTCCTGAAAAATAAAAATTTAAACAATGCGAAATTATTCAGAAACTCTCGTCAAGAACATATTTTTTTTCACCAACTTATCGTACATAATTTTTTATAGCAATTGCATATTACAATAGAAGAACATCTTATCAATAAATTACCATTTTTATATTTCAACAAAATTAGTTTTCATGTTTTACACAAATATTTTAAAAACCACTATAAAACACGCTGTCCGACGTGGATCAAATCAGACCGCCGCAAGGCCTTCTAGAGGGAGGACGTATCGCTCGTCGCTCCGGCCTAGCTGCAGTCGATTATGCCGCGCGTAGTAAAAATAGCCACGCGCGGAATGCGATTACCACATCTTAGTACTTTGGTAGTAAAATATTTAATTATTTTTATTACCTACAATGGTTTTGTAGTGAGTATAAATTATGTTTCAGGTAATATAATGGGATGTAATTCCGAGGCTAAATTATGTTATGTATTGTAATATAAAATTAAATATATTTCGTAATTGTAAGAGGTTGTAAGGCCCCTAACACTATTTATGTGTTCGAACACGAAATGATTAATAAAACGTCCGTAGTGTATACTGATTGAACACTGATTTGAATGCAACTTAACAATGTAATAATAACGAAAATATGATTAGTATCCAAAATTTGTATTATTCTTTGCTTGCACAGTAATATTTGTCTACTTATAATGCAAATAAAATATTTTTATGATATTATATTACAGTTACATTTCAATTGAATATTTGAAGCGCACGGATCAAAGTTGTTTGAGCCGATTGTATAGCGAGCCGGCGCAGCAGCTCTACGCACACAGCTTTGGTCGCTTATGTGTGCGTGAAATTAACGAAGAAATACCTATAGTTGACTTTGCGCGCAAGGTGTATACGCTCTTAAGAGTGAAAATAAAAAAAATATCCTACTACATATCGTTATATACACGATACCTGTGCCGGAAATGATATTTAAAAAAATTTGTCTGTCTGTCTGTTTGTTCCGGCTAATCTCTGACATGGCTGGACCGATTTTGACGGGACTTTTTTTGTCAGGTAGCTGATATAACAAGGAGTAACTTAGGGCACATTTATTTCAGAAAAATAAAGTAATATTACAATACCCGCGCGCAGCTCACGCGCATGCCACTGGGCCGTCACGTCGGGCGCCTCCCACCACTTCTCCCACCAACGAATCAATATCACATTTACAAATATTGTATATAAAGAAATTTTTCAATAAAGCTAATACAATGAAAATAAATGTATAACGGGAGTTTATCGCCGCTCGCTAAGAGATGGCGCCACCGTAGAATTAGATCGCGGTATGGTTTCGTTACAAAGGTTGATAATGTTGTCGCCACAACAAGATATGATTAAAACACACATAATATTCTTTGTGATACAATTAATTGTAATTTGTGAAGGGTAGTTCAATTATAAAAACATGTTTACCATTCAATATGTGTCAATTGGAAGTGGGGTGGTTATTATATAAGAGCGTGCATTGTGAAATATAGTTTAGTTAAGTGCAAACTGTAACCACTGTATTACTGAGAAATAAATAGTGATCTAACATCAGAAGTGTTTTCGTAACCACGCCAAATGCCACGAAGTCGTAAAAGAACCCGAGGAAAGAGGAGCAGACACAGGAAATCTTCCTCTAAATCAGTGTCATCCAGCTCACGATCGCCGTCATCAAGTAGCAGCAGCTCATGTAAGCGCACAAGGAGAAAATCGAGACGCACAAGAGCTGCGTCTCCCACAGTAAGCCAAAATATTATTTTGTCATCAGTGATACCCAAGTTTGATCCTATTGTTGATGATGTTGATATGTGGATTAACGTTGTGGAAGCTAATGCCCGAGCTTTTGGCTGGTCTGATCGTGTCTTGCAATATCAAGCTTTGCAAAAACTACGTAATACTGCAAAAACATGGTACGACTCCCTTCAAAAGAATAAAACAGAGTGGCATACCTGGATATAGAAGGACTGGCGAAATACTCTTTTAGACACCTTTCAAATTAAGCGTAATATGTTTAATCTATTAAAGGATTTAGTACAGTCTAAGCCTTCAGATGGTCAATCATTATATGAATATTACTTTATACAACGAGGTAAAATTGATAAAATGAGACTAAAATTTTCGGAACAAGATATTATTTCTATAGTTGTGGGGTCTATTGGTGATAAAAATATAAGTACAGCAGCTGAAGCTGGTAATTTTAAATATAGTGATGACTTGGCTTCCTTTTTGCACGGCAAATATTATGAAACTGAACATAAAACATTTCAGAAACAAGGCAACAACTATTTTTACACAAACAATTTTCCCAATAGAAATTTACCACGTTTACCCTACAACTCTAGTATTAATATTGACAAAAGATCAGATAGTTCAAATTTCGGTGCATGTACTAGTAATTATTCTACAACTACTCTTGCGAATATAACATGCTTTCGTTGTGGTGAAACAGGTCACAAAAAGACAAATTGCAGTCATAAAGATAATGTGAAATGTAATGTTTGTAATAAGTTTGGCCATCTAGAACTTGCTTGTAGATTAAAATCCAAAACTAAGGCGGAAAAAGATAGTGAAGTTAAGATAGTTATGGAATCTAACCCTAAGGATAAGTTTTACAAGGATGTCGAATTAAATGGATGTAAACAACAAGCTTTCATTGACATGGGTAGTAGTTGTTCACTTATATCAAGCACTATGGCAAGTAAATTAAAACTTACTACATTTACGCTAGAAACACCTATCTTATTAACCGGCTTTAAAGTTAATTCTTGTTCTTACGTTACACAAGGAGTAAATGCGAATCTTAAGGTAGATAACACGAACCTTGACATACAATTTTATATTTTCAATGAGTTATCTGGTTGTCAAATATTAATCGAAAGGAATTTCACTGAAGATAAAAGAATAATGTATACGCGTATAGGCGATAAATTGTCTTTCCACCCTGTAAATAATGAACACACAGCTTTGGTAGATTTACCAATATTTAATGCTGACTCTACAGCTTACGGTCCCTTGTTAAACAAGATATTTTCTAAATACCCACGTGTAATATCGGAAAGTTTTCATTCTTTGGGTGAAACATCTTGTGTGGAACTTGAAATTGAGCTAACTACTTCTAAGCCAGTCTGTCACCGACCTTATCGAATGTCCGAATCCGAAAAATTAATTACTCGTGAAATCGTTGATGAACTTTTAACAAATGGCATTATACAAGAAAGCAATTCTGCTTACGCAAGTCCAATTTTATTAGTGGATAAAGCATCTGGAGATAAACGTATGTATATCGATTATAGATCTCTAAATAAAATAACAATAAAAGAAAAATATCCAATGCCTATTGTCGAAGATTTAATGGATAAATTAAAGGGCTGCAAGTTTTATACATCTTTAGACCTAAAAAGCGGGTATTACCAAATTAAGGTTAAGGAGAATTCTATACCTAAAACTGCATTCATTACCCCTGACGGCCACTATGAATTTAAAAGGATGCCATTTGGCCTTTGTAATGGGCCAGCGGTTTTTCAAAGACTTATGAATACTGTATTGGGAAAATTACGATTTGATAGAATTATTTGTTATATGGATGACTTATTGATAGCTACAGATTCAATTCATGAAAATATTAAAAGGTTGGAAGATGTACTAAAAGTATTGCAAGACAATGGTCTAACAATAAATCTAAGTAAGTGCTACTTTTTCCAAAATTCTGTACAGTTTCTTGGTTATGATGTTTCGGAAGAAGGTATTCGGCCTGGTAAAAATAAACTTAAGGCTATCGAAAATTATACCGAACCCAAGAATGTCCATCAGGTCAGGCAGTTTTTGGGACTTGTGAATTATTTTAGAAAATTTATAAAAAATTGTGCCGTTATATCGAAACCATTAGTAAAAATGTTAAAGAAAGATGCGCAATGGGAATGGGGGATTGAACAAAGTACAGCTATCAATAAGTTAAAGCAAGAATTATTACATAACGCTGTATTATCAATTTTTGATCCAAAACTTTCCACAATTTTATATACGGATGCGAGTCGTGATCCTACACCAGGTTGTATTTTATCGCAACTTACAGAGCAAGGAGAAAAACCAATACATTTTTACAGTAGACAGACTACAAATGAAGAAAGAAGTACCATTCGTTTGAACTTGAATTTTTGACTATCGTGATTGGTTTGCAAAAATTTCGACATTACTTATTGGGTTCTAATTTTAAAATTTATACAGATTGTAACGCGGTTAAGTATACAATAAATAAGCAAGAAATTAATGCGAGGATAGGTAGGTGGGTGTTAATGACACAAGAATTTACTTTCGAAATTGTACATAAACCTGGAACACAAATGCAACACGTGGATGCATTAAGTAGAAACCCTATTTGTAATGATACTCCTAATACTATATGTAATGAAAGTGTGTTGGTTATTATGGAAAGTGATTGGTTACTGTCAGTACAATTACAGGATCCAAAATATGCGCAATCAAAGATATTTTGAATACAGGAGAGGCCGAGCTTAACAAAAAGATTTTCAATGAATATGAATTACTTGGAAATAAAGTGTATCGTAGAACTGCGTATGGTAGGCGGTGGGTGGTTCCAAAAAAATTGTATTTGGCAAGTGATTAGAGCAAATCATGATCAAATAGGTCATTTTCTGTGGATAAATCAATTGAATGGATACGGTCGCAATATTGGTTTCCGAAAATGAGGAAAATTGTGTTAAAATACATAAAAAATTGTCTTTAGTGTATTTATATAAAAGCTGTTCATGGCAAAAGGAAGGCGAATTATTTTCCATACCTAAATATGCAAGGCCATTTCACACCTTACATATCGACCATTTGGGTCCATTTGTTAAGACTGCTCATAAAAATACTTACCTGTTAGTGACTGTAGATTCTTTTACAAAATTTGTATTCATAGCACCTGTGCGTAATACTAAAAGTAAAACCGTGATCAATGAATTAGATAAGGTATTCAATGTATTTGGCAACCCTAAACGCATCATTTGTGATGCAGGCAGCGCATTTACATCTAAATTATTTGTAAAATACTGTGACGACAAAAATATACGACGACATATCATCGCCACCGCCGTCCCACGTTCCAATGGACAAGTGGAACGTTATAATCGCACCATCCTTGATGCCCTACGAACTATGGGTGCTAGCAGTGATTATAACAAATGGGATACTCACGTTTCAAGTATCCAAAATGGAATAAACAGCACCATCAATAAAACAACATCCGCAATACCAAGCGAGGTTTTCTTTGGATATCGACTTCGAATGGATGCCGATAAATTAGTGAATGATGACGATCAATTACCAATTGATGTTACCTCATTGAGAAATTCCGTGAGTAATCGAATCCAGATGAATGCAGTTAAACAAGCACAATCTTTCAATTCCAAGAGAAAAATTGCCAGAAAGTACAACGTTGATGATTTGGTAGTAATTAAGATTCCCAGTCAGTCGAACAACGGACAAAGCACAAAATTACTACCATTATATAAAGGACCTTTCCAAGTAACGGAAGTGCTGGGTCACGACCGATATAAAGTAAAAGATATGAGAGGCGCAGAAAGGACGAGCAAACCATATGAAGGAACGACTTGTGCAGAAAATATGAAGCCATGGATTCAATTGCAGGAATTAGTGGAAAATGAAGTAGGAGACGACCCGGATGTTGTCAGGTATTTATGCACTTAGATAACTTACAATATTTCTGTGTTATATTGTCTGATGATTTTTGCTTCGAATTTGTATATAATAGTACCCAGATCATAACTTTGTAACAGTATTTATCCTTGTAAAATAAATCTGTTACAATGAGGTTTGGATTTGTGGTGATATGCAACTAGGGTGGCCAATGGCATCGCCTAGGGTAAATCACAAATCCTAACATAAATGTAACTGACCGGCGATGGAACAGTTACGGATTTTGGATACTAATTGTGTGCAAATTGATACCTACAATTTCAGTTGAAGTGAATCCCTCCTTACTGACCGTCGATGGAACAGTAGTGGAGGAAACTCAATCAATTCAAAATACTTATTTATAATTAATACTTGTGTTTATTCTCAGCAACCGCATCAGACTAAGACGCAATCCAGGGACGGATGCGTGCGCAGGACGGCCGGATGTTGTCGCCACAACAAGATATGATTAAAACACACATAATATTCTTTGTGATACAATTAATTGTAATTTGTGAAGGGTAGTTCAATTATAAAAACATGTTTACCATTCAATATGTGTCAATTGGAAGTGGGGTGGTTATTATATAAGAGCGTGCATTGTGAAATATAGTTTAGTTAAGTGCAAACTGTAACCACTGTATTACTGAGAAATAAATAGTGATCTACCAATAATTAAAATATAAATGCAAAAACCAAAAGAAAAACTAAATAAACTAATTAACTTTTTTGTTAAATTCCACGCAGACGAAGTCGCGGGCACAGCTAGTTATTAATATTTTATTCAAACCGTGCATTCCTCTTGACGATCGCAACACCCATCCGAAGAAAGGTATTAATTAGACTTACGAGTACAAACGAGACGAATGTCGCCCTGCGGCGCGGCGCATGGCGAGTGGTGACTGATAGTTGCAATTATTAATAACGCATGTGTGATACGAGTCACTTCACTGACCCCTAGCGCTGGGAACATAACTATGTGAATAATTATGTTTCATAGATACGGCTCTACCATAATAAACAGTCTAATAATTAAGGTTTAAAGGTCGCGTGTACAAGTAAAGATTTATTAATTTCATCCTTGGTATACCATAATAAAAAATATTATAATATTATTCGTTTAAAAGTGACTTAAAAGCTTTATTGAGATCCTCCGTATTATAGTTGGTTAAGAAAGCATCTTTAAAACCAGAGTCTGGAGTTTATCTCCGCACCGAAATAAATGATTCCCTGATACGCAAATATTTGTAGTCTGTCACCCGTATTCACAAACAATACTATGAGGACGCATAGTGTAGCCAAACGCACAGAATTGTCAATTTTGATTCATAAACAATACTTGAGTGATGAGTGACACTATGCGTTCACTTAAGGAGGCCCTCAGGTAAAGAAACTCAACAGCTATTTTACGCAACGCATAGTGTCGATTGAAAACGTAAAAGTGACAGCTGTGAATGTAAATTACCATTTCATTTTATGTATTTTGCACTAAGGTTTTGTATTAGGTTTTTCCATTTTCAATACAATGGATTACAGCAGCGAGAAGTTCGACAATTATATTGATGATAGTTATCATCCTGCGTTCGGTAAGGACACCGAACTCAGGACGATAAGTGCAAGAAATATTATTCAAGATTTACAAAATCCTTTTATTTTTACAATGACAAACAATTTAGAAGACGCTATCGATTTACTAGGGATATTGTTCTTCATGCACTTTTGCCACTAGTCTGAAAGAGGCCTTTCAATACCGCCTATTCACAAATTACTTGTGCCCTTAAGATTTTATTCATCTGGATAAACGGTAAACGGACTAGATGCGACTGCCAACATTTTCACGGTGGTCGCGGGTTCGAATACCAGTGCACACCTCTGACTATTTGGAGTCATGTGTGTATTTTTTGATAGTCAATCACCACGCGCTGAAACGGTGAAGGAAAATATCGTTACGAAACCATAGCGATGTATAAAAAATTCTATGGTATGTAAGTCCGCCAACCCCCATTAGGCCAGCGTGGAGGACTATATGGCCTAACCACTCTCAATCGATCTCTCGATAGTAAAGGAAGCCGTGCTCTGCAGTGGGACGTATATGGGCTGATACAGATACGGGAGTTTTCAGGTTAGTAATCATCTATTTGGATGCAGGCTGCCTCCAACAGGTCACTGTGGAAATCATTGGGGAGGAGGGAGGCCTATGTTAACACCCACAATTTACCGCTTAAAAATGTGGGAAATAAATTTTATTAAATATTTCGAACGTAAATATTTGAAGTTGTCAAAGGCGCTTTCACTCACGAGTAATTCGCGGGACATGCGCGGACACCAATTGTCAAACACCAGAGAGAAATTAGCAACAGTAATTAACCAATCACTGATCCGCATTGGACACTGTGCGTTCCCATAGTAAAAGGGTGACTCAAGTATTGTTTATGAATAAAAAGGCTGAGCGGAACGATCACTATGAGAAATGTCTTACTTAGCATAGGGTTACTTCAACACTCAGTAAAGTATTGTTTGTGAATACGGGCCTGTGAGTAGCTTGTATCTACAGTAAAACACAAGACTTGTATTTTACCAAATATTTAGAGATACTAATCGGGACTTTAGCTACTCACACAAAATAAAGACACTTCCGTGAGATCGTTTGTTGTTTGGGATATTATTTTTTATTTTCAACTACAAAACCTCACATAATGTGTCGAACTAACTCGTACTTTATATAAATACTAGCGGCCCGGCCCGGCTTCGCCTGGGTGCAGATACTTTTTTATTTTACTCCACACCAAATACGTGTTATTTTTCGTATAAGCTCTTGTATACCTAAACATGAATTAGCTATCCTACTGTCCTGCTCAATTCCGTCCCATCCCGTCTGTTCATTCACTTCCCGATACGTCGCGTCCTTTCTCTTAATTAACCATCCCGTCTTATACCGTGCATTTACATTTCGTCCTTTTAAATCTGTCAGCTATCCCAGTCTTCTCCCCTACCTCCCACTCTATTATATCCAGTTTCTCTCTACTTTCTAAACACTTTATCGATTTTGATTATCCATGCAATATCCCATCCCTTATTTCACACCCACTATGCTGTTTTTCCAAAAATATTACGCCATTACTCTTGTTAGTAATAAAGAGATGAAATAATAATTTTCGTAGAAATGCACTCACACACACACAATTAACGTAGAAACAATTATATTTAACTGGTTTTTCAAGACACAGGCAACGCCTAATTTGAGAATCCCTGCAATATTCTCCATAATTATATAAATTGTTATTCAGTTCAGTTCAGTTTTTATTTTTATGTGTTATTTTATTAAAGATTTTTCATTTTCAAGTGAAATTCTATCTTGAAAAGAAGTAAAACTTAATACATGTGAATATTATTAATTTAATTGTCCTATATTTATGTAGCATCATAATATACTCTTTAGTTTACAATAAATTCCTGAACGTATGCATAAATATTTGACAATCAATTTAAATGTCAACCACTTTTCATTACTGTCATTAATTTACATCTTTAAAATCTAAAATACGCCATAAATCGAATATTGTGGCTATGTGTTGTCGATTCGAAACCTTTATTTAAATACGTTATTTAATTTTAGGGAAGAGTTTACCGTATCGACGCTATGAACATTAAATCTTTGACAGTTACAAACCCATGAACATTTTGTATGGCAAAATGTTTTTTTATACTTTCGTCAATTCAATCGAGATAAAAATTATCCCACCTTTAAGTTGGAACAAATAACACATATCTACAAAATTTCATTATAATCAGTTGAGTGGTTTAGGAGTCCATCGCGGACAAACAACGTGACACGTGAATTATATATATTAAGATTAGTCGTGATTCCTATTATATTAATAATATCGTTTCAGAGATGCTGTATGTATATAGGTTGTATATAATCGCGTAGTGTGCGGTCGTGTTTCCTCGTCGGTTATGTTGTAATTTATACGCTCATTAAATTAATCATTATGTTTTATTATTGCGTGTTTAATGTTTATGTCACAATACAAACAAATTGCTTTTATGTACATGCCTTTTCACACTTATATGCAGATATCATGCAAACAAATTCAGCGTATGCGAAAAATATATGGGCAGTGTAATTTAATTGATGTTTACTAAAGTAACAAATATAATAAATATTCACTCATCTTTTTTTATATATGGACAATAGTCTCTTAAATAGATCAGAGGAAAGGTCAGAATCTGACTGGCATGCAAACCAACTTTACTCCTGAATTCTGAATATAAAAAAAATACATTACACAAAATTATTACAATTACCGCGTGCTCGTACATAAGTTTCTGGGGTCGAATAGGCCACGGTTACCGGCCCACCAACCACCCGACTAGTTTCTACCAAGCAACCAAGCAAGCGAATCGCGGAGCTATAACTCGCTTTTGGACAGGCGATTGTGTGCTCGGCCCGCGCCCGCGAAAATATCGCTTTTCTACGATCCACACCAAATTCCCAGACGGGAAAACGATCGGCACCACGCGACACGTTCACACAGACAATTGGTTTCGACGCCTTCAATTTGAGAGATCTCAATGAATATTTATCAACTCAATGCCTATAGAGGTTTTACATAGGTTGGGTTTTGTGGTGATAATAATATTATAAATACACCAAAGTCACCTACAGTATTGAATTGTGGTTATGAGAAACCACAAAAGACTTTTCGGTCTCATAACACTCAGGTTCGAAAAAATATTCGTGTACCACAGACATGTGCCACGATGCGGACATCAAACTCTTATTTTACAGTCGGTTACTAACCGATATTGCTACTGAGGTTGTTAAATGTTATCCTTTTATTTACCTTCATTAAACACAATAACGCAAGAATTTCTATTGTACATTCATACTTTGTGGTTCGAGTAGGTACTCATTTGTTGCGGCTTTAACATCAAACCACTGGTTTATTAGTGAAAAATAAACAGGGCAAAGTCCTCGCATAGTTGTGTCCACTCGTACAATTGTACATTCCTGATAGAGGCGTGACCGGGTTGTATTGTAGCATCAGGAAACGGCACATTTATCGGGTTCGCCTGTATGTACCACTCGTCTGCAATGATTCACAGTAAATGTGTTAGTTACCAACATCGCTTCATAATAACTAGCGTAAACGGTATTTTGAACGCCTAGCCAGTTATAATTTAAAATCATTTTATGACTATATTTCTTTGTGGAAAATAATCCCAATTAATTATGTCCTTTTAAATACGAGTACTAATAAAGTTATTGTAATGAGATCAAAAATATTTAAAAAAGCTTCCCATTAACAGGAAAAGTTAGTTTTTTCTTTGTGTGGATAATAATTACATACTATTTGCCCTGTCACATATTACCTCCAAAATTGTTATTATTGAAATATAATACGAATATAAAAATGTCGCCTGTGTCAATACAATGTGTTTAAAAATCGTCACGGCACATGTTATCCAAACATAAAGTTAAATGGCATGTATTAATTAAATTGTTATATTGTTTACTTCAATGCTTTGTTATATGCTAGTGATGACTCATGTGGATGTAATTAATCAACTTAATTATAATTCTGTAAAGTGGTTACAATAAAAAAGTTTCGAAAACGTCACTAATACAGCCACAAGTTATCATATCAGTCCGGATTTTCTACATATCGTTATCTATACATATAAATAAAATTGAAGTGTCTGTTTTAAAAGTGAAAATAAAAATCCAACTACATATCGTTATATACACGATACATGTGCCGAAAATGACCTTTAAAATTTTTTTGTCTGTCTGTCTATCTGTTTGTTCCGGCTAATCTCTGAAATGGCTGGACCGATTTTGACGGGACTTTTTTTGTCAGGTAGCTGATATAACAAGGAGTAACTTAGGCTACATTTATTTTAGAAAAATAAAGTAATGTTGCAATGCCCGCGTGCAGCTCACGCGCATGCCACCACTGGGCCGTCACGTCAGGCGCCTGCCACCACTTCTCCCACCAAGGAATCAGTATCACATTTACAAAATATTGTATATTAAGAATTTTTTCAATAAAGCTAATATAAAAACTGAAAATAAATGTGTAACGGGAGTTTACCGCTCGCTAAGAGATGGCGCCACCGTAGAATTAGATTGAGATATGGTTTCGTTACAAAGGTTGACAATTAAAATAAAAATGCAAAAACCATAAAAAAATTAAATAAACTAATTAACTTTTTTGTTAAATTCCACGCAGACGCAGTCGCGGGCACAGCTAGTTATAACTAAATCTTGAACCTTGGACTTAACGATAATTCGGTGTTTCTCAGAGATTTTCTTGTGCCCCTTCTTCTTTCACTCTTCTTCTATAAACTTAAACATGTTCCTAAGACCTAAATGCAGTATTGTTTGACAATTGAAGTGATCATATTAATGTCAATGAATATTTTGGTAATAATGTGTGTGTGTTTGTTTGCAGGCTGGCGAGCCGGGCGTGGTGGTGCTGCGGCCGGAGGCGCTGGTGCGCGGCGACTCGGGCTCCGAGGACGAGGCGGACTGCGGCCCGCCCTCGCCGTGCGGCGTGCGCTTCGTCAACGACAACGTGCTCATCAACGGACGCTCCTCCATGCCCACCAGACCCAACCGGGAACGAATCGCCAAGGTAACGTTTCATCATCTATGACGCTCACCCACCATAAGCCGGAATCGGCAGAATACAAAGACGACAACTAGCGCCGAACCTCGATGACTTTCTCGAAAAGACTTATATAAAGTCTACTTTCTTTTATAGCGAAATTAAATGTTATTTTTCTCTTCAGCTTCTGTGTAGTGTACTGATGAACAAAGGAGATCCCGCAGGGTTTTGAAACGACCTGTACCGTGTACAAAGCGGTCTGCATAAAGCTAAAACAAAACTATCCGCAACTACATTTTTTTATCCAAAACTACGTCCTCATTCGTTTCATATACTTGTACTATCAATATTATCAGCAAATACTATGTACTTTACAATAGTGTGTATTATAAATCGTAAGAACAAATTCCAAAGCTAGACGCTTTGAACTGCATACCGAGTGTAATTTCCTCGGCCTTGCGGCATGAGAGCGCGAGCACTTTCCTCGGCGTGACCTCCACGTAACATCGGCGGTGGTAGCGCGCCTTCCGAGTGCCGGCCACTCGCGCGGAACGTTCCCACACTCGCCGCGGTGGTCAATGGTCGCCATCGACGTGCCGGCTTGTGCCATCCGATTGCGTCGTGCCATGGGAAGACATTAAATTTTTTTTTGTAAAACATTAAAGAAGACGGAATTACTTTAATATGTAATTCGTATCATGCTTTCGTCAATTTAAACATAAAAAAAAATATTCTATAATACAATAATATGGTGTGATACACGTATATCTTAAGTCTCATTTGTAAATTTCTAAATAGTAATAGTTATTACCCAACAAGAATAGCATAATGGATCTGTTGATCCAATTTTCCGCGTGTTATTGTTATAACACGCCGGAAAATTAAAACAGAACACCATGTCATGTATAGTAGCTTAAATAAACGACTAAAGACATAATACCTTTAAAGACAACAAGTTCAACGGCAAGCACATCGAAATGTATTAAATGAGTGATGCGAGAAGCGCGAGTGTGCCTGTCCGATTAGTCGCGGAGGGCCGAGATTGTCCTCGGTCAACTGCGGTGGCGAGCATCCGTCAAGGGTGACGAGCATCTGACAGTTCGAACAACGGAATCGATCGCAGCCAGTCATTGAGACTTTGAGACAAAACAGTGCCGTGATTTACCCATCAATAATTATATTGTCAGTAATTTGTAAAGTAAGACCATGCTTAGTTGGGAGAAAGCATGTATCACAAGAAAAACACAGGGTAAAACCAAAATGTACACTTTAGTAGCAAAAACCTTGGAACATTTCATCATTATCATCATCAGCCAATCCTCGTCCACTGCTTGACATAGCCCTCTCCTATGGCATGCCACTGGGCTCGATCTTCAACCCATTGTCTCCAAACGCTACCAGCCATCTTACAAACATCATCAATCTTCGAGGTTAATTCATTTAGGTCTCTGAAAAAGCACGAATCCATAAAAGTGATAAGTGGTCGATTGTACGTTTAAAAAAACGCATTGGATCAGCGTCGTAAGTTCTAACTGTACTGTATCAGCCCATATACGTCCCACTGCAGGGCACGGGCCTACTCTACAATCGACAGTACGATTGAGAGTGGTTAGGCCATATAGTCCACCACGCTGGTCTAGTGCGGGTTGGCGAACTTACATACCATAGTTGTTTTTATAAATCGCTATGGTATGCAGGTTTCCTCACGATGTTTTCCTTCACCGTTTTCGTGCGTGGTGATTGACTATCAATAAACACATGACTCCGAAAAGTCAGAGGTGTGCCCTGGGATTCGAACCCACGACCACCGTGACCATGTTGGCAGTCGCGTCTAGTCCGTTTACCAACAGGCCACCACGCACTTTTTGTTCTAACTAACAAGAATTAAAGCTATCAGGATTATCAATCAATATGAGCTAAAAGATCACCTTGTAAGTTTAGTTAAGTGCTTAATTAAGCTATCAATGCATAACATAATGGGTGTGTTGTGCAACTGAGCGGCGTGTGTGGTGGAGCATAGTATCGGGTGCACCAGAGCGATGCCAGCTACTGTCCGGACAGCACCATGCTGATAACCAACGCGACACCATCACACTAGGCATTTGTGTGACCCGCAGTGCGGGTCTATGGACTATTAATTTAAGGGAATGTGGGAACACAAAATAACTGATACATAGTCATAACACATAGGTTAACCATAGCATTAACTTATATTCCATATTTTACGCAGAGTTTATGGACTTCCATTGTACTTTATCTTGATACTTTCCTTTCAATTTCATCCAATTCATCGACCTCTTCATTCACGTCGTTTAGGGTACAATTGACCTAACCTTTGTTTAGGGTGTCACCAAACACAAATTTAATTTGGTGGGGTCGACCCCTACCGACTCTTCCATACAAGCTATCGACAACATTAAATAAACAAATGTGTAATGATGATGTGCCGGTGTTTTCAGCTGAAGCTGCAGTTCGACGACTCGCTGACGCGCACGTTCGAGTACCCGTCGGAGACGTCGCTGTGCGAGGAGTCCCCCTCCGCGCCCGCCCCCGCCGCCCCCGCGCCCGCCCCCGCCGCCCCCGCGCCCGCCCCCGCGGACACCGCGCACCCGCCCGCCGACTCCACGCACCAGACGACGCTCGCCGCCAACACACACATAGGTACATACATACTGCACATACATCACCAGCAACCCATAGCTGTCCACTGCTGAACGTAGCACCGACACACATACGCGAAAATAAATATTTTTAAAAAAGTAGTTTTAAATATAGAGCGATTAAACATTAGTAATAATAGTAAAATATGCGTATAAGATTCCATTAATGAATATGTCTGCTCAATTAGAGAATAGAAGTGAATAATTAAGTTTAATATTCTAACAATAACGGGTAACAAGTAAGTTTAGTATTATAAAACATCTGTGTTATTATAACACATTTTGACAGCCTCCGTGGCGCAGGTGGTTAGACGCCGCCTGTGAAACGAGAGGCCGCGGGTTCGATCCCCGCACCGAGAGAAATATTTGTGCGGCCCACAAATATTTCTTCCGGGTCTGGGTGTTTGTGAGACCGAAAAGTCTCTCGTAGTTCCTGATACCCACGACACAAGACTTGATCTTAGTGTGGGATCAGGACTATGTATGTGACTGTTGGGTGTATTTATTTATTTATTTAATATAGACAAACTAGATCAAGTATTTTTTTCTTTTTCGTATGACAATATTCATCAGCACAGATTATAGTATATATCAGTGTTGCTAGCCCTATAGAACAATTACCATTTATGCAAAATACTTTTTTCTTATTTGGAACTTAAGTAAATAGTTTTTCCTTGTACTCATATCAAGTATGAATATAACTTTAATACTTCGAATATTATTAATATAAATACCTTCTGTGGAAAGTTTACACGCGGCGCATACACCGAAGAAGAATAACGCGAGTGGCGCCCTCTCCGCCGGAACTAATACCGGACCACACTTTTGTGTGAAAATAGCCCTTGCTAAAATAAATTCACTGAAGGACTTTTCCCACGGTTTATAGTACATAATGTATATGCTAAATAATAGTTATGTACCAGTTACTGCCGCTTAGCATTTAAAATGCAATTTTGCACGACTCTTTTGTATATACTCTCTCTTCTTTCAATTTTATTTTATTTTAATTGTAGGTTAATATAGAAAAATGCGTTGTTCGTGTGTGTTCTTATAACAGTATCATGTAATAAGTGTTAGGTACTCGTGTACACGTAATGAATCGGTCTGCTAATCCTTTAATGATGTTTAAAATTATTCTTATCTCATCAGTTATCGATTTTAAAAGCGTAATTGTGTAAAGTCGCCAGTTAACATGTCTTACTCAGATATTAATAATTTACATAATTATGATTTTGTATTCACAGATATAGTTAAAAATCCAATAATTACTATCTAATTATATCTAATTAATAGATAATCTCGCAGACTGCATGAGTGGCGCCAATGCAGGACACTCAAGGACGATCGCTGACTGATAAAAATCAAAGCATTATCTATACGGATATCAAAATATGTTGATGTGGATTATCTAATGTTCATCAATGGTAACTGTTATTAGTTAGAACGATTATCTCAACAATATAAATAATATGACCAAAGTTTCTATGTTAACTTACTCTCAATATAAAATATATTTTGAGAGAATTATTTCAAGCTAATTCAAATATAAATAAATACATCAACTTGCTGTTTTCGTCGTACTGCTATAGTATTCTATATCCACAGCATTTATACTTTTAAATTATAAGACATTTTTCTTTTTATTTTCGCCACTTGTAACAACCCTTTTATTTACCCTATTAACTGGTAACTACCCTACCACATAATGTACATACTTTAGTGAAATAAGTTGTATACGTGAGTTGAAGCTAGCATTTGTTCGCTGCACTCTGCGTAGTGTGTAGTGTGTAGCGTGTATAGCGTAGTGTAGCGTATACATTGCGGTGTGGTTGTAGCGTCGGCGGCGCTGAGTCGCTACACGCCCAGCAAGACGCTCGCCGCCGCCTTCCAGCTCGGCGTCACGCGCCACGACGCCGCGGACAACAACGGTGAGCCTGAACATTGTTTACTATCCATATTTATTAAGCTACATACATAGCTTCTATCGCGGGCCTTGAGCGTGGAGACCGAATCCAGAAATTCCGTAACGAAAATAACCTAACTCCGATCGAAATTTAAATTTAATATTTTTATTTTTATTCAAATATGTGCCAGTACTTTTACATGCGAATTGCAAAGCTATGCGTGATTAATTGTAATCTAACCTCTTTCGATATTTAGTTTTGCCATCTATCGATGAATAGCAGAACTTAATGACTTTGAAATATCACGCTCGTCTCTTCAGTTCAGCTACACGCCTGTAGGTGGCATTGGTTGTATCGGCGTTACTGCGCATGCGTAATCCCCCTCTTCGCCCCGCAATCTGGTGACTCATGCCTGCTTAGAGTTTCGGCGTTAGGGCACCTCCTCTTTGTATTTACTTCATGGTACGACTCTACGAAGCTCGCACGTACAACAGTGAATATCTGTACAATTGATATCAAAGAAAAACAAAGGAAAAAATAATGCATAAATATAGTAAACTAAATAAATAATTATAATTACATAAGTTGATAAAAAATGCTATGCAATAGCTTTACCGCGGCAGTCTCCGAGTGCCACACGTCTTTTTTTATTTTAACACGTTCACTGGCTTAGCAAATCCCGCTTAAATTTATTAAGTGGGCCATGCTTACTGGTGGTAGGTCTCTCATATGTGAGAGGCCATCTGGGTAGGTACCACCGCAATGTCTATTTCTCCCGTGAAACAACACTGCTTAAATGCACTGTTGTGTTTCGGATTGAAGGACATTGTAGCCAGAGCAACTACTGGACATATTGAGACTTAACATCTTATGTCTCAGGATGGCGAGCGCAGTGGAATATTGCTACTGTTCGTGAGCGGTCGTATCGCTTACCATCAGGCGAACGGCTTGCTCGTCTCGCCATTCAATGCAATAAAAAAAAAAGCGCAATTAAGAGCAACTTAATATTTGAATGCACGTTGCGCTCGAAAACTAATATGCTAAAGCCAATTTATTAACTACCTTATTAATACAAAAAAAAAGTGATAAAGGATGAATTAAGTAATACATTTTTTTCGTTTTATAACTGAAACTATGTTTATATTGAACATACAAATATCTCGTAAAGCTGTCGAGTACAGTGGAATTCCAAGCGTTGCTTAATAATTCTGAATTCATGGTGTTGTATTGTATCGCCTACCAGCAGGCGAATGGCATGTTTGTCTCACCATTCATGGTAACAAAAACGCATTTAATACAAGCTTACTGGCCGACGACGACTGGCCCTGGTAATACACAACATACGCACATTCAGGACAGACGAGAAGATTGTCGAACTGGAAGAAGAATTGAGCAGGTTACACTGGGACATTCTGGGGTTATCGGAAGTCCGAAGAATCGGGGAGGATACGGTAACCCTGAAGTCTGGTAACCTGCTCTTCTACCGCGGGGACGACCAACAGTCCCGAGGAGGTGTCGGATTTATCGTCCACAAGTCTCTCATCAACAACATCGTATCCATCGAAAGTGTGTCGAGCAGGGTAGTATACCTTATACTCAGAATATCAAACAGATATTCGTTTTAGGTCATACAGGTATACGCGCCGACCTCGACACACCCTGATGAAGAAGTAGAGAAGATGTATGAGGACATAAGTCGGGCCATACATACTTCCAAAACCTACTTCAATGTTGTTATGGGGGACTTCAACGGAAAGTTGGGCAAGAGAAGCGATGCAAAGTTGAAAATGGGGCAATTTGGACATGGGGAACGATACCCCAAGGGTTAGAGGCTGGCCGACTTTCTGGAGAAAGAGAGACTCTTTGCGATGAACTCTTTCTTTCAGAAACCGCCTCACAGGAAATGGACCTGGCTGAGTCCTGACGGTTCTACGAGAAACGAGATAGATTTCATCTTGACGACGAATAGACGGATATTCAGAGATGTCTCTGTGATCAACAGGGTGAAAACCGGCAGTGATCACCGAATGTTTGGGGGCACACTGAATATCAATGTCCAATAGGAACGGCGTCGCTTGGTAAAATCTACGCTCCGACCTACTCGCGCCCATATCCAAAACCCTGAGAGCTTTCAACTCGAGCTGACAAATCGCTTTGATTGTCTAGAAGAAAACCTTGCAGTGAACGAGCTAAACAGCGGTTTGGTAGAAGCTGTCCATACGGTGGGATCTAAGTATTTTAGACCTCGCCATAGAGATAGACCACAAAAACTCTTGATCCACACTCTTGACCTCATGGCCGAACGTCGATCTTTAGCGCTGCAGTCTTCCGATGACGCCGAAGCATATCGGCGGCTCAATAGACAGATCTGGAAGTCCTTGCGACACGATGTCCGTGCTCACAATACTGTGAGCATTAAGGAGACAATTGAGCGGAATGGAGGCTCCAAAGTGTATGCAAGAGACTTGTCTATTGGGCAAAGCCAGTTGTCTAGGCTGAAGACGGACGACGGCCGCGTGGTATCGACGAGGTTCTACGGGCAGCTTTACACCTCGGTTGCCCAACCTGCTGTTAGCCCGGCCGAAGACCCGAGAGCCGAGTTGATCCAACACTTTAGCGATGATATCCCGGACATCAGCCTGTGTGAGATTGAGATGGCCCTGAAGCAACTTAAAAACAACAAGGCGCCGGGCGAGGACGGAATCACTTCAGAGCTTCTGAAAGCGGGCGGAACGCCAATACTGAAGGTCCTTCAGAGGCTCTTCAATTCTGACATGACATTCTGATACGGCACCGAGACGTGGCCTCTCACTATGGGCCTTATTCGGAAGCTAAAAGTCACTCAACGAGCTATGGAGAGGGCTATGCTCGGGGTTTCCCTACGAGATCGAATCAGAAAAGAGGAGATCCGTAGGAGAACTAAAATAACTGACATAGCCCACCGGATTAGCAAGTTGAAGTGGCAATGGGCAGGGCATACATAGCGCGGAGATCTGATGGCCGATGGGGTCGGAAAGTGCTCGAATGGAGGCCACGTAACGGTAAGCGCAGCGTGGGACGTCCACCCATAAGGTGGTCAGACGACCTGGTAAAGGTCGCGGGACGTCGCTGGATGCAGGCTGCCTCCAACAGGTCTCTGTGGAAATCATTGGGGGAGGCCTATGTTCAGCAGTGGACTTCCTTTGGCTGATGGATGATGGATGGAATCATAATACTTATTTTTTGCATCTTTATATATCTTCATCTTAGCCACAGAAAATCCACTGCTGTACTCCTCTAGTCCTCCTCCAAGGATGGCGATTTCCTGCAACCTCAGCCAGGTCGTCCGTCCACCTTGTAGACTGGCGTCCAACATTTCCTTGCTTGTACGTCGCCTCCACTCTAGAACCTTTCGGTCCCAACGGCCATCGGTTGTACGAGCTATGTGCTCGGCCCACTGCCACTTTAACTTGCTAATTCTCTTGACTACCTTGGTAACCTTTTTTCTCCTTCTATATAAGTATATAAGTTAGTAATATATTAATGGTATGCAGGTACAGACAAGAGTCCGAGTGTGGAGCTAGAAGCTGGCGGCGCGTGCGGCGCGGCGGGCGCGGCGGGCGCGGCGGGCGCGGGGGACGAGGCGGGTGCGGGGGACGCGCGGCCGTGCGCGGCGCACGCGGCGCGCTCGTGGAGCCAGGCGCGCACGCACGCCACCGACCTGCTGTTCTAGAACACGGTACTCACTGCACACATACCACATACTATACACACTGTATTCACATATTCAGTAAGTATTAGTAATCTCCGTGGCGAATCCGTGGTTCGATCCCAACGCTCACCGCTGGGGTAAATGTACTCTTAAGTAGAGACTGAGTGTTGGCAAGCGTAGTGTAGGAGGTCGCTGGATGCGACAAGCCAAGGACAGGGTGAAATGGCGCAATTAGGAGAAGGCCTAAGTCCAGCACGGGCAAGCAGTATAGTGATGATGGTGATATAATAATTTTTGTTTCGTTAAACTCAAGATAGCGTGTGTATGTGTTATGAACGACCTGTAGATGGCAGGCTGCAGATTGGTTTGAAATTATAATGGAAACGCAATTTGCAAAGTTCTTCGCTTTGAAAATTCTCAACGATAGACTCGTATCCCATTACACCTAAAGACAAAAATAACGCTTTTTAGAAACTTTCCGCCCCCACACCCATCAATGTAATACTTGTCAGCACCGAGCTCCAAAACTCCGCAACACTTCTAAGGGACAAAAATAACCTTAGCTAACTATGTTCTTCTTAAATTCAATGAATCAAATATAAGAACAAATTTAAAAAATGATTAATGTGCTTGAATATTTTTTTATTTACAGATGGATGCTGCATCAAGCCGGCAATAATAAATCAACTCCAAATAAGTTATTTAATGTATTAAGAGAATGCAGTCTTCCACTATAAGTTGGAGCGGGGGACATGCCGCAGAGAACCACCTGCACGGGCGGACTGCAGTTACTAACATACGACGGAATAGAAGCTTATGTGATACAACTAAAACATTCTCTAGACAATCGTGAAATGCGAAATACACATTATTGTGAAACAAATAAAGCAGTAAACGCTTACTGCAAGTGCATAGAACGACTGACATTATGACTATAATGAATTAAGTAACGTTTAATTCTCGCATGTAGCCAAAAAGCAAGTGCCGCCATTTCATTGTATAATTTTTAGATTTACATAGATTAATTACAGATAACTTTTTATTACATTTCATGTTTTAAATAATTGGAGATTACAAATACGCGCATTGTCCTGTGGACTTGTCGCTTGGTATTACAGTGTGTTTAGTGAATACCATTTAAATATAATGAAAATTATTATAGCTCTATAAACGAGTGCAAATTTGCTCAAGTGCTTTGTGGACTCCACACATAGATTAAGATATACCGAGTCATATCTCTAAGTACTTAATAGCTATTCAACAAGTAAACGAACGCTTGACTGATTAGCTGATAACGACATCAATTAAAATTTTTGATAACTTTTTAAACGTTTCAACGTGACTTTATGGTGAAAACATATTTGTTCGTTGTCTATGACTGACCATAGACAAACGGACATAGTGCTATTTTGTCTCTGATCGATACAAAGAGAATATTGTGATGTTTATTTATACTCATTCCACAGATCATTCCTAAATTTTGTACGGCGTATTTACCGACAATTTTCTACGAATTTTACAAAACTATACAAAATTATTGATTACACAATTATTGCGAAAAATGACCTTATCTTACTAATAGAAATGTGCTAGAATAAGATTTTTTAATCAATTTTATAATGCGACACTGGTAGAAATTATTTTTATTTTATGTAGTCTTTTATTATTTTTAAATATAAAACTGGACTATTGGTTCTCTAACTGAATATTTCTTTATGTTTAATATTCACATACTTTAACTTGTATAGAACATAGTATATTTTAAATCAGACATCATATAATTTGTATGAAATGGGTATATTATGAGTCAATGAGAATTCTTATTTTGGTTGGAGAAACAAGAGTCCGGTGAAGCCGTGCCTACGCTAAATAGTCACAGCGATGGTACAGCGCATAGACAAATATGTGAGCCGGGAACTAGGGAACACTAACACAGTATGAAGGTTGCATAGTATTCGGTGCGAGGGTGGCGAGACAAAGTGCCTGTAACGTGTGAGTAGCGAGGCTCAAGCATTTATTATCCACTTTATTGTAATTTAGCGCTAGACTAGGACACTAGGAGAGTAGGGACTAGATGTACCTTGTACTGTATACGTAGACGTACGCGTATCGCTCGGGCACGCTGTAAGAGTGTCATATTGTTAACGTTTTGTATTAAATGTGCTGACGTCGTACATACGAGCGAGTTACATTTATTCAAACCATACATATTTAAATCAACATATAAACATTATTTAAGAACAAGAAACAATTTTGTTATTACATAATTCTCATGCCTTTATTAAATTGTATCAAAATACATTCTACATATAAACACGTGATTATTATTTTATTGTATTAAGTGATTTATTAGCGCGTATAACGACATGTGGTCGCGTCGATTGATCTAAACGATTGTCGCGGGTTGATTTATGAGGTCGCGGGGCAGTGCTCCGCGCCGACCCCGGCCGTGCGCCACGCGTTCAATCAGCATGCGCATGCGCATGTGCATGTGTATGTATGTGTGCTCGGTGTATGTGCGAGTCAGCGCTGGCCGGCGGGCCGACACTTGCCAATGCTTAGTTATACTCGAGGCCGACTCGCCGCGGTACCTCTTGTCTACTGACCCTCTGTACTCTACATACAGCGAGCCAGTGACAGCCGCCGTGAGTCCCCGGCCTGGTTATATTCATTTACAATTTATGCACTATAAGTATTTTATAATTAAGTAAACTGAGGTATGAGTCAATGACCTCATGAGAACATGCCGATATTACCGTATTTTTTATGTAATCCCTTAGACCGAAAATAGAAGGACTATGAGTTCAAACCGGCATACATTCACGTCGCTCCGATGTGCTCGTGTGTCGACATGACACTGCCTAAAATGTATTGTGTGACAATAATTTTAGATTCGCTAGTATTGTGATCTCGTTGATTCGCTCTCAGTTGAAACGGAATGACATTTAATTTAATTTAATATGAAGCGAGATATTTGCATAGATTGTAAAATTGTGATGTCCTCGTTTAGTTTCGGTACAAAATGGCAAGAAGGCTGTTCTGTTAGTATTCATAATTTTAAGCGGGGGACACATGGCGGTGCACGGTGACATAATATATGGAACCGCACATCGACATGTGTTCCGACTTTATTATAACCGCAACGGAACTTAGTCATTGCGCTGCGTGCTACTTTATTATCCATATTAGCTGTATTGATGCTGTAAAGGCAATAAAATGTAATACAAATACACTGGTCTATTATTTATTCAATCTAAAACACCATCTGGTTGGAATCTAACTGTATGTAATGTCACTATTTTATATCTCTAATTAAAAGAATGTAAACTTATATATTTCACCCCATTTTCACTGAAATTAAAATTAGTTATTTATCACGGTTATTAAAATAATTTTAAATTGCATATACAACGTGTAACAGGATTAATTCACAACCTCAGACACCCCAACTTTAAAATATTATTGCAATCATAGTTTAGGCTTTGAAATCGTACTACCATAATTACAAAATCTTTTATTTATGAAATTAGTTATACCAAATGTAGGCACTTAACATGGTCACCTCACGAGTTACAAATAAGAGAGTACTACTACACACGCTCGCGGACACGCACACATGTACCCAAGACCCATTCACACGAGTACCTAACGCCGAACGCTGCGCCGCGCCGCGCCGGCAGAAACAGCTGACTATAAACGAAATACAAATTACGTATGTAACTGATTACTGGGTGTTTTGGTAAACAAATTATTATTAATTTAATCTGTAAGCATAACATTTGTGTTTTAGCTATAAAATCTAAATATTTTACTTACTAAATGTAATGCGTACGAACCCAACATAAGACAATATTTTGCATGAATCGGCTAAAAATATTATTAATTTCACTTCCGCTACACTTAATTCCTACAGGCGGGCAGGATACGGGCGTCATTTATTTTGCATTACTAATAAATAAGATAATAAGATAACGCAATATCTAACAACGAAGACTAGATTGGGAATCACAACACAAAAAAAAAATACAACAAATTTAACTTACGTGTTACATGGCACTCATGCGGCGATTTCTTTTTAAAATATGTTCGAAATGTCCACCACCTTGATACACTTTGATGCACATTTGCGTAATTGTTCACGTAATTTATGTAAAACTTCAGTCACTTTTCACTTTTAGGAAGGCTGCCACTATTCTTCTTTTTAGTAGTCTAGTTATACCAGAGATTTATTACGTCCCCACAAAAAAAGTCAAAAGGCGTCAAGTCAGGTGACCTTGGAGGCCATTGCACAGGTTCGCCGCGACCTATCCAGCGCTCTCCGAACTCAGCATCGAGATACTGTCGGATACTACACTGGTGCCGTGCCTGTAGTTAAATGTCCTGCATGCCAATTATACATTATCACCACACAGTGCCAACGCTCTCACCATTTCAGTGTATTCAATATTCGAATACCGAAAAGACATCGCGCGCGAAAGTTATTGAAATATCTACACACAAGTAGACACGGATAACTGCGGTGCACGACTAGATTTTTTCACATAGTCGGTGCCCATTTAGGGATTGCAATAACGGGATATCCGACACACCGGGATTCCGCATACATTGTAGCAAAATTACAAACCGATTTTATTTAATCACCATTTTAACGTTCCGCGAAATTATTTTTCATAGAAATACCTACTTGTTGTTTCTTTTCATAGTGATTTTGTTACAATTAAATTTGTTTCATTTAAGTGCATGTATTGCGCGGGATTTAGATCGCCCGGTCTTGCAAATACCGGGAGTAATTTTTTTCGCGGCGCATCCCTATACCTTTTGATGTACCGCCGCGCCGCGCGCGCCATCGTTTGTCGGATGGATCAAATTGCATTAAACAATAGCTGCATCCTGTTCTATCTAGTTGTAGTTAAATGTGCGGAAAAGAGATTATGATAGTTATTTATTTTGGTAGCTTTTTATGTTTATTCAGGCCTATCGTTGTGTGCGTTTGATTAATGATAGATTGCTTAAATAAACTTTATGACCATCGAAATAAAGTACATTTTTGTTCATTATTTAGTTTATTAGAGTATTCGTTTAGTGATTCATTTAAAAATAATCTTATGTCCTGGAGTTACGTTTCAATTTCGTTTGTTCGGAGTACTAAATGAAAGAGTGTCTGTAATTTACTTGGTCTTAACTAATTATTTTGAAAAAAAATACCTACCAAAAAAAACGATGCTATCGGTTCAGTAGCTGATTCTGAACGTACTACTTTCCGCTTTTACATTTAAATCTGTTACATGTTGTATAGAAGGCAAGGTCCTCTACCTTGGCTTCTATATAGAGACAGGTGCCACTCACTCACATGTACACTTGAATGTATATAAAATTATACACGGGACACTATCTTTTTCGATTCTGGCACTGTTCATACATGGTGCTATCCAGATAGAGCATTGAATTTCGCTCAAATCGCCTCACGTGGATGGCGTACAGCGCAGGGGCTTGCGATAACCCTTGGAGCGCGATAACCCCTGAACTGAGAAACCCAAAACGCGGCTTGTCTTTAGATTTTTCTAAGACATACCGAGACCTAGCCGCGTATCAACAATCCATTATCATAACTCAACAAATAAGTAGTACCTATGTATTTATACGAATATCTTTAAAGCGTCATTGATTTAAAAAATCATAAAATGGTAAGCATTCTTGCGGCATAGGTACATCTAGTGCCAACACTGCTGAAAAACAAATTTGTAATCTATACATATAAATAAAATTGAAGTGTCTGTTTTAAAAGTGAAAATAAAAAAAAAGTCCAACTACATATCGTTATATACACGATACCTGTGACGAAAATGATATTTTAAAATTTTTTGTCTGTCTGTTTGTTCCGGCTAATCTCTGAAATGAATGGACCGATTTTGACGGGACTTTTTTGTCAGGTAGCTGATATAATAAGGAGTAACTTAGGCTACATTTATTTTAGAAAAGTTTAGTATTTTAGAAAAAAAAGTTTTTATTAAATTCCACGCAGACGAAGTCGCGGGCACAGCTAGTCCCTAATATAATTTCGATGTATCCTTTACTTATCAATACCATCAATCAATGTTTAAATCGCCTACACGTTTTCACCATTACCCCAAAATTTAAAGCGATACCCAAAGTGGCTATAGAGCCCATACAAAATATTTTATTGTATTTATAATTATTTGTGATCTAAACAGAGAATATTACTTATAAATAATAACATGCACCTGTTTCAAATATCAATCAAATAATTTGTTTTACTATACTACCTAAGCTTATTTCTCTGGTGCATCTACCAATGCGAACTGTTGGTTTCTCTAGAGGAGGATTACAGAGTGCTTTTACACAGTTAAGCACTCCCGTGTAGGTATCATTTAAAGTAGTTGGGTTCCTGTTTAGAAAAATTGGTTACCTTCAAGTTCTATATTAAAATTCAAAGGCTAAATTCAAAGTTCGTTACGGCGCGGTCATGTGAACTTAGCCTTATATTGCAAATACGACGGCGAGTTTTGGGCGAATTTCTTACACTTCTGCAGCTGTCCGGTCACTCCTACTTGAACAAGACCGCAATTAAGAGATAAATGCTATTTCGAAAACAATATTGGTGTTAGATACATATATATCATTATGTGGCAATATGTACACCTGGGTACAGTAAGTAGTAATAATTATTAGATTATGCTATCAATATATTTTATCTCAATTTACGACTTTTGTAAAACGACAACAGACAGTATCATAACAAAAAAATAAAAACCGACTTCAAAACAAAAAACCACAAAAAATAACAAAATAATAAGTACCACTGCAAAGCAAAAAAATAATATTTATTTCATGGAACTTGTGCTTGTTGATTAATTTGCTTAATGACTTGACTAGCCAACAAATCAAAACATATGCATAACATATTGAAGGCGGGTCGCCTAGTACCAGGGTACTATTGAGATAAATACTTTACTAGTAGCAGTTCTCTTATAGTATACCAGCGGCCCTGTCCAGCTTCGCCCGGGTACAAATAGATTTCTGTACAATAATATGTATGTTTTATACATATAAATCTTCCTCTTGAATCACTCTATCTATTAAACCCGCATCAAAATCCGTTGCGTAGTTTAAAAGATTTAAGCATATGTACTACTTTTTCTGTAATGTCATTTCAGTGGCGTGAGCCGTGAGGCTAAGTTATGACCCACAAATAAGCGTCAGTACGCCTCACTTCAATTAAAGTGGGACATTGTACCGGCTTAGTACAAAAATGAGCCTACTCTTACAAACTCTTTTTCAAGTCATGTTCTACTCAACACTATTCGGTTGACCCCAGCCCCATTCATTTAGGTAGCCTCTTACGACGGGCAGGAGTATTGTGGCAAAATTTTCACGCCCGTACGACAGAACATGAATTCTTCACGTTTTCGACAAAGGCGTTGTTTGCGTATTTTTAACCGACTTCAAAAAAAGGAGGAGGTTCTCAATTCGACTGTATGTTGCTTTTTTTATGCTTGTTACCTCGTTTCTCTGTACTGTGTGAATCGATTTCGACCATTCTTTCTTTGATTGAAAACTGGTGCTTGTCATTTGGTCCCATAAAAATATGGTGAAAATCTGATAAATATCTTCGGACCTTGGAGTGGGGAACTCCTTAAAATTAAGTAGGATTCCAATGGTTCTTTTTGCATTAGGTTCATTATAAAGGTTGAGCTACAGTGAGAGAGGGAAAAAGGGGTGGAGGTGAGGATGGGTAGGTGATATAATTAAAATACACGTAAATTCTAATATCTTCGGCAGCTTTAAACCGATTTTAGGGATTTCTTTTTCATTGGAAACAGTGTATTGACAGGTTGATCCCAGGAACACAACATGAAGATCTGATGATCATGTTCGGACCTGGAGTGTAGAACTCTTCAAAATTTAGTAGGATTCCAATGGTTCTTTTTGCATTAGGTTCAGTATAAAAGCTAAGCTACAGTGGTGGAGGGAAAAGGGGGTAAGAGCGAAAGGAGGGAGAGGAGAAAAAAAAATAAACATGTGAATACTCCAATATTTTCGGCAGCTCTTAGCCGATTTTAGCGATTTCATGATCATCGGAAAGAACATATTCCTTGTGGGGACCAAATCTTCTTCATTTAAATTCCTATCAACACTAAAAAGATAAAAATAACTAAAATTTTTAACAAAATAATAAAAACCGTCTTCAAGACAAAAAACCACTAAAAACAAAAAATAACTAAATAATAAGTACTGCAAAGCAAAATAATAATATTTATTTCATGGAACTTGTGCTTGTTGATTAATTTGCTTAATGACTTGACTAGCCAACAAATCAAAACATATGCATAACATATTGAAGACGGGCCGCCAAGTACCAAACATGTAGGACCTATGCCTTATATTAATTTATCTATCTTTATTTAACACCTATCATATACGTACTTACTTACGTCACTCTACTTTGACTATTTGTTAATGATAAATATGCTTATGAAAAATAGATAAGTAATTTATAAGGCTTACAAAAATAAGTAGTTAGATACATATTGAGATGTATTTAAAGCTCAGCTCTGATAAAAATGCAAAAAATATTGAAACCGAATTGCGCCTGTTGCATAATACTTTCAACCTAGATTCTGGAACATGCGCAGTAAAATATAGGTGGAAGAGAGGCAGGACCTCCCGCGGTACGGTAAATCAATACGATGCAATGCAATGTATAGTTAACGAATAAGTATGAAATCCGTCATTGTATACAATTCCTAGGAAATCTATACAGTTCCTAAAAAAGATCGAAAATGCAATTATATTATATTATTTCAATGAGTAGAGAGAGATAAAATGCCTAGACAAAGCCATACCTAAGTCTAGATCGTTAAGTTAGATTAGGGTACTATTGAGAATTGAGATAAATACTTTACTAGTAGCAATTATCTTATAGTATACCAGCGGCCCGGCCCAGCCGAAAAATATATGGAAGAGCGAAGAAATTCTAGTAAAAAAATAGATAACGATATCTAACAGTGGTGATAAGGAACAAGTATTACATATAGATAAACTAGCCGGCCCGGCCCAGCTTCGCCTGGGTACTAATAGATTTCTGTACAATTATATGTACGTATTATACATATAAACCTTCCTCTTGAATCACCCTATCTATTAAAAAAACTGCATCAAAATCCGTTACGTAGTTTTAAAGATTTAAGCATACAAAGGGACATAGGTACAGAGAAAGCTACTTTGTTTTATACTATGTAGTGATGAGACGCCGCCTGGGTAGGCACCACAACAAAGTCTATTTCTCCGGCCAAATAGCAGTTTATATGGACTGTTGAGTTTCGGATTGAAGAACATTGTAGCCAGAGTAAGTACTGGTCATATTGTAACCTTACATCTTATTTCTCAGGATGGCGAGCGCAGTGAAGTGCCAAGCGTCGCTTTGTTATTCAAGGTGTTGTTGTTTAGTTTTGCTACTCTTCATGAGCGGCCGCATCGCTTACCATCAGGCGAACGGCATGCTCGGCTCACCATTCATTACAATAAAAAAAGGAGAAATGCACAATCAAAGGTTTAAAAAAGAAATGAAATTATATGTTTATTAAAATATGGAAATAAAGTAACCTAACCTAATAATTATTACGTTAGATTTGGATATTTTGATTCTTAGTTTACTAGAGCGTTTTATTTATGTACTTTTCTCATAGAAGCATTGATTTTACGTAGGTATTTCCTGGCATCATCTCGGAATTTCATATTGATACAAATCGTAGAAAATATATTATGTACATTTCCCAGGAATTGTTTGTATTATAGACTCTTCAAATAATAATAATTGTTTAAACATTTTCTAAACATGTTCGGACTTTAATAAATATCCTAGAAATTGTATACAATTCCTAATTTTCATACATTTCCGGTAACATATTCATAAACTAGTAGGATCATGAGTAAAATTTGCGAACATATTTTTAAGTGTATTTTCATTCATTAGATTTAATTTGTCTATTTTTCTTGTTACCTAAACATTTTATTTTATAGCCAGCATCAAATTATGTAAGAAAAACAAATAAAATTTGATAACATTCAGAAATCAGAACATTTTTGCGCAGGTGCGCAGCGGTATGTAGGTATTGTTCGCTTTCACAATGTGATCTCTCATATTCACATGACGCTTCGTTTTACAGCGCGATAGAAAGAGATGACTAATAATTTTATAGTTGACAGCTGCGCCAAAAACATCAGTATTGCGAATGCGAAGTGTCAACCATGTTGTAAAGTGTAAACCCGTAAAAAATATTTTAAATTTTAAAACACAATATATAAACACCGTTTAGTTGCAAGTTTAAATCCAGTGCATAAAGTACAGTTTGATTAGCATCTTCGAAAAGCAAAGTGGATCCAAATTTGACAGCTAAACTCAGAACAAAACAGAACATCGTTTCCGAACCATTTTGATACAAAATGTGAATAGTCGAGGTCATTTGAGCATTCGCCACTACAAACTACGTCAGTCACCGTGTCCGAACATTTTTTGTTGTGTTTGTTGACGGGCGAGTTTACGTAACTCGCTGCCGCTACGCCATATCTTATCTATCCCGGGGGCTCGCCTCGACGCATCCGCAAGTATTGGATAATCAGCTGACTACTGTGTTACGTATGAGCGCGATGTTGGGTGTATGTGTGAGGGTGCTCCGCGGGCGCTCGCTGGAGCGCTCCATATCCAGCGTGGTGGAGCTGCCCAAGCTTCAAGAGAGCAGTGTAGAGAACGAGCCCGTTCTGGCGTATCGCGCCGGTAGTAGCGAGCGAGCTCAACTCTCCGACGAGCTGAAGCGTACGGCCGCCGTCACCGAAGAGATCCCCATCGTCATCGGCGGACAGAACATCAAGGATGGAGAACCTCGTTACCAGGTGATGCCACACGATCATTCCAGAAAGATCGCAAAATACTACTATGCAAGTGAAAAAACGATCCAGAAAGCCATCGAGGTGTCCGTGGACGCGCAGGCTCGCTGGGACCGCACGCCTCTAAATGAACGAATTCGCATTTGGCAGACTGCTGCTGAACTGATGGCTGGATCACACCGTCAAAAACTTAATGCTGCAACTATGCTTGGACAATCTAAGACAGTGGTTCAAGCAGAAATTGACTCTGCTGCAGAACTGATTGACTTCTTCCGATTTAATGTATTCTTTTTGAAGGAAAATGCTAAGTATCAGCCCATATCAGAGAATCCAACTGTGACAAGAAACTCTCTGAGATTCCGTGGTATTGATGGGTTCATTGCTGCCATCAGCCCCTTTAACTTCACTGCTATTGGTGGTAACTTGGCTTACACCCCTGCACTCATGGGCAATGGTGTGGTGTGGAAACCATCAGATACTGCACTGCTATCCAACTGGAGGATCTTCAATATAATGAGGGAAGCTGGCCTCCCTGATGGTGTGGTTAACTTTGTTCCTGCCGATGGGCCAACCTTTGGCCGAGCCATAACATCGTCTCCATTCCTGGCTGGCATTAATTTCACTGGATCAGTACCAACTTTCAATTGGTTGTGGAATGAAGTTGGAAAGAATCTGAACCAGTACCGCAATTATCCCAGATTAATTGGAGAGTGTGGAGGCAAGAACTACCATTTTGTGCACCCCTCCGCTGATACAGCTACAGTTGTGACTGCCACAATTAGATCAGCATTTGAGTATTGTGGACAAAAATGTTCTGCTTGTTCAAGAATGTACATTCCTAGGTCTCTATATGAACCCATCAAAGAAGGATTATTGAAGGAGCGAGCAAAGCTGAAAATTGGGGATCCCACAGATTTCTCTGTGTTCACAGCGGCAGTTATTGATGACAAGGCATTTGCAAGAATCACAGGCTATATCAATCATGCCAAGAAGAACCCCAAAAACAAAATCCTTGGGGGTGGTGAGTTTGATGGTAGCAAAGGTTACTTTGTTCAACCCACTATCATTGAAACAACAGACCCACATGATAAGTTGATGACTGAGGAGATATTTGGACCTGTTCTTACTATATATGTGTATGATGACAAAGATGTGATGAAGGCACTCTCACTAGTTGGATCATCAACCAAGTTTGCTCTGACTGGTGCAGTATTCTCCAATGATGTGGACTTCCTGCAAACTGCACTTGAAGAGTTGAAGACGACAGCGGGCAATTTCTATATCAATGACAAATCGACGGGCTCGGTGGTGGGACAGCAGCCATTCGGCGGCGGGCGCATGTCGGGCACCAACGACAAGGCGGGCGGACCTAACTACGTGATGCGCTGGACCTCACCACAATCCATCAAGGAGACGTTTGTCCCCTTGCGAGAAATCGACTACCCCTACATGCGTGATTGAACACATCAATAATTATTATTAATGTTTATATAAAAATATATCAGTACAATAATATGAATATCTTGAATAGCTAGATGAATAGTTTGATAGTTATTGTTCCAGGTTTCACAAAATGAAAGATTACTTGTACCTAGTATTAACGTTTGTTTTATTATATACTATGATAGTATTATGTTTGTGATTTCATTAGATCTAGTGAGATGATGTTATACGAGTTGTTATAATGTTAATTTACCTGACGTGACGCGTTAAGAATTTTGAGCACGCAATGCGACGTGCGGGATTAACACTTAGTTTGTAAAGTATGATGTAATTATTTGTGTTATTTATTAATTTATAATTGTTACGCGTACACTTCGCTTGTCGGCTGATTGTGACTGTCGTAATCTCTGACGAGTATTATTTGCTTTTACTTATCTTTTTTTAATTAGATATGTCTCGTCCGCTCTCTTTCTACTATTGCTGCATTTAACGCTTTGTATTCAATAATTAAATACTATTGTTTTTCTAACTGATTGTGAGAATTATTCGTTACGTTTACTCTATTCTAAGTCTATTGGGGTGCTAGTTCCTGTTGTTTTTCGCGAATATGAATTTGATCTTGAAAATTAAATAAACAAATAGATTCTTGTCTTTTATTAACCTTGTGGTTTTCCTTATGCTGATAAGATAAAAGCCCCTAAATTATATCACTGCATTGTGATACTTTAAAATATTTATGGATATGCTACTATCGACTAGAAGTGTGCGCTGTATTATTCATAAATTAAAAATAACTAATTTTACTTTTCCGTTTGTCATTTCCACATTCACATTCATTCTTCACGCTTAAAAGTTTCTGCGTAATGTCTAAAACTGAATATTTTTTATAACGTGAGTATGGCTAGACAGAATCTTCTGAGAATATATCTTAGGCAGTGTACTTTTAAATAAATGTGTGTAATACATTGATTTAAAAACTAAGGATAGTCTTCAGCAGATTTGGAGTTTCAAATCAATAGTTGCTAATAACAAAATTCAGTAACACTCGACTAGATAAATATACCTACACTGGAGCGCGCGCACCACTTACTTTGGAACAGTTTACGCTCTTCCGCCCTGTCTAGATTCAGTTCGAGCCTGTCAGTCTGAGGGTTGAGCGAAGAAGACAAGGACTAAATAATATTTTAAAACTGTTTATAAATAAGACCGCCGGTAAATACAACTTGTTATATTGTTTTCAGAAATAAAACGACCTTGACTCTTTAAATGAACTTGGCTATTTAAATGAACTTGTATATCATTGAAGAAAATACAGGAATAACTGGTACCTAAAACAACAACTTTTGTTTTAAACATTAGATTTAATATTAGATGATGCATTAGATGTAATGATTTTTTTTCAACTATGAAAAGGGGCAATCTAATTTAAATTAATGGTTGTGATATTTTAGGATCGCTGATAGAATCATCGATGATTGACAAAAATATATGGAAGAAGAGCGAAGAAAGTCTTGTAAAAAAATAGATAAACGATATCTAACAGTGATAAGGAACAAGTATTACATATAGATAAACTAGCGGCCCGGCCCAGCTTCGCCCGGCTACAAATAGATTTCTGTATAATAATATGTACGTATTATACATATAAACCTTCCTCTTAAATCACTCTACCTATTAAAAAAAAACCCGCATCAAAATCCGTAGCGTAGTTTTAAATATTTAAGCATACAAAGGGACATAGGGATAGAAAAAGCGATTATGTTTTATACATAGATTTTATACTATGTAGTGATTAGAGATGAAACGGATATCCGGTAACTATCCGGTATCCGGCCTATCCGGCCAATTTTCACTATCCGGCCGGATACCGGATAGTAGCGCACTATCCGGCCGCATACCGGATAATAAAATAAATAAATATACATGGTATATATCACTAGATGTTGAATTCTTTAGGTTCTAAACTCGTCTATATCACGCTTTTCCGTCGGAATACAATTTTTTTTCTTTGTTATTTTTTCCTTTCTCATTGTCTAATCTATTTATGTATCAAATTTCATCAAAATCAGTTTAGTAGTTTAGGCGTGATTACACTCGAACGCCCCCGAGTTGTGCCGATCACACCGAACGCGTACGAATATTTCCGATCATGATCGCGCGTGCATATTCAAATCAAATTGTAACGCTATAAGCGGCCGAATATCCGGTAGCCGGATATCCGGCGCTCCGGCGTCGTAGCTAGCCGAATATTCGGTATCCGGTATCCGGCCGAATCAGTATCCGTTTCATCCCTAGTAGTGATATTTAAGTGTTTTATTATTTTGTCGATGTAGTTCCAATAAAATTTAATAGATGGCGCGATTATCACCAGACATTTAATTGATATATAGTTCACATTACCGACTACATAGGACTAACTTCCAATCTACCAAAAGGCATATCCGTATTTAATAAATCACTAGATTTGGATTCCTTAAATCAAATTAAGGCTAGTTTCTCCATCTACAACTGCACACTACAGCTTCGGAAAAATATTTAAAGTAGGTAGCTAATATGGTAGCCATAGATGTAGTATAGAATGTTTTATACTAAATCTATGATGGTAGCTAATAAGTGGAGGCGCCACTGAGCAGTTTATATGACATGCTTTTATGGTCTTAAACGGGTCTTAAGTTTAATACTTATTATGCGTTCCGTTTGACGTCCGAAGTCCCTTATGAGAGAGTGCATCGATTCTTTCTCCTTGCCTGGTCGCTAGATGTCGCTACTTCCGCCACCTAGATGCACCTACAGCGCCACCTACCGTTTTCAGGCTGCATCTAAACCCCTACTAACAGGGATCGAAACCGGTTGCAAATAACGGTACCGGTATCGACCAATTTCGGTTACCTTTAAGATTTGGGGACCCGTTATGACGGTAACCAATGCAAATTATAAAGGTTACCCTTATATACGGGAACCGATTTAATACCGATAACCTAAAAAAGACCTTGACGGCAAAAGAGAGCGCATTGGAGAAAAGTTACTCATTTCCATATTGTATACCAAGTGAAACATATACTTGGCGTGTTGTTTACCCAATATTCCTGGAATCGGTTCATTTTACTTGCGATGTAATAGTATTGAAAGTAAAAGGAAATGAGTAAAGGCAAGGATTTGGTGTAATGTACTGTATAGTAAAGACATTTTTATATCTCAGAATACTTAATTCAATAAATAAATAGATAGATACCTAAATTCACATAAATAATATTATTTAGTACAAAAACCCTATATTTTTAAATTATAAAACATTAAAATAAGATAAGCCACGTCCCGAGCAGATGACCTTGAGCATTTATGTCTTTCTAATGCCTACTATACACGACGTCGTATTCGGTTGCGTCCGCCGACGTATAAAGGAGGTGATTTGTGCGTCTGTTATAGATATTTAACGTCCACAGATGCGTCCGCCTCGAATCCGATTGTTGTCGGTTTTTGTGGCACGGATCAAAGGGTTTTCACGGATTGTCACGCGCAGTCCGCGCGTGGCAATTTTTACTACGCACGGCAAAAATCGACTGGAGCCAGGCCGGAGCGACGAGCGATACGTCCTCCCTCTAGAAGGCCTTGCGGCGGTCTGATTTGACATTGGTCGGACAGCGTGTTTTATAGTGGTTTTTAAAATATTTGTAGAAAACATGAAAACTAATTTTGTTGAAATATAAAAATTGCAATTTATTGATAAGATGTTCTTCTATTATAATATGAAATTGCTATAAAAAAATATGTACGATAAGTTGGCGAAAAAAAATATCTTCTTGACGAGAGTTTCTGAATAATTTCGCATTGTTTAAATTTTTATTTTTCAGGAACTAAACATAAAAAGATTATTTTTCTCAGCAAAATCCCTCCATAAGGGTCTTATTAGTCGGATAATATTTTTATTTTCATTTTATATTTAGTGATTTCGGACATCTTAAGCTTCTAAATTGCCACTTAAAGCCTAAATAACGACACTTGTGTTCAGTAATCCTTATAGTGCTCACAAATTATCCATCAATCTATAATGTTCTCTACCAAAACCCCTAGATGACAACCTTTTCTAAAATGAGTACTAATTATTTTTCCTTTAAATTGTTTATTGGTGGCTATTAACTCGTTTGAAAAGTCCTGTTTTTTAGCCAAAAAGCGCGCAAAAGGTATAAACGCTCTTAACGTCACTCGCGTCCGTAGGCTTTGACCCTAGATTCCCTACACTTGACCCTTGGGTAGTGCCAAATGAGTGATACAGTTCGTGGTGGTAGGACTTAAGTGTCCGCCCGGGTGGCGACCACCGTCCACGAGGCGTAAAGGCCGTCATAGTGATCTCCATAAGGGGATCGCGTTCCGGGATCAGCTCATGGTTTTCCGATTTTTTCGAGGGGCTTGAGTCCAGGCATGAGGTTGTACCGTGTGGGTATTTTCGGTCGTTTGTCGAAAGGAGGAATGTTGATCCGCCGGCCAGGGAGAACCGTAGATACGGTTGACCGCTGGCCGCCCGCTGTATAGTACAGGGGCTAACCACCTCAAGAGGCTGCCTCACCATGCCGCGCATAATCTTGGGTGGGTCCATCATGCCGGTTGGTGACCGGAAGTGGGGTCTCGGCGGCCCATCCTGGGAGGATACGGAGGCCCTTCCGTCCGGCGGATCAACTCGCTTCCTGCCGACCCTTTCGTGCCGGTGTCCATTCGGCCTTCTTAGTGCCCGAACTTAAGCCCTTCGTTGCCTCTGCACCAATCCCATCCTTTCAACCATGACAGTGCAATTAAACAGAGCAGGTCCTTCAGCGGTGCATAACCCCACCACTGCGTTCACTATGGAGTTAACTAATATCCGCGGACCCCATACGAACCTCAATGCCGTCCATCACCATCTCGAGACGGCCCAGCCTGCTTTGTGAAGAACAAAACTAACGGAGACGCAGATTCGTTGTCCGGCCGATGATTCTTACCTGTTGTATCCCGGTTATTCGCTTGAAGTAAACTTCAAGCCTAAAGCCGGGGTATGCTTGTGTGTTCGGTCGGACATCTGCTGTCGCCGTTTGCACTGCATGGAGGACCCCTCGTTCTCCGCTCTGTGGGTGCACGTGGATCTAGGTTCCCTGAGCCGCATCTACGTGTGCCTTTACAGCTCTCACCACGGGGACGATGAGGCGACTCGGCTGTTCAGGTATCTTAGCCAGGCAGCTAATGACGCACAGGCGCAGTTCCCGGTAGCCGAAATGGTGGTCTTGGGGGATTTCAATGCTCATCATGAACTGTGGCTGGGATCCTCCAAGACTGATCATGCTGACAGAGCTGCCCATGCATTCGCTCTGACTCATGACGTGACACAACTGTTGAATCAGCCCACCAGGACCCCGGATGTGGCGAGTCATGTGCCTTCTCTGCTGGAACTTCTGCTGGCAGGTCACCCCGCCGGGTATCGTGTGACCGTTAGTGCGCCTCTGGGCACTTCTGATAACTGCCTGGTTGGGTCGTCATTACCGTTCGCATCACCACCACGTTCCGTGCAGGTTAAGCGGAGGGTCTGGCATTACTCGTGGCAGATTGGGATGGTATGCGGGAATATTTCACATTCATCTCTTGGAGGCGGCGCTGCTTTGAGGGTACAGATCCCTCAGCAAGTGTCAACGCTACTGCTGACGAGATCAGACTTGGAATGGAATATTACATTCCTTCCTTTGAGATCGCCAGTAAGGGCCGTGGACGCTCCTGGTTCGATCGTACATGCGCCGATGCTGTCGGTGACAAACAGGCGGCATACCGCGCTTGGATCAGGAGTCACGCCATGAAGGATCCCAATATCAGTTCCCTCAAAGAAGCCTACAAGCAAGCCATGGTTGCAAGAAGGCCTACATTAGGGCGGATGCCCAGCGCGTTAGTAGCATTGGGCGTGCGTTGGCCAATCACCCAACTAGCAGTCGTGCTTATTGGAGTTTGGCCGGGGCCGTTCAATCTAACTTCTGCCGTCCAGCGTTGCAACCGCTGAGGTACCCAGAAGGGTCGCTGGCCCACAAGCCGCAAGAGAAGGCTGCCTTGCTGGCAAATCTCTTTGCGGCTAATTCCCTTCAAAGCACTCACCGTGATACCGCCTGTATCACGGTGAGTGCTCTGAAGAATTGTTCAACTTGATCCCCTCCTCTCCATTCCTAACCAGAACCACGCGTGCTGGCTTGCGAAGCCATGGCTTGACGGTCCACACCATCCCGGCGCGAACCAAACGGTTCTCAAATTCTTTTTTATGCCGCACCATCAGGCTGTGGAATTGTTTGCCTTCTCGCGTGTTCCCTCCTTCCTACAATCCTGGGTCCTTCCGCCGTAGTGTGAACAGGCACCTTAGCAGGCCGGCATAATTGTTTCCATTGGCATGGGACTGCCGTCCGATGCCAATGGATACTCTGCCTGGACGGCATTAGCGTTTACCACCAGGTGCAATAAATAAATAAAAAAACATATTGTCGTATATCAACGAGTGATCCTCCAGGTAGCGGACCAATTCAGCGTTTATGATCCGCTTCATGAGCTTACCCATCACGTAGGTGATAGCGATAGGGCGGTAATTGGTGGGGTCCCACGGATCACCCTTTTTTGGGATCGGCTGCACATTGGCCTCCCTCCAAGATTCCGGCACAACACCTGTGCGGTAGGACGCTCGGTAGAGGCGAGTCAGTGCAGGAGACAACTTGGCTGCATAAGCTCTTAAAACCACGGCTGGTATCATATCCCATCCAGACCACTGGCTTTCCAAATATCGAGAGACCGTAACTCACGCTGCACATCACACTGCCTGATACGAATATCCGCACATTGAGAAACCGCAATCAGGCAGTGTTAGCAGCGTCTGGGAACCACGGTCTTCGACGCAGGAATTAGGCGCAAAGAGATTTGCCAGCAAGGCAGCCTTCTCTTGCGGCTTGTGGGCCAGCGACCCTTCTGGGTACCTCGGCGGTGGCAACGCTGGACGGCAGAAGTTAGATTGAACGGCCCCGGCCATACTCCAATAAACACGACTGCTAGTTGGGTGATTGGCCAACGCACGCCCAATGCTACTAACGCGCTGGGCATCCGCCCTAATGTAGGCCTTCTTGCAACCATGGCTTGCTTGTAGGCTTCTTTGAGGGAACTGATATTGGGATCCTTCATGGCGCGACTCCTGATCCAAGCGCGGTATGCCGCCTGTTTGTCACCGACAGCATCGGCGCATGTACGATCGAACCAGGAGCGTCCACGGCCCTTACTGGCGATCTCAAAGGAAGGAATGTAATATTCCATTCCAAGTCTGATCTCGTCAGCAGTAGCGTTGACACTTGCTGAGGGATCTGTACCCTCAAAGCAGCGCCGCCTCCAAGAGATGAATGTGAAATATTCCCGCATACCATCCCAATCTGCCACGAGTAATGCCAGACCCTCCGCTTAACCTGCACGGAACGTGGTGGTGATGCGAACGGTAATGACGACCCAACCAGGCAGTTATCAGAAGTGCCCAGAGGCGCACTAACGGTCACACGATACCCGGTGGGGTGACCTGCCAGCAGAAGTTCCAGCAGAGAAGGCACATGACTCGCCACATCCGGGATCCTGGTGGGCTGATTCAACAGTTGTGTCACGTCATGAGTCAGAGCGAATGCATGGGCAGCTCTGTCAGCATGATCAGTCTTGGAGGATCCCAGCCACAGTTCATGATGAGCATTGAAATCCCCCAAGACCACCATTTTGGCTACCGGGAACTGCGCCTGCGCGTCATTAGCTGCCTGGCTAAGATACCTGAACAGCCGAGTCGCCTCATCGTCCCCGTGGTGAGAGCTGTAAAGGCACACGTAGATGCGGCTCAGGGAACCTAGATCCACGTGCACCCACAGAGCGGAGAACGAGGGGTCCTCCATGCAGTGCAAACGGCGACAGCAGATGTCCGACCGAACACACAAGCATACCCCGGCTTTAGGCTTGAAGTTTACTTCAAGCGAATAACCGGGATACAACAGGTAAGAATCATCGGCCGGACAACGAATCTGCGTCTCCGTTAGTTTTGTTCTTCACAAAGCAGGCTGGGCCGTCTCGAGATGGTGATGGACGGCATTGAGGTTCGTATGGGGTCCGCGGATATTAGTTAACTCCATAGTGAACGCAGTGGTGGGGTTATGCACCGCTGAAGGACCTGCTCTGTTTAATTGCACTGTCATGGTTGAAAGGATGGGATTGGTGCAGAGGCAACGAAGGGCTTAAGTTCGGGCACTAAGAAGGCCGAATGGGCACCGGCACGAAAGGGTCGGCAGGAAGCGAGTTGATCCGCCGGACGGAAGGGCCTCCGTATCCTCCCAGGATGGGCCGCCGAGACCCCACTTCCGGTCACCAACCGGCATGATGGACCCACCCAAGATTATGCGCGGCATGGTGAGGCAGCCTCTTGAGGTGGTTAGCCCCTGTACTATACCGCGGGCGGCCAGCGGTCAACCGTATCTACGGTTCTCCCTGGCCGGCGGATCAACATTCCTCCTTTCGACAAACGACCGAAAATACCCACACGGTACAACCTCATGCGGACTCAAGCCCCTCGAAAAAATCGGAAAACCATGAGCTGATCCCGGAACGCGATCCCCTTATGGAGATCACTATGACGGCCTTTACGCCTCGTGGACGGTGGTCGCCACCCGGGCGGACACTTAAGTCCTACCACCACGAACTGTATCACTCATTTGGCACTACCCAAGGGTCAAGTGTAGGGAATCTAGGGTCAAAGCCTACGGACGCGAGTGACGTTAAGAGCGTTTATACCTTTTGCGCGCTTTTTGGCTAAAAAACAGGACTTTTCAAACGAGTTAATAGCCACCAATAAACAATTTAAAGGAAAAATAATTAGTACTCATTTTAGAAAAGGTTGTCATCTAGGGGTTTTGGTAGAGAACATTATAGATTGATGGATAATTTGTGAGCACTATAAGGATTACTGAACACAAGTGTCGTTATTTAGGCTTTAAGTGGCAATTTAGAAGCTTAAGATGTCCGAAATCACTAAATATAAAATGAAAATAAAAATATTATCCGACTAATAAGACCCTTATGGAGGGATTTTGCTGAGAAAAATAATCTTTTTATGTTTAGTTCCTGAAAAATAAAAATTTAAACAATGCGAAATTATTCAGAAACTCTCGTCAAGAAGATATTTTTTTTCGCCAACTTATCGTACATATTTTTTTATAGCAATTTCATATTATAATAGAAGAACATCTTATCAATAAATTGCAATTTTTATATTTCAACAAAATTAGTTTTCATGTTTTCTACAAATATTTTAAAAACCACTATAAAACACGCTGTCCGACCAATGTCAAATCAGACCGCCGCAAGGCCTTCTAGAGGGAGGACGTATCGCTCGTCGCTCCGGCCTGGCTCCAGTCGATTTTTGCCGTGCGTAGTAAAAATTGCCACGCGCGGACTGCGCGTGACAATCCGTGAAAACCCTTTGATCCGTGCCACAAAAACCGACAACAATCGGATTCGAGGCGGACGCATCTGTGGACGTTAAATATCTATAACAGACGCACAAATCACCTCCTTTATACGTCGGCGGACGCAACCGAATACGACGTCGTGTATAGTAGGCATTAGAAAGACATAAATGCTCAAGGTCATTTGCTCGGGACGTAGCTTATCTTATTTTTTCAAAGTATATAGGTAATCCGATTCCAAACCAAACAAATAATTCAACACTCTCGGGCGACGTGCGTACTGAATGAAATATCAATTAAGAGTCTCAAAATTCAAAAATCACAAAGAACGCATTTGCGTCGAATTAATGCAAGTTACAATATGCACCAACCGGGGCGACGGCCTTGAGGTCGTGTTTGGTCGACACACGGCGCATCGACGCTTTGACTTTTGCCGACGACGCTTGAAACATAGAGGTAATCCTTATTTCGGTTACCGGTATGATACCGGTTAAATTCTAGGAATCTAATAAAATCGGCGTATAGGGGTTACCTTTAAAAATACCGGTATTTTTTTTTTCGGTTGATACCAAAAAATACCGGTATTTCCGGAACCGTTTTCGGTCCCTGCCTACTAAATACAAGCCGCCCTCTGTCATTGTTGCGTCGTTTTTCGAACCGAGCACATAGTCGTTATATTACGAAAAAATCTATCAAAAACATCCTGTAAAAAAATTCCAAGTCTCGCAGCTCATCAAGTATCGCATGAAAACATAATGTATCTTACAATTCATATATAATGCTACTGGCCAAGTCGATTTATTTATTTAAAACGTAAAGAATTTTTAATATTGATATGATAATAACTTACGTAATTATTTTATACAGAACGTCCCTTAAGCAAGGACTAAATAAATTAATCGACTTGGTATCACATGGATCTCACAACTTTTTGCGGTACAAAAACTGAGCTGCGAGACTTGCGATGTTTTTACAGGATGTTTTTGATGGGATCTCACGTCTTTTTGTAGAGTCCTACTTTTTTCCTTTTCAGTACTTTGTATTTCTAGAATATGTATAACGATTTTTCTTAAAGCCTCTGTCTTATGGATTTTTCTTATTTTTGTAGGTATCATACATAAACTCACGCCTTTTTCCCAGAAGGGGTAGGCAGAGGTGCCAGGACACCCACATTTCGCCTTGTATGTTCTGTCCCACCATGTGATAGGTGGCGAGCCTATCGCCATATCGGGCACAATTTCCAACACAACACAAATATAGCGGATTTGATCATAAGTGTTCTTTCTTTCATGGTAATTAATATTTTCGAGCTATTTAGTCTATTAATTTGCAAGTATATCTTCGTCATGTTTTTCTAGAGGAATTTTGTACAGTTTCATGGACTGAATACACCCTTTCCCTCTCTATACCCCTCTCCTGTTATGCCTCATGTATAATATATAGATAGTAGATACCTATCTACAAATATTATTCCATTATATACGGGTACAACGAATCATTAACTGCAAATGTAACTTTGTAATCCTATACATTTATATGAGATTACAAAGTTATTCATACAGTTGATGTATCTAGAAAACTGGACAGAAATTATGAAACGTTTAAATTTTCCCTTACTTTAGACACTAAACACTAATTATATTCTAAATTTGAAGGTTCTATGTCTGCTAGAAGTGCCTTAGACTTTTGATGATCGGTCAGTCAGTGAGTGACACCTTAAAGACAAAAAAAGTTTGACAAGTTACAATTATTAAACTACTGGTTCAAATTGAATGAAATTTTAAATATACCGTGTTTACATAATGCCTGCTTAGTAACTGAAAATCCAGAATTCTTGCTTTAACCACAACGAAGTTATGGGGGGTTGAAAATCGTCTGAATTGCTTCGAGAAAAGGATGGTACGACTGTGCCGCTTTTTAGCTCGACTTGGAGGGGGCACTGCCGTGCCCCCAGATATTTATTAGTTATTCAATTAATTCGATTAATTTTGTCGCAAATTTTATATTATTTTAATTAGCTTTCGAGGTTTAAGTAGAAAGTTAAATTCAGACATTATTAGTTTGTCTTCCGTTACCTTCACCTCTTTGAAAAATCACTACATAGTATAAAACAAAGTCGCTTTCTCTGTCCCTATTTCCCCTTGTTTGCTTAAATCTATAAAACTACGCAACGGATTTTGATGCGGTATTTTTTTATAGATAGAATGATTGAATAGAAAGGTTTACATGTATAATAACATCCATTAAATAGTGGAGAAATATTGTTATTTTTGAGGTTTCTAATGTGATGTCATCAATTATCAATATTTTTCCGCTTACATTGCAAACGCAGGCTGAACCCTACGAGATTTATCAAAATAATGTACTACATATTTGTACACATTGAAAAGGTCTACAGAAAACTCCGCGATGGTATATGTCTATCTCTTATGGATATCCCACAGTGACATTTTTTGTCATTTACTTTTTACGACAAATACAAATATTTTTCACTGGTGGTAGGTCTCTCATATGTGAGAGGCTGCCTGGGTGGGTACCACCGCAATGTCTATTTCTCCCGTCAAACAGCAGTTTAAATGCACTGTTGTGTTTCGGATTGAAGGACATTGTAGCCAGAGTAACTACTGGACATATTGAGACTTAACATCTTATGTCTCAGGATGGCGAGCGCAGTGGAATGCCAAGCATTGCTTTATAGTTCAAGATGTTGTTTGGTTTTGCTACTGTTCATGAGCGGTCGCATCGCTTACCATCAGGCGAACGGCATGCTCGTCTCGCCATTCACAGAAATAAAAAAAAAAAAAAAAAACAAATAATAGATAATTTTCGAAGCGATTTTAACCAATACAGCATTAATCCTTATCCAATTAAATAGCTTAAATACATTGTTGATTTAATATAGATCTATGTGGTCCTTTATAGCACAAGATTTAAATGAATATTTTCGAAGATATTACAGATTTAAAATTGCGGGTCGTAGCGCTTGCGGCGGTACTGGCTGGCCGGGGCGGCGCGGCGGCAGCGTGCCTATATAGGAATGTTTATATGTATAATAATAATACGTACATATTATTGTACAGAAATCTATTTGTACCCGGGCGAAGCTGGGCCGGGCCGCTAGTGAGTGATAAAGAGGTTATCGCACCCATTGATTTAAAAACGAAGGATAGGCCCTTCAGTACGTTGGGTACGTCAAAAAGACGCCTGTGAACATCGCGCCATCTGTTAGATTTTCATGTAACTACGTAGTGTGCTAAAGGATCCGACCGTCGACGTAACTTTGTTACGTCGTAGTTATTTAAACGTTAAATTATAAAAAATTGATTTGATTTCTATGTATATCCATAAATCAGGAAAAATATTTTTTAACATTAAATATGTTGTATATTAGTTATGTAAAATAATATGTGAAATATAGTGTGCAAATTGATAACAGAAAAAACATCATATTAAAGAATTAAAATAAAATGAATAAAAAATAATAAATCTGAAAATTTGTAACGTCTTAGTAGGCCTTTTTATTAAATGGAACACATTTTAATTTGCATTATAGGTAGTTTTAGTAGTATGATTTGCTACGGATTAAAAATATGTAAATCAAGTGGTAAATACACAGATCACTTCCAATAGATACCGCATTACGATAGTTTTGTTTTGAACCGAAAACGCCAACGAAGGGAACTGCGCGGGGGGTGGGCGGGTTGCAGCGCGGTCACGTGGACTTCACTGGAGAGATGAGGCATAAGTCGATAAATAAAAAAATGTATCGATAGTTCGATTTGACAGTAAGTTCATGTGTTATGATCGCTTCTATAACTTAACTACCAACTTGTTAAATGTTTGATAATATTTTTTCATCGGCCTGATCTGATAAATTATACCAACCGGCAACCGCTAACTACGAATAAAATAGGATTAAGATTTATACTTTAGTATGTAACGGTTTTATTTCTATTATTCACCGTGTATTTTTGTATACCATAATGGCGAAATACCCAAATTAAGTGTTGATATAATAGATCAGATAAAAATATGAAATAGTAAATAACTAAACCTCACGCCCTAAAGGGCTACAATAACTTATTCCGTTTCTTGAATTCTGACGGCGGCTGTAGTAAATGTAATATCGACAAGTGACGATGAAACCCAATTGACGAACTATGACGATATAATATATAACGTATGTTAAAATTAGTGCAATAGCTTGGGCTACTGATTCTCAATAAACTTAGTATACTAAAACTTATGATAAATACCCTCCCATTATATTTGAAAACGTATAGGTACAACTAGAGGGAAAAAAGGAAATTTAATTACGCCAAAGATAAAAATAAATAAAACAATATTGTAAAAGTAACTTGTTAACAAATTTAACTATTTCAAATTACATAAAATAACGTAATTATTGTAATTTGAAATCTTTATTTAAATCAATACATATTTTGTGACATTGTCATTTAATAAAATTAATTTACATTATTGTTTGACAATATCGATATTTCTGGGAATTATATTATAAACATGCGTCAAACACTAGAAGAACGCGTGATTTGCCAAAAACAGATGGCTTATTACGGTTATAGCTATGCGAAAAAGAGACGGCTGATTTTCCATCCGAACTCGACTGTTTGACATTGATACAATAACCAGTATAAATTGAGCTCGCTCGGGACCAAATTAATTTAAAGAATATTAGTTATCGATGAAAACTTATTGCGTTTTGTTTAGATACTTTGTTTTTTTTTGAGTTTTTTGCACACATTTTATTAAACAAATCATTTTTAACTGTAATATTATGTTCCCAAAATGTAATTTTCGCTAACATGCGACGACATGTGTGGGTCCACTACTTGGACGATACTGATGACGCGACATTTGGCATCGGTTTATATCTATCTGATAGCTTATATGTGTTGGGCGCAACCGCTGCCTTGCATTAGGTATCTATTGGAAGTGATCTGTGGGTAAATATGTCAAATAATTACACGGCATCAGTTCTACTATAGCTTAGGTCTACGCATTCCTTAATATGCGCCGCTACAAAGTACAAAGTTATGTCGTTCAGAATACATACGCCGAATGATTTGATGGCGGCCATGAAATTCTTTTTCAATAATGCTAAAATAAATGTTATATTGACTTAAAGTAATATAATTTTTACTTATCGGTGATAAGAAATGTTATCTTTATTTTTAGTGAGTGTTCGATCATATTTATTGCACCCACGCACGATACAATTGGGCATTTTTACGACGATTTACAGACCGGTGCGCTGTGACGTCACAACCGCTGCACTGGTCTGCAGACCACTTTCGTGACAACATGGTGACAACACTTTTCTCGCTCTCCGCCCCGTCCATATATTTTACGTCAATGATCGCACCTAATTCAAATGATAGTGATAGTTCCTCGGATTGTTCGTCGGATCAAGAAGGGCCACCAAGGAAACGCCAAAGGCGTACCAGTTCACGGGATCTAGAGGAAAGGTTTGACTTTTTATCACAACAATTGGTGAGTCATTTGAATAATATTTTAACGGCCAAATTCGCTACATCTACGTAGGCCCCACCGTTAAACGCGCAAATGCATTTAGCTAATAGCAACAGCATGCCACATACTTTGCTTTTGCCGGACAGTTCGCTACTAATATGTAATGAACAGTTTTTACAGTACAGTTTTTGTTTTTAATGGGAACAGTTTTTAAATCCACCCAAATTAGATGCAAGTAGTATTGTCAACTTGGACGTTTCTGTCAAAGAACCGGCTGTACCAAAAGCAAATTGCGCACGTGTCGAAAAAATTAAGGTTATGCAAAGATTTGACTCACCTGATTGGAACGCGGTTCGGTATACAGACGTTCAGAAAAAGTACGCGGATTTTCCGGCTTTTACCGAATTAAGAGTAAATGAGGAGCTGCGACGTCTTAGGATCTTTTTGCCCCGTTACGTTGGTTTCAAATGGAACGTAGTTTTGCAGCGTTATCCAATGCATTTCTGGCCCAAAATGAAACCGTAAACTCGGCATTACAAAATCTAGTTGATTGGTCTGCCTCTAGGGACATTCAGCTTAATGCGTCCTCTATTTATGAAAAGTTAAAACAGTTATTTGGTAATGATTCCGAAGATAAGACAATATCTCACGATATACTACAGGTGACTTACGGGAAACAAGCCGAAGTGTTAGAATTGCGCCGTAGAGATATAGTTAAAAAATTAAAAGATAAATATACCGGGTATCTCAAGACTGCTACCGAAAACGAAGCCGGGTGGTAGTTTTAGTGGCTACAAACACAATGCAATTAAAAATTTCGACTAGAAACGCGACAATTTTTTTTTATGATTTTTTAAATATCGTTATTTTTGGGTGGTAATTCCATAGTTTTTGCTTAAATAATAATTTAAACTCTTTTATACCTTAGAGTATTTATAAATAAAAGGGTATATACTATTATTTTAGGAAAAAATGTATTTACCACCCAAATATGGCCATAGGAAAAAAATAACAAAAAAAAAATTGTCGCTTTTTTTTGCAACTTTTTCTGTTGCATTGTGTCTGAAGTCGCTTAAACTACCACCCGGCTTCGTTTTCGGTAGCAGTCTTGATATACCCTGTATGAGGGAGGACCTGAGTAGAATTCCGCCGTCTTGCGAGTACATGTTTGACCCCGGTCAGTTGTCAACATATTTGCAGAAAATTGGTGGAGTAGATAAATTACAAAAACAGTCCCCATCTTCTACCCGAACCCGGGCAAAATCGCCACAGCCCTCGACCTCCTCTGCTGACGCAAAGTTGTTTCGGAGTCAGCCGAATAACAATTACAAACCCAAACGGGCCGAAAACAAAGATTCCGAACGATTCATTCACAATAACTCGTCAGCCAAGAAGAGGGGGGGAGGGAGAAAATATAAGGCAGAGGGTAGAAGATCGGGATATAAAAATAAATGACTCGACAGGGTTTTCAGGCGGCTGTCTGAGACGCTTTCAAAACACTTGGGGTCTCTTCAATCCACCAAAATCAATATGGAAATTGATAACAGGTCTCAGAATACCATTCAACAAGACACCCCCATTAGTTCTCCCAACTTCAGATGTTTTAACAAAGTATCAAACTCCAACATCTCAGTTAATATCAACCGAAATTCAAAATTTAATTCAGTTAAAAGTCTTAGGGGGTTTCCCTACGAGATCGAATCAGAAATGAGGAGATCCGTAGGAGAACTAAAATAACCGACATAGCCCACCGGATTAGCAAGTTGAAGTGGCAATGGGCCGGGCACATAGCGCGGAGATCTGATGACCGATGGGGTCGGAAAGTACTCGAATGGAGGCCGCGTAGCGGAAAGCGCAGCGTAGGACGTCCACCAACAAGATGGTCCGACGACCTGGTAAAGGTCGCGGGACGTCGCTGGACACAGGCTGCCTCCAACAGGTCTCTGTGGAAATCATTGGGGGAGGCCTATGTTCAGCAGTGGACTTCCTTTGGCTGATGGATGGATGGATGGATGGAAAAGTCTTAGAGCCGGCTCCCCTGACACCGTCTTTTATATCGCCTCTATTCATCATTCCGAAATCCAACGGCAAAAGTCGAACAATTTTCAATCTCAAGGCATTAAATCCACCATCATCAAATGCCAAATTTTCTACAACACGGAGATTGGATGGTGAAACTGGACTTAAGTCAGGCTTATTACCACCTGCCAGTAAAAGATCCACACAGAAGGTTTCTCCGGATCAGCTATCAAGGTCAACTGCTACAGATGACGTGTCTGCCGTTCGGTCTGGCAGCAGCGCCACGGATTTTCGCCTCAGTAACGAACTGGACCGCAGAAATACTCCGCAAAAAAGGACTGAGGTTAGTCTCCTCTACGAAGGAGGAACACGATCTCGTTAATTGCTAGATTTGACCCAACAGCTGGAGCTGGAACTGGTGGACCACCTCAACATTGTGCTTCAGCCTCACCACCTACCAGGCCTGTGCAACACCGAAGCAGATCACCTCTCACGAAATCGCGCCGCCGCAGAGTGGCACCTCACAAGCGAGGAAACATCGAGACTGTTCGGCATGTGGGGCACGCCAGCATTACCTGGCATTACCGACTTGCATGGCTGTTCCCGGCATCCAGCCTAATACCCAGGGTACTGGATCATCTCAATTCAGCCTCAGGCCAGTACATTCTAATAGCACCCAGGTGGACGAAGCCTTTTTGGAGGCCAGACCTGAAGAATCGTGCTCTGAAACGTCCCGTAAAACTCAGAAATCTAGAGAAGACACTGGTGGACACAGCGACAATGCTTCCGCCGGCACAAGTCAGCAAGTTACACCTGGAATCCTGGCTCATTTCGGGTGGGATGCATTGACGGATACATGGACGCCGCGAGAGAAACAGTTATTGTCATCGTGTTGGAGACAGTCTACAATAAAGACTTATGCCCCCATTTGGAGTAGATGGGTGAGATTTTGCCAAGAAAATAGCATTAATTTTCGCTTACCGGAACCAGTAAACGTAGCTAGGTATCTCGGTTATCTCTTTTTGACCGGTGGTCTCTCTTACAGAACGATTCTTGTTCATAAATCGGTTATTGCATCCGTTTGCGAAACAATATCTGATGTTAAAATTACTGCAAACCCGATAGTAAAACACATACTGAAAGCTATATCCGTGGCAAGACCGGCGCCTTCTCAATTACCGATTTAGGATGCAAGGATTTTGATCAGATGCTTAAAGAATTACAATGTAAATTTAAATAGTTTATATCAAGTATCTAGACACACAGCTGCTATTTTACTATTATCTTCTGGCCGTAGAGTACACGATCTTACTCTTTTACATACTGATAGTCAACATTTTATAGATAACACTGATTTTGTTACTTTGCACCCCGCTTTCGGGTCGAAAACTGATTCATCCTCATATCAACAATATAACTGGACATTTTTGGCCGCACCGGATAAAAGAATCGATGCAGTATATTGGTTACGTACACTAGTAATTATGACGCGAGGGATCCGGGAAAATATTACTAATTTATTCTTAGCAACTAGAAGTCCTACAAGGCCAGCTACTGCAGCTATGATTGGGGGTTGGATAAAGAGGCTTCTAGCTGATGCTGGTATTCAGGCTTCAGCTGGAAGCTGTAGATCAGCAGTCTCATCCTTAAATTGGGTAGAAAATTACCATATTAATGATATCCTAGCTAAAGCTAATTGGCAGCATGAATGTACTTTTAAAAAGTTTTATCTGAAACAAATCAATAAGTCTAATAGAGAAATTAGTTCAGAAAAATCTTTATCGCAATATTTTCAACCTGATTCATAATACTTACAGAGAAATATTTTGATTTATATCTAGCATTTAAGTTAATATGCATTTACATTACATTATATGTTCAATTACATTGTTCCGTTTTAATTTAAAATCGTTACCAAAAAGACAAGCCACCAGGAGATAACAAACACTCTCTCATAAGGGACTTCGGACGTCAAACGGAACGCATAATATTAAAATTTTACCTTCCAATAAAATTTGTATTATGCTTCCAATGACGTCCGATGTCCCAGTAATGTCTTCCTGGGGCTATACCAAGGGCTATACCATGAGCCGTACAATGACATAGAGGGCGGCTTGTATTTAGAAGGGGTTTAGATGCAGCCTGAAAACGGTAGGTTGCGCTGTAGGTGCATCTAGGTGGCGGAAGTAGCGACATCTAGCGACCAGGCAAGGAGAAAGAATCGATGTACTCTCTCATAAGGGACTTCGGACGTCATTGAAAGCATAAAGCTCAAAACACACTGTAGGTTTTTGTCTTACGCATAGAGTAAAGAGCGGTAAGTACGGGGCCAACTGACCAATCAGGACAATGGAACGTACAGGGTTCTTTCTATGTAGTCTGTGGTCACGTCTTAAGCTTATGACCTATAATGTGCACACAACAAAAGAATCCATTGTTCAGATCGCTGTAAGACGCGTTGCTCTAGTATTTATGGCCGCTTCTTTACTCTATGCGTAAGACGAAAACCTACAATGTGTTTTCAACTTAAAGCTGAAAACACATTGTAGGCTTTTGTCTTACGCATAGAGTAAAGAGTACAAAACTATGGTAAAGAGCACATCTTACATGGTTCGTACGGGTCGTCAGAGGGCCCACGTACGTTTTTATTTTTTTAATTTCATTGACAAAGGACGGTTTTCTCGTCTGCCAATGACTAAGCTTTTAGGGATGGAAGAGTCGATTTTTATGTACTCTTTATCTCATCTCTATATAAACAAATAAATAATATATTTTATTAAATGAAATCAATCCTAGTTGGCGCTTATTATAAACAGTTCTTATCTATGATAACCTGTGGTACTATCACATTCGAGTTTGCAACTGTTTTATTGTCAAAAACAATGATTCAATTAACATTAAATCACACATCAATCAATTGTTTGCCGGCGCACGTGTTCCCTCCTTCCTACAATCCTGGGTCCTTCCGCCGTGGTGTGAAGAGGCACCTAAGCAGGCCGGCATAATTGTTTCCATTGGCATGGGACTGCCGTCTGATGCCAATGGATACTCTGCCTGGGCGGCACTGGCACTTTCCATCAGGTGCAATGCCGCCACTATGCCAGGCCATTATAAAAAAAAAAATAATTATATAATACTGTGATTGATTAAATTCTGTACACAAACATAGATTACATATTGAGAATAAATTTACTGTGGAAAAATGTTAAGCAACAATGCCGTGTACACATATTAGAAATACTTATGTATAAAATGTGTGAATTCCAAAGTAGGCAAGATCGTGTTTCGAGCACACGTCTTGTTCTTGTTGTGTTTTTTTTTTTATATATTTCTACTACCGGTGTCATTTTAAAAGAAAACAAAAAAGAGACTATCTGAAGACAAATAACAAAGTAAACTTTTTCCTATTATAATTCCTAAAACAGCGCTTGTATTTTGAAATTTTAACATCAATAACTTAATATTTGATTGTATAAAAAATTACTCCGTTATCTTTAGTATGATACTTTATTATCTTTAGTACAAATAGGTACTGACTATTTGTTCCCATACTTCTTACTTTAAGTGAGCATATTTGTATTCTTTACATTTAACATTATAAATAATTTCTCTATTACGCACATACTCTGATCGTTTTTCTTCCATTTTTTAAATGAACGCACAGACGAACTTTTGGCTAATTACTGATAATTAAATAAATAAATACACTTAACAGTCACATACATAGTCCTGACCCCACATTAAGATCAATTAAGTGTTGTGTCGTGGGTATCGGGAACTACGAGAGACTTTTCGGTCTCTCAAACATCCAGACCCGAGACCAATACTTACTGGGTCTCACAAACATTTGTCTCGGTGCGGGGCTCGAACCCGTGGCCTCTCGATTCACAGGCGGCGTCTAACCAACTGCGCCACGGAGGCTGTCAATTACGTCCAGTCTAGTATTTACAAACAACTGGTCAAAGAACTGCGGTGTTTATTTCTGTTAAGTCAAGTTAGATTACCAGCAACACCTCATGTAAATAATTAGAAATGTCCAAATTGTATACAAAATTTTTAAATTGTATGCAGATTGAATGAAGCAAATTATGCCTTGTATGCATTGAGCTACACAACTGGAGGGGACATCAAGACCAAATAGTTTGGAACATTCGCAAGAGTACATGTACCGTTAGGCTGTCAGTCGTCCCTGACGTTTCAGCGAAGACGGACCTAATTAGGTGTAAATATAATTGGGCCATAAATGCCGTATTGCGTGCTAACAACGTGCAAAAACCATTCCAGAATAATAGGAAGAAAAGATGGAGTCTCATTCCATAGGTAAATCAACGATATTTGAAATAAAGAAGCACGAAATTAAATTTAAGAAATTATTTACCGGAGTCGAATTGACAACCGCTTTTTTTAAATGAAATTATAGATTAATAATAATGTAGTGACAGATAGGTAAAAATTGAATTTTTCGTATAGGGATAGTGGATATTGTACGTGATGATAGATGAATATAGTAGGGTGTGAGTAGGGTCCCATTGCTGTTGTATTGCTCACAATTTGAGATAGTTACATAAATTAAGTGTGTTACACGAGAATTATTGATATAACTGTCTAATAATGAACGAATTCTTGCTTAGTTTATTTATTTCTATCAAAGTTTTGCTATGAGGTCATAATTAGACACTACGATAGTAATATATGCGGTTATAGTGTTCAAATAAAGTCACTTAGTTATTTTTGTAAATAAATTTATTTTACCCAAAATTGGGATAATATTAATATATAAGAAATAAATATAAATGATTTGATTGAATTATGCTTTTTTATTTGACATCACGCGTATATAGATGTAGGTAGAAATTTCTGAAGTGTCGCATCTGAAACAATGTCGACTTAATCTACACTTCGCTGTCATATTGAAATGAGCACAATTTTTCTTCTACGTGTCCGCTCCAGTTGTAATACCTCAATGCTTGTATGTATTATAAATTCGAATTTAATTGTAAGTTTTAAGAAATGTCATATTAGTTTGGCTTAAAAAGCTGGTAGCCATATTTACAAAACCTATTTTTGTGTAAACTCAAGTTTGTCCACAATCGCAAATCGCTCAAAAGCGCTGTGGTGCACGGAGAAATTGTTATTTTTTTCTCTCTTCAAATTTCATTACATTGGACATTATTATCATTACTACTATTGGACTACTAGTATAAATGTACATTGTAAAGCTGAAAACACATTGTAGGTTTTTGTCTTACGCATAGAGTAAAGAGTACAAAACTATGGTAAAGAGCGCGACTGATATGGTTCGTACGGGTCGTCAGAGGGCCCGCGTACGTTTTTATTTCTTTTAATTTCATTGATAAAGGACGGTTTTCTAGTCTGCCAATGACTAAGCTTTTAGGGATGAAAGAGTCGATTTTTATGTACTCTTTATCTCATCTCTATATAAATAAATAAATAATATATTTTTTAAAATGAAATTAATCCTAGTTGGTGCTTATTATAAACAGTCCTAAGTCTGTGATAACCTGTGGTACTAGAACTTTCGAGTTTGCAACTGTTTTATTGTCAAAATCAATGATTCAATTAATATTAAATCACACATCAATCAATTATATAATAATATGATTGATTAAATTCTGTACGCAAACATAGATTACACATTGAGAATAAATTTACTATGGAAAAATGTTAAGCAACAATGCCGTGTACACATATTAGAAATACTTATGTATAAAATGTGTGAATTCCAAAGTAGGCAAGATCGTGTTTCGAGCACACGTCTTGTTCTTGTTGTGTTTTTTTTTTATATATTTCTACTACCGGTGTCATTTTAAAAGAAAACAAAAAAGAGACTATCTGAAGACAAATAACAAAGTTAACTTTTCCCTATTATAATTCCTAAAACAGCGCGTGTATTTTGAAATTAAGACATAAACCTACAGTTTAGCTGAAAACATATTGTAGGTTTTTGTCTTACGCATAGAGTAAAGAAGCGGCCATAAATACTAGAGCAACGCGTCTTACAGCGATCTGAACAATAGATTCTTTTGTCGTGTGCACACTGTCGGTCGAAATTCGAGGGCATGGACCTTCAAAAACAAAAACCGTCTGAGACATACAGCGCAACTAACAAAAATTGACAAGTGGTGAAATTAGGAACTAGAAATGAAAGTAAAAAATATCTTCAACGCTTTCATTAAAAATATTCTTTCATAATTTATACAATGTACATTTATACTAGTAGTCCAATAGTAGTAATGATAATAATGTCCAATGTAATTAAATTTAAAGGGAGAAAAAAATAATGGTTTCTCCGTGCACCACAGCGCTTTTGAGTGATTTGCGATTGTGGACAAACTTGAGTTTACACAACAATAGGTTTTGTAAATATGGCTACCAGCTTCTTAAGCCAAACTAATATAACATTTCTTAAAACTTACAATTAAATTAGAATTTATAATACGTAAAAGGTATAATTTTCTTTATTCAATCTGCATACAAATAAAAATTGTTGAATACAATTTGGACATTTCTAATTATTTACATGAGGTGTGGCTGGGAATCTAACTTGACTTAATAGAAATAAACACCGCAGTTCTTTGACCAGTTGTTTGTAAATACTAGACTGGACGTAATTGACAGCCTCCGTGACGCAGTTGGTTAGACGCCGCCTGTGAAACGAGAGGCCACGGGTTCGATCCCCGCACCGAGACAAATGTTTGTGAGGCCCACAAGTATTTGTCTCGGGTCTGGATGTTTGTGAGACCGAAAAGTCTCTCGTAGTTCCCGATACCCACGACACAACACTTAATTGATTTTAATGTGGGGTCAGGACTGTGCATGTGATTGTTGAGTGTATTTATTTATTTAATCATCAGTAATTAGCCAAAAGTTCGTCTGTGCGTTCATTTAAAAAATGGAAGAAAAACGATTAGAGTATGTGCGTAATAGAGAAATTATTTATAATGTTAAATGTAAAGAATACAAATATGCTCACTTAAAGTAAGAAGTATGGGAACAAATAGTGAGAACCTATTTGTACTAAAGATAATAAAGTATCATACTAAAAATAACGGAGTAATTTTTTATACAATCTAATATTAAGTTATAGATGTTAAAATTTCAAACTACACGCGCTGTTTTAGGAATTATAATAGGAAAAAGTTAACCTTGTTATTTGTCTTCAGGTAGTCTCTTTTTTGTTTTCTTTTAAAATGACACTGGTAGTAGAAATATATAAAAAAAAGACAACAAGAACAAGACGTGTGCTCGAAACACGATCTTGCCTACTTTGGAATTCACACATTTTATACATAAGTATTTCTAATATGTGTACACGGCATTGTTGCTTAACATTTTTCCACAGTAAATTTATTCTCAATATGTAATCTATGTTTGTGTACAGAATTTAATCAATCACAGTATTATATAATTGATTGATGTGTGATTTAATGTTAATTGAATCATTGTTTTTGACAATAAAACAGTTGCAAACTCGAATGTGATAGTACCACAGGTTATCACAGATAAGAACTGTTTATAATAAGCGCCAACTAGGAAAGATTTCAGTTAATAAAATATACTATTTATTTGTTTATATAGAGATGAGATAAAGAGTACATAAAAATCGACTCTTCCATCCCTAAAAGCTTAGTCATTGGCAGACGAGAAAACCGTCCTTTGTCAATGAAATTAAAAAAATAAAAACGTACGTGGGCCCTCTGACGACCCGTACGAACCATGTAAGATGTGCTCTTTACCATAGTTTTGTACTCTTTACTCTATGCGTAAGACAAAAACCTACAATGTGTTTTCAGCTTTTGTTTTCAGCATGGACGTAGTATCAAATGGACTCGACATTCGAGTTCCACCGTAAGGGACAGACATAAAGTAAAAAAAAAAGCATTTTTATTTTTTATGCAAATATAATCCTATTTTTCAATGTATTCTATGAAATACTAATTGCAGATGTTAGTAATAATGAACGTCTACATTTATTTTTACCAATATACTAAATAAAATGCACTTACCAGTGAGAGGTTATATTTTCATATTATCGTTTAGATCGGATATCACAGCCAATAATAAAGCAGCACACCATACCTTTTGTCTTATAATCAGTTTCAACACTCTTTTACATACATTTTTGACCGCAAATATTCGTAAATACTCAGTAATTCAAGTTTTATAACTATGTGACTGTTGGGTGTATTTATTTATTTTATTTTATTTATAACAAACCGCACGTCTTATTTGTTTGGGTACACGCAGTGTTCCCCTACAAAATTATGTGAAACTATGACAAGGACCGCAAATTGTGTTTTGTCACTTTCATTTTTAAGGTTTATGCATAAGTCTAAGTGAGATGGACTATATATGTCAAATGCATGTCAAGTCTATTGATACTACGTCTATGGTTTTCAGCATAAACGTTCATTGACTTGGCTGACAGCTGTCAAAGTTACCGCAATTTACCACAGATCCAAAAAATGCAATTGTTTCTAGAAGCAAGTAGAACAAAATAACGCGTTTTAAAGTCCTTTATTCCTTTAAACTCATAATTGTGTAAAATGACGAACGTTTTTGGCTTGATAGTATCTGGACGGCTGGTGAGTACCCCTTAATAATTTATGTTTATGTCAGCAAGATTAAAATAACCCATACATACATATTGTATGAATTTACGAGGAGGCAAATCTTTTTCTCACACAAAATGCAAGGGATACGCGTTAGAACTAGAACCTTGCTTTGTTTGTTTTTTCCTTACTCGTTATGATAGTGCACTCAATATGTCCCATTAAACGCGCCCATAGTAACTATTACAATATATACTTCTACACTTAATTTATATGTTTTTAATTTATTAATTTTTTTTATGTATACCAGTTTTGCAATGCGGCTTTCCCATAGAATATTTGATTTTAATATGGCCATATTTTCATAATATCAACCATCCTAAAAAAAGACATATATTTTATAGAATACAAAGAATACAATGTTTGATGTATCATTACGCAGGTCCAAACAGATTTTACACCACTATCAGAGACAAGGTTCTTGATGACAATCACTGAAGCAGACAGTATCAATCACGTAGCAGTGTTCCTGACAGGCACAGTGCCACTGCCTCCTGGCACAGCAGGCATGGTATACTGGAGCTGGCCTGATCCCGCTGCACCCCCAAACTGGCAGCTGGTCGGCCATATATCCAATGCTAAGCCTTCCACTATTTTTAAGATATCTAATTTAAAAAAGCTTCATGAGTTAACAAGTGAGTATTGTTTAACAATTTCATAACTTAAAACACACTATACAAATTGTTAATCAAATACATTTTGTAATGTCATAATAATTATTATATCACTCAGTCAATACTTCAGTATTGAATAATTTGAGTTGCAAGTTATCTATACATACATACATACAGGGTTACAGGTTAAGTCGACCTAGATCCTTTAATAGCTTGTAGTGTCCATCATTCCTGACTGATTTGACTATGAGACCCTATACCTTTAACTTAGCCGTTTCCACGTAATTTGACTTTGAAGTTTTTTCTTTAAAATATCGCTTTTTTGTCTATTAGTCCATTTTTTTTATTTTCTTGCCTTAAATTTATTTGTATTTGCAATTTTTGTGTAGTGTATAAGTTACTTTATTTTATTCTACACTAAAATTACACTTTACTGAACTGGCTGGGTCGTGGGAGACTGTTGAAGTTGTAACTTAAAATAAATTCGTTAAAATATTTTTTTTCTATCCTAAATATTGCAAGAAAAATCTATGACAGTTATGCTGCAGATAGGTTTAATAATATCTCCATTTAATTGGCTATCCAGCGATGTATAACAATCTAGGGTATAGTGAGCAATCTTTTTAGAAATACTGATCAAAGGCTCCCAGGTAGTAGCAAAAAATAACAGTACTTAGGCGTACATTTTTTTACTTGGGTCAGAAAACAAAATAATAGGTACAAAATAACGTTTTTACTATTTTTACATACATACATAAACTCACGCCTATATCCCAGAAGGGGTAGGCAGAGGTGCCAGGACACCCACATTTCGCCTTGTATGTTCCGTCCCACAATGTGATAGGTGGCGAGCCTATCGCCATATCGGGAACAAATTCCCGACTCTGGATTGATAATGAATAGAAAAATCCAATATCACTTTGCCCAACCCGGGATTCGAACCCAAGATTTTACTATTCTTGCAGAAAGTAAATTATTACAGTTCATGTTCCACATGTCTGCATGCACAACACCCGCTAGTTACCACATGGGTTGTGAGCAACAATTTATTTATTTAATTTTTTCTTAGTGAATATCTGGCGCTGTATCAATACTCATCCTTGTTTTCAGGGAATCAGATTTCCCTTCTTATCTATTTATTTATTTATTTCTTATTTATTTATTTATTATCACAAATTTTGGGTGCACTTTTGAGAGAATAAGGTTAAGGGCAACCACTTTTGTAAAAGGAGCTTATAAAAAATGCACGCGGCGTCTACAGTGACCTTCTATTAAGGTATGATAGAAGAATATATATGATACCTTGGTGGTATTCTTACGCAGGCGTGCCCTAACCACAAAGGGGCCAAATTTCTTACCTGCTGTAACTAGATCATTGGTCTGAATATTACAGGTGAAAACAAGTTCATGAGTACCTTTGGCCAGCAGCAGATCTGCAATAATGCGCAGATAGGCATATCTATTGAACCCGAAGCCAATGTGCAATTGCTTGGATCTTTCATTGTAAGTATTGTAGAATAAATTTAAATATATATAGGAAATATTTACAATCTCATTTAAACTAATCTTAAGTTGGGTCTAATATACCATGTTACATTATTCTGTGAATAGTAAATTACAGCTAATGACACCAGTCAGCGTCCACCGTATTAACTTACTATTGATACCCCTAAGTATTACATTGATTCCATTTACTGAGATAACACTCCATTACAAGGTCATTTTGTATGTTGCAGTGTTAAAGCTCTATACTTGTCTCACAAGTTGGATCAATGTCTAAATGATTTTAAGTGCGCTTATTCCTTTTTAAATATTATATTTCAGGCACAAGAAACAAATAACTATGTAACATTTGCCCAAAAAATGCTGGAGAACTTGGTGAACTTCGTGGCATCATTCTCTGTGACCCAGGACCAGATGACGCCCACGCCAGGCGTGTCGTACATCCCGCTCAACACGCTGCACACCTGGTACCAGAACTTCGAGCGGCGGTTACAACAGAACCCCAACTTCTGGAAGAACTAGTATCAAACTTGTAGGATAAGATGCAACCTTTTCTGTTACTCACCACCAAGTACCAGCCAATTGTAACAATGATTCATGTAGCTGTAAGTATGTGTGGTTTTATTTGAAGAATTTGTATGTAAACGAGAGGTGAACTATTACCGTAAATTATTTTGATTTTTATGAATTGTAACTTGCATTGTACTGTACCAAACGTTTTTGCGATATAACAATGCGCGGAGCTGGGCACTTGCCGCTTGGTTCATTTGATTGTATGGAATGATAGCAGCCCTGTCTCATATTGAACTAACATCTAAGATAATGCTGAGGCTATGCATTTCCCATTGAAATATAAGTTATAGCCCTTTTCTAAGTAGATAAATGTTAGCCAATTGGCTAAACTTGGGCTATGTATATAAAAATCAATATTACATTATTTATTGATTCAATATTATTTTTTTGTTTTATTTATTTCTTGGTTTTGTGGAGATATTGAATGTCAGGTAATGTTACAGTATAAAATATACTCCACAGAACATCCTATTACAATAGCTTATTTATCGTCCTTAAATGCTATTAAATGATTTACAATCTTGACAAACACCAAAAATATTTTGCCACACAAGATCAATGCTCCTTGAATATTCTGTAAAGAAAACACCAAACTCTAGTAGACTTAATTTATTATAGCAGTTACCTATACAGTTGTAGATTGCAGTGCACTGCCAAGCAACATAGTTGTGGGTACCTGAGAACTATGCCTTATATAGCAGACGTTTATAGAATTTGGTTGTTGAGTGAATTTATTACATTCGAGCTAAAGGAAGAGAACAAATGCCAACATTTCGTATGTCTAACTCTCCTGTAGACGATCTTTATAATTGATATTTTGTTCCATGCGGTCATTCTGAATATCGATTGAATAAAAATAGATGGAGTCGTGTTTGCTATTTTCTTAAACCTGTTTTTGAAATATAGACATAAATTGTTTATTTTAAATTTCAAATTACCAGTACCACATCTGATGAAAAATAATGTATTATAGAGAGCTCGGCTTACAGTCTAAAACAGTGTTAAAAACTTTACTAAATGGTTAGTGTTTATGTCTATGTCTTAAAATTATATAACTATAGGAATGTTGCTAATAACACAAAACAAACTTGTTTTCTAAATTTCGGTGTTAAAATTTAATTGCATCTGTTGAATTCGATCTCTTAACCGTTGATGTGCGTGCGGAGACGGAGGCTCGCTCCGGAGTCAGCGTGTCTCGCGGAAGCATGAGTATTGTGATGTACGCTTACGAATGAAACCAAACACTTGCCTAGCTGACGGTTCGACTGACGCGGAACCATGTGTAATAATTTATCTGTACAGTAGACAAAGACTGCTTAAAATAATGTTTTTTTTTTAAATAAAATTATATTTTGACAAACTAATATATATTTTATTCATCTTCGTGTGTGTATTACAGCCCCCAATTTCGGTTTAAAATTATATTAATAAAGAATTATTGTTTTCGTAGTCATTTAGTCTTGTCGTAAATATAATACTGAAGAGGGTAGTTTTTCATCGCTTGTTTCTAGCTAGGTGTCATTTTGTATGTCGTATACTGTTCAGTTCGACTCGTAGCGTGTGCTCGGTCGCCGAGCTGGATATTCGCGTATTTCGTTCGTGAATGGTGAACAATCTGGTGCAAAGCGGTGTTTGATGGGTGTACTTAATTGCCCACTTACGCGTGAGAGTTTATCGCAGGTAGAATCGCTCGACATAAGATTATCGTGTTCTCACAAATGTTTACACGTTACAATTCTTTATATCCTTACGATGATAAACATATCTTCGAGGTGAGAAACTATCCCCGTGTAAATGGGGCTTTAGTCACCATAGTCTTCGGCGCCAATCATCCACCTGCGAGAACGGGGCTCAGGTGAGTTGGATTGACGTATATTTTACCTACCTGCCCTTTTCGTGCAATATGATACACGTTTGATGTTGAGTGTACATGTGTACAAATAATAAAACCAATAATAATTTGGTATTGAGTTTATTGAGAGGTTGTCAACAATGAGGTAACACAAAATGTTGTGAACACAACTGTTAAGGCACTTGCACCGCGCTCGCACCATATCCTAGTTTGTACTCGCATCTAACTAATTCTGAGATCTCTTTACAACTAAACAATAGTAAACTAACTGGACACACTAGTGTTCATGTAAATCACCAGTCCAGAGGTCACTTCTGTCCGACTCCACACAATACTTCTTCGACAATACTTGAACACTTATCAAAATGTACTCAAACAAATATTGTGGTGCGTATGTTGATGTCCAATGATGGATACGGGGACGGACAGACTGACGATCTATCGCGCTTTAAACTAATAAACTACGATAAATAATTCATAATAACAATGACACGAATAAGCATCTCTGAATCGAAGTGAAATCTGCTGTTTTGGTTTAATGTTGAAGTCTGTTCTGGGAAGACATCGGTCATTATGTTGACCATGAGCTGACAGACATATAGGAATACAGATAATTATTCGACAAATCAACATACAACCAAAACTTGCACCATACAAGAAAATACCAAAGTAAAGTGGAAAATCTAGTACAGATTAAATTCTCCCTACATATTTTACAATAATTAAATTACTACAACTAAGAACTGATTTCAGACATAAGTACGAAAATCAAACCGACAGGATTGAAATATATATTCTCTCCATATCCTGTAATATATGAAACTCCCTTCATTTACAACAAATGTAAGGACACTCAAAATGATATGCTAATATGCTAATAATATTCCAGGAGCTACAAATATATGAGCATCATCTGATTACAAAAGCAGTATCTCGACCAAACATCTGATAACAACTTGCAATCAGCATGATAAATTGGTACTCATCATTTATCAGTTTACAATCAATGTTTTGGATCCAACAAGTGTATAAACCACCTCTGCAGCTAATGATTGAGTAAATGTATAAAATTGCATTTTGTACCATTTTTCTGTATTTTTTTACAAAAATATTTTATTTTGTATTTTAGTATAATGTTGAGCTGATAACAGTAATACATTTGTCTTTTTATGGAAACGATTACGCTTTACAACAATTTTAGCAACACATTACTCAAACCTCAAACTATCATAGCACCTGTATGATTGCAACAATTAGTGGAATCCTATTGATTAACATACCAAATACATCTTTGTATTATGTGTATAAAAAGGCCAAATTTTTGCAAATACCCAGCTTATCCTAATAATATTAAAGCGACAATTGGTTCACATTGCATGGTGTTCCATGTAAATAATTGACAGGCAATTACAAGGGATGACAAGCAGTGAAAAATATATTTCAGTTGTATCGTCAGCAGAGCTGTGGCAAAAATAATTCATTATTTATGAAATGCTAGCATTTCATAAATAATTTATTACATCAGGTAAATGCGTTAACATTGTAAAGTTTCATTTATAGTTGATGCGGAACAATGATTCCCAAAAGGGAGGAAGTTCACAGCCATGTAATTCATCAATTAGTGATCAATCTACATATACATTCGACGACAAAGGATCACGTCTTAACATTATGTTGCCCGACATATTTTCAGATCATATTTGAATGAGGGGTCGTGGGTTTGATCCCCGAACCTACCAATCAATTATTGTTCTGAGATTTAAATATTGTGGCTGTTAAAACTGAAACAAACTTATTATTAGGTCATATGGAATTTGATGAATAAACATCTTGCATCCGAACCGCCGTGGCTACCTATGTCGTCACACCACTGATAAATATGTATATAAAAATGTATAATTTGTAAATATTGTGTAAAGCGTGCTTACATATTATTGTATTTATATGTCATTTTGAATGCAATTGGCACATTAAAATTACTGTCTTATTTTCCGCTCTAATGATGGCTATATTTATACTTTGATCAAAGAATGAAGGTTTAAAGTAACTTAGGAAGACATGTTAATGCGTACCATTTAGATAAGTTAATCAGCGAACTTTCTTCCTATGGAAATGAATATATTACCGCCGACTATAGACGTGTGGTGATCCTCCACATAACACACAACCACACACATCAGACATTTCATTCACTTCACAGTCACACACATCACATCACACAATAAATTTATATTTACAGACAGACATACACTCCACAAAAAAAATTGTATTAGATGAATATAGGGCTCACCAGCTGAACGCCGGCGCTCAGGTAGCCGTTTCCGTTTCTGCCGCGTACTGTGCGCCTTTGCATACTTTCGTATTTCATTTGCTGTTTATAGATTGTCGCTTTCCTATACTTCTTAGTTGTTAGTGGACTGACTGATTTAGCGTATAGTGTAGACTTGTTTTAGTATTAGTGTACTATTCCGTTTGTGGGACTTTTGTGTGTACATTCATATTTGTGTAAGCATTGTGTGGGGCATTTTATTTCGCTGCGTTTCTGCATAGGCTCTGCTACCTACCGCGTATTTGATCCATCGATATACGCTCACCTACACCCTTCCATACTTCCTTAGACGCTTGTTAAAGCCAAGTAAATATAGGTACTATTATACATTATGTTGGGATTTAAGACACAACAAGGACACATTCAATAGTTAATGTAGTAGTAATAAGTTATATCAACGAAGATTAAATTCGCGCGCAAACGACTCTCGTAGTAATTGGTTTTAAAATATATATTTCTTCATGTAATAAATTCATTATCCGCATAGGTAAGATCATTGTAACTCATTGAAATGGTACAAATATTATTACTGTATTAAAATAATATATGGAACTTAAATAATTAACTACTAAACCTATTTGTCTTTGCTGCACAAGAGTACGGCTGTAAACGACACATAGTTGGTGGCGCCGTACAGTGCAGTTATATGACTGGCTAAAAGCACCGTACTGCGGTAGTTATCATTCACAAACTAAACTAAGTACTTAATCATACGCGGGTTATACAATATGACAAAAATGCTTGTTTACTTTGGGCGTAATTATGGTTGACTTTAAAACTAGTATTAATTGAACACCATCGGGAAGAGCATTTATATTGCCTTCAGACATACGGAGCATACCGCTCGCCTGATCACAAGTGGTGACTGTCATTATAGACTTGAGCAACGCCTGAGAGCAACTCGGACAAGTTGCTGCGTACCATTTGAATCACATAGCGAGTTAAACTGACGTTCAGTCGTTGGGTTATCATACTAGAGCCGACATCGTGTAATAAATCTGTACGCACTTTACCCGGTACCGCGGGAACTCAGTGAAGTGGGATAGAAGACGACACAAACACAAAAGTTGCTTCTTTTTATCCCTTTTTGAATTTGCATCAGCTCATATTCCCACTGCAGGACAATCGAGAGTACGATTGACAAGAGATTTAGTCTGCGATGTGTTTTCTAGTAGTGGTGAACATGTGTAGTGGCGGTGTGTGCGTGCGGGTCACAGGCCCGCGAAGAAGGGGTGTTGCAGCGCGGCGGCGGCGGACGCGCGGCGCGCGGGCTCGGGCTGCAGCAGGCGCGCCGCCAGCGAGAACGCGCTGTCCGGGAACCCCGCCACGCACACGCCGGCCTCGAACTCCTCCGCCTGCAACATACACGACATCCTCAGAACAATGCATACATATTTCAAGCTTAGAAATATCTACAAAGATCGTCAATTATTTATTTTTTCTTAAAAATAGTGAATAATACTTGAATGTGTATTGTGCGTAATATGTGTGTACTTAAGAATATTTATAATATACAGGGAGTGCACTGTCATATATTCGCGTCTTCAAAAACGTAGATATTTTCTTGTTCGTAATGTTGGTAGTGCTCTTATAATAGTGAAAATTGAACTTATTATTTAACAACAAATTGCTATTAAATATTTGAAAAAAAAAAAAACAATATTTAACTGTTCTGTCTCTGTCTTTATCAGCCCATATACGTACCACTGCAGAGCACGGGCCTCCTCTACAATCGAGAGTGGTTAAGCCATATAGTTCACCACGCTGGCCTAGTGCGAGTTTGCGGACTTACATACCATAAAAATTCTTATAAATCGCTGTGGTATGCAGGTTTCCTCACGATGTTTTCCTTCATCGATTTAGTGCGTGGTGATCAATACACACATGACTCCGAAAAGTCAGAGGTAACTAACTGTTATCATTTTATAACGAGTTCCAGTGGATATAAATAGCCCTAAACTATTTATTTTTGTTTTTCTTTTCCAAGTATTTTGACATATTGCATAACTTGTTAAATATCAGCCAATAGGAGGGCAGGAAAACGTGTCCCGGCACCACCATTTTGACGTGACAACGTCTTAAATTAGGTTGCGGCTGGGAGTCACTTATGAAAAAGTGTAACGCCCGGTAACGTAACGGTGCGCGCGCAGCACTAGAGAATTAGGCGCATTGAATCGGCGCATGCTTGTGTCTCTGTCTTTGTCTTTCTCGAACGTTCTTGGCGTTGGAAAAACAAGAAAGCGTCACAATACAAGTTCACACGTGTGGTTAAAGTATCGTCAGCTGTGTCTGTAGTGAAAATATGGAGTGCTTAGATTCGTCATTACATGTACAATGTTTTAGTAAACAAAATATATTTCTATAGTTAAAATTTGTGCAATTCTTATTTTCATTCAATTCCTTGTTCCTATTGTGCAATTTAATTATATTCATATCAATAAATATTCTACCGAGAAAAAGACGTTGTCACGTAAAATCTTCGCCCGTAAAACCGACTTTACAGGCAACCATTTTTTTAGTGCATTAAAACATTAAAATTATAATCGATAATTGACTACAGACCCAAAAATTGACTATGTATGAAATATTATACGCTATGGTAAGGGCTATGCTTGGTATTTTCCACGAGGTCGAATCAGGAATTACGTAGGATAATAAATTTTACCAACGTAGCGCGAAAGTTTAGCAAATTGAAGTGTCAATGGGCTGGGCACATAGCTCGTATTTATTTAATTTTTTGAAGTACCAGCGCTCTCTCTGTATTATGAATACTGTAAGATGTGTACCTTCTTGGTGTCGTCCCTGCAGAGGCACTGCGTGTCTGGCAGGCGGCAGCGCACGCAGGCGGGCGCGGGGGTGTGTGCGGGGGTGGTGGCGGGGGGGCGGCGCCGCAGCCGCGCACACAACTTGCGCAGGCACAAGCCGCGACGGTACGATGACGTCACGATGCGACGACCTGACACAAATATGTTATATTACTCACCATCACCGATACCATGATTTTCAAACTATTATGTTTTCTCTGTTTCATTCATTTTTTGTGATGTATGATGGTTTGTTGGTAAACGGATTTTCATTTAAGCGTTTAGTAAATCTACTCTTGATATACAACATGTAACAGATTTAAATGTAAAAGCGGAAAGTAGTACGTTCAGAATCAGCTACTGAATCGATATCAACATATTTTTTTGTAGGTATTTTTTTTCAAAATAATTAGTTAAGACCAAGTAAATTACAGACACTTTCATTTAGTACTCCGAACAAACGAAATTGAAACGTAACTCCAGGACATAAGATCTTGTTTAAATGAATCACTAAACGAATACTCTAATAAACTAAATAATGAACAAAATGAACTTTATTTCGAAGGTCATAAAGTTTATTTAAGCAATCTATCATTAATCAAACGCACACAACGATAGGCCTGAATAAACGTAATAAGCTACCGAAATAAATAACTATCATATTCTCTTTTCCGCCCATTTAACTACAACTAGATAGAGCAGGATGCAGCTATTGTTTAATGCAATTTGATCCATCCGACATACGATGACGCGCGTGGCGCGGCGGTACATCAAAAGGTTTGGCAAGTGGGTATAGGGATGCGCTTCGAAAAAATTACTCCCGGTATTCACAAGACCGGGCGATCCAAATCCCGCGCAATACATGCACTTAAATGAAACAAATTAAATTGTAACAAAATCACTATAAAAAGAAACAACAAGTAGGTATTTCTATAAAAAATAATTTCGTGGAACGTAAATATGGTGATTAAATTCGGTTTGTAATTTTGCTACAATATATGCGGAATCCCGGTGTGTCGGATATCCCGTTATTGCAATCCCTAAATGGGCACCGACTATGTGAAAAAATCTAGTCGTGCACCGCAGTTATCTGTGTCTACTTGTGTTTAAGTGTTAAGTAGATATTTCGACAACTTTCGCGCGCGATGTCTTTTCGGTATTCGAATATTGAATACACTGAAATGGTGAGAACTTTGGCACTGTGTGGTGATAATGTATCATTGGCATGCAGGACATTTAACAACAGGCACAGCACCAGTGTAGTGTCCGACAGTATCTCGATGCTGAGTTCGGAGAGCGCTGGATAGGTCGCGGCGGACCTGTGCAATGGCATACTACTACCTGACTTGACGCCTCTTGACTTTTTTCTGGGGACGTAATAAATCTCTATCGGTATATTTCAGTGAAAGTACTAATGTGGAGGAACTAAAAGTAGAATAGTGGCAGCCTTCCTAAAAGTGAAGAGTGACACTGAAGTTTTACATAAATTACGTGAACAATTACGCAAATGTGCATCAAAGTGTATCAAGGTGGTGGACATTTCGAACATATTTTAAAAAGAAATCGCCGCATGAGTGCCATGTAACACGTAAGTTAATTTTGTTGTATTTTTTTGTGTTGTGGTTCCCAATCTAGTCTTCGTTGTTAGATATTGCGTTATCTTATTATCTTATTCATTAGTAATGCAAATAAATGACGCCCGTATCCTGGCCGCCTGTAGGAACTAAGTTCAGCGGAAGTGAAATTAATAATATTTTATAGCCGATTCATGCAAATATTGTCTTATTTTGGGTTCGTACGCATTATATCTAGTAAGTAAAATATTTAGATTTTATAGCTAAACCACAAATGTTATGCTTACAGATTAAGGGGTTAGGGGTAGTCAGAATTTTCAAAAAATCGATTTTTTTTTTGCATTTTCTTAAAGTATAATATTTTAAAAATATTGTGTGAAAATTTGAAGTGAATCCGACAAATTCTTTTCGAGTTATTTAACAATGACCAAAGGACGCTCGGGTGCTACGTGGCATTCGAGAGCAGGTAGCTAGAAACAGCTGCAAGCAACCGACCTTTCGGGTTTCATTGTCATGAATATCTCCCCATTTTAATGTATGTATAATTATATATATATGTAAATATATATACAGGGTATATCAAGACTGCTACCGAAAACGAAGCTGGGTGGTAGTTTAAGCGACTTCAGACACAATGCAATAGAAAAAGTTGCAAAAAAAAGCGACAATTTTTTTTTTTGTTATTTTTTTTCTTATGACCATATTTGGGTGGTAAATGCATTTTTTTCCTAAAATAATAGTGTATACCCTTTTATTTATAAATAATCTAAGGTATAAAAGTGTTTAAATTATATTTTAGGCAAAACTATGGATTTACCACCCAAAAATGAAGATATTTAAAAAATCATAAAAAATCATTGTCGCGTTTCTTTTCGAAATTTTTGGTTGCATTGTGTTTGTAGTCACTAAAACTACCACCCGGCTTCGTTTTCGGTAGCAGTCTTGAGATACCCGGTATATATATATATATATATATATATATATATATATAGAAGTCCTTCTACATATATTCACAATTTGTAGGTAGTACAAGAACTGAAAAATAATTTTTGGTTGCCAGTATACCTGTAGTCGTTGCACTGATCAGTCGATAGTTTTGTGATAAATTATTTCTCAAGTGAATTAAATTATTAACCATGGCACGTGATTCTAGAAAGGTTTCAAGAGAACTTCGGAGTTCTGAAAAAATTAATAAGTCGCGTTCAGTTAAAAGAAAGAATGTTTTTAATCCGAAAACAGCCGAACGTGATGAAAGTATTCAGAGTACATCTTCTAAAAAATTAAAACAAAACACTGAAGATGATGTACCTGAAGACAGCAGTACTGAATTTCGAATAATAAATTTTATTCAGGTATTCACTGCAATTTCTGCTCTTATAAAATGAAAAAAATGTGATGGAAATGTAGTGTTTCAAACAGCAAGTACACGTGGGCTGGGATTCACAATTGTAGTTGCATGTAATAACTGTGGAAATGAATATATTCCTTCCTGTTCTTTCGTTGGGCATTCTTATGAAATAAACAGACGTTTCATTTTTGTAATGAGAATACTAGGAATAGGAGGAATAGGTATGCAGAAAGAATGGATGCTGCACGTATCAAAGTAGCAGATAAGAGCGCTAATGATAACACCCGAGAAGGTCGATTGCAACATAGACACCAGCAAATCGATATTTTGGAAGCTGCTATGACGGCTGAAGAACTATTATATGGTCCAGGAATAGATGACTCAGTGTAAGTTATTAAATAATTCTTATAATTCGACATAAATCCATAGCAAAACTTTAAATGCGTTTTTCTCAAACTATGTTTTCTGAACTGGTGATCACTGTAACTTAAAAACTGCTCGGTAGATTTCAATTTTTCAATTCAAAATTCTTGTACTTTTGAAATACATTAAAAACTCGTGCCTGATCGAAGGATTTCTTTTTTTTTTCAAAAATTTAGATTTTTTTTTTTAACAATAAACTGTCGGTTTTTTTTCTCGAAAATTTGAAAAAAAAAATCCTGAGGCCGTTATTTTGTTAATTTCGAAAAAAAAAGCTTCGATCAGGCACAAGATTATCTATTAATAAAACTAATTTTTCTTGTCCGATTGATTTTAGATGAATCTCCATGGACTTATGATGATCCCCGCAAAGGACTTCGGGAGGAACGGGCTCTACAAAAACAGCGATAACTTTTTGAAATATAAATTTTTTTTTTTAAATTTTCGTGAAGTCAAATCGAAACGTGTTCTAATAAAGATATGTTTTTATTTTTGTCAAATAAAGTAATTAACTACAAAAAAAAAATATTGTAAATCATCATTTTTTCAGGCCTCTGAGTACCCCTAACCCCTTAAATTACTAATAATTTGTTTACTGAACCACCCCGTAATCAGTTACGTATAATATCCGGCAAACTTCTTGAGCAAATGACCTTGACTGCGCAGAACCGTATTTTAGATCTCTTTGGTATGAAGAGCGGGGCGCGACGGCAGAGGAGATCGTATCGATCGCCTTATTGGTCGATCAGTCGCACCTTGCGCCCCGCACCGCGCTCACGTTCCGCTTGCTCCCGAGTACACTTGCGTGCAGTGAAAAGTAAATCGCCATTAGTCGTTGAAGTTATTTGTTATAATTGTTTGTTGATTTTATTGTTATTCTGTTTGTTGACTTTATTGTTATTGCTGTTTGTTGACTATAATTAATAATTAAATAATAATATAAGTAACATATATAAATTTCAGCTTTGCTGAAATAAATTATTTTTTATAAAATAGCTTTCAAATTATATGAAATATAGTAGGAACCGGAATAAGTGTTTGCCATTCATTTTTTCTATAAAACATAATATATACTTTAAGATATCAAAAGGACAGACATGCTGCGATCACGTTTTTAAAGTAAATTTTTATGCCTTTTGACTTCTAGGCACGCTCAAAGGAACCCTCGATGGGAATAGCGAACCCCTATTTCACCAATGGCAGGTGACACAGTATACCTGGAATTACTATGTAGTTTGTTACTTTCCTCTAAGTCTGCGGAACACTCGCTCTTAGACTATATTTATAAACATGTATTTTTGTGGATGTTCTAATAAATATATAAATAAATAAATATGTTGTTTTATGAACCTTATCACACAGAGTAAACATTTTTATGCACGTAAGTGTACGATGCGCGAACTTTCCCCCACTACGTCAACTAATGCTCAAGAAGTTTGCCGGGTATTGTACGTAATTTGTATTTCGTTTATTGTCAGCTGTTTCTGCCGGCGCGGCGCAGCGTTCGACGTTAGGTACTCGTGTGAATGGGTCTTGTGTACATGTGTGCGTGTCCGCGAGCGTGTGTGACCATGTTAAGTGCCTACATTTGGTATAACTAATTTCATAAATAAAAGATTTTGTAATTATGGTAGTACGATTTCAAAGCATAAACTATGATTGCAATAATATTTTAAAGTTAGGGTGTCTGAGGTTGTGAATGAATCCTGTTACACGTTGTATAATGTAGTATGTATGTATGTGTGCATGTACCGAGCGCGTCGGCGGCGCGCTGCAGCGGGTGCGTGCCGATGAGGTCTGCGAGCTCGGCCAGCGCGGACACGTCGTCGGCGGCGCGGAAGAACGGGTACCGCGCCGACAACGCGCTCGCCAGTACCACGCCGCACGCCCACATGTCCACCGCCGTCGTCTGGTGCGGGTACTTCAGCAGCACCTGCCGACATCACGCTCTCTACTCATATCTATACTCTAACGGCTAACCAATAAACGCAACCACTACTAGTGCCGTTGCTGTCCAGGCCGTGTCTAATTATAGTATAGCATGATTTTTTTTAAAACCTCAATTATAAAATTACAACACCTACTGGTGTTAGGTCATAATAATACGAGCGTCGCAGTATTTACGTCGGAACACTTCACGCACTCATCGCCTTGTCCTTGTTATATATTTATGTAACTGCTAGTTTAGATATGATAATTAGATCAGTGTGTGCAGACTGCAGTACCTCTGGCGGTCGGAAGCCCTGCGTGCCGGCGCGGGGCGCGCGGGGCGGGGGCCGCGCTGCGCATGCGCCGCACACGCGCGCCGCGCCCGCGCACGCGCACGCCACCTGCAACGCACACGCACATTATTCAACACATACATATCACATACGACACACTGTTCAAAATGGCGCCTACAATTTTCGAATCTGACTATCAATTTATAACAAAAATTTTGTAATGTACTTTTATCCATAGTCAATAATAAAAATAAATAAAAATATAATTTATGTTTTTTCATCAATACATAATCAGTAAAAAGGCATATTTGCTTATCAGATAGTATTTACATAAATATAGAAACAGACACACCCACTTAAAATGTAAACAATACTTGTAGCAAGATTAAAACATTTCACGTGACAGATAACAATATCGAATAGACGCGAATTATACGGTCGAGAGGTACTGACCCTGGGAGCGACGGCGCGTGCGATCAAGGTGTTATTGGCGGGCGCAGGGCGCGGCGGCGGCGGCGGGGGCGCGGGCTCCTTCACCTCCTTCGGCCCCGTGGTCAGGTCCAGCGCCGCTCTCTTCGCCTCGGGAGACATGTCATCCTGAAAACCAAACATTCTTATAGACAACAAAATCCATAAGTCGGGTACAACTGTATATCGGCATGTAGCGGCATTGGGCGTGGTAATTACTTGTTCACGCGGGCGCTTGCGAGTGCTGTTGACGTGGGCGGGCGGCGGCGCCTCCGCCTCCTCGGGCGGCGGGCACAGGCGCTGCGCCAGTCCGAAGTCCACCAGCAAGTACCTGAAATTCATTTCACTATAGTTTCTACTACAACAAAACACATTTCAGCTCTCTCAGCCATGGCATTGACATAGAGAGCTGAAAGATGTTTAATCAGTTGTGAAAATATTTCCAGTTTTGTATGTACATGTACAAACCAAAACCAAAATACCACCATAATACACAGGTCTGTGGATATCTTATTCATTTTTATGTAAAAACATACTAACGAATAAGATCAATTTTATGATAAAAATGTGACACACACAATGCATTGTGTTGCATGATGCATCATGTGTAGTGAGGTGTGGTGAGGTGATGGTGTACCTCCTGTTTTCCCTGTCGTAGAGGAAGTTGCTGGGCTTGACGTCGCGGTGGATGACGCCGAACGAGTGCACGTGGCGCAGCGCCACCACCAGCGCGCGCATGTACTCGCGCAGCTCGCTCGCGTCCATGTCGTTCACGTACTCCTTGCAAGTACACACACTACATCGTTATACACATATTCACATTATTATACCAATTCTATGTTGAAATGTTTTAAAATCATTATCAGGAACAATTTGTTGTGAACTCATCATAGCTATTTCAGCTTAAGTGATGACACCCTTATTATATCTGTATGTAACCTTTTAACAATAGGGTAATCATACAAACTGCATTTCATTTTTTTTTACCCTTGACCTACTTAAAAAAATCTCATGATTCATTGGGCCTGAATTACATCTTGTTCTATTTAAGTACACAATCTAAATGTTGTTTGCCTTCATTAATCATAAATTGTCAAAAATCCATTAATCGCTATTAAATAATAAGCATTATATTAATATTAAACATACTTACTGAAAATTTTCTATGAGGTATATAAGGCATCACAAATACGATAGTGTCCAAGTGACGAAGGCACAGTTCCACACCAATCACATGATCTTTACCACTGGAAAATATAATAACACTTGAAAATATGCTGCCAATAGGTTTTACTATAACTGATAGTGCTCACATTTTTTATAAAACCGTTTAGAGTTCAATTGATATGCCCTAATGAAAGTGGGTCAACTTGTGGTATTGAAAACATGGTCTCAATCTTGATTTTCACACTCTAGTTGAGTGATCTACTTTGTTCTGCATGGCTATTTTACAATTTCACTTTTAAAAACAAGTCTTATACAGGGTTTCATTATTATATCTATTAAAACCACAAATAAAGTATTAGTATTTTAAATTAGGAAAATAGGGATTTATCTGAAGTTTGATGTTGAGCAATATTTAATGGTACCTAAAAATATTGCTCATAAAAACATTACTCAAAATCAGAATTGGTTGTAAAGTGAGTGAGATATTAATATTTTTAATAGTGCCGTGGGGACACTCATTCTTTTTCTGAAGATAACATCAAGTAATGCATGTTGAATGATTTACCATTGTTCTATCACCAACTTTTATGTATTTGTTACTTGCTTCTTACTAAACAGATGATACATATTCTTCTTGATTATGATTATGCATAAAGTAACCTTTTTACATAAAAAATAATCATAATTAAGGGCACTAGCCTATTCAGTATTTACTACTTCCATCAACATTATTCTTATTTTACTTTTGGAACATAGTATCTTGCCAGATTGCTTTAGATTCAGAAGTTTACAAATGGTTGCAAAAAGCACCCTTGAGTGATGAAAAACTGTTTCGGATCCTTAGTGTCGTAAAAAAAAGTTTTTAAGTTCTCATGATTGATTGTATTGCGATAGTGTATTAAACCATATAAGAACTGTGTAACTCACCCAATATCCTGCAGACATCTCAATTCGTGTTCGATCCTGGCTGGGTGTGCAGTTGGCACAAGATGTTTGATGGCAAACCATCTTTTCTCTGAATCTGGCAGTGTTGCATGTTGTTTCAGGGAGCCTAGGTACACTGAACTGAATGTACCCTCACCAATCTTGCGGTGAACCTCAAAGATCTTGTCTAGCTTGGGCAACTTATATAGCAGTTCAGTAATTTGGTGCTCTGTGCAATAAAAAAAAAAAAACAGAATAATGAAAAAATCTTCATTAAGTACTGTAAATCTTGTGAAAGATATACTTCTTATGCCTTTTTAATGTCTTATGTTAAAATAGATTTTGTGTAAAAGGTTGAACCTGCAATTCCAATTAAACCATTTGTGCATATACAGAAACATAGAACAATTCTATGTTATTTGATTGCTATGTGAGCAAATTTCAGTTGGCAAACTAACAATAAGTGACTCATATTAGGATGTTGAACAAGTTTAAAGTAACATAGAACCACAATGGAATTAATGTAGGTCACTGAGTGTAGGCCATATTGTTAAAATTTTGGTACACTTGACAATGATACAAAGTGAAATAAAAAAAAATGTTGCATTATGCTACAACTCAAAGATAAAAAAATCACTACCTATCTCTTTACTTTGTGTTTTAAAAAATACTTCAGACAATAGTAAAATAAATTTCGACATAATTTTAAGTTGGCGAACCATAAACCAATTAAGAAATTAGTATTCTATTGGAAATAACTATTTATTCTAATCGAAAGGAGCTTGACGAAGCTTCGCCATGATAATTATTTTTTTAACAAAGCAATGTATAAAAGAGTTGGATGCCTTATGCAAAGTGCGCAATATCTAGCGTGTACGAGTCAATTTATGAATCCATGAGCCTGACGGCAGCCTGAAATGCATAACCTTCAAATATCGAGTAGTAAGGCGCTGTGATTATGACACCATGACCTTATATTTCACGAACAAGAAACGATCGTGTAACCTCAGTGCCCACAAATCACCTTACAAATCAACCCTGAATACTCATTAACATAAGTCAGGTAGAGTCACCAATATTTTTTGATACAAAATAGCACCTACTTTCGACGTCATCCTTTGAATTGGAAGACTGATCTTCATTTTTCTTTTTGAGAATTTCATTAAGTCCATATTTGCGAGTCTGCAATACGTCCTTTTGCACTTTTACTTCGATACCCCTAATTCTAGACATGGTACACAAAATATAATGTTTTTCAAAAAACTACATACATCATATTTTTACGTCTGAACTCTGAAGTAAAACTTAATACGAAACAAATGACAGAATTAGGAAGACGTTCATCTGGTCAAGAACCAGAGAACAAATAACAAAAACCACAGACAAATAACCTAGGATAAAAAAAAGCTATTTTCTTTAATATATATGAAATTAGGCACTAGGCAGCACGTTCCTCATTGACTTTAGCCAGTATTTCCTAAAAATTAAAATATTCATGGCTTATAAATTTTACATTGGCAATATAATTATTTACTGTCAAAAGCCAGAATTGTCTGTGGAATTGTCATAAACGGGAAAATGACAATGTCCCAATTTTTAAATTGCGATAGCGAGTTTCTTTATTTCCGTCCGAAATTAAAGAAATTGTGTATTTAATTACGTATAGTGTTTAAGCGTAGTAATTTCCAACCATGCTTACCAGAAAAGTGACTCAAAATCTGTCTAAGAGCTCAATTAGAATCGTAAGTACACTACTAAGTGCAGTGAAGGTTATAAATGAAAACCCTGTGTTACACCTTTTTTATTTATTCTTGAATGGAAAGATAGAAGAATATATAATGACTGTGCTTTTTTACAGGCGACTTATGTTACTAAAGGGCCAAAGCCGGAGATTCCAAAAAACCCCTTAGGCACAGTGTACTCTGCTAGTAACCAGAAAGACAATGGTGTGGTGTATGACAAAAAACCATTCAAAGTAACGCTGCAAGAAGGCAAGACGTACAGCTGGTGTTTGTGCGGTCGCTCCAAATCAAATCCTTTGTGCGATGGCACACATAAAGATGTTTATCTTAAAATTACACAGAGGTACATATGCTGTTCCTATATTATTAAACTGTTTTTGAATTAACTATTTCTTATTAGATGCTTTTAATTAAAAAAATATTGAAACCATATGAACATATATATAACCCAGTGTTGAAAAAGTATTGCTGGTGCAAGAATTGCACTTTAAATTATCTAGAGTTAAAATTCTTGATAACCAAAAGTATATGTCAATGTTATAAAGATAAGCGGTCCAAATACATAAATTGTTTAAATAATGTATGTAATACCTTATCACAGTAGAAGGCATATTTATATATTATGGCAAAATAGAATTAAAAACTCATAATGTGCCAATTCAAATTCAATTTAGGTTTACAGAAAGTTGTTAAACTTGCTTATGATATTTCTATCAGTTTGCTTAAATTCATATCCATATAATCTTACAAAATATTGATGTCAAAGTTTTTTTTAAGACATGTATTTATTTCCAGGCCTGTGAGATTCACAGTAGAAAAAACCAAGGACTACTGGCTGTGTAATTGTAAACAGACAAAGAACAGGCCCTTCTGTGATGGAACCCATAAGAGTAAAGAAGTTCAAGAGGCACCCAATGTTAAAGTTTAACAAAAAGCTATCTCACTATACTCAATGCTATTCCTATGGAAAATGCTACAGCTGCTAGAATATATAAGAACAGAAATTGACTTGCCAGCCTTGGCTTGGATTAGCTTTATAGTTCATGTTTAGATCCATTATATACAATTAGTTAAGCAATATTCTGTTTTTTTATACCTATTTACATTCACATGTGATTAATAGTATGCTACATATCTGTTGCTAGAAAGAATTATCATTTTTATTTTTTGTTTTGTTTCTAAAGATATTTTAGTTATCAATGGGAACACAAAGTAGGTACTATAAATATAGTAGCTACATTAATTTATTATGTAATATCTTTGAGATTGACCTTTGTATACCTTTTTTAATGGTCTGTGACTCCCACCATGCAAGCAATTTTTACCTGTAGGATCTCTATCTGTCAGGTGATATAAACAAAATAATAGGTGTGCATTGGTGTGTGTAGTTAATAATAATACTATAATAAATTTTTATTCATTCCATTTGATAATATAATACTTATAACATGATAATTGGTATATAATATGATGATGAGGATTTATCTTATTTATGTTCATACATTGGTGATTTAAATAACTATTTTAAGTTTAACCTAGTAGTGAGAATCATTGAAAACGCAATGTATATCCTTTTATTTCTTAGTATTAACTAAATTAAATCAATGAATAAATCTAATATATTTCGCAATTTAAATTTTATCTCTTTCACTATTTTAGTCACTATTACGTTATTATAAAAATAATATATATATTTATATCCCATCTTTACTTTATTTTCTCCTGATTGATTAATCATTGATTTCGACTGAATTCTTGCCGTCCTTTTTACAGCCGTCGTGAATCATGTCATTTTCATAAAATATTAATATTAATCGATTTGTTAAAAATCGATTATTATTAAAAACAATAGATTTTTGCGAAAAATCGATTTTTTTTATCATTTATAAATCTAAATGCTTTTCATATTCCAAAAATAATCCTCAGAAATTCATATTAACAATTTATTAAAATAAAAATCAAATAAATTGATATGAATAAAAAAATATCATATTCAAAACTAAACATCAAAGTCAATGTTCCTTTAAACTTTCAATAAGGAAACCCAATTTATTTATTGATACAAATTTTCAGTACCATTAAACGTTTATTTTAATAAAAATGAAATGATGAGCATCGCAATAATATTGAACAGTATAAATTGACTCCGAGTTTTTTCATACGTCGCATAGATAGCACTGTTAATAAAAATCGATTTTTTACGGATAATTTATATAATCGATTTATAGAAAATCGATTAATAGTATTTTAAAAATCGGTTGTAAAAAATCTATTATAAGAAAATAATAATCGATTAAATTAAAAATCGATTATTTTTTAACATCTCCAAATCAGATTAAACGACGTGTTCCGTCTCACCAATGATAAAAGAATTATAAAGGATCACGCACAAAAGTAGCTATATATGTCAAGTTATAGTTATGTTAAGAATATCGACGCGGAATGTCCATTTATGTATCTGTCTCATTTACACAAAGCTGACTTGTCCCTTAATGAAAGAGACAAATAATAATTCCTTTGTTTCGAATATGGCAATATTTTGTTCACTAACCACACTGGGACCGCCCATAGACCAAAATGACGCCATTTTAGTTATGCTTTCGAAACCACAGACTATTAAACCAAAAACTGCATGAAATGTCAAACTGTGGCGTTATCTGTCAATCGGAGTAAACAAATCTGCACAATCAAAGAATTTCGGATTATTCATTGGTTAATCTCGTTTGTTGAGTTTGTTTAATTTGCTTATTAGTTTAGTTGTTAAGTTTTTAAAATGCCTCAGTGTTGTGTTAAAGGATTCGAGTCGAGTTCAAGCAAAAAGGACTCAACACAACTTTTCATAGGTTAGTAACTGTTTTTACGAAATACTAACAAATATGTGCTAAATTTATTTTTATCATTTATAAATGTATTTGGATCTTGTTGATTAAGTTTTAGACTCTTCTAGGCGTTATTTATACAAGTAGTATAAATAACAACCTCATTGTTTGTTTACACACAAGTTTAGAGATGAGTGGATTCGATACGAAATTATTCATATCGATATTATCATTTTTAAATATTTTGATCTTTATTTTTCAAAAAAAGAAAAAAATAGTTTATATTTAAATATATATTCAGACCGACAAACAAAGTGAAATTAAAAATATTTTTTAGATTCCCTATAAACATACAAACCAGGACAAAATGGATACAAAAAATTGAAAGCTATTGGAACCCTGCAATAAATACATTTATTTGTTCATTACATTTTGAAAAAGAAAACAGCTTTCCAACAATATTCCCGGTAAGTGAAATTGTAGTAATTATGATATTTTACCTAATAATCCTATTAATAATACAACTGTTAATCAATAACAAAGATGACATGCAAGATAATTTGGACAATTGGTAGTCTATTGTCTAATGTTCTGGAGAACCTTTTAATGAACAGAAATAGTTTTATATTTTATTATTAATTATTATAATTGTTTATCTTAACCAACACATTCATATTCATTGATTGAATTCTAAGTGAGAAATAATGATTTTCCTCAGTCAAATAATAGCAATAAAAATCTACCTATGTTATTTTATTTTATTTGGTATGTATTAAATATCCTGATAGGTATTTTTGATTTTAGCAAAGAATGGTGCAACGTAATAATGAAAGAAATGTATTAGATGCAACTGGGTGTTTGTCTCGACAGGTATAACCTTGTAACGGTTGTAACATGTAAATTAGTATTAGTTGGTCATATGTTTACATTATGGCGACTAAAAAAGTAACGATAATTGTAAAGTATAAGTATATTTTTAGGAATATCAAGAAATAATTACCTCCAACCGTCACATACATAGTCTGACCCCACACTAAGATCAAAATGTTTAATACATCACATTACTATTTATGTAGCAGTTGCATTTTTATTAGTTTTGTTACAAATAAATTTATCATAATATTATGAAATGAAATGAAATGAAATGTATTTATTGGTCACGTAGGCAATTTAAAAGCTCTTATGACAAGTCAATACACATAGAACTTAATCTCTATAAACAATATATTTCCTATACTTAGTATTACTTATTTTAATTTCTTGGTTTAATTAATTAATTTATGTAATAAATTTATTTTAAATAAATTTTATTTTTATTTAGCATTAGTTTTATTTATTTGTTTCCTTTTTATTCTTATTTTATTTAAAGTATTAGTTATGACTTTATGGTAATTTATTTTTCAAAGAAATACAATATGTACGTTGGTCAAATTAAATTAAATTAAATTAATTAATTAATGGACCATGAATATTATTACAACGGTGCGTAGCGGTTTATTGTTACCACCGGATCCAACGCGGCCCTTCCTGAGAAGACCCGGCGAAACAAACTCAGTGGGCTTACACTACCACTGGAACTACGCGACGCGACCCAATCCTGAGTATATCCAGCGAATAAGACTCAGTGGGCTTGTTTGGGTCCAATTTAAGACAACGACCATAAGTATTTCCGAAACGTCCCGTATGTTTAGGCTTACTGCCGGATCCAACGCGGCCCTGACTGAGAAGACCCGGCGAACAAACTCAGCGGGCTTACTTTACTACTGGATACTACGCGGCGCGACCCATTTCTGAGTAGATCCAGCGAGTCAAACTCAGTGGGCTTGGTTTTGGTCAATTTACTAAAATAAATATTTGTGACTTGTCTTACAAAGATTTGCCATATTATTATTTTTATTTGTTTTTCTCGATCGGTCGTCATATGATTTTAATTGGCATTAAATAATCATTATATATTTAGTTATAATTTAATTGATTAATTTAATTGTATATTGATCAATTTTTAAGTTTAAATTTTTTTATTATTTAAATTAGGGGATGTAATGAGTAAATAGTGCAGGGCCCCAGGAGGTCGCAATGTGCAAGAGAACACCTAATCCCAGGCTTTTTTATCCTCAATATATTCCTTAATATTATAATAACCCCTAGTCATAAGTTTGTTTTTAATATGTACCCTAAATAGTTTATCCGGTAGCTGCGTTATCCTATTGGGAAGTTTATTATAAAATTTAATACAACTACCAAAGAAAGATTTTTTTGACTTTTCTAGTCTAAACGAGGGTATTGCAAGTTTATTTTTATTCCGCGTATTAATAGTGTGGGTGTCACTGACCTTATAAAACTTGTTAATATTTTTATGAACGTGCATTATATTCTGAAAGATATATTCAGATGACACGGTTAGTATATTGCTTTCCTTAAAAACAGATCGCAAAGAATCGCGGCTCCCTAGATTATAAATAGCACGGACTGCTCTTTTTTGTAAGATGAATATGGATTCGATATCAGCCGCTGATCCCCATAAAATAATGCCGTATGACATTATACTATGAAAATAAGCAAAATATACCAATCTAGCCGTTGCAACGTCAGTTAGTTGTCTTATTTTTCTGACCGCGAACGCTGCGCTGCTAAGTTTAGCTGATAATCTCTCAATTTGTGGACCCCATTGTAATTTTTTATCTAGAGTGATACCTAAAAAAATTGTGGAATTAGCTAAATTTAGAATTTCCGCATTTAATTCTATACGCGTGTTTACGCTTGCCACGTTCGGTAAAGCAAAACGGATGCATTTAGTCTTACTAGCATTTAATAGTGAATTATTAGCAGAAAACCAATCCGAAATTAAATTAAGAATATTGTTAGGTGTATCAAGATTATCGTCTTTCCGATTAACTTTAAATATTATAGAGGTGTCGTCAGCGAATAAAACTATGTCTGACCACTTCTGAACCATGCAAGGAAGATCATTTATGTAGACTAGGAATAAAAAGGGGCCCAGAATGGAACCCTGCGGAACCCCAATTTTAACTTTTGATCCTACCGAAGTGAGCCCGTCCAAAGAAACCTTTTGTTCACGACCCGACAAGTAAGACATTACGAGATCCAGTGACGTATCACTGATTCCGTAGTACCTTAGCTTCATAATAAGTGTTTGGTGGTCAACACAGTCGAAAGCCTTGGAGAGATCACAAAAAACTCCTAGAGCATCTTGAGATGCCTCCCAGGCTTCTAAAACCGACGTGATTAGTGATATCCCGGTATCTTGAGTTGAGCGACCCTTTGTGAAACCAAATTGATCCCTATGTATTAACTTATTTTCATCAAAATGTGCTAGCATTTTATTAAGCAAAAGCTTTTCGAAGATTTTGCTAAGAGCCGGTAGTATAGAAATGGGTCTATAATTCGACGGATTGTTCGAACATCCTGACTTAAAAATGGGTACAACTTTACTAATTTTCATTAAGTCGGGAAAGATACCGTCACTTAGGCAGGAATTAAAAATAGTAGCTAATAACGGTGCAATGTTAACAATAATAGCTTCTATAGCTTTAACAGATAGTCCCCATATATCTTCCGTAGTTTTTATTTTAATTTGCTTGAAAGCCTTTATTATTTGACAAATGGTTACCTTTTGAAAGTTAAACTGAGGCATATTTCCAGGAACATTTTCCTTTAGAAAAGATTCCGCTAAATCTACTGATGAATCTAAATGTTTAGTTAAGTCTAATGGTATGTTAGTGAAAAAATTATCAAGATAATTGGCAATAATAGATTTATCTGAAATAAGATCGTCATTTATGCGGAGAGCAATTTTGTTGTCATTTTTTTTATTACTCCCAGTTTCAGTATTAATAATTTGCCAGGTTGTTTTTATTTTATTATCTGACAATCTAAGCTTTTCACTTATATAATTAGATTTAGCCTGCATACATAATTTTTTAAATAATTTTGAATATAAACTGACATATTTTTTAAAGTTGACATCAGGTGTATAGGACCTTTTGTCATATAGCTCATACAAAATTTCCCTACTATGTCTAATGCCTTTAGTGGCCCAAGCACAAAATTTTATTTTAGAGTTAATTTTAATTGTTTTAGTTGTACATACTTGGTCATACTCTTTTCGTATAATTTTAAATAATGACGAGTACATGTCATTTGGACTGCCATCAAGTGTAATATTATTTATTTTTGATTGTACTTCACTGTTAAATTGACCTAGGATGTTCTTAGATAACGGCCTAAAAGTTATTAATCTACTGGTTTTGTCTACAGCATGTTCTAATTTCACTAATTGACATTTATGGTCAGATCTAACCCCTATTTTTACACCTTTTTCAAGTACTTCGAAGTTGGTAATGATATTAATATTTATACATACATAAACTCACGCCCTTTTCCCAGAATGGGTAGGCAGAGGTGCAACCAGGACACCCACATTTCAGCCTCCGTGGCGCAGGCGGTAAGACGCCGTTTGTGAATCGAGAGGCCGCGGGTTCGATCCCCGCACCGAGAGAAATGTTTGTGCGGCCCACAAATATTTCTCTCGGGTCTGTGTGTTTGTGAGACCGAAAAGTCTCTCGTAGTTCCTGATACCCACGACACAAGACTCGATCTTAATGTGGGGTCAGGACTATGTATGTGACTGTTGGGTGTTATTTATTTATTTCGCCTTGTATGTTTCGTCCTACGATGTTGTGGGTGGCGAGCCTATCGCAATATCGGGCACAAATTCCTGACTGTGCTGATAATGAATAGAAAAATCCGATATCACTTTGCGCGACCCGGGATTCGAACTTGAGACCTCAGCTTTGTAACCGTACCATAATACAACTACGCCACTGAGGCAGTCAATATTTATACATAAATTAAAATCTAAAGTCCACATTATTCACCGCTTGTATGTTTATGTATGTATGTACCTTATGTTTTTTTTGTTTGATTGAATTATTCGAAAAATATTTTTATTCTAGTGCTGATTTCCTGCCTTCGTTCGCGATGTCCGCTACAATTCCTTTATTCAAAATCAAAATCAAAATATTCTTTATAATTTAAGTTCATTTCATTTGGCGATCTAGTGTTGTTACATAGTTTATTAAGTCTTTTAATTATTATTTTTTTTCGAGTTTCTTATTTTTTTATATAAAGCAGCTGTTAAATAAATAATTGTCGAAAGAGACTGACTTCTGTTATACAGGGCTTCCTAGTTCAGGAGTCAGGGTGTTATTATGTTGTAAACATGTTGTAATGAAATAAAGATTAATTATTATTATTATTATTTATTCAAATAGTCTTTCAAAAGATCTTTTGGATTGTTCATTTCTGCTACCACCGCTTCGGAACGTGTTGTAGCTGTGAAGAAGAAGTGGCGCAAGAAACTTCGTCAGCAACACGAACTGTCTTCTTTTTTCTTTTTTTATATCGCCATTTAAAATTACAATGGTTCATGTCACAGAACACAATAATGTCAGTTTATTTAGTTAATTGTGTTTATTTAGTTAATTGTTTAATTTCTATTTTTACATTTTAATTGTTAATTTTGTGTAGATATTTTATTTCTATTTATATATTTAAGTTGTTAGTTTAGTGTACATATTTTCATTGTTGTTTGCTAAATGTCTGTTTTTTTTTTAGATTTTAGTTATAATTTGGCAAAAGAAATATTGAGATGGTGAAAATTGGTGCTTAAGGAAAAAAGTGTGGTATATTCGAAGTCGCAACCAAATTCTAGCTATTAATAAAGTTGTATTTTATCTCACGTGTGTATTATTTGACAAATCCAATCCAATCATCAGGTAAAACTTACCCATCAAATAAATCATAGCATGAAAAAAATATCAAAACATTGACCTATTATTATCATATTTAATTTTTAAAGACTTGACTGTCAAGTCCTAAAATCCCCTGTTTATACTCAATTGAGATGTAAAGCAAAATTAAAAATGTTATATTAATGTTAGTCGTATGCCACTGTTGATGATCGATATCGATAAAAAATTTGGTACTAGCGTATCACTATTTTTAGGGGCGGAGCCGCCGCCATGTTTGTGAATCAAAGTGGTACGCGTCACGTGACCTTATGCTTTATCCCCTCTATTCTTTAATCATTGCGTCTCACACTTCACAGACGTCAGACGACTGCAGACAGACTATAGTGCTCTGTGCAGTTCTCCAGTGCCCATAGATCCAGTGCCGCTGGACTGCTGTCATAAGTTGGAATTGGTTTGCCAGTACGCACACGTAGTGAAAATTCGACAATAATCGAGGATGGAGGGAGAAACCAAGTTGTTCACGCGTGAAGAGTTGAAGTCGCGGTCCAGCCGCCACGACGCGGTGCTCATCATCCACAACGAAGTATACGACGTCTCCAAGTTCCTGTTGGAGGTAAGCCTCATACATATTTAATCGGGCTACGAAGCGTAGAAACATGTCATGTGTTAGGCACTTTATCATCTTTATACCACGTATTTAGAAAATGGTTTGACACAGGAAATAAGTGCCTACTATAGACACAAGCGCCACATAATCATTTTTTTTGAAATTTATTGAAAAAGAAGAATATTTCACCTGTATAATAACAATTCATATAGTTATTAAAACTTACTGAACAGACAGATATTTTAGCACTAAAATATCACCTAATTAATCTAATACTTGCATCACTTTACAAATTTCACAAAAGGGTTCTCTATGACACCAATATGAGCCATTTAGGGACTTAGCACTCATAAGAAATAAACAAGAGCTGAATTTTTATTATGCCTTTAATTATCCGTTTTTTTAAAATCAATATCAGATTAATATTTGGGTATACTTACCTTATTTACTTACTTAGATATAGTTGTATTTTATACAATTTAATTATCATGATATTGTATTTATTTATTTGATCTGCTTAAGGATGTGATAAGAAACTATTACATAAACTATTCAAATAGTTGATACAATATCATTGTTATTGTTGAGAACTTAACAATATAGATATTTTATGTTTGGACATCTGTGTAAATGAAAATTCAGTAATCACTTATTACCAAAAATATATTTTAACATATTACCTGACCATTCATTGTTATTGATATTTGACACACCTGTGAGAGATTATGATAAATATGAATGGGATAATGGGACAATGGATATAACATTATAAAATTTCAAATAAATACACCCAAAAGTTGATCACAATCACAGATAATGGTCTTGTGTATGTCAATTTTATATTTAGATCACCTATCCTAATGATTTGAACAGTTTGCATTGTACAGTGGCAAAAAAAATGAATTGTAGAGAAAATGTTACATTTAATTGAAACCTTACCACTTTTAGATTTGCATTGGCAGTGAATAAATTAAAAAATATACATAAGTTCTCATTTATTTAAATGAACATTTGTATTTTATTTATTTATTTATTTATCAGTCGCGTAACAATAGAGTGGCAGAGTGCGCAAAATGCCACGGGCCCCCGGCCTAAGGGGCCCCCAGCTCGACGCGGCAGGGCCCTGGTCCGACGGGGTCTCAGGCCCGACAAGGTTCTGTCCAGGCCCAATAAGGCCTCGAGCTCAAGCTCGATGTAAGCTTAGAAGTATGTAACATTAATAACTGAAATTCATAATAATACACAATTGGCTACATTTTAAACAAGTAGTTCAAGGGCCCGTGGATGTCAGATATCAATTTTATAAAAGCTAAAAGTTTGTCTGCGCATACCTCTAAAATAGGCATTACATGATCAGCTATTATAAAGTTCCGATCGTGCTTGCTTTGGAAGTTACGAGCTTCAATGTTTCGGGCAAGATAAAAGAACTATCAAAAGTTCCAAGGAAATATTTGTTTATGGTTGCCTTAATAATATAATATGTAACATTCAGCTTTTATACTATAAAGCCAATAAAATTACATGTTATTAAATGCTCTGCTTCAAACTTGAACGTAAGTATTGATGAAAATACGAGTAAACAGAGTCTCGGAAATTAACAAATGGATGAATTTTATTCTAGCAAATCCCGATTTGGCCCGATTTACCCCACATTTGGCGAATAACCGGTAACCGTTGAAGTAAAGGAGTTCTTGAGGGGAGACCGCGTTTTGGCTAATCTAGTTTAGGACCCCTTCCAGCTAGGTAGAGTGATGATTTGCAAAAAGGTTGACGGTGTGACAAGCCGAAGACAGGTTGAAATGTCGCAATTTGGAGGAGTTCTATGTCCAGCAGTAAAAAATAAAAGGCTGATGATGAATAAAAAAAATGTTTGAGTTAAGGTTTATGTCGATTGTAAATGCGATATAGAGACACAAAACATCGAAAACTCACTTGGAGTTGCGTCTTTTATATGAACAATGGCGGTTACACTAGAATTTAGATGAGGAGCAAAAATCCATATCAAAATTAATAAACATTTTTTTGGCGCCAAGAACTTACTATACTCCTCAAAGTTATTAATTAAGCTTTTCATGACCAAAGAGAAAGCGCGGATAACAGCAATAAAGAAGCTTTTTTGAGCATTGTTGAGTTCCTAAAAGTGATCCTAAATTAGAGAAATTGTTAAATAAGTCAAAGGGCCAAATAAAATAGTTAAGTAAGAATTTTTTTTTTATGGATACGGTATTAAAAGATGGAATGTCTTTAAAAGTTTTATATTTATTTCGAAGAAAATAACCTTTTTAACTTCTGTAACATTAAAACACTAAATACAACTAGATGAGCAGGACGTTATGATGGCATTTTTGCGTTATAAGTGCGGTTTCTTGAAGTCCAAAAAGCAATAACAGAATGTTGGCTGCCGCATCTGGTTCGATTACCATTAGTCCATCTTGGAAAAGAAACGAAATTACAATGTTATTTATTTTTTAAATTTACTAAGGGCCCCATTTGATGAATTTTGCCACGGGCCCCCGATGGGGTAGTTACGCCACTGTTATTTATACACTTTATTGCAACAAAAAAAATACAAATAAAATGAAAATCACAACCATAAAAGTACAATTGGCGGTCTTATCGCTCAAAGGCAATGTCTTACAGACAACCATGGGATGGATTTGATAAAAGGATAATTATTTTTACTATGATCAAAATTGAACTCAATTTAACAATTTAAAAACCATTTTTATTAACATATACTTTATTAACATTTACTTGCTGATATAGTATTGAGTAGATTCTATCTAAAATTGTGTAATTTAACATCTTTGTGGTTGTTTTATAAAACATTATGTATTCTGATATTTTTAAAATAGATTACTTATACTCGGAAATGGAATCCGAGATCAAAAATATAAACAAAAGTGTTACCACTACAATAAAATAATTTGTCGTGGTAGTTTGTTCACAACCGTTAAAAAAATAGGTTGGAATTATTCTCATTCGTTAAATAAGTATAAAACAAATCCAAATAAAAATTCTTTACATAAAATTCTTATTCTTACATATAAATTTTCTTACATAAACTACAAATTCAACTTCTTTTTTAAGTTTTTTAAGTACGAAAATAATTTAAGCTACAGGTATTATGCAGAAATTCATAACCTTAGGCCACTGAAATAAAACTTTTTTTTTATTTATTCTCCTTAACTACAAGTACGTCGCTTTGACGTCCGCGACACATCCCTTTAATTCATTTAGGTGCTTAACTTGGTGAATGTGCATCATGTGGTAAAGTTACGTCGTCGTGGTGTTGGTTTCACGTTTTCTGTTAAGTTTTTGTTCTATTTTGTTCCTAAGATTACTGGCGCTCGTGTTCGTAGACGAACGCACTATGGTCTTTGAAAATCACTATGAGTTAAACCCATTAGAATTAGTTTGGGCCCAAGTCAAGGGTCACGTCGACAGGCATAATAAAACATTGAAAATGTTCAAAATCCAAAAATAAACATAAATAAATAAAACATAGTACTCGCAACATTTGAATCTATTCACTAATCAAATTATACCCAATATGTTTTTGAGAAAATGTTTCATAACCCTGAAATGTCACTTTTACAATGACATTTGTTTGTTTACATTTTTGATCTCGGATTCGATTTCCGAGTATAATTAATCATTAGTTACTTTGATTGGTGTTATGACTAATCATTCAGTTACAAATATGTTGCCACTAGTTATCAGAATAGGGTATTTGACTAATTTTTAAAAATGGTTTTAAACTATCCTGTATCGCATATTAACTGCATTATGAAGAAAAACAATGATAAAGTTTAAATTTCCAAAAGTGTGCCAAAAACGCTGTTTTTAATGATGGCGCTGGTTGTTTGACGTATGACGTCACAGCGCAGTGAACTGTTTATTATTACTATAGCGACGAAGCTTTTTTATCAGTTTTCTTCATTATTATTAAATATAGTGGTGTAAAATGGTGTGTAGTGTCACAATACACAAATAGAAGTATAAAAGGTCCAAAAAAACTCTTTGTTTCAATTCCAACGAATCCGAAAAGACGTAAACTGTAAATAAAATAAAGTTTATTTCTAAACCAACCAGCAGTGGAACAATAAAAAAATTGCTATAATAACTGCAGTAGTTGTAACTGTGTCGCAGTTATTAGGCGCTCCTTATAACATTAGCTTTCATAGGATTCATAAATAACACGGTTAAATTAACGTGATAAAATAATGTAACTGTGGTTAGAACTAGCTAGGGGAGACCCAAAAAGCATTTCATCCCATGGGCACGTTTTTATGTGTGAATATTATTTCGATGTAAATATTAATTAATGTAGTATATATTCTCAATTGTATCTAAAATTAATTGTTTTCATTAAAATAAATACCATGATAAGTTCATAACCGTCGCAATCGCATCGTCTCCATAGGATTCCCTTGTAGATATGTGAAACAAAAATATATTTCTAAGTGTTTTTCAACATAATCTAAAATAAGATTATTTTATAAATAAATACTGTTACTTACAGTGCTGTTTTTAAAATTTTTAATCCGCTGCATATTAATCAGTGTTATTTTAAAAGAAATGTGCAACCATCAACGTATTTCTCTTAGGTAGGTTGCTGCTATCAGTTGGTACAAAATTTGACTCCATTTGGAGACTCGCCCCGAAATGGCTTAATAAGTCTAAAGATTTCTTAGATAAAGTTTGAAAACAATTTCAGAAAAATCGCGAAATTCAACCACAACTAACTTAGATGTACAATCACAAGTCCCAACTACTTACTACAATAAATTGACAAAGCGTTTTACTTTCAGCGTTTTACTCGATGACGTCACGAGAGCTGCAACCAATCACAGAGCGTTCTGGTCACAGAGAAAATGTCTTTTTTTAATCAATTTTATTTCGTGTATAATACCTACATATTTGGAGTCCAGTCGGGATCTTGTTGATACGCACTCGATCCTTTACTGCGCGGCCGTCGCAGCATGTCGAGTGGCTAATGTTCAATTCCCAAAATAATATAGAGCTACTCGAGGTGTTGTGACTGTGCCTGCCTGGCAGCTTAGGATCGAGGACCGTATCAACAGAGCCCGAACTCTCATCGGCAAGCTAATTTTCTTCTCAGAAGGAAATAGCAGACCAAGGATTATGCGTTTTGTGACGCAGGCTTTCTCGGGGACCAATATAAGTCCTCAGAATTATAGGCTTTGCGTCACAGAACGCATAAATTTCTATAAACAAAAAGTCTATGCGTGGGCAAACCGCATTCGTCGCTACAGGAGGCGATGGGATCGTTTCCAACAAAATCGTATGTTCCAAAGTGACCAAAAGAGGGTTTATAGATGTTGGGAGAATTCTTCTCAAGGTGTGGTGGATGGGCGGCTGCCTGGTGCTCACGAAATGCGTGAGTACTGGACGAATATCTGGTCGTCGCCTGTCTCTCACACTGAAGCCTCCTGGTTTAGTGTTGTAGATCGAGCTTGCGAGGCAATACCGGCTATGGAGACCATTTTAATCAGTCTAGAAGATGTGCAAACTGCAATACGACGGCCCCAAAACTGGAAGTCGCCGGGTCCGGACGGTCTGCACAACTTCTGGTTAAAATGGTTTCCAAGTTCGCATGTTCGATTGGCAGCGCAGTTCCAGGATGCGCTTGAGGCGGAATCCCTCCCAGCATTTATGACAACAGGTGTCATTCACCTCCTCTTTAAGTCCGTATATACCACGGAACCAAAGAATTATAGACCCATTACATGCCTTCCAACTATTTATAAAATTTTAACCTCCATAATTAGATCCAAAATTACAGACCACATCACTTCTAACCAAATTCTTTGTCCCGGCCAAACAGGTTGCATGAATGGGTTCCGTGGTACTAAGAAGCTCCTTCTCATTAACATGACAATTTGCCAACAGGCTCGTCACAACCGGAGGAATTTATCAGCTGCCTGGATAGATTATAAAAAGGCCTATGATTCGGTGTTGAATTTGTATAAAATTAATACAAATTTGTGCAACTTCCTTGGGTCTTGTATGGGGCAGTGGACCACTGTCCTGAGATATCCAGGTAGTACGGCTCCTCCTGATTGCGATGAGCCGATTAGAATTAAGCGGGGTATATTCCAGGGCGACAGTCTGAGTCCACTGTGGTTTTGCATGGCCCTGAATCCCCTCAGCACTCTGTTGTTGGATTCAGGGTTAGGCTACCGTCTGCGGAAAGGGTCTGAGCCTATTTCTCACTTGCTCTACATGGATGACCTCAAGTTATTTGCATCAAAACAAACCGAATTTGTTGAATTGTTAAAAATTACTGAAAGATTTAGCAACTCAATCAATATGGAGTTTGGTGTAGATAAATGTGCGGTTATCCATGTGAAGCGAGGGGAGGTTGCGGTCTCTGATGACATACAAGTCTCAGAGACTGTAAGACTCAGACATCTCTCTGTGACGGAAACATACAAATATTTGGGTATGCCTGAGGCTCTAGGTATCATGGGTGCAGATGTAAAACAATCGTTGAAAGAGCGTTTCTTCAGCCGCCTGGCAAAAGTACTTAACAGTTTTTGTCAGGTGGAAACAAGATTCGCGCTTTTAACGGTTGTGTTATGCCTGTACTCATGTTCTCTTTGGCATACTCAAATGAAATCAGACTGAATTGGACGCCCTGTATCGTAAAGTCCGAACTTTCCTGACTGCACATCGTATGCATCATCCACGTTCATCAGTGATGAGATTGTACATCCCGCGGAGATGTGGGGGCCGAGGCATTCATACTGCTAAGGACTTGCATAATCGCGAGGTGTGCAATCTCAGGGATTATTTCCTTCACAGTGACGTGGATATGCATAGGGTTGTAGTTATGGTGGATAAAGGATTTACCCCGCTCTCTTTGGCGATTGAGAACTGGCGAAAACCTCTAGTGATGGGCATTAAGGATCGCGAGGACATATGGAAGAGCAAAGAGCTGCACGGTCGGTTCTATCGAGCCCTTCATGGGCCTGATGTGGACCGACTAGCGTCGGTCTCTTGGCTACGCTTCGGTAACCTCTTTGGGGAAACCGAGGGTTTTGTCTTTGCAATTATGGACGAAGTTATTAAGACGAACAACTATAGGAAATACATCCTGAAGGACGGTACGGTCGACATCTGTCGGGCATGCCACCGTCCTGGCGAGTCTATCAGGCATGTTATCTCCGGTTGTTCGTATCTTGCTAACGGCGAGTATTTGCATAGACATAACCTAGTAGCCAAGATCATACACCAGCAAATTGACATTTTTCTTGATGCCATATCAGATTCAATTAGTTCATTTCCCAGCTATGACAATTTAATTCTATTAGGTGATTTTAATATTAATTTATTCTGCCCCAATGACATTAAAACAACTAAATTTATGACATTTTTATCCTGCCTTAGTCTATCCCAACTAGTTACAGACGCAACACATTATACCGAGACCAGTCAAACACTAATCGATGTCGTCTGTTCTGACTTGGCCATAAAAAAACTATCTGTTCAACATGTGGGGTCTCTCTATGGTCATTGCCTGGTAATTTGTGAATTTCAAATTAAACGGTGTAAATCTATACCATATACGATCACATATAGACCTAAAAATAAAATTGACTTGGATGCTTTCAACGCAGATTTACAAACTATTCGATGGGACCTAATTGCAGAACAAGATAGTATTAATGACATTGTAAATACATTTAATTCTAACTTAGTTGCACTTTTCGATCGCCATGCGCCGTCAAGATTAATTGTCATCAAAGAACGTTCCCACCCTTGGATTACGGATACCATTAAACTAATGATGCGGTTGCGTGACGAAGCCTCGGCGGATTATCACAAAAATAAGAGCGTTACTAAAAAAAATTATTATAAGGCATTAAAATCAGTTGTTAGTAAGGCATTATTCTATGAAAAAGTTGCCTATTTTAAGTACCACATAAATCATAACATAAATAAACCCCAATTATTATGGAAAAACCTAAAGAAAACATTGCTTCCAAGTAGAAATACTGAACTACCTATTGTTTTTGATGACGCTAATAGAATAAATAATCATTTATTAAATATACCCGGACCCTCGGCAGTCAATTTCTCTCAATTAACATTTTTTTGAATTCAATAAGTTTAGTGACGCCATATTTTGTTTAAAGGAAGTTGATCTTAATACGATAATTAAAATCATTAATAGTTTGAAATCTAATGCTGAAGGCTGTGACCGCATAACTTTGGATATGCTCATTATGACGTTTCCTCACACCATTGATACTATAAAGGACTTAATCAATCTGTCAATTACATCATCTACATTTCCTGATGCCTGGAAACATGCGTATGTGCGTCCTTTACCCAAAATTACCAACCCCTTGGAAATGAAGGATTTGAGACCCATTAGCATTTTGCCGTGTCTGTCTAAAGTCTTGGAGAAAGCAATCTGTTCTCAGCTAGTAGAATACCTAGAAAATAATAACATACTGCCAGATACACAATCTGGTTTTAGAAAGGGACGTAGCACGGTTACAGCTTTGCTTGATGTGACGGATAACATATTGAGCTCCCAAGACAGAGGAATGTGCACCCTACTTGTGTTATTGGACTTCTCTAGAGCTTTCGATTCAATTAATATATATCTTTTGCTGTCTAAGTTATCTTACTATGGTTTCGATAATAAAACCTTAAAATGGTTCCATAGTTATTTATGTAACCGTTCTCAGTGTGTTAAGATGAGTTGTAATGATGGATCGTCCTTTACATCGGATAAAGTAGCCATTACTAGGGGAGTACCTCAAGGCTCTATTTTGGGACCCATTTTATTCATTTTATACACTTCTGATATTATAACACACATTAGGCATTGCAAATATCATATTTATGCGGACGATATTCAATTATATATTTCATTTAGTCCAGCTGAAGTTGATAGTGCAATAACTAAGCTGAATGAGGATCTTTCAAACATTGCAAACTGGTCTACACGGAATTGTTTATTGCTGAATCCTTCCAAAACGAAATACTTAATATTTGGCAGCAAACATCAGCTATCTAACATTAACTCATCGATGAGAGTCATGATAATGGGCGAGCCTATTGAGCGTGTCTATGAAGCTCGCAATTTAGGGTTGCATATGGACTGTGACTTGCGTTTCGAAAAGCACGTTGCAAATTCAGTAAAAAACTGTTTCTACAAACTTAGGGTGTTATATAAAATTAAGCCATATATAAAAGAAAACTTGCGTTTGCAGCTTGTGGAAACACTTGTACTATCGAAACTAAATTATATGGATACAGTCATTGGTCCCCGTTTGTTGGCTAGAACTCAAAAATTAATTCAGCGAGTGCAAAATGCCTGTGCTCGATTTTGCTTTAACATTCCACTAAGATCCCACGTCACTCCTTATCTAAATAGTCATAATATTTTAAAAATGAAACATAGACGGAAACTACACCTAGCTTGTCTTCTCTTTGGAGTGTTGAAGCACAAAGCACCCGGCTATCTGCATAGCAAATTATCTTGGGCATCTAACCACACACCCTATGGGCCTCGGCGATGTGCTAAGCAACTCTCCACGCGTTGTCATAGCTCTACTGCTTTCCGAGGAAGTTTTAGTTATGTTGCCACTAAGTGTTGGAACAACATACCTCCACCAATAAGGAACCTACGAAATATTTATAATTTTAGGAGACAATTAATAAAATTCATTCTTGCTCATCAAATAACTGATGAAAAGCTACAACATGACACCAGTATTTTTTAAATAGTATATTTCTTAAATAATACTCCTACTATATCTATATCTATTTCAAATATTACTTAAGTCACATAAAGGCTAGTTATATGGTTGCTGTGATTAAAAAAAAAAATATTCATTTATTTTTATTAACACTTAACTTCATATTTTTTAAAATTACTTAATTTTATTTAGTTATTTATTTATTTTTTACTTTGAATTATTATACAATTATTATTATTATTTATTTATTTATTTTTTTACTCTCTATGGTCTGGATGCCCACCCATTGCAACGCCAACGTGTACGCGAGTTTGAGGTATTTTGGTGCAAGTATTGTACTGCGCTTGTGTTGTCTCAATGGATTACATGGATATTGGATAAGCAAATTAAAAAAAAATATGTATTATTATTATTTTTCTCTTTTTTTTTATTATGATTTGTCTTAAGTTAGTTATAAACACATATTGTTTGTTTGACGCCCGTGACATCACATCACGGCCACACGGAAGACCAGCGCTGGTAACACCAGCACATGCTGAGTGTGGTCCGTTTTTGTAACAAGCATTATTTGTATCACTATCTTTGTTTAATATTTTGGTTTGTTACTGCTACTTGTTACAAATAAATAATTTTCTTTTCTTTTCTTTTTTTTTCAAATTGCCCTTCGATATAGACTTGTGACTCCTGGAGTGCCATATTACCAGTATGTGCCCCAACCAGTTCTCGAAAATGGTCATGCAACGCTGTATTGGGATCGATCTATTATCACAGACAGGACTATTCTAGCCAATAAGCCTGATATTGTGATAATAGATCGATTGGCGCGCCGGGCTATACTTGTTGACGTCACCATCCCACATGACGATAACCTTGTCAAAGCTGAAAAAGACAAAATGTCTAAATATTTAGATTTGGCACACGAGGTTACCAACATGTGGGATGTCGACTCAACAATTATTGTCCCGATTGTCGTTTCTGCTCATGGGTTGATACCAAAGAGCCTCGACCAACATCTACAGAGGCTCTCAAGCGGCTGTTGGGTCAGGAGTCAGATTCAGAAGGCAGTATTGCTTGACACGGCACGTATTGTGAGGCGGTTCTTCACTTTGGGCTCCTAACCACCGGTGGCTTGGGTCTCGAGCCTCGCCATCGTTGGATAACTTTTTATATTTTATATGTATTTTGTATACTAATATTATATATATATATATATATATATATATATATATATATAAAATTGTAAAAAAAAGAAATTTAAAATAAAGGAAAATAATAATAATAACACCCAACATTCACATTCTTGTGTCGTGGGTATCAGGAACTACGAGAGACTTTTCGGTCTCACAAACACCCAGACCCGAGAGAAATATTTGTAGGCCGCACAAACATTTCTCTCGGTGCGGGGATCGAACCCGCGGCCTCTTGTTTCATAGGCGGCGTCTCACCGCCTGCGCCACGGAGGCTGTCAATTTTCAATGTTATTTCGTGTATTTTACAATAATTAAACTTAATTTAGTCCAAATTGTCGTGAAATATGCTTTTTTATGCTATTATCTTGCAGGATGACCACAATTCGTAGTATATTTTCAATGTTGTCAAATAGCCTATTTCCAAAATATAATAATATGGTACTAGTGAAAATACAATAAATCATGCCCGCAATATTTCTTGTTCAGTCCACAGGTCTACAATGCAACTGATTCAATAGACGTAACTTAACTTTCCCATTCGACAAAATTGTTCTTACAATCTGAAAACCATTTTCAACTTAAGCTAGACTCTAAATGTGGTATGATTGCGTCCATACAATAATGTCATAATCGTTATACTGGGTAGGTAGGTACACAAACTACAACATGATGAATGAAGTACAGTCACAACCACTGCAAATATCCATTTATGTATACAATACATCCTATTTTACTACTCACTATAGAGTGAAGTAGATTTGATTGCTTCCATTTAAATTGAATTATGAGATCTTGCCTTACTAGCTAGGTGCTCTACAATTGATACAAACCCAATAAGGTTTAGTTTGTTCTTTATGTCGCCTAGGAGCGGGCGTACTGACACATAATATCTTATGGCGCGTGCGATGATCTTCGAATGGCGTCTGTGTATGTTTTTCCGGCGCACATCAAAGGTAGTGAGTGGGTGATAGTTACTGAATTTCGCCATCGGTTAGTTGCGTTTCCATCATTCACATGGCTATTGATGGCCAACTCGTTGGTCCAGCGACGGCCCATCGTGTGAAGGGGCTATTATAGTTTCAATCTGAGTGAAATGGAATAGCAAAAGGTTTGGGGTATTAACAGAAGCGCGATCATTGTAATTGACGGCACGAGGAGTGGGTAAGCTGGTCGGCTCAATCGCAACGGCTTCATTTAATTAGCGCACGCCCATTGACCTGGCATGGCCACTTAATTACTTATATATTGATTTGTACACTGACAAATTGTGTTTTGATTAGGGCGTAGTCCTCCTTAAAAAAAATAACACGACACACAAATTAAATATTCAAGATGTCAGTCAATTAAAATATTAGGAAAATTACCGCAATTTCCCTTTGACTGATATTTTAGTATAACGTTGGTTATTAGGAAAGAAGAAATTAAATTTCTTCCTGTATAGGAAATAGCTAAGAGGAATGTCATGACTGCGAAACATCCGAGAGTGGACAAGGATTGCGAGCGCCGCAGAACTATTTCGCCTCGCACAAGACAGGGGACAGTATGCTTAGCTGACTGTCAACCTTCACTAGTTAGAGAGGCACTACAAGAAGAAGAAGGAAATAGCAGTATGGCTTATAGGAAAGTAGACTTTGATTGTAGTTCTATTAGTTTCAAGGATTCTTTTAGTTTGCTTTATGTAAAAGGCGGGCTTGATAACAGTGGCATTATTCCCCAGTCGGCCTTTATTTATTCAGACAGGATGACAAGCACGTCTATGCTAATGCTTCATATGCCTTTAAAGTCTTTGTGAATAATATCATTTATTTGAGGATACCTTCGGCAAACACTTATAAAAATACAATACCTTAACTAGAATAAAATTACCAATTCTTCAGATTTATGATATTTTTGTCAGTGGTAATGAATGCAACTATCGAATCAGGCGCGTATTCATTTCGCACTCGCATTCCAATCTTCACTTTTTATTATTGTCATATATTTTACAACACTCGTAATGGCACTAATGTATTGTTCGAGAGGTCACACTTAGACGGGCAATAAGATCCCTTAAAAATATGTAAAGTAACAATGTACCTAACATTGTACTCGTACATAACAATAAGTAACAATTATCTCTCGAGCTGAATTCAAAAGTAGTTAGTAAGGGACAAAACATTGCTTTCAAGGAAAATAATTATCCAAATGTTTACAATTACAGTTTGAAACCGGAGCTCCAACAAACATACAAAAACGAGTTATACCAAATTAAATATTTTTTAGGTATTCGACTTTGAAAACAACTGAGTACCTGAGTGTATCGTTAAATAATGCTTCATATCCCAGTAAGCAAATTAAACAAAATACATATTTTATAGTAAATTATAATCACTATTAAACGACATTTGACATAATTATATGTATTTCTAAATATACACATTTTTTCAATTTAGTCAGAATTGCACTGTTTCTTTTCTCTTCAGCTCTGTGAATAAAATGTGAAATAAGATGATAATTACTTTATTTATAAAAATCCGTCGCTCAGGATAAAATAGGATATGACGTTAAACTTCGAAATTTAAAAAATGATTGAATATGAGTCCTTCAGGCAAGTTGTTTTTTTTTTTGTCAATCGTTGAACTCTCCAAAATGCTATTCGGTCGTTCGGGTCGATATTAAATTAAGTTCTAAGCTTAATTTATCAAGTTGTTTCATTTGATAATTTGTGATACCAAAAAAATGGTACTAGTTTCCAGGAATTTAGGTATTATATTTATATTGGAAAAAAAATTGACCAGGACCCCAGTCCCCGGCAGCCCCACTATTCCTGGCGATGGTAGCAGCCATGGTTACGGTGGGGCAGGGGGTGCTAAGAATCCCCGGGTTGGCCCCGGCTACCACCCCCGACGACGACTGGCCCTGGTAACACACAACATACGCACTTTGAGGACAGATGAGCAGATTGTCGAACTGGAAGAAGAATTGAGCGGGCTACACTGGGATATTCTGGGGTTGGAGACTGTCCCGCCCTCACACCCACCACTGTAACTCCTGTGAGCCAGGATCAACAGTGGCACGCAAAGTAATGACACCGAGCATTGAAGCTCGGCGAGTCTCCGGGAATGTCTAACTTGTCTTTAACCCGCAACGAAATTAATCAGAAAGTTAAATTAATAGGAGGAGTTGGAAATAAATTATTTTCCACTTCCCTCCGTGCAAAGCGGGTGACAAAACATTGAACTGAAGAGGTAAATAACCTCGCAAAAAGACTTTCACAGCCGGAGAAGCCAGCCGTGAAGCACCACGGATCAAATTATTATTACTTTAAATGGGACCTAATATGTGAACTGTTATGCTTGAATCCAGTAATAGGTATGGCAAAAACGCCGGAAAGCACGGAAGTTCTTTCTAGTCTCTACAAGGTCCATGTAGTATACAACTCCAGATGATATTTGCATACTATCTAGCATGGTTTTACGCTCATTATGCCAAAGACTACACTCCCAAAGTATATGATGCGCGGACTGCTCATACTCGCAATTAGGTGTTGAACATGGCCACGCAGGCGACGCAACAAGCTTAAAAGAGTATAGTTTAGACTTAAAGTTACCATGGCCCGTGAGAAATTGTGATACGCAATAATCGACATCTAGCCATGTATTTGTTAAACGATCACGTACGCAAGGAAAAAATTGGTATAGATGCCGGCCCTTCAAAGATACCTCCCATCTATTTTGCCATTCATCTAATAGTTCGCTATATACCACTGAAACCGGTTTAAATAATCTGTCAACTTTTAAAAGTTCACGTGCGGTGAAAAAACTTTTATCCATATTCTCTCTATTAGAGTAATACATCGCGGCGCGACGTTGCACCTCCAGGTCGACTGGAAGTACACCCGCTAGGACAGGCAAAGCTTCGGTACTAACAGTTCTATATGCCTTGCACAAGAATATCAACGCCAAACGTTGGCTCTGGAGCAGTTTTCTTCGCACAGCACCGATAGTAGCCCTATCAGCCCATACGGGAGATCCATAACAAATACATCCTAAGTAATTTGCTCCATAGATGATTTTTAGTGTATTGAAAGATAGATTTTGATATTCTTGTCAAAGCAAAAAGTTCCTTTTCGACTTTTCCCCGACGTTCTTAATATGTTCAAGAAAGGAAAAATTCCTTTCTAAAATTAAACCAAGATAACAAACCGATTCCTTTTTTTTAACATTAATATTATTAAATTTAATTCGCGGCTGTGATTTTAAAGTTCCTTTCAGAAGTAATTGGAACGTTTTTGTGGTGCAAAGGTTAAGCGATTTCGATGGCCCCAATCACATATTAGTTTTAAACACGCGTCCGACATAATTTCTAATCCCGACCTACTATTTGACTCTATAAGCAAGAGGCCGTCGTCCGCATATCCGGTCAAAGAACACCCTGACGGCAAGGGAATTGCAAGAAAATCGTCGAACCCTAAATTCCACAAATAAGGACCTAAAACCGAACCTTGTGGACAGCCCATCGTAAGTGGTTTCGACACAGCATAGTGTTCAAGTTTAAGTTTTGTTGTTCCGTGCGAGAAATACGAGTAAATAAGTGAATATATATTTTTAAAGCAACCTCGTAATTTCAACTTAAGAAGCAGCATCGGCCACCAAGCGTTGTCGAAAGCACCGGATATGTCCAGGAAAATACCGAGTACATATTTGCGCGCCGATGTACTTACAGCTCTACTAACCGATATTGCCGCGTCGATAGTTGACTTACCCGTTGTAAATCCGAACTGCTTTTCGTGAAACTTTGGTCCACCCGGTAGCAATCGAGGGACGATACGACGTTCTAAAAGTTTACCTAGAGACGGTAAGAGTGTAATAGGTCTATATGACTTAGGATCATGTGGAGATTTATCGCCACCCTTGGGTATTATACGAATGAAACCGGTTCGCCATACCCGCGGGAATACCCCTTCAGCAATACATCTGTTATAAACAGTGAGTAATGCATCGCCGGCCGATTTACACGCTTCTTTGATCATTTTATTAGTTATTTTATCGTCACCGGAAGCCTTGTTTAGGGGCAAAGCTCGTACAATTTCGCTAAATTCATCAAACGACGCGAGATTTGAATCGGAAGAGTTCGGTACCTCCATGGCCCACATCCTAATCTGCTTATGGTATTCTGTATCATTTTCAATATTATCATCCGGAATTAACGATTGTAACAGAGCCTCCGTTGTCTCCTCAATACCAGTTGTGAAGTTGTTGTCAATTTTTAAATTCTCAATATAAGCCAAATTGATTGACCTATTCGCTTTAAATTCATGGTATAGAGGAGACCACGGACCCTCACTATCTAACCGGGCCACAATTTTACGTAACAAATTACCTTTCGATTTTTGGACGGCCGCTTTATAATGTGATCTGGCAACTCTCAGTTTATTTAAAGCAGATGTAATTGCTTCCCCTGTGACACAACGTCTCTTAAGCCCGTTGAAACGCCTAAGCGCTCTGCGAAAAGTCCGACGTAGTTGGACCAGTAAGTCATTCCACCAATCGCACCTCCGAGTGTTAGTGATGGAACCTCGACCGATGGTAATGTCTGCGCAATATGTAAAAGTGTCCGACATAATCTCGACACAGGTTTCAGCTGATAGATCATTGCGAGTGAAGTCCCCAGCATGCCGAGCAAATAGCGAGCTAAATAAATCCCAGTTAGCGCCTCTAGATTTATATCTAAAATTAAAATTATTCTGTACCGGACCCTGTGTCAATCTAGGCAAGAACTCGTACACAATCAGGCGATGGTCACTACACGACGCGTCCGGCAGGAGGCGCCACCTATCAATACGGACGTCTCCACTAGAAAGTGTGATGTCAATAGAAGATTCGCCCGTAGGGCTACTGTAAGTAGGTGGTGCATCAGGGGTGTTGTGTATTTCGAGATTCATCTCTGCAATGAAATCTTCTACCGCGCAACGTCGCTCGGTATCAGTGGAGCGATATTTGCCATACCAAAGGACAGATGACGCATTAACGTCAGCACCTATAATAATCTTATGTCCTGCGAGGGACCGCAAGACATAGCGGAGGTGATGCAGATGAGGACCCACAAGATCTGAGTATTGAAAATAACAGCTCACAATATAAACCTTACAAATCGGACTAGACACCTCAGCGACAGCACAGTGTGACGTCATAAGATTACGCACCGAGGTAATGGTAAGATGTGAACCCGACACCAGAATACCTGCTCGTGAGTTGTTATCGAGTTGTACTACCTTACTACGTAATCGCGCATGTCGGTATTGCTCCTGAACTAGAACGACATTTAATTTATAATCATGAATTAACGTATCTAATTCCGACGTCGCTACCCTATCGTTATGAAGGTTTAAATGACCGATTGTAAATTTATCCATATTTTTTAGTATTGGGTCGAAAGAAGTAATTGCTCGATTTTGTTTTTATATGTTGGGCACTCTTGAGACCCACAACAATGGTCATGTGGTTTTTTAAATCTTTTACAAGGCGCACACACTGACTTAAATTCCGGGTTCGATTTATGCGGGCAAGCCTTAGTTTCATGAGACTCAGCACAAATGGCGCACGTTGGTGTTTTAACTATGCAAAATTTTTGAACGTGCCCGTAATATTGACAATTTAAGCAACGTACTATGTCATCAATAAAACGGCAGGTGGCCCAATCAATGAAAAGTTTATCTTTTGTATTCATCAAATGTTTGCGAATCTCCGAGTCCAATTCTAATCCTATCCATTTACGACCGTTATCTAAAAGACGTCTGCGAGTTATTTTGACGGACTTTGAAAAGTCATCCTCCTTTATGGGCAATTCGTCCTTGATGTTTTGACGATATAATGCTGTTAAGAAAGCGCGGTCTTCCATGGAGGATGGCACGTCTTTAACTAAAATACGGGGGCGGCGACCCTTTGGTTTCTCAAGACGCAGCCCCGCCGATTTTATCGCGTCGACAGATTCCAATTTTTTTATTTGTTTGTCATTTGCAAGACGCAGAGCAACACGAGATTTAGCGGTTTTTTTAACCTCAACGATTTGGAACCCGTCGTCACTAGGATTAATTGCCTTAAAGAGCGCCTGTTTCGTCGCGGATGACGTCTGCAAATCAGCTGACCGTTCGCTAGTCGGGTAAGCTATTACGCACGGGGCAGGGGCGCGCGGCTGCACTACCGGAGCGGGTTTCGCTAAACGCAATTTTAAATTATCCGAATATTTACTAGTGGACACGTTAACGCGTTTGCATTGATCCAACTCGCGTTGCATATTAGCTATCTTGGTTTCATTACACGATGGTTTTAGAGCCGGTAACGAAACAATTGAAGTTACGCGTTGCGTAATATCTAACACGGCCGACCTATTTGCAATATTCATGCGCGAGCCCTGGTCATTGACGAGTTCGTTTATCTTTGACAAATAAAATACCTAAAAATATATTCTGGGGTTATCGGAAGTCCGAAGAATCGGGGAGGATACGATAACCCTGAAGTCTGGTAACCTGCTCTTCTACCGGGGGGACGACCAACAGTCCCGAGGAGGTGTCGGATTTCTCGTCCACAGGTCATCAACAACATCGTATCCATCGAAAGTGTGTCGAGCAGGGTAGTATACCTTATACTTAGAATATCAAAAAGATATTCGTTGAAGGTAATACAGGTATAGGCGCCGACCTCGACACACCCAGAAGAAGAAGTAGAGGAGATGTATGAGGACATAATTCGGGCCATACATACTTCCAAAACCTACTTCAATGTTGTTATGGGGGACTTCAACGCAAATTTGGGCAAGAGAAGCGATGCAGAGTTGAAAGTGGGGCAATTTGGACATGGGCAACGGAACCTCAGGGGTCAGAGGCTGGCCGAATTTCTGGAAAAAGAGAGACTTCGCGATTAACTCTTTTTTCCAGAAGCCGCCTCACAGGAAATAGACCTGGCTGAGTCCTGACGGTTCTACGAGAAATGAGATAGATTTCATCTTGACGACGAATAGACGGATGTTCAGTGATGTCTCTGTGATCAACAGGGTGAAAACCGGTAGTGATCACCGAATGGTTAGGGGCACATTGAATATCAACGTCCAATTAGAAAGGCGTCGCTTGATGAAGTCTACGCTCCGACTTACTCGCGCCCATATTCAAAACCCCGAGAGCTGTCAACTCGAGTTGACAAATCGCTTTGATTGTCTAAATTTTAGACAGTGATGATCAACCTTTTTTTTGCGTCACATATTTAACGATTTCAAAATTTGGCGGCACACAAAGAAAAAGATAAAATTTTTATTTACTTACTACAACACACTGCATAAATAGTTTATGACAAAAAAATTTAATATACGAAAGAAACTAATATATACTACAATAATAACTAAACGTTTATTAAGGGATTAATTACAAGCAAAAATTTTGTAACAAGTGCTTCACGGTGCAAAAAACAATGGGTAACTAATATATATGATAGATGGCGACACTGGCCACGCTATTGTGTTGCTCCGCGTATTTATTTTTGAAAAAATAGTTTAATCACTCTTTACGGTATCATCTAACCTTATAGTTATTGAACAATCTCTAATACATATGTGATAACGTTATCCAGAGCTTTTATAACTGTTTAGCAAAATTAGTGAACTTTAACGTGTGAGTGCAAATTGAAATAAACCGTACCGAAACTTTTTTAATTGAACTCATATCAACTTCAAAAAACCGGAACAGTTGTCAAGTGTAAACTACAGTGTTAAAAAGTGTAAAAAATGTGAACAACGTTTGCAAACTTGAAAAAATCGGCTAGTTTCAAAATAATATACCCTACAACCGCTTCGATAAAAAATAGTAGCGCCTGTGCTATTCATTAATTTCGTCAACAAGACAGAAAGTGTAATTGGCCCCGCGGATATTTAACTATCTGCGTTCGGGGACGCGCGCAGAGGTCGACGGTTCGGAACCCACACGATTGGAAATTTTAAATTTTGTATTTTTTAATTTAAAAAATTACCAATATGACACCTATGCATCAGGATACTTGTGATGTGTGCAGCACAAAAATATTGAATAAAGAATATTTAAATTGTATGACATGCAGGCGTCGATACGACTTAACTTGCGCTAAACTCCCAATGAAGCGCTTCCACGCAATGGATGCCGAACGAAGAAATAATTGGAATTGTCCTGAGTGTGCAAACAAGCAAATCAATTTGAATCAGACTATATTACCGGGTTCGAATGCAAAAACTACTCCGATGACTGCAAGTTCTTCAGCAGCAGTGTCAACTCCGTCTTCTATGCAGGGCGATAATAATATAACGATTAGAAACAAACTACGATCACAACAGGCAGCGAATTCTCAGACATGCACCAACACTAGTTCACCTTCCGTTCTCTCAAAGGATATAATAAGAGAACTGTTTCGAGAGGAATTTGCAGCAATAAGGCATACTTTAATACAGGAGCTGCGTCAATCCTTGAACGACATGGTAAAGGAAGAATTTCGATCACTAAAGAATGACAAATAGCGAATTCGAGACCATGAGACAAACGTTTGTTAAGCAAGAGGAGTCGATTAAAGTACTACAAAAAGAAAATGCACAACTCTTTAGTACCACCCAGAACTTTGTTACCAGACTGCAAATCATGGAACAAAATACTCGATCATGTAATTTGGAAATACAATGTGTACCCGACCGTAAACAGGAAAATCTATTAACGACCATAACCCAACTTGCGAAAGTGGTATCGTGTAACTTAGGAGAAGAAGCTATACACCATTGCACTCGAGTTGCAAAGATAAATCCTCAAGATACCAGACCCAGGGCTATCATTGTAATTTTGGAACACTTCATAGATCATTATAACAGCATTTCTGAAGGTGTGTCTAATGTCTGTATCGTGGGAGATTTTAATTTAAGTTCTATCAATTGGTCACTTCCCGGAGCTAATGCTCCTTCACAGAATAGAGGATCCTCCTTGGGTCAAATGCTGATAGATTTTGCTTGTCTTAATAACTTGACTCAATATAATTTGTATGTAACAACAAAGGTAAGGTTTTGGATTTAGTGTTATCTAATGTAACAACAATACAAGCCAAAGCATCATCTGATAGTTTGGCAAATGTAGACCCTCTGCATGTTCCACTAGAACTATCTATTAATACACAAAATATAAATTATCTCGAGCCTAATTATAGAGATGTTAAATATAACTTTTACAAAGCTGATTATGAGAAAATTATTGACGAATTAGATAAACTGGACTGGCCTGGAGAAATTTCTACAATCTGTAATGTCAATGAAATGGTAGATAAGTTTTACAATGTTCTGAACAAAATTATTAAACAATACGTGCCTTTAACTAAAATTCGTAGTAATAGATATCCATGCTGGTACACCAAAGAAATGATAAAATTAAATAAAGAAAAGATAAAATTACTACACAAATATAGGATATATAAGAATCCCTTAGATGGTATTTCACTAAATATTTTAAACAAAAGATGTAAGGCATTAACCACACTCTGCTACAATGATTATGTTAAATATATTGAAGAGAGAATAACTGTCAATCCAAAGTACTTTTGGTCGTTCATAAAACAGAAAAACAACTCAATTAATGATTACCCATGTAAAATGAGCTTCAATAACTCAATAGCGACAGAGGGCGTAGACATATGTAATATGTTTGCATCATATTTCTCTTCCACCTACACTAGATCCATTAATACCCTAAAAACAGCTACTATGACTGATGGTAATCCGAACGACATTAACACCATAGGCAAAATACATATTACATGTCCCACAACTGAAAGACTCTTAAAAAGATTGGACCCTAATAAAGGTTTTGATCCCGACGGTATACCGTCGTATTTTATAAAATATGTGCATCTGCACTGAGCCTGCCTCTTACTATTATTTACAATAAATCATTAACAACGGGACAGTTTCCAGAAGTCTGGAAAAGAGCTAAGGTAGTGCCAATTTATAAATCTGGAGACCGCGAGTATATACCAAATTACAGACCCATCTCTATACTTCCTGTTTTCGCCAAAATTTTCGAGTCACTCTTGTATCCTCACTTGAAATATCACTTTAAGCAACATCTTAGTAATGCTCAACATGGCTTTGTACATAGCAGATCTACTAACACAAATTTGGTACTTTACTCTGATTATCTCATACAATCAGTTGACGCTGGGTTCCAAGTAGATTCTGTTTATACAGATTCTACTACTCAAAAGCGTTCGACAAAGTCTGTATTGATAGTCTTATTGGAAAATTACAATATTACGGTATATATGGGACACTGTTAGATTGGTTTAAATCTTATTTAAAAAATCGTCAACAATATGTAGTTGTTAAAGGTTACGAATCGGCTACATACATCGCTAGTTCAGGAGTGCCACAGGGGTCCCACTTAGGTCCTTGGTTATTTAACGTACTTATCAACGACATAACAGATTCAATTAAACATAGCCAAATCTTTCTTTTCGCTGATGATCTTAAAATATGCAAGGTCATCAAGTTACCAGAAGACAGCTTATTACTTCAAAATGATCTAGATAATTTAGCAGTTTGGTGTTCTAAGAACAATTTAACATTAAACTATTCTAAATGTCATCACATCAAATTCTCTAGGAAACATTAACTATCCCACAGTATATAACATAAATGACATACCTTTGCAAGACACCAATACAATACGTGACCTAGGGGTTATCTTTGATGGGAAATTAACATTTCTTCCCCATATAGACGAAATTATTTGTAAGGCGTCCAAAATGTTTGCATTTGTATTGAGAAACGGCAAGATATTTAAAAATTCACACACGAAATAGTACTCTACAACACTTATGTTCGATCTATATTAGAATATTGCAGTGTTGTCTGGTCTCCACATTATAATGTACATCAGCTACGAATTGAACGCATCCAAAAAAGATTTACGAGACATCTTGCCTATCACAGTAGAGTTAAAAAAAATACCATGTCTTATACAGAGAGGCTCAACTACTTCAATATGATAAGCATAAATGACAGGAGGAAACTTCTTGACATGAAATTTTTATATAAAACTTTAAGAAACCATGTTGACTGCCCACCACTACTAGAGTTGGTGACTCTGCGCGTCCCTAGCCGTTTGCCGCGGCGGCCTCTGGATCTGTTGTATCCACGGGGGGCAAGAACTAAACTTGGATTTAATTCCGCACTACCGAGGCTTTCACGCACACACAACTCTCTAGGGCAGTCCGTCGATATTTTTGGCAGTTCCTTAAAATGCTTTGAAACTGAAGTCTTAAAAGCTTTGAAAAGTAATATTTAAATTCTTACAGTCGCAAACTTTTGCATTATTGTTCTATCTAATAAGTTCATTTTAGTTCAAGCTTTTACAGTGATAAATTTATATGTATCCCTATTTATGGCTAGTAGTTCAAGCCGTAAATATTTCTATGTTTTTCTTTAAATTTAATGTTATGTTTACTTTTTTGCTATTTTTTTTCCTAAATATCAATGCATGCAGTGGCAAACTAAAGGTAATGCATTTAGTTTATTGTTGGATTTTTTTTAATTTAAATATTGTAATATAATGTAATTACCACTGTTTGTCCTTAAACAATAAAAATAAAATAAAATAAAATATATCCTCATTCAGTTCTTTAACATGTGCTACAAATCCTTTTAGATGTCCAGTCATAGCTGGAGCACCATCTGTGCAAATGCCAATGCATGACTTCCAAGAAACTTTAATTTCTTCTAAATATGAACTAATTCCTTGAAAAATATGTTTACCAGTTGTAAAATCAGGTAACTCCCGATAACATAAAAATTTTATAATTATATCGTTTTCGTGAATAAATCTAACGAATGAAATTAATTGAGCATTTCCTGTAATATCTGTTGTTTCATCGACTTGTAGAGCAAAATTCGAATTTGCAAGAGTTTTTAAAGTATTTTGCTCAATATTTTCAGAAATATCTTTAATTCTGCGATGGATTGTATCATTTGAAAGTAGTATTTTGCAAATATCAATATCAGCTGATCCACCAATCATTGTTTTTACAATTTTGCGACAAGCAGGTAATATAATTTCTTCAGCCAAATTGTGAGGTTTAAGTTCCTCCTCCTCCTTGAGTTGATTTCCTCATTGCTGAGGGTCGTGACCCCTACCATGGGCATTTTTTACTTTGGTAACTTGGTTTGGTGCTTGGAGGTTTAAGTTAACAGCAATCAATTCAGCTATTTCGTACGAAGCTACTTGAGCCTTTTCAGACACACGTACTTGTTTTTCAAAAACTTTTATTTGCTTAATTTTTGATGATAAAGACCTTTCAAAGTAGCTTTTATCTTTAGTTGAAAGCGAAGGATGATTAGTCACCAAGTGACGTTGGAGTTTGCTAGGAACCATAGAACTATTTGATAATTTAAAACCACATATCACACACTCAGGAACAACTATGTAATTTTCCATTGTAGAGGTAAATCCAAATTTCAAAAAGACATCATTGATCATCATTTGGTTATCTGGAAGAGATCGCTAATAGCGATAAGACCGCCAGTTGTTACACTATTTCAAAAAATGTAAACTGTTTACTTGTATGTAATATGTGGTGAACAATAAAGTGTTATCTATCTATCTATCTATCTATCATTATATTTCCGATGGACAACGTATTTTTTTGAGCAAGAAGTATTTTTACTTGTGCCGGGGGTAGGCTCATTAACTTGGTCCCTAACGTTATCATTATCGCTATTATCATCATTAAACTTTCTTCTTTTTAACCATTTATCCGTTTTCAGAAGGATCTGATAAAATAAAAATAATATTGTCAAAACATTAAAAAAATGGTTCAGATATTACCTTTGAATTTATTTATAATAATCTAAATTATGCACTCATATATACTGGGTGGAATCGCTTATCGTCACGAAAAAAATTGTGCATGGCAAGTACATGATTTAGAACACTTTGGCATACTTATTTTAATTTTTTTACACGCTTTTTATTAGCTTCACCTGTATGTTTGTATGTTTGTTAGTATGTTTGTATGTTTGTTTGTAACCGACTTCTTTGGGCGCGATTTTGACCCACTTTAAACGGCCAGATTTCGTTCAAACTTTGTAGATTTATTGAGGACCGATGACAACACACTAATTTGATGAAATTATTCCATTTTTCAATTTGCAAAATATGATTTTTGTTAATTTATATAATTTTCATGATATTCTTTTGCACTATTCCTCGCTAGATGGCGTTAACATTGTATTCGTCAAGTGTCAAATGTTACTACTGACCAACAGATGGCGTTATTGATTGGAAATACAGCCGTAGATGGTTGTTTTTAGTCAAAACAATTAAATAATAGTTAAAAAAAACTAAAATACACGCTTTAATAAGGTATACAACTAAAAAAGTAAAAATAATTGATACTGAATTTAAGATAAGAAAATGGAGTAAAATACATATATTTTATTGTTACAAAGCGTGGGGTGTTTACAACAAATATTGGGCAAAGCCAGTTGCCTAGGCTGAAAACGGACGATGGCCGCGTGGTATCGACGAGGGCAGAGGTATTAAGAGAGATCGAGAGGTTCTACGGACAGCTTTACACCTTGGTTGCCGAACCTACTGTTAGCTCGGCTGAAGACCCGAAAGCCGAGTTAATCCGACACTTTAGCGATGATATCCCGGACATCAGCCTGTTTGAGATTGAGCTGGCCCTGAAACAACTTAAAAACAACAAGGCGCCGGGTGAGGATGGAATCACTTCAGAGCTTCTGAAAGCGGGCGGAACGCCGATACTGAAAGTCCTTCAGAAGCTCTTCAATTCCGTTCTCCTCAAGGGCTCAACGCCGGAGGCATGGAGCAGGAGCGTGGTGGTACTGTTCTTCAAAAAAGGTGGTAACACTTTGCTGAAGAACTACAGGCCCATCTCGCTCCTGAGCCATGTCTATAAGTTGTTTTCGAGGGTCATCACAAATCTTGAACGCAGGTTTGATGACTTCCAGCCTCCCGAACAAGCCGGTTTCCGAAAAGGCTTTAGTACCAAAGAAAATTTTCATACGCTACGGCAAGTTATACAAAAAACCGAGGAGTATAACTTGCCGCTTTGTTTAGCGTTTGTGGACTATGAGAAAGCCTTTGATTCGATCGAGACCTGGGCTGTGCTACAGTCTCTTCAGCGGTGCCACATAGACTAAAGGTACATCGAAGTGTTGAGGTGTATATACAACAACGCCACCATGTCGGTCCGAGTACAGGATCAGAGCACGAAGGCTATTCCACTACAGAGAAGCGTGAGACAGGGAGATGTCATATCTCCGAAACTGTTCACTGCCGCGCTGAAAAATGCCTTCAAGCTCTTGCAGTGGAAAGGATTCGGCATCAACGTCAACGGCGAGTATACCGGGTATCTCAAGACTGCTACCGAAAACGAAGCCGGGTGGTAGTTTTAGTGGCTACAAACACAATGCAATTAAACATTTCGCCTAGAAACGCGACAATTTTTTTTTTATGATTTTTTAAATATCGTCATTTTTGGGTGGTAAATCCATAGTTTTTGCTAAAATAATAATTTAAACTCTTTTATACCTTAGAGTATTTATAAATAAAAGGGTATATACTATTATTTTAGGAAAAAAATTATTTACCACCCAAATATGGCCATAGGAAAAAAATAACAAAAAAAAATTGTCTCTTTTTTTTTGCAACTTTTTCTGTTGCATTGTGTCTGAAGTCGCTTAAACTACCACCCGGCTTCGTTTTCGGTAGCAGTCTTGATATACCCTGTATTACTCACCTTCGATTTGCCGACGATATTGTAGTCTTGGCAGAATCGCTGGAAGACCTTAGCACTTTGCTCGAAGACCTTAATCGAGTCTCCCAACAGGTGGGTCTTAAAATGAACATGGATAAAACGAAGATCATGTCGAATATCCATGTTGTGCCCACCCCTATTGAAGTTGGGGGCTCGACTCTCGAAGTTGTAGACGAATATGTCTATTTAGGACAAGTGGTCCGGTTAGGCAGGTCCAACTTCGAGAGAGAGGTCAATCGTCGAATCCAACTCGGTTGGGCAGCGTTCGGGAAACTTCGCGACGTCTTCTCGTCCAAAATAACTCAGTGCCTTAAATCGAAAGTCTTCGATAGTTGTGTGTTACCAGTGATGACATACGGCACCGAGACGTGGCCTCTCACTGTGGGCCTCATTAAAAGGCTCAAAGTCACTCAACGAGCCATGGAGCGGGCTATGCTCGGTGTTTCCCTACGAGATCGAATCAGAAATGAGGAGATCCGTAGGAGAACCAAGGTTACCGACATAGCCCATAGGATTGGCAAGTCGAAGTGGCAGTGGGCCGGGCACATAGCTCGTAGAACCGATGGCCGTTGGGGCCGAAAGGTTCTTGAGTGGAGGCCACGTACAGGCAAGCGAAATGTCGCACGCCCGCCTACAAGGTGGACGGACGATCTGACTAAGGTTGCAGGAAGTCGCTGGATGCAGGCCGCTTCCAACAGGTCATTGTGGAGATCCTTGGGGGAGGCCTATGTTCAGCAGTGGACTTCCTGTGGCTGATATGATGATGATGATGATGATTATATGGGAAATATATGTACATAATATGTAAGTAATAGATATATTGCAATCATAAGAGTGTTGGCGTGGCTTGATCCAATTTTTGGTTGGTTCGTGACTAGGATAGTATGGAAATTGCATCGAGGAATACAGGGAGGTACGGGCTCTGGGCGCAAACAAGAGTGGTACAGTTCTGTTACCCCCTGTTTGCCTGTTACATTATAGTTCAGGTGTACACAAGTGATGTTTGATACTATGGATTTATGTAAACGATTTCATGTATTGCGACTTGCGTCATGCAAGTCTTAATTACGCACTTTTTTTTTGTTTTCTGAGTGAAGCAATATATTTCTCTTTGCGTTTGATGTCGCAATAAATGGAGGGTTCTCTGAACTGGATTTGCTCATGTTTGTTCTATTTATAAAGATAGTGAAAAAAATATTATAAACTAGCACAAGCACTAAACTCATCAACTTTAAACCTAAGTAGTAGGTAACTAAATTATTTTAAACAACAATAGAAACAATAAAACCGGTTTCAAATAGGTCATTAAAGTGAGGTAATTGCCACTTTTTAATTTTATTATTTATTCATTTCCATGGTTTTATATTTAACTGAATTTATAAAAACTATAGTGCGACACGTCAAAACCACTATTTTCGTCAGAACGAGTTGCCGATATGCCTTAAAAAGAATACGGCTAAATTGCTCAGAATAATGAACGTATAATGAACATTGCAATATTTCTTTTCCCGAGTATGATTGGAACACATCAAAACTCAGATTTTCTGTCTAAATATATTTTGCCCTACGTTCCTATACTCAGAACAAATAGAATGCTAATCACTACATAGTATAAAACAAAGTCGCTTTCTCTGTCCCTATGTCCCTTTGTATGCTTAAATCTTTAAAACTACGCAACGGATTTTGATGCGGTTTTTTTCAATAGATAAGAGTGATTCAAGAGGAAGGTTTATATGTATAATACGTACATATTATTGTACAGAAATCTATTTGTACCCGGCCGAAGCTGGGCCGGGCCGCTAGTATAGTTATAAAGTATTGTTGGTGGTAGGATATACATACGTATCTACTTGTAAAACCTTGTCGTAATAAAACCTTAGTCCATAGACAAGCGTGTAGTACCCGCCATTTGGGCTTATGCAGGTTTGTCGTTGTCGGCTAATCCTGGACTGTAAAATTAACAACCCATTTTACATATATTAATGTTTTATATGCTTTTATGCAAAGGTTCTAAGAATAAGCTACGTTGTACGCCGTTTTGGACGTTAGGTCGCAGCATAACTTGTTTTGTGTCCGCAGCGGACTTTGCCCTAAATCCCTTTCCAAGTGAAAGCCAACTTGAAACTCGGATTACTAGTATTTAATCTAAGACAAGGTTCTTAAAGAGAAAATTGCCAGTAGCAAACGAACATAATGCTAAGCTTCTCCTCATATAATATACCCATTCCATCACTTGCGGCCGTAAATATTGGGGATTTAGTATTCGAAATACGAGTAAACTGCTTCAGTATGGAGACGAAAAAAAGATGAATTTGCTATGTTTGTTACAATGTGTAAAATGTACCAATGTGGGTTAAATAAATACTCCTTCTTTCCAGACATCATTTTGCATGACGCCTGCTATTATGATATTATTACACAGGTAATTTACATACTGAACCATCCGACTGCGGAAACTAAGTCGCGAAATGTTGTCTCTCTACAAAAAGACCGCGTGGTATACAGGACGTTGAGCACAATTCATGTCGTCAAAAGACAATCTCGAACGCATGATGTAGTTCGAAGGTCAACCATCATATTATTATAACATTGAACTTTGCCCCACCGAGAACTGTTGTCTCATGGTTCCGACGATACACAACTAAAAAAACTAGTCGTAGCCTCTTGCGTATAGTTAAATAAAAATATCAATTAATTATGGATTAATATTGAACCATTTCCTTTTCTATTTTTTCTTAAAAATGGATATTAGATATAGATATCTATACAGGGTATATCAAGACTGCTACCGAAAACGAAGCCGGGTGGTAGTTTAAGCGACTTCAGACACAATGCAACAGAAAAGTTGCAAAAAAAAGCGACAATTTTTTTTTTGTAATTTTTTTCCTATTGCCATATTTTGGTGGTAAATACATTTTTTCCTAAAATAATAGTGTATACCCTTTAATTTATAAATACTCTAAGATATAAGAGAGTTTAAATTATTATTTTAGCAAAATCTATAGATTTACCACCCAAAAATGACGATATTTAAAAAATCATAAAAAATAATTGTCGCGTTTCTAAGCAAAATTTTTAATTGCATTGTGTTTGTAGCCACTAAAACTACCACCCGGCTTCGTTTTCGGTAGCAGTCTTGAGATACCCGGTATATTAATACGTGATGCAAAAACATTGGACCCCTTTTTACGAAAATTGCGCGGACGCAGGAGCATAACATTTGGCACACTTATAGTTTATGTGTAGAAGTGCAGAACGCTAATATTTTTCAATAATAATGCTTATAAAGTACATTAAATAAAAAAATAAAACATTACACACACTACCATGCATTTCACACACACATACATACACAAGTATTTGTACCCGCATACATATGTATATATATGGTGTCAAATTGTTTCTTTTGTTTTTCATTTTGTTCTTCTGACAGACATTTCAAAAAAAAGTTTTATTTGCCTCATTTAATATAAAAAATATTTTAATAATAATGCATAACAAGTACATTAAATCAATAAATAAAACATTACACAAACCAGCATGCATTTAACACACGCATACACAAGTATTTGTACACTTATACATAGTCTTTGGTCAAATTGTTTCTTTTATTATTATTGACATAGTTGAATGTCAAACAGAAAAGTTTGTTTGCTGTGGTTTTATTGAATGTCAAACAGAATTTTTTTTTTGACGAGTACTACGTGAAATACTGAGCGCTTATACAAATTGTGTAGCAGTAAAATACATTTAAATGGTCACGGACTATCATTATATGCATAAAGAAAGTTCTGTAGCAGCAATCTGCAATAACAACATTCAGGTACAAAAAAAATATAATTTGCTATTGCTGGTTCAAAGCAATTATTGTAGTTTACGATTTCAGTAATTGCATACCGGGTATCTCAAGACTGCTACCGAAAACGAAGCCGGGTGGTAGTTTTAGGGACTACAAACACAATGCAACTAAAAATTTCGCACAGAAACGCGACAATTATTTTTTATGATTTTTTAAATATCGTCATTTTTGGGTGGTAAATCCATAGTTTTTGCTGAAATAATAATTTCAACTCTTTTATACCTTAGAGTATTTATAAATAAAAGGTTATACACTATTATTTTAGTAAAAAAGTGTATTTACCACCCAAATATGGCAATAGGAAAAAAATAACAAAAAAAAAATTGTCGCTTTTTTTGCAACTTTTTCTGTTGCATTGTATCTGAAGTCGCTTAAACTACCACCCGGCTTCGTTTTCGGTAGCAGTCTTGATATACCCTGTATACTTCAGAATAAATAAGTGATTTTAAGAGATGCGTACATTTAAATGTGCACGAATCATACAGGTAAAAACTTTTTCTCTTCTTGATTTGGTCGAATTTCGACCGCTGGGCGACCACTAGTATTTATTTATTTTGTAAATATGGGTCAAATATTGATTAATATCCAAAATAATTCAGAACAAACAGAACTACTTACTCCAGTTAGTAGTATTAAGCACAGGACGAGCAAAAATGCTATATTTATCCAGGATAACATGTTTTAATACGGCTCTTATAATTCTAGGAGATAATGCATTATCTTACAATGAGCTGTTAGTTATGTAACAAAATAAGCAGGTTCATTCATACGTAGCCATATCGTAATAAGTGAACAATATATGGCGCTATGCAGATTAAATTCCATATTCAGTGCGATTCGTTTGTCATTAATAAATTCATGTACCTACTACGGCCAACTTCTGTATTATATTTCCAACCAGACAATGTTGAACCTGTTGAATAGTTAAGCTAAAGATGCAGCAGACACTTGCAAATATTGTTGTCATAATTGTGACTTCCTATTTTTTTCCTTCTTAACATGTCGTAATCTTCGCCTACATGGAGTTTCATTTATGTACTTGTAGTTGTTAAGGCTGTTCCTATAGACTGCAATAAATTAATTCACATTTTCCGAATAAGTAGTACCGGGTATCTCAAGACTGCTACCGAAAACGAAGCTGGGTGTTAGTTTTAGTGACTACAAACACAATGCAACTAAAATTTCGCAAAGAAACGCGACAATTATTTTTTATGAATTTTTAAATATCGTCATTTTTGGGTGGTATATCCATAGTTTTTGCCAAAATAATAATTTAAACTCTTTTATACCTTAGATTATTTATAAATAAAAGGGTATACACTATTATTTTAGGAAAAAATGTATTTACCACCCAAATATGGTTATAGGAAAAAAATAACCAAAAAAAATTTGTCGCTTTTTTTTGCAACTTTTTCTGTTGCATTGTGTCTGAAGTCGCTTAAACTACCACCCGGCTTCGTTTTCGGTAGCAGTCTTGAGATACCCTGTGTATAAAAAAGATGCGATGGTTTTTAGGTCGACTAATAAACGTTTGCTTGCAATTGTCGTCCAGCAAGATGTGACAGTCAATGGTTTTACAACTGAGAAGGAAAACATCTGAAAATGGGTGCGATGGATAGGCCTGAGTATGAAAGCGGATCCCAGCACCAGCGGCGGATCTCAGCTGGTATAAAAAATCATTTTAAAAGCGGTTTTTTGGTCTGGGAATTTATTCAAGGACTTGTATGTTACGATCCACCAGAACAATGAGACGATTAAATCGGCCATTTGGTATGCTTCTTTGTAATGTGTGCAGGTTTGTTATAACGTAATTGATAGTGATTTTAATATCTATAATTATATTAATAACAATCGTACGCATTACTGAATAAAAAAACTAAAAAATCACATTTATGTGTGAGTCGTAGATACATACATATCTGTACGTTCATAATACTGCATAATATGTGCGTTATTACATTCTTGTGTTTTATGCTGCTGACCTTAGATTTATACACAGGTTTATAATATTTTAGTAAAAATTTCAAGTAGTTTCTAGTCAGCGATTTAGAGTCGATGTATTTTTCATTTAACTATGTAATATGTGCATTTTTATAAGTTGGAGAATGCTGCCGCCATTTCGTCTACATAAAATGTATATATATATATATATATATATATCTCCATTTTTTAGTAGCTTAAACTTTAAAATATCCCAGTTACCAGTTACCGTTGAATATCGTTTTTTTATACGCCTCGTATTTTTACAAGGAAATAATCATATGCATACATTCGATGGGAAATCCATGAAAACGAAGTATCGTAGATTGGACATACCAGGCAGTGGGGGTTCGTGCACTGCTAAACATAGGTCTCCCAATACTCTATATCAACAAAAAGGTTTTGGAGTGGAGACCACGTACAGGCAAGCGGGTATCGGACGCCCGCTAAAAGGTGAACAGACTACTTGGTAAGGTTGCAGGAACACGCTGGACCAACTACTTGGGAAAGTTTAATCCATAAATATTTTTGTCATTAAGCATTAAACCGATTTATTTTAAATTGGTTAAATGCTTAATGACAAAAATAGTCACCTAACGTCATGGCGTAAAAAACCTGGCAAAAAAAATACTCGTGGTTCGGAAATATGTAACTAAATATTTAATTCACGGCTATACTATTTTAATAAAACGTTAATGAAAGCAATCGATTAGTAATGCGGGAAAATGTATTTTCTCGCTTAACGACCCTCGATATGAAGGAATTTGGTATTCCCCGCAGAGCCTAGTATTTAGGGCGGGTCGACGAGCCGAGGAATTTTTCATTTTGTCGCCTCCGTGCGTGCCTGTGGGAATTCTCCCTCTACCCGCTTTTATTCAAGTTATTTAGATGAATGTAGGACGGATAAAATGATGCCAGTTCTAATTTCAAATTGTGACAAATACTTATTTTTATTGCATAGGTCCGGCAAAGGAGGCAAACAGGTCAGCTGATGGATCTTTGCCATCAATGAACACTCCACGACATATGGATAATGAATTTATTGCCGGCCAATCAAATCAAGACGAGAGCGGGAATGAAAAAGAATGGGAAGAGGAAATGTGTATTGGGCATCCGGCAATCTCACTCACCGAGCGAAACGCGGCAGTAAAGTTTATTTACCCAAGTTATTTTCGCGTTAGTTTGTTGAAACAAGAAAATTACACTATTCGTATAATGCACTCAATAGTCAATACCCAGTCGGAATTAGTAAAACTTATTAGTTTAATGATAATACCTCAATGGTCTAAATTTTAATGCAAAAATCAAGGTCAACGTTAATTTTGTAGCCGACTGTTACTTTACCGGTTTTTTTTTACCAGTATTTATATTATTTCCAGTCAGAAAACAACATTAACGACGCAGTGCTAAATGCTATGCTAATACGGATATAGCGATGAAAAGCTTCAACTGGTAAAGCTATGGCCGTATTGAATTGCCTCTCGACGGCGCGACTGGATATCTGGGGGCACGACAGTGCCCCCTCCAAGTCGAGCTAAAAAGCGGCACAGTCGTACCATCCTTTTCTCGAAGCAATTCAGACCATTTTCAACCCCCTATAACTTTGTTTCGGTTAAAGCAAGAAGCTTGAATTTTCACTTACTAAGCAGGCATTGTGTAAACACGGTATATTTAAAATGTCATTCAATTTGAACCTGTAGTTTAAGAATTATAACTTGTCAAACTTTCGTAATTTTGTCACTCACTGACTGACTGACCGATTATCAAAAGTCTATGGCACTTCTAGCAGACATAGAACCTTCAAATTTAGAATATAATTAGTATTTAGTATCTCAATTAAGGAAAAATTTAAACATTTCATAATTTCTGTCTAGTTTTCTAGACACACCAACTGCGTGAATAACTTTGTAATCCCATATAAATGTATAGGATTACAAAGTTACATTTGAAAGAAAGAAAGAAATACGATTTATTTGTCACAGTCGCAACATACACATTGTTAATATAAAACACAGAATAAAAATACAAAAAAAAGACTGGTCGTGGCTGTGACAGGTAGGTGTCCACTCAGCTCATGCTATGATGTGGTGCAATCCACAACATAACGCTGATTTTCAGTGGACACCTTAAGTGACGTCCGCGCGTCAAGCCAGCCAATAACAATAATACATTAAAAATAAAAATATGAAACAAAAGAAAATACAAAAGTGAGTAGACAGATCATAAAAAGTGCAATATTTAAATAAGTGTAAAAAAGTGCAAAACAATTATGCAATCGATGTAAACGCCTCATGTGCACACAGTTCTGTGTTGGTAATAAAAAATATTGTTCCGTTTTTAATTTAGTTGCGACGTGCACGCCGTCGCTGGCGCACACTATGCAGTACACGCGGCGTGCGCATGGGCTACAATAATTTGCAGATAATGATTCGTTGTACCCGTATATAATGGAATAATAGTTGTAGATAGGTATCTATATATGTGAGGCATAATAGGAGGGGGGTATAGAGAGGGAAGGGGTCTATTCAGCCCATGAAACTGTACAACATTCCTCTAGAAAAACATGAAGAAAAACTTGCAAATAAATATACTAAATAGCTCGAAAATATCAATTACCATGAAAAAAAGAACACTAAGGCCAGTAGCATTATGTATAAATTGTACGATACATTATGTTTTCATGCGATGGCCAAGTCGATCTATTTATTTACAACGTAAAGAATTTTTAATATTGATATGATAATAACTTTATACAGAAGGTCCCTTAAGCAAGGACTAAATAAATTAATTGACTTGGTATTACATGGATCTCACAACTTTTTGCGGTAGAAAAACTGAGCTGCGAGACTTGGAATTTTTTTACAGGATGTTTTGATGGGATTAATTATTATACAATAGCTTATCAGTCGGTCAAATGATAAAAACGATACATAATACAAAGGTGACAACGCCACTGCTGACCTAATAGCTAGTGGCTGTAATTAAAAAGTGCTTATGTGTGCGTTAGGTATGGCCGAAATTGAGTTAATATTATACCTCAGTTGTGAAATTTAGTAATGAATCATTGATTGGTTGTAAATGTAATTAGTTGCAATGATTGCTTAATTTGTTATTTCATCGTGCCGAAGTGTCTTATTTAATGCAATATATTGAAATAGTATAGTAAATAGTTTGTTCATACTGTAGTTAATAGTAATGTCCACAGATATATATATATGTTGTACGTTTTGTAGTATGTTTCACTGAAGCAGCAATAGAAAGTCTTTATGGCCGTGTTTTCTCAATCCGCTTATAAAAATCCGTTTACTACAAATTGCACTTTATTTTATCTGCGTTGTGGCTGTCTGGGCAGTAGGGCGTGTGGTTGTACTTGTGGCTAGTAAAATAATATCAAATATTTCTTAAATTATTTGAGCATATTCGAACGTCTAATCTAGAAAGCCTTTACAAATATGATATACACTGTCCTTCATAATTATTTCCAAAAGTATTCTTGATATTTTGTTGTCGATCACCGCAGAACTAATTGACCTAACCACAGATGGTACCCTAACCACATGTCTCTCTACAACCACAGAATATGTCGCTCTATTATCCGTATTAACTCTTTTTCCTCACAATATACAGCCTTCGTACCCTTGGTTCAAATAACTTCGGGCTTGGGTAGCAATTATGTTTATATTTATTGAAATAATATATTTTTCCCTACATAAAAAAGTAGGTTTCATCGAAGGATAAAAATCTTTGCAACGATACTGATTTTCATAGTAAGACTAGCGGCCCGACCCAGCTTCGCCTGGGTGCATATATTTTTTGATTCTACTCCACACCAAATACATGTTGTTTTTCGTATAAACTCTTGTATGCCTAAACTTGACGTAGCTATCCTACTGTCCGGCTCAATCCCGTCTCATCCGCCTGTTCAGTCTCTTCCCAATCCGTCCCGTCCCTTCTCTTTATTATCCATCCCGTTTTATAACGTGCATTTACAGTTCGTTCTAACAAATTTGTCATCTATCCCAGCCCTCTCCCGTACTTTCGATTCTATTTTACTTTATGTCCCTTCTCTCCATAAACATCCATATACATCTTATATATAAATAGGAATGATAAATAGGTAATATGAGAGTTACACTGAGATATGGACTACCCCTAACATTTAGGGGGATGAAAAATAGATGTTGGCCGATTCTCAGACCTACTCAATATGCTCACAAAATTTCATGAGAATCGGTCAAGCCGTTTCGGAGGAGTTCGATTACGCACCCCGTGACAGAAGAATTTTATATATTAGATTTGGGCATCTACACTAATATTATAAAGAGGAAAGATTTGTATTTTTGTATGTAACGAATAAACTCAAAAAGTACTGGACCGATTTTAATCATTCTTTTTTCATTAGAAAGCTACATTATCACTGAGTAACATAGGCTATATTAAGTACTAGATTACTATAGAAATCTTTAGAAATTCCTATTAAAACCAACCGAAGGTGTACAAAAATTGGCCATAAAATGTCTTTCATCGCATACGCTGCGAAGAGTATTAATGATAATATTATAAATATGAATGATTCAAGAGGAAGGTTTATGTGTATAATACGTGCATTTTATTGTAGACTAGCTGTGCCCGCGACTTCGTCTGCGTGGAATTTAACAAAAAAATTAATTAGTTTATTAAGTTTTGTTTTTGGTTTTTGCATTTTTATTTTAATTATCAACCTTCTTAACGAAACCATACCGCGATTTAATTCTACGGTGGCGCCATCTCTTAGCGACCGGCGGTAAACTCCCGTTACACATTTATTTTTAGTTTTTTGTATTAACTTTATTGAAAATTTCTTATATACAATATTTTGTAAATGTGATATTGATTCGTTGGTGGGAGAAGTGGTGGGAGGCACCTGACGTGACGGCCCAGTGGCATGCGCGTGAGCTGAGTGCGGGCATTGCAACATTACTTATTTTTCTAAAATAAATGTACCCTAAGTTACTCCTTGTTATATCAGCTACCTGACACAAAAAAGTCCCGTCAAAATCGGTCCAGCCATTTCAGAGATTAGGCGGAACAAACAGACAGGCAGACAAAATTTTTAAAGATCACTTTCGGCACAGGTATCGTGTATATAACGATATGTAGTAGGACATTTTTTTTTATTTTCACTCTTAAAACAGACACTTCAATTTTATTATATGTATAGATAAATCTACATGCACCCGGGCGAAGCTGGGCCGGGCCGCTAGTTCATTCATAAAAAAAATGTTTTCATCTTCCATCCATCCATCAGCCAAAGGAAGTCCACTGCTGAACATAGGCCTCCCCCAATGATTTCCACAGAGACCTGTTGGAGGCAGCCTGCATCCAGCGACGTCCCGCGACCTTTACCAGGTCGTCGGACCATCTTGTGGGTGGACGTCCTACGCTGCGCTTTCCGATACGCGGCCTCCATTCGAGCACTTTCCGACCCCATCGGTCATCAGATCTCCGCGCTATGTGCCCTGCCCATTGCCACTTCAACTTGCTAATCCGGTGGGCTATGTCGGTTATTTTAGTTCTCCTACGGATCTCCTAATTTCTGATTCGATCTCGTAGGGAAACCCCGAGCATAGCCCTCTCCATAGCTCGTTGAGTGACTTTGAGCTTTCTAATAAGGCCCATAGTGAGAGGCCACGTCTCGGTGCCGTAAGTCATCACTGGCAACACACAACTATCGAAGACTTTCGATTTAAGGCACTGAGGTATTTTGGACGAGAAGACGTCGCGTAGTTTCCCGAACGCTGCCCAACCGAGTTGGATTCGACGATTGACCTCTCTCTCGAAGTTGGACCTGCCTAACAGGACCACTTGTCCTAAATAGACATATTCGTCAACAACTTCAAGAGTCGAGCCCCCAACACCGATGGGGGTGGGCACAACATGGACATTCGACATGATCTTCGTTTGTCCATGTTCATTTTAAGACCCACCTGTTGGGAGACTCGATTGAGGTCTTCGAGCATAGTGCTAAGGTCTTCCAGCGATTCTGCCAAGACCACAATATCGTCGGCAAACCGAATGTGAGTGATATACTCGCCGTTGATGTTGATGCCGAATCCTTTCCACTGCAAGAGTTTGAAGGCATTTTCCAGCGCGGCAGTGAACAGTTTCGGAGATATGAAATCTCCCTGTCTCACGCCTCTCTGTAGTGGAATAGCCTTCAGCACAGCCCAAGTCTCGATCGAATCAAAGGCTTTCTCATAGTCCACAAACGCTAAACAAAGCGACAAGTTATATTCCTCGGTTTTTTGTATAACTTGCCGAAGCGTATGGATGTGGTCTATGGTACTAAAGCCTTTTCGGAAACCGGCTTGTTCGGGAGGCTGGAAGTCATCAAACCTGCGTTTGAGACGATTTGTGATGACCCTCGAAAACAACTTATAGACATGGCTCAGGAGCGAGATGGGCCTGTAGTTCTTCAGCAAAGTGTTATCACCTTTTTTGAAGAACTGTACCACCACGCTCCTGCTCCATGCCTCTGGCGTTGAGCCCTCGAGGAGAACGGAATTGAAGAGCCTCTGAAGGACTTTCAGTACCGGCGTTCCGCCCGCTTTCAGAAGCTCTGAAGTTATTCCGTCCTCGCCCGGCGCCTTGTTGTTTTTAAGTTGCTTCATGGCCATCTCAATCTCACACAGGCTGATGTCCGGGATATCATCGCTAAAGTGTCGAATCAACTCGGCTCTCGGGTCTTCGGCCGAGCTAACAGCAGGTTGGGCAACCGAGGTGTAAAGCTGGCCGTAGAACCTCTCGATCTCCCTTAATACCTCTGCCCTCGTCGATACCACGCGGCCGTCGTCCGCCTTCAGCCTAGACAACTGGCTTTGCCCAATAGACAAGTCTCTTGCAAATACTTTGGAGCCTCCGTTCCGCTCAATTGTCTCCTTAATGCTCACAGTATTGTGAGCACGGACATCGTGTCGCAAGGACTTCCAGATCTGTCTATTGAGCCGCCGATATGCTTCGGCGTCAACGGAAGACTGCAGCGCTAAAGATCGACGTTCGGCCATGAGGTCAAGAGTGTGGATCGAGAGTTTTTGTGGTCTATCTCTACGGCGAGGTCTAAAATACTTAGATCCCACCGTATGGACAGCTTCTACCAAACCGCTGCTTAGCTCGTCCACTGCAAGGTTTTTTCCTAGACAATCAAAGCGATTTGTCAGCTCGAGTTGAAAGCTCTCGGGGTTTTGGATATGGGCGCGAGTAGGTCGGAGCGTAGATTTCATCAAGCGACGCCTTTCCGATTGGACATTGATATTCAGTGTGCCCCTAACCATTCGGTGATCACTGCCGGTTTTCACCCTGTTGATCACAGAGACATCTCTGAATATCCGTCTATTCGTCGTCAAGATGAAATCTATCTCGTTTCTCGTAGAACCGTCAGGACTCAGCCAGGTCCATTTCCTGTGAGGCGGCTTCTGGAAAAAAGAGTTCATCGCAAAGAGTCCCTTTTTCTCCAGAAAGTCGGCCAGCCTCTGACCCCTGAGGTTCCGTTGCCCATGTCCAAATTGCCCCACTTTCAACTCTGCATCGCTTCCCTTGCCCAACTTTGCGTTGAAGTCTCCCATAACAACATTGAAGTAGGTTTTGGAAGTATGTATGGCCCGACTTATGTCCTCATACATTTCCTCCACTTCTTCATCTGGGTGTGTCGAGGTCGGCGCGTATACCTGTATGACCTTCAACGAATATCTTTTAGATATTCTGAGTATAAGGTATACTACCCTGCTCGACACACTTTCGATGGATACGATGTTGATGTTGATGAGAGACTTGTGGACGAGAAATCCGACACCTCCTCGGGACTGTTGGTCGTCCCCCCGGTAGAAGAGCAGGTTACCAGACTTCAGGGTTATCGTATCCTCCCCGATTCTTCGGACTTCCGATAACCCCAGAATGTCCCAGTGTAACCTGCTCAATTCTTCTTCCAGTTCGACAATCTTCTCGTCTGTCCTCAATGTGCGTATGTTGTGTGTTACCAGGGTCAGTCGTCGTCGGGGGTGGTAGCCGGGGCCAACCCGGGGATTCTTAGCACCCCCTGCCCCACCGTAACCTTGACCGCTACCATAGCCAGGAATAGTGGGGCTGCCGGGGACTGGGGGCCTGGTCTCAATTTGTGTCGCCATTAAGGGGGTATTTGCCAATACTCGCCACGCTTGGCAGGCGGGTTGGCGAGCGCAGTAGGGGACTGGCGTTAATGACGCTGCTGCCCGCCATTAACCGGGGAAAGGAAATAGGATTTGTGGGTAGAGGATGTTATAGGAAAGGAGAGTATGGCCTGAGGGAGTGGATACTGCAGTCACGGACGGGAAGTTAAGGTGACTGCAGTAGCTCGGGGGCCGAGGTCGCGTACTCGTAGCACCTATATTAGGGCAGGCCATGACCACTAGATAGGAGCATCCCTGATAGTCTAAGATCCCGCCATACATCGACCTTCACCGAGATGTTTATTTGATGAAACGTATTTTATATTCAATTTAATATGTCAATAAATATATTGTATAGGGGTTGCCTAGCAAATTTCAGTCCAGAATACGATTAATTAATAATTAAAAAAAAAATTTTAACATTTCACCTGTTTGATTATTAAACAAATTCTATACCAATCGAAAGTATGAAGTCCATAGAATATGCAAACGTTAGGTTGCCTATTTTTTTCCGGTCACAACCCTCAGGTTGCCAGGTATAAACAGGTAAATCGCTTCTAGCGTTTTGCACCTGTCTGATTATTGAATGAAAATTAAATGAAAGTAACGATCATTTTATTACGAACACGGTGGTATAGGGTTGCCTGCGAAAAATCAGTCCCAAATTGCGGTTGTCGAATTTAGAAAAGTGAAATATTGCTCCGAGTGACCATCCCATGCGATAGAAGAGGACACGGCATAGCAGCTGTTCGAAATCCGCCCATATAGAAAGAGGGTGCGCATGCTATTTATTCTTGAGAATGAAAAGGACAGCGATAGACTCGTATATGCTGTGTTTTGGAGTAGTTTATTAGTAAAATAGAGGAAAGTTATTTAATTTTGTTTAATCAATTAATTATTATGTGTGTATATATTTTATGTGACACGAAAGTATATATACATTTTTAGCAAAAAAGGTTATATTATTACATATATAATACTTATACAAAATACTTATATATAATCTTGCAAATTTTATCTTTATTATTAGAAGACAAAATAAAAAACAACAATTAAAAAATACTTCTGTTTATTGTAAAATAATTGTCAGATTCCGAGTCATGGGAAATATAACTATGATCTCCAACTTGCGAATCTTCTTCGTCATCATTCTCCGTTTCAGTTCTTTCGATAATGTCTTCTATCTTTAAAGGTGTATGAACTTACTGGATTTAAATATTCATCTAAGAACCAACCGCAGTTCTCAGGCTGAAGTTTCACGCATGATGGATCCGTTGCATTAAGCCACATGGAATTTACGAAAATAGGTCGTAATAGCATGGAGGTATGGAATTGGAGTCGAAGCCTTTTTTTTTAACTTCTCGCTGTCGTTTTTAGCAGAGTAATTTTTCATAAAAATGCGATATTTCGCATCATTCACGTTGGTACAGTTCTTGATACCATACACACTAGCCGTAAATTCTTGAACGGTCTTCATTTTTTCATCAATGAAAATATCAGTAGCATCTATGATGCAAAAACTGTTTGATATTTTTCATTTTTCGAAAATAGCTGAAGAGGTTTTACTTTTCGTTTATTATAAAATGCTGCCGTGTAATCGGAACCTGTAAACGCATGGAAGGCTGGAAGACTTTGACATAATTTGATTCCTAACTTCACCGCTAAATCGGTGCAATTAATGCAATCAACAGTTTGATTATTAGTCTTTCTAGTTGCAGAAGTGGCAAGCCAAAATTCTGATTCGATAAGTTTGTGCATATTTCCTAATAAAATAATCAAAACGTCAGTATCAGAGGCATTAATTAAAATTCTTGAGCCTGGTTCCGCTTTAGAAGCATGGAAAATAATCCTTGTATCTGCCTCTTCGTGATGACATTCATAATCAGTTTCTTCAGTTTTTTTTTACGGAATTTCCCTGAACTTGATAAGAGTAGCACTGATGGTCGACGGTTAAAATATTTTTTTTTCTTTTGGATTATTGTTACCAAATGGTCGTTTTCCCGATAATCAACCAGAAACCGCACCAGAGCCAACAGTTTTTAAAAATGTGATCATTAAAATTAATTAAATCATCATCCGAATTACACAAAAAAACATTTTTTCGCCCACACACACACAAACACCAACCACACAAAAACAATTTTTTTTGTGCTACTATTTTTTTAACAATAAATAGTAGCACGTTTTTTCAATTGCAACTATAACCACAATCTACTCCAAAATGATGCACAGCATATACGAGTCTATCGCTGTCCTTTTCATTCTCAACAATAAATAGCATGCGCACCCTCTTTCTTTAAATGGGCGGACTTCGAACAGCTGCTATGCTGTGTCCTCTTCTATCGCATGGGATGGTCACTCGGAGCAATATTTCACTTTTCTAAATTCGACAACCGCAATTTGGGACTGATTTTTCGCAGGCAACCCTATACCACCGTGTTCGTAATAAAATGATCTTTATATTCATTTAATTTTCATTCAATAATCAGACCGGTGCAAAATGCTAGAAGCGATTTACCTGTTTATACCTGGCAACCTAAGGGTTGTGACCGGAAAAAAATAGGCAACCTAACGTTTACATATTCTATGGGTTTCATACTTTCGATTGGTATAGAATTTGTTTAATAACCAAACAGGTGAAATGTGTAAAAAAAAATATTTTTTTAATATTTAATTAATCGTATTCTGGACTGAAATTTGCAAGGCAACCCATATACAATATATTTATTGACATATTAAATTGCATATAAAATACGTTTCATCAAATAAACATCTCGGTGAAGGTCGATGTATGTCGGGATCCTATACTATGACCAACTTTATTTCATCTTCACGTCCCAAAAAAAAATATAACTTCAAAAATATTCAAATAGGTACAGAAATGGTTTTCTTTAAGTTTGTGTTTCTTCGTGTTTCTTTAAATGCCGAGTTTAATGTGGTCCAAGTAGTTTTATTGAAAGTCAGAAACGATGCAACGAAATATTTTGCATTTTTTTTCCTATCGTCTTATTGGTTGGTAAATCATAGCTTTCCCTAAAATAATAGTGTACAGTTACACCTTTGTATTTTTATGGTACGCAAGTATTTGAATTATTCTTTTAGCAAAAACTATGGATTTACCACCCTAACATGATGATTTTTTTAAACACCACAAATTGAATTGTTGCTAAATGTTTAGTTGCTATGTGTCTGTAGTCACTAAAACTATCTGACACTGATGTGGAATCACCTCGGGCCTACACCCATTTATAATTTCGTAATCATTTGTACCTATTACGTGAACACATATATGTTTTGGGTATCAAATTGTTATCCTCGTCAATCAATACAATGTTATCGGTAATGGCACGCTTCTATCACGTGTCGTCATCACGTGTCGTCACAAAAAGCAAGTGACAATAACATTCAATGTGTTTTGTGCGTTACTAGGTAAATCAGATTAGAACGTACTGGCATTAATTATTATAAATAGAATAAATTGTGTAACATTGTATTATTAATAATGTATTCTTATATTTAAAATATTTTGGAACATCGGCAGTTTAGAACCGACATGTGTATAATATTCTACCTCATTCGTATTATTATTTAGCAATCCGCATATTTGATGTTTGTTTTTTTGTTACAGCATCCTGGAGGTGAAGAGGTGCTGTTGGAGAAGGCAGGTCAGGATGCGACGGAACCGTTCGAAGATGTCAGTCACAGCTCCGATGCCAGGTACAATGTTTGGACTTTATATAGTTTATTTTTACATACAATCCTGTAGCATTATTTGCTCGATTAAATTAGGTATTCGAATTGTAACCTCTTTTGCTAGCATTAAATAAAATGATGTCAGCTTTCCCTCCTAAAGGTCGGGAGGTATGTATCTATAATATAGTTAGATAGGGTACGACACATTAGCCTAATTTACGCCATCATTGTTTGTGGGAACAAAAACTTTGAAACCCGAAACCGGGTCAGTGGTTCGCAACGCGGCGGTCAACCAAGTTTCAACTTTTTTTATTTAGTTGTACGGCTTTGGCGAAAGAGTTGTGTCTTTTGAACTAAAATTCTGAGTAAACTGCTTCTTTGAACTTGGAAGTAGGTCAAATGTTTTGTAGAGCGAATACGAAATCAGTGTCTCTCACGTATTTTTGTTGTTCAGCGGTGTCAGCATCGGTAAAAAGTCTGGTTTTGCTGAAAGAATACTGAAGTTTTACTGCCACTAAAAATACTTCCCATTTAATTTATTGGGTAGTCTTCGTCACATTTTCTTCAATTTAATATTCTTGAAAAATTAATAAACTGTATTAAATACCTATTGTATTGTAATTTAGTCGATGTAACAAATATAATGTTACAAATTTATATAAATTATTAATTTATTAACTTTTGTTGTTTTATTACATGCAAGTCTTTGTTCGAGTGTAATTCATTAATCAGATGATAATGAACTATCCACATCGGAAGCTGCACTTTACTCCGAGATAAATATTATTGTTTTGGTATAATTGTAATGAGTAAGTAATGTAAGATTAAATATAGGACTTTACGTATATTGACGTGGACCTTAGTCCATTGCCGCTGGTTTACCCGTCTCATGGCAACGTGTGTACTATGTAATTAATAAAAAAGATATTTTGTTGCAAGTTTTGTGAATATTTACTGGTGGTAGGTGTCTCATATGTGATAAGCCGCCTGGGTGGGTACCACCGCAATGTCTATTTCTCCCGCCAAACAGCAGTTTAAATGCACTGTTGTGTTTCGGATTGAAGGACATTGTAGCCAGAGTAACTACTAGACATATTGAGACTTTGCATCTTGTGTCTCAGGATGGCGAGCGCAGTGGAATGCCAAGCATTGCTTTGTAATTCAAGGTGTTGTTTGGTTTTGCTACTGTTTATGAGCGGTCGTATCGCTTACCATCATCAAACGGCATGCTAGTCTCGCCATTCATTGCAATAATAAAATAAAACAATGTTTATGAGCAATTTTAGGAATATAAATGTAACGAAAAATCGTAATGAATATTGCAGGAACTATCGTAAATTGACTGTCCCGCTCTCAAATCCACTACTGTAACTCCTCAAAGCCAGGATTAACAGTGGCACACAATGTAATGACACCAAGCATTGAAGCTCGGCGAGTCTCCGGGAATGTCTAACTTGTCTTTAACCTGCAAGGAAATTAATCAGAAAGTTTAATTCATAGGAGTTGGAAATTCCTTATTGTCCACTTATGCTACTACTACTACACTTATACTATGCAAAGCGGGTGACAAAACAATGAACTAAAGAGGTAAATAACCTCGCAAAATGGCTTTTACACCCGGATAAAACAGCTCTAAAGCACCATGCATCAAATCATTATTACATTTAAATGGGACCTCTTATGTGAGCTTGTATGTAATACATGATTCCAATAATAGGTATGGCAAAACGCCGGTAAGCACGGAAGATCTTCCTTGTCTCTATAAGGTCCATATAGTATACTACTCCAGATGATATTTGCATACACTCCAGCATGGTGTCACGCTCATTCTGCCAAAGACTACACTCCCAAAGTATATGATGCGCGGACTGTTCATATTCGCAATTAAGTGTTGAATATGGGCACGCAGGCGATTCAACAAGCTTAAGAGTATAGTTTAGACTTAATGTTTCAGTGGATTAGCAAGTTGAAGTGGCAATGGGCAGGGCACATAGCGCGGAGGCTGCCTCCAATAGGTCTCTGTGGAAATCATTAGGGGAGGCCTATGTTCAGCAGTGGACTTCCTTTGGCTGATGGATGAAACTGATATTAATCTTTTCTGGAAGTTGTGTTAATCCAATGAAATCTTATATTTCAAATCGACTAGCAGGAAGTGGTTTACGCGATCCAAAAATTTACATCACGATCCACAGCTCTTGCAAGCTTTCACTTGGCTCATGAGGCAGAAATAAATAAATTCATTTTAATCCGCTCTGCAATCATAGTCTTCAATTATATTGTTTGGCTGGTCTCGGACCTCCATGGATTACGAAGATGTGACGACATGCATGAAGTGCCACGCGAGAGTCATTCTGTTATCATTACAGTTCATCTAGCCACATTATAAGATTTCTGATGTATGTTAGAAAGTTACAAATATATCTTGTTATTCGCAGAGCCCTGATGAAGAAGTACAAGATCGGCGAGCTGGTGGAGTGCGACCGGCTGCCGAGCAAGAACTCGTTCGCGCCGCAGTGGAACAACGACCAGCAGCAGGAGCAGGGCAAGTGCGTAATCGGCTAGTACCACCATCCACCACCACCACCACACCGCCTGGCTATACCACACACCACACAGCAATACAACCATCACTATATGACTTATGGTCGAATAGGGTAGACAAAATGGATAAGTTATCTTCATGCTATTGCACCCCTGTCAACTACTGTCAGTTGATGGTACTCTGTCAAAAACTTCACACAAATACCTATAATACAATATATCCAATCAATAGCATAAAAAATGCGTATGTGCATACAGAATAAGCACATTCAGTTTTATAATTTATTGCCAAGCGGGGTTAAATAGAAATATGCATGAGTAATCAAATTAGCTATGATAAGTTGATAACACAATATTATTTTGTTACTAAATGTGAACTAAAAACATATTAATGCCAGGTATAGATAATTATATACCGGGTATCTCAAGACTGCTACCGAAAACGAAGCCGGGTGGTAGTTTTAGTGACTACAAACACAATGCAATTAAAAATTTCGCCTAGAAACGCGACAATTTTTTTTTATGATTTTTTAAATATCGTCATTTTTGGGTGGTAAATCCATAGTTTTTGCTAAAATAATAATTTAAACTATTTTATACCTTAGAGTATTTATAAATAAAAGGGTATATACTATTATTTTAGGAAAAAATGTATTTACCACCCAAAAATGGCCATAGGAAAAAAATAACAAAAAAAAAATTGACGCTTTTTTTGCAACTTTTTCTGTTGCATTGTGTCTGAAGTCGCTTAAACTACCACCCGGCTTCGTTTTCGGTAGCAGTCTTGATATACCCTGTATAATTAAATGTTATAAAGGCAGCTTGGTTTATTTAAAAGTCATGATCGATAGTAAAACTCGTCCGATATAGGTTAAAAGTCAAAATGCATGTTTTAATTATTTCCTTGTTATAACCATGTTATATGTTATATGTTTACTGGTGGTAAGTCTCTCATATGTGAGAGGCCATCTGGGTAGGTACCACCGCAATGTCTATTTCTCCCGTGAACCAACACTGCGTAAATGCACTGTTGTGTTTCGGATTGAAGGACATTGTAGCCAGAGTAACTACTGGACATATTGAAACTTAACATCTTATGTCTGACGTAAGGATGACGAGCGCAGTGGAATGTTGCTACTGTTCATGAGCGGTCGTATCGCTTACCATCAGGCGATCGGCTTGCTCGTCTCGTCATTCATTGCAATAAAAAAAAAGCAATTTATTTTTACACAAAATAAACGTGTACGTAGGATATTTGCTGTTAATGATTAAGGACCTACCAAGTTTGGAGCAGGTGTTTTATTTAACAGTTTTCGATAGTTTTTTTTACTGTTTACATGAATCGTCATTACCATAGAACACTGATAGGTGTCTTATTTCGTTTTTGTCATTAAACCGACTAACAGTAGGTATATTGCCAAGCAAAATGGCCCTGTCCATAATGAACCTAGTCAGCAAGTTGATAATTATTTTAAACCAGTGTTTGTATAAAATGAAGTACCATAATTTCACGATTACGATGAAAAAGTTGTATTGCTGTGTCAACATTATCGCATCATGAACAGTCTTAAGTGCGGTATACGAAGTAGCGTAAAGATTTTTACCATTTTCCACCTTGTGCTTGTTTACTTTGAATTTTGTGATTAAGATGTTTGTTTGTATCTCTATTGAGAGTTAACTAATATTTAAACTCAAACATTTCTTTAACTAGTTGTTTACGTCACAAGATAATATATTAAATCACTATAATACGTATATGTTATGCATAATATTAAGACTCTATATGAAGGGTGCTACCACGTAATGCCTACTAGTCGTGTACTTGAATGTCATATGATAATTAAATTGTATATTAAGACGATTTATACACTAAATCTTGTTACAGTTTTTAGTCATTATGCGGGGCATTTTGAAATAGCGGCTGGCAACCTTTTATTTTTCATGGGTCCTATACAAACGAATAAAAATAAGACGGGGACAAACTTATATGATTTTGTTATCCATATCACAGTATTAAAATTGACTACCATCCTTGAAGCCCGGTAAATGCTAAAATTGGGGAAAAATAAGAACTTTGAAGTAAGTATATAAATGCGATTATAATATATGAATGAAAAAGCTCTGCGTGGCCGATCACTTTTATGAATCAAATATACAAAATAATTATTTTGAACACTACACTGTCGCCGCTCGTCAGTAGCAGTATTAAATGTCCAGTAATATTCTGGCCAAGTGTCCAGAAATGTGATTAAAAGCAATAATATTGTTTAAGTGCATATTTTGTTGCAATAATAATTTTGTTAATACAACAACATAAATGATAAAGCGTAAATATGATGTGGTAACACCCCTCGCTCATATACATACATACATATTATATCATTCCAATTTAAATCTTCCTTAATCGAGCACATAATTAAGCACATGGCACTGTGTGATTTTTAAATATTAGCTTTTATTTTAGTGGAAATATGTGATACGCGATCTGAATAGGAATTAAATGCTTGCCGTAGAGAAGTATTTAGTGTAGTCGGCTAGAGAGTTTCTGCATAGAAGCTTAATTGTTATATCAATTGATATTGTTTTGCGTGTAGCACAAACGTACGGTATATTAGATATATGAGTCTGACGCCACCACTGGGTTTCTTTACATCATTTTTTTTCTTTTACATGAAGAATATTTTACATTGAACAATAAAGCATAGTCATATTTCTATATAAATAAATATATAAGCAGATATGTAGTTTTTGACGTGATATACTTTAATGTTTGTGGCGTTGAGCTCGGTGCTATTTTGTATATATTTTAGATCTACGCTTGTTACACCTAGTTGTATAGACAATTGAAATACCTCTGAGGTCACCAACATTCAATTTAAAACAAAGTATGTTTTTTCTATGGATATTCTTGTAATGCGCTGGCTCGCAATTACACTGAATTTTGCAAATTAACCTTTAGTTAGGCGCCAAATATATGAGGTAGAAGTATAGTGCTCCAATTACTCTAATTTGGTAGCGATATGGGCAACATCAATAAATATTTTTAATATGTTCCAATCTTCATTAAGATTTACGTATAGATAAGCTTATATAGATAAAATCTGTGGAGTCGGGTCGAACTAAAGGTTAATTGTTCGGGTTGGTGCCTCGGAATAAGAACATAGTATGTTAAACAAACTACATATATATGATAATGGCGACTGTCTGGTCTTTAGGTGCTCTCGCTAAGTTTACGTCTGGTTTATGTATAAAATGGTGAATAAAATACCTTGCAGCAATATAAATAGTCATTTCATTGTTACCTTTACACCATCCTGTTTTTATTTAAACACACAGATCCATGTGCTTAAGTTTTGATTTTGTCTTGGTTATAATTATTTTTATCCCCTGTTTGTATTATTTTTCCATTATTTTTCGCTTTATTTCTTCTTAGTTTAGAATATGAAAAACGTTTAAGATATTTTTGTTGGCAAATAACCTCGTATTAAATTATATATAATACGTATAATAATACGACCTTAATCGAGACTACAGTGACAACTGAGTTACTGTTGAAAAAAATAAATAGAATTGCTTAACTCTTGTGTCGCAAAGAAATATCCTTGGAATTAGAACTGATATGCACAATACTCAGCGAAATTTAATAAAAATGATGTTTTTATGGCATTTATTTCGTCTTAGGACTATTGTTAAATATAATCCAGATAGAATATCGAGTGGCGAGTTATATTATTTCTTGAAAAAATCACAGCATTTCAATATTACAAACTTCGCGAAGCTTTAATAGCTAAAACAGTAAACAATGGGTGTTGCAAACAATTTATCTTTCGGAGATGAATGTCTGAGCGACCTATGGTCCGAAAATATCGCCACAATGCGAAAACATCGCGTGCAACACGCAAGTGAATTCACAAGCGTACGCTCTTTGTAATCGCGTAGTAGGAGTACGACGGCTTGCGAAGATCATATCTTTGTACACTAAACTGGCGTGTAAATAACACTAATGACAGGTTTTTCACATCTCCACGCCAATTTGTTGACAAATGAATCGCAATAGATCATATACAGATATAAACGTGTCTTGTAAATAAATAGCTACTCTATTTGGACAGTATTTCGCGAATCATCAGGTGTAGATAATTAAAAAGAATGACGGAAACGGAACGAGAATTTTCTCTGAAAATATAAATTGACATATAGTATAATAAAAATAATGAATAATTGGATTTTAAATTATAAGCAAGTAAATTTATTCATAAATTACTGAAGCATTATGAAAATCGTTCCAAATTCTAATACTTATTGCAATTACGTTCGTTCGACTGATTATAGGTTTTCGTCAGATTGCATAGTCTTATTAATATTCGGTGAATATCAGAGACTATTGCCCAAATACTGGATAGCCAATTAACTTTTAACTCCGGTTAACTAGCTCTAATGCCCTGTTAAATTAATTCCAGTTAAATATAACTCCGATTAAACCAGTTAAGAATTAAATATTTGTCAAACAGTCTAATTTTTACGATTTTCTAATTTTAAGCGGCTGTCGTCTTAAGTCCGCCTGTGACCACTCTTAACTTTTTCAATTCTTTATATTATTTACTAAAATGTGTCTCGCGACGTTTTCATCGCTGTCTGATGACGATATAGCTTCGTCAAGGCGAGTCAATCAAGAAAAATTCAATACTTTCGACAAATACAAAGAAGAAATATTCAAACAAAGTGAGGTTCCGCCTGAAGAAAGAAACTGTTCTGCATCTGTGTTCCTTGCTTGGAGACACAATAGAACCCACTACAAATAGAAGTCGATTGATAAAAACTTGGGACCAACTTTTACTTGCATTACCAATGATATTCTGCGAAAGGGGCAGTTACCAGAAGTTTATTGAAGACGTATTTCACGTGGAACACCCGACTGTACATCACAAAGTTGCAGCAGAGCCGGTTAAACTACAAAATCGTGGCATGAAAATTCCCAACCAAAGAATAGACCACTTCCCGACTATCAACAACAATGTCATACTGCGAATGATTTCTGTGCGATCGCAGGAGTGATTGGAGTTATATATTTCACATATATAAGGATCAAATCCCCAGGTAATTTCTATTTATAATAATGTATACATAACTATTTAGCTTTTACATGTACACAAATATGTTTTTTTATCTTATTTTAACTAAATGTGCTTCTAAAATGCCTAGGGTATTTTATATTGTGTAGTAATCATTTTGAGTGTCCCTTTATAACATTCATAATATATTATTAATCATAGAATATAATAATATAGTATGCACAATATAAAGGCACACTCTAAATTATTTCTACACAATAATTTATATATGTATGTTTCTTGGAATCAAAACATTTAGCAAGTAATTGGCTCTTCCCCAGCCCACTGTACCCCATATAACCAAGCTCTCAGAATAGTTATTTAAATAAATCATTCTATGATTTGTACTGATCGTATCTATTTAGTATATACTGGAACAATGTTCAACCACAATAATAGTTTCCTACAAAGAAACCAATTTTATAAATATATTTTTTCAATTTATGTAAAATAATCTGTAGTTTGATATAAGAATATTTGCTAGAGCTCTAATTTTAATTATCTTGTTTTTAGGAGGAGCACAAGCAGAAACAGAAAAGCCCATTTTTCTAAAAGTGCAAGCAGTCTGCGACCCTAACTTGAGGATAAGAAACATTATAGGCCGATGGCCAGGCTTAATGCATGATAGCACAATTTTCAATGATTCTCCTTTATGTGCATGTCTAGAAAGGGGAGGCTGAAGAAGCTTACAATCAATACCATATTAAAACAAGAAACCCAGTGAAGAGGGTCTTTGGTTTTAAAACAAAGACAAGGAGTGTCTCCAAGTTAGCCTATAAGTTTTTGAAAATTTGCTTACTATTATAGAGGCATGTGCTGTTACATAATATAGCATGTTCCCAAAATGATCATATATTAGAGATTGATCTCTCTGAATGATTTCCAACAGCTCCACATAGTATAACCAATGAAAATGTAACAAGGAATAATATCATAAAATACATATTTTACACCGTACAGTGCATTTTATTGAATTACCATAGAATGAATATAAATAAAAATGAGTTATGTTTTATTGTAGTATATTTATTTTAATAACATTAGTACATATTATAATTTTTTACTTATCTACATTTCTTTAGATCTGTCTTACATTTATATCTATATTCCTTTATAACACAAAATAATAACAATTATTTTGACATTAATTTAAAACTAAATTAATAAATGTACTATTAAAAATGTACAATAGAAATATAATATGACATTTTTCACTATGAAAATAGGTGAAATAAACAATTTATATTATGAATTACATATTAGTTGAAATTCATAACATTCTTCAACTTTGATTTAAAACACTGTTTTCTGATGCAAATTTTTCTTCCTTGACCCAATTTGTCTTTCTTTTTTGTATATTTTTATATTACATACTCATTTCAAAAGGGTGTGTATTGTCCAAATGATTTGCTGTATGTATGATTTCTATAGCATTACCTGCAAAAGTTTTTAAGTTAAAATAAATAAATAAATAACACCCAACAGTCACATACATAGTCCTGACCCCACACTAAAATCGAGTCTTGTGTCGTGGGTATCAGGAACTACGAGAGACTTTTCGGTCTCACAAACACCCAGACCCGGAAAAAATATTTGTGGGCCGCACAAACATTTCTCTCGGTGCGGGGATTGAACCCGCGGCCTCTCGTTTCACAGGCGGCGTCTAACCAACTGCGCCACGGAGGCTGTTAAATATATCATAATTTTATATATCTCTTTTTATTTTTATATATATTTGTTGAGCTTACTTATTTGGTCTGTAGATGATGTACATGGCACTATATACCGGGTATCTCAAGACTGCTACCGAAAACGAAGCTGGGTGGTAGTTTCAGTGGCTACAAACACAATGCAATTAAAAATTTTTTTTATGATTTTTTAAATATCGTCATTTTTGGGTCGTAATCCATAGTTTTTGCTAAAATAATAATTTAAACTCTTTTATACCTTAGAGTATTTATAAATAAAAGGGTATATACTATTATTTTAGGAAAAAAATGTATTTACCACCCAAATATGGCCATATGAAAAAAATAACAAAAAAAAATTGTCGCTTTTTTTTGCAACTTTTTCTGTTACATTGTGTCTGAAGTCGCTTAAACTACCACCCGGCTTCGTTTTCGGTAGCAGTCTTGATATACCCTGTATATGAGCCATATTTCTTGAAAGATCTTATTATGTGTATACATTGTATATTTATACTCCATTCCAGCATCTGAAACAAAGGATTATTCATAGTTATACACATTGTACCATACTTTATTTTCCATATTTATTTCATTATACTACTATATGAGGAGGAGATAATAATTATATAGGAGGTATAATATGAGAGAGGCCTATAGGTACCCAGCAGTGGGATCCTACAGGCTGTAGATGACGATGATGATTTAAAATGAGCGAATATTCGATTCATATTATATATTAAATAGTTAATGATCATATAAATACGTTAAACCTTAGAGGAATACGTGTATACTTACCTGTTTATAATATCCAGCACAGCTTCATTCTCATATCGTATTTATTTACGTAGTCTTCTCCGTTTGGTACTTAGCTAGTTCTGCAGCCGTTGTTTGGTATTTTATATACCTATTTATTAAAAGAGATATTCCAAAAACTAACTTTCAAACCGCGTGCAATTGTAAACAATAAATAATAAAAACAAATATAATATTTTTAATCAACTCGCTTTGGATATAGGGACATAAGTTTTTTCGCCCACATGATTTTATCAACAGATTTTTTAAAATAATAACTTGGTAATATTTAATATAGCTTTAAACATAATCGTAACATAAGTAAAAACGTGTCAATGATTCCTCAGATTAAATATAAAGGGTTAAATTTCCAATTTTGAGTAATCATGTATAAAGAATATTGCGTCAAATGAAACGTTTATATTTATACATAAAAAATTGTAACTGAAAACAAACTTTTCGTTAATCTGTGGAAATTTAACTGGATGTTTGATGAGCAGACCGTTTTTTGAGCTAAATGGCTATCCAGTATTTCGTTTTGAAATTTAACGGAACCTCAAAATAACGTCATATCAAATGAGTCCGGTGGCTGAGTAGCTATCCAGTATTTGGGGGTATAAACGATAATTTTGATTTGAATATGAAGACATAACTAAAATGCATGGTGTCAGCATGACTATCAAAATTTACCTTAGAGTTTGATGCATTCTTAGTGATTTGGCATCGTCCCAAACCAGTGCGATGATGCTAAATTAATGACGCATACAGACTCAATAAGCTAATCATAACCTTTTTTTAAGTTCCTTGTAATATGTATGGTGGTAGAGTTGTCTCGATTAAGGGCATTTTTGTTACTTGACATCACCCTTTCGATCAGTGTTATTGTGGATCTACGCATCACACAGCAACATACATAATATGTATATTTAAACTTTTGACCTTTGTCGATTATATTTTCTAATTGAAATATCTAGGCACAATTTATTCAGAAATGTCGTAAAAAATAGTTGTCAGTTAGTAATAATGTTGTATAATATGTATGTGTGTATCGGCACTTGTTGATGTTGTATCAGCTGGAGCTCGTGGCTGACGCCGCTGCTGCTGGGCATCGCCGCCACGCTGTTGTACAGGTACCTGTTCGCGTAGTGCCCCGCGCCCGCCACGCTGCACGCCACACGCATACATCGGGACTCTACCAACTACTCCATAAACACCGAAACACCTTATTTTATATCTAAGCCTTTACATTTTCAACGACAAAACTGACAGGGAATAATATAATATGTGCGCAGCGATTACATTGTAATTTCCGACTACGATTTCTGTTGTATACATTTTTGCACTAAGTGCAAGAACCGTACGTAATACAATCGTTTTATGGCAGTAATAACTATACTTACAACATACGTAATAGACATATAAGTCACAATAAACTGCGTCCCAGACGGCATTGCCTCCATTGAAGAGAGAATTTTATAATTAATGTAATGCATAATGTTAAGCAATCTAAGATAATTGAAATGTTGTGGTGCATGAGAGAATATTTGCCAACAAGCGTGCACAACCTAAGGAATAAATCATGCGCCACAGTTTGAAAGACGCCTTACTTCATTAGCAATTTATATGTACGAGTTTAGGATGTGCTTTTACGTAGCGTGGCGGGAATGTGTCTAATACAACTCCCTCAACGGAGTAAATAATTTATTTTGGCGTCTGTTGCTGCGTGGACGCCACGAGTATATGCTGTTGCTGTTTATTTAAGGTGTTTATATAAAGACTACGTTAGTTGTATAAGTGGAAAGTGCATTTTTTTAACATAAACCATGGGCGTTTACTCCTAGGCTGTATAACATATTTTTTGGCAATGGGACATTTGTATTGTTTTATTTAAAATAATTTGTGTTGTGTTGATTTTATAAACTTATCCAAATTGTAGCTGTAATTTTATTATATTTTTGTTTCATTTATGTTTCTACTTTAGCGTAAGTGCAGCAACATGAGTTGCTTGCTTCATGGCAATCGTAAACAAGTGTGGTGTTGCCAAAAATGTAAGTCTACAAAAATACTACAGTGTAATATTATGCGGAGCATACCAGTTGAAATGCTTTTGTTTATAAGCATAGTTATTTTGTGGTATATATATTTACATGAATGGATGAGGGTATTTTTAGGTGCTGATTTTTCAATATAACAATTATTCGCCCAGCTTTAGAGTTCATGTGTTTTTATGTACATATACCGGGTATCTCAAGACTGCTACCGAAAACGAAACCGGGTGGTAGTTTTAGTGAGTACAAACACAATGCAACTAAAAATTTCGCAAAGAAACGCGACAATTATTTTTTATTATTTTTTAAATATCGTCATTTTTGGGTGTTAAATCCGTAGTTTTGCTAAAATAATAATTTAAACACTTTTATACCTTAGATTATTTATAAATAAAAGGATATACACTATTATTTTAGGACAAAATGGATTTACCACCCAAATATGGTCATAGGAAAAAATAACAAAAAAAAATTGTAGCTTTTTTTGCAACTTTTTCAATTGCATTATGTCTGAAGCCGCTTAAACTACCACCCGGCTTCGTTTTCGGTAGCAGTCTTGATATACCCTGTATATTCTACATGTAAAATGTAATGTCAATTATTACAAATTGTCCATTTATGTATAGATGTTTCATACAATATTTCATAATTTATGCACAAATATATGTTTTAACATTGTCTCTGAGTTGTGTGTGTAAATGTGACCTGTTGACTGTATATTCTTTGACCTAATATAACCATAATAATGTATAATTATGTATGTTTACTAATATAATGTAATACTTACCTAACACATTAATGAGCACCTAACATTGAATAAAGGAAAGTAAGATGCTAGCCAAATTACATTTAATAATATTTAATAGTCATTCTCATATATATCAGTTTTGTATTTGTTTGAATTTGTCATCAACATTTTTGGATATTCTGTTTGGTGCTACAAAACACTATAACCTGAATTTGTTATAGGTATAGGAATATTATGATTTCTCATAAATAGGTAAACTCATAGTAAATAATAAAGCTACCTGCATTTTTTTGTTACATGATAAAAATAATTAGTTGAAAGGTCACATTTGTACTATGAGAACCAAATAATACTGAACACATCTATTGCTAGTCACTGTTAGATAAGGAAATCTTGATAACATACTTATTCAGTAAAAGTTGATGGCATTGTGGGTTATTTACCTCACTGCATTTGCATATACAATTTGAAATGGGATGCAAAATTAATGTGTTGCAAATATATGTTCATTTTTATGACTGATATACACTAGTAGTTTGTCTTATGTCCCAAAGTTGTTTTAAATTTAAAATTACATGGTAAAGCATCAATGTAATAAATTAATTTATATTATAAACATTGTGTATTACTAATTGTTTTTAAAATCAATCTTAAAATAGTATGATTTTGCAGCTACTACTTAATATATTCTATTTATCATCAATATGAGAAATTGTAGGATAAATACATAATAGAATTTATATTTACAACACTATTAATTACAAATTATAACAATAATATTAATATCAATGCAATAGTGTATTGAACAATTTCTTTACTTTAGCAGTGGCTATGTCAACAGTTTTCATTTGTGATGTATGTATGGTTGGTTAATTTATGATAAACATTATTTATAGATTTTGCATAGTTTTGCAAATTATTATTTGTGTTAGTATATGAAGTTGTGTTGGGAGCATAAAGGTGTATGACTTTTGTTATATTATACATAAACCATGGAACATGTCTTTCATTTATTTTCTTATTCCCTTAAAACCTTACATTAAATTACAAGTAACACTCATATTGGGTAACAGTCTTCATATATTTTTCTACTTACCTATAAATATTTATTTTCTATCAACCATAACATGATACACACACCTCTGAGCTTTCAGATCTGAAAATAGAAAATATAGAATTAGTGACAAATTTAATACCAGCCTCTGTCTGCAGTGGACACACTTGTCCTTGTACCTTAACCTCAACAGCTTAAGGTACAAAATGAACAACATACCACATGCTGCTACTCTAAATATGTTAATAGTTTATTATGTTTGAATCATTACATAGTATAAAACAAAGTCGCTTTCTCTGTCCCTATGTCCCTTTGTATGCTTAAATCTTTAAAACTATGCAATGGATTTTGATTTGTTTTTTTTTAATAGATAGAGTGATTCAAGAGGAAAGTTTATAATACATACATATTATTGTACAGAAATCTATTTGTACCCGGGTGAAGCTGGGCCGGGGCCGCTAGTCTATATATATATATAAATAAAATTAAAGTGTCTGTTTTAAAAGTGAAAATAAAAAAAATGTCCAACTACATATCGTTATATACACAATACCTGTGGCGAAAATGATATTTAATTTTTTTTTGTCTGTCTGTCTTTGTTCCGGCTAATCTCTGAAATGGCTGGACCGCTTTTGACAGGACTTTTTTGTCAGGTAGCTGATATAACAAGGAGTAACTTACGCTACATTTATTTTAGAAAAATTCTTTTATTATAGAAAAATATAACGCGCATGCCACCACTGGGCCGTCACGTCAGGCACCTCCCACCAGTTCTCCCACCAACGAATCAATATCACATTTACAAAATATTGTATACAGGGTGGACAAGAAAACGGCGCACCTGCCAATATACATTATAGTATATGGTGAAGGCATCTTAATTAAGACGGATTTGCATGGCGCTAGCGAATATTAAGAAAGATGCCGAGAAAAAAAAAACTAACGTTACATATTATGCTAACCCTTAACACATTACGCTAAAGTGATTGAACCATACAACTGAACGGTAGACACTCAACAATAAATAAGCAGAGCTCATTATTTACTTATAAGTCGTGCGATTGTGTACATAACGCTCAGGGTACATAAAAAAGATATTAAATTAATACTGTCAACAGTCACATACATGGGTATTAACCCCACACTAAGATACAAATCTTGTGTCGCGGGTATTAGAAAAATAATTATGGTTCATGGAAATTATTTGTCTCGGGGCAGAAACCGAACCCGCGGTCTCTCATTTCACAGGCATTTCTTACCAACTGCGCCACGGAGGCCGTCGGTGACTCATATGGGCTGGTTAGTTGTCATTAATGACCACTAAAATAGTTAACTGACCTTGTAATGTAAACCGTAATGACCTTGATAGGCAAGGATGGAAGCGCAGGATCCGCCAAAACCCGCACGAAAACACTGTCACAGTTTGGTAGCCCAAATCACTTTTTCTTTTACATTTCACATAACACAAGCTACATCAAAAGCTATCAAATTGGGTAATGTTCAAAGCATAGTGAAATTAATAAAATTTACTCAAAATAACTGAAAACGAATTTACAATAATATGCACACGACTAATACATGCACACGCGATCGCAATCCGAATTCAACTAATAAAAAATAAATTATTATTTTAATTTTGAAAGATAAAGGCCTGTTCACATTAGATACAAAGCTTTCCTATTTGTGTTCATAATAATTCATGTGAACAATTAGTATTACTACTGTATCAGCTCATATACGTGCCACTGCAGGGCACGGGGTCTCCAGTGCAGTAAATTAGTGGTTAGTGTTTATTGATTTCACTAATTTTATCCCACAGAAGTCTCATATGCAAATTCTATGCTATAATGGTAGACGACATTTCTCTATGTATAAGAATTTAGAAGAAATTTTATCACTTTAAAGTAACATTATTTTCAAAACACATTAAAGTAATGTTAAATACAATAATAAGCAAAAGTAAATAGGCAATTTGTAACTGACTGGATCGGTTGATGACATATTTAAATAATATATCAGTCCAATAAGATGTTTTTTTTAACGTAATTTTTATATCGGAGTAGGTACTTAATCAAATTAAGTTATATCAAGTGTGTAGTGTGAACACACCTCAAGATGTCGGTCTTCTTTTGCAAAATGCTAAAAGTTACCGACAAAGAAATTGCCGCCTTTCGGCTCGCGCTCACAAAGGGCGGCGGCAACCTCAAAGGAAGAATAATCGAGCCGCGTTGGATCCGACGAAGTACACTATGATCGGCGGGTTCCTTTGACTAATAGGGCCGAATTGGGCCATCATTTTAAAAATCTTATTTTTTATTAATCAGTGTCATCAGATTATTTTTTCAATGAATATTAATTATTTAGAAAATTTAAATGTTATGTAGGTATTACCAAAACTTTTCTAATTATAATTAAATTCGCAATCTTACATGATTTAAACGATGACCAGTGTGATTTCTTGGTGTCTTTCAGTTTGGATTTGTGACACTAAGGAAAATAATGACAAACAAAATAGTCAATCCATACACGATGCAAACTGCACCTAAAGTTATTATGTTGTTAATTTATTGATGCTTAAATCTAAGTACGTCCCTGTTTAACTGATTGATTTATTTGAAATGAAACAAAAAATATCCTTTTTTGAAGTTAGAGAAGGATAAATTATACAGCTAAGAGTTCATGACCTTACCCATGTGTAAACAACGGTTAAAGCGAAGTCTAAGAAAGTTTTGATGCTGTTAAAAATGGTTTTCGTGGTATATTTCGTTAACCGTTCAATTAACGACGAAACGAAAAAATACGTATGTGTTTAAATCTTGTTCTTCATCCATTCCAACTGGTTTTATGCGAAAAAGTGGTGATTAAACTTAAAACTTTAAACGGTCATAACTTCTAAACGGATAGGTATTTTCCAAATATTATTTTTTTATTATGATATTAATATTATGCCCTTGTACCCAACTGCAAGTGCGCCATTTCTTTGCGCTCCCTGTATAAAGAAATTTTTCAATAAAGTTAATACAAAAAACTGAATATAAATGTGTAACGCTAAGAGATGGCGCCACCGTAGAATTAAATCGCAGTATGGTTTCATTACAAAGGTTGATAATTAAAATAAAAATGCCAAAACAAAATAAACTAAATAAACTAATTAACTTTTTTGTTAAATTCCATGCAGACGAAGTTGCGGGCACAGTTAGTATCTTATAATCTTTACTTAGATGTATAAGAATCTCCAGTTTTACACAACAACCTGTTACAAGTGGCGTAACTTTACTTATTAACAGTATATAAATTAAACTGTTATTACAGGTACACTTGATCCTTACAATACAATAGACTCACCCAATAATAAAACACTGGTTACAGTAAGGTAGAACACACTGACTGCAGCAATGCTGACATTCCGAGCACAGCACCCGCTCACAGTAAGTACACTGGCATTCCATGGCACTGCCACAGCTGCAATTTTTGACTTCTGATTTGTTTTGAACCTAGGAAATAGAAAGTGAGGTCAGACGAGTTATTATATTTTGTAAAGTGTAGAATATAAAAAAGAATTACGTATCTGTTTTAATAGAATAATCCTCATTTAAAACTTTTAAATGTCTGTGCTATGTCATAAAAACTCACTCACAATGTTTCCCGAGTGCAACAGGCTGCCGTCCTTGGCAATAAACAACTGCTTCATTTGTCTTTTTGGCCGTACTGGTTTCACTCACACTGACGGTGTCACTGACCTGTGGCTTCTTAGCGCCTTTAAAAAGCATATCTAATGTTTTTTCTGCAATTTAGGAAGAATCTTTGCATTACAAACTGGATTAGAAAAAACGCGGGTACGCGAAGTGTACTTCTATAATTACCGTAAACATCTTTTAAGCGATATTCGTTATTGTTAAATTGCTTCAGCCCGACGTGAATTTTGCTTTGAGGGATAAAATCTTCTATATAAGGGTTCGATCTTTTAGCCATATTTATACTTTAATTTACTTCTTTACTCTACGCCACAGACCAATAAGAAACTTTACGCTTTTGAATGTTTGTAAACGTATACTATTCAGTAGGTATTCTGAGGTATTCACACTAGAGATGTTAAAAAATAATCGATTTTTTATTTAATCGATTATTATTTTCTTATAATCGATTTTTTATAATCGATTTTTAAAATACTGTTAATCGATTTTTTATAAATCGATTATATAAAGGAGATGTGCTATCTTGGGCCGTTTTGTGTACGTCTAATACAAATTCTAGAAAAAAATGTGGAATTCAAATAAAATACATTTAGATTTCTTGGACAACGGGGGGCTTTATACAAAAATGTGATTGTTTTAGTACAGAAGCAATATTTTCTTCTATAATCTGTCCTCCATGATGCCTAATTGTCATATCGTTCAAAAATGCGCGAACCCATTATCTTTAACTTGAATATGTCTTATTTTTAAAACCCCCCTACAAATTATAATTATTGTCTATATTTCTTTTTCCATATTCTTCGCTTTTTAAAAGACGATATATGTTGTTAAAGAAGTCACTTTTATTATTTTATTTATGTTACATGATTTTAGTTTAAGAACGAAAATGTTTAACTTGACAGCAATTGCAAAACTCTGTGTTATCTGTCTACGTCTGTGGCCGTAATTCGTATTATTTTTTATTATTCGCATACATTTCGCAAATGTGTATTTGCTTCTCTGTATACCTGGCTTTGTTTTATGGATTCTGATTCTCGCAGATGATATATCTTGACGTTTAAACGCAATTACTAGTTCGTATTTTGGTGAGTAAACATATTATTTATTATTTTGAATGCCACATGTAAGTAATACCTTTATGTTTTTCTATGTTCATATTTCTCTTCTAACCCACAATTCTGCTTTTCAGCACATCAAAAGTGGCGCTTTGCTTGAATTGCACTTCTGCAATTGTTGTGAAATGGTTGAATTGCACTTCTGCAATCAAAAATTGAAATGGATTCTATCATTCAACAGAATCTTAGTAACTACATGGGCTGCCAATTCACTCTCGTGTAGAGTATTTCAAAACGTTTTATTGCTGAAATGGCAGAACAAGAAGTAAGTATTCTATTTTCTTCATTAATTTGGGAAATGTATGTTTTATGCCAATTAATCAAGGTCAATACAAAGTATGGAGTATTACAAAAGTATTAATGTTAGAGCTGAATTGCATTGTGTCCACAGGATACTACTAGTACATAAATATGTAAGAAGTGATATTTTATATTTTGTTGTTTAAATTGTTAAATGAATTACATTTTCTTTTATTTCCCTCTGGACACTCAGATGATCTTGTGTTATGTATAATATATTATATTATAATTATATCCATAATAACAACACTATGTCTGATGGTAAGCACAAATGCCGTCCAGGAGGAATATCTAATGGCATCAGATGACTGTCCCAAGACATTTCATACAATTATCCGGCCGGCCTGCTAAGATGCTTCTTTAAACAATAGTCCGCTATTGTTTAAAGAAGAAGACCTGGGATCATACACATGTGACTGCAAAGAGTTATTTATTCATCATAATTCTTCGATATCTTCAATATTAAATCTTTTTTATTTTGTTTTAGTTATCAGGACAAGCAATTATCTGTACAAACTGCTGGCTGCAAATAAATCAAGCTGTAGACAATGAGCAAGATTTTATTCCAACTCCGCCGTAAAAAGATTGTATCAATCTCGATTCTTTTGGACTTACTTAACACCCACAAGTGCTTCATGTTGAAAGGAACATGGCTGGATACTGGACAGTGGGTTGCTGTACTCATACCATGATTATACTGTGGTATTTAGCCTTTAGGTTGGGCTACCAATAGTACAATATAGGAGCACCGGCATTGTTCCTATCTCCAGTCAAAACATGACTGAAGATTATTTTTAGGCGAATATAAATAAAAAATATAAAGCAAGATCTGGTTGTACTTTATTGTCCTTAAGTTTTGTTTGATTTTAGTTTTCTTTCATCAATTAATCCTACTTTTTCCTTATGTGTGCTCAGAAATAACCAGTTAGAATTAATGTCAAATACATTATTTGAAAAATAATATCTTAAACCTTAGGATAATATTATTTTTAAGTATGCAGAAGTCTAATATACTAAAGTATATTAGACTTCTAGGGGTAGACTAAATATAATGTTTGAAATGTTAGCTTGTACAGAAATGATTGCTAGTATGTTCTTTTACTAGACATTAAGGTATAGAAATAAACATGGCTGCTATCACATTCGATTCCATTTTTATAGCGTATTCATTTGTATAGACTATAATAACTAAGAGCTTATTAAGTGCATATGCCTAATAATAAAATGATTATTTATTCATATGCACATAGGGAACACCTCTGACTTTTCGGAGTCATGTGTGTATTGATAGTCAATCACCACGCACTAAAACGGTGAAGGAAAACATCGTGAGGAAACCTGCTTACCATAGCGATTCATAAGAATTTCTATGGTATGTAAGTCCGTCAACCCGCACTAGGCCAGCGTGGTGGACTATATGGCCTAATCACTCTCAATCGTATTCTTGATTGTAGAGTAGGCCCGTGCCCTGCAGTGGGACGTATATGGGCTGATACAGATGCTAGCAGTCGCGACAAGTGATCAGTCTGTGCCGTGCTGTATCTCATGCCTAGCAGATTTTTATTGTGGATTATTTAAATAGGTTGTTTAGCAAGTATTATGCACCGCACTTACGGCCAGATATAGGTACACTTTCTTAATATTAAATAACTATAAACATGACGAGATTCTGACAGACTTGTTGCAATTTATTGTATAGACATTATGTTATATTATATAAGATGATCAACAAAGTATGATACTAATTCCGTTGACGTAAAAACATTTACGAGTTATATAGAGTACAGTAATTTATAGCACAGACGACTAAAAATAATATTTGATTTATAAGAAAACGAATTACGACTTCATATTTCATAAATGTCAAGTTTTGACATCGGTTGTCAAACATGCCGTTTCAGACGCCATATTGTCCCCTTGTAGTGTTGCTGTTCTTGGCTTGGTATTTATTTTTGTATAAAGCTAATATGTAACGTATAATAGTATTTCATACAGAAATCGAATGCCAATTTCACTAAGTAAATTTGGTGTAATGTACTACAAACGGCCCAAGGCCCATACATTTCTGGCCCATCTCCTTATCCATAAAAATCGATTTTTATCAACAGCTCCATCTATGCGACGTATGAAAAAACTCGAAGTAAGTTTATACTGTTCAATATTATTATCATGTTATGAGCATGGATGTAGTATATATAAACAGGATTGCGCACGAAGAAAATGGTGTCATCCTGAAATAAGACATGTGCATGTAGCATAAGGTTTAATTTACTATGGTAAATGACATGGAGGAAGGCCGAAACCAAGTGAGACAGGATGAGGGGGTTTTATCCCTTTTCATTTGCAAGCCAGACCAAAAAAAGTATTTTATCTAGTAGATTATTTTACATTCGCGAAAAGATAATTAGTTCGATAAAAAAATAAACACAGAATATCTATAGTAACATATAGAAAAATATTATTATTTAACTTTACTTATGGGTCCATAAACGAATTCATGGCATTACAATGGAAGGTTATATGCATGATAGGAGAATTTGTAATTATAACTCTGGCCACTTGATAATAAAATAAAATATGTCATCGCTTATACGAAATGTCACAGGTGTATAATTTCAAATTATTTTCGATATTTATTAACGGAAATTGGTTAAAAAGTGTTGCAAAATGATTTGCATAAGTGAATAATATAGTGGTTGTTGTATATCGATTCAAAAGTGAGTGGTTTCATGAGATTTACCATTTTTGTTTACAAACATTCGCTACGGTGACCATAATAAAACCCGCCTTAGAACTTTTCTGATCGACAATTCAAAGTTCAGATGAATTATCGAATAACTTTTAATCTGCTTGAATATTAAAAGTAGTTCTTTTTCTTTACAATTTTATTATTAAAGTAATGTTTAATTTATACACGTTAATTTGCATCCTACTATGTTTTAAGTGAAAATAAACACATTAAAAGTTTTTCTAATAGAATTGATCATGAATTAAGTATGATTAAAAAATATTTATTTCTTGCGATAGTTTTTATTTACTGAGTGATGTAAGATTTCGGCACGAACGTATTACACTAACTGGTCCACTGTCTGCTACATTTTCACGCCTAAGTCACTGAACCGATTTTGATAGAATTTGATACAGAGATAGATTAGACCTTGGGTAAGAACAAAAGGTTACCTTTTATTATATAGACAACGCTTGAAGGGGTTGAACAACGAGATGGCAGTATGTATGGGAAAATCTAAACTGTTGAAGTTACAGATGTCAAACTTTACTCATTTATGAACAAAAATAACTGCACACTTTATGTTCTTAAAGTTAACCATAAAGGGGTTGAAATGTTACATAAAAATTTAAGCCGTTACAGTTATGGAAACCTTATTCCAAATGAAAAATAATGGCGTGAATAATATTAGAAAAATAGTATTATGGGGTCGAAATAAGGGATGAAATATTATACATAAAATCAATTTTTTTTTGTTGTAAATATCACTAATAATATGGCAGAAAGGAAGAAACTCTTTTGTTATTGATCCAATTGGTCAGAAATTCGAAATTTAAACCTCCCCTTTAAATTGAGATTCAGAATTATAGTTATCGCCGCCCTTTTGAACTTTGTTAATGATTCGATTAAGATATTTGTTAGGTATGAGATGGTAGGACAACTACGTTGCCGTTAGGTTTTACAAGATTAGGTATGAATAATAACGTGTATCTGGTATTAAGTAGGTCAGCGATGCTCCTAGCTAGTGGTCCTGGCCTGTCATAAAATAGGTGCTACGAGTATACGACCTCGGCCCCCGAACTACTGCAATCACTACCAACTTTCCCCTCCGTGGCTGTAGTATCCATCTCTATATTCCATACTTTCCTTTCCAACAACATCTTCTAGCCGCAAACTCTATTTCCTTTCCCCAGTTGAAGACGGACAGCAGCGTCATCAACGCGAACCCTCCTGCGCTCGCGAACCCGCCTGCCAAGCGTGGTTAGTATTGGCATAAACAATAAAAAAGCCTAATAGTTGTTAAAACCAGGACCAGGACTCCAGTCCCCGGCAGCCCCGCTATTCCTGGTTATGGTAGCGGCCACGGTCATGGCGGGGCAGAGGGTGGTAAGAATCTCTGGGTTGACCCCAGCTACCACCCCCTACGACGACTGGCACTGATAACACACAACATACGCACTTTGTGAACAGACGAGAAGATTGTTAACTGAATTTTGCTGTCAATAAAGATTTATTATTATTATTTTCATTTTTCATTTCACCTATTAAAAGTATACGTAATAAACTATGATATTGAACTTTTTTGCTAGGTCCTAATGGTCCAATATTTTGGTTTGGTCAAATATTTTTTTACACGGTTAGACAATATTACGTTTGTTACCTAAAAACAAAATGCTTTATTCGACTTTATATTAGCCAATTTTATTAAAATTCCTGTATATCCCAAAAAATATGGTCACCCTATAGGAACGGGACACACTCCCCCTTCCTACACCTCTTGCTCGGCTCGTTTTTCCGATGACAGTGCGCAGTCCTGTTTATATACTACGTCCATGGTTATGAGTGAGTTATGACGTAGCCGGTAGCATCTCTATTTAATCTGTCATCTCTGGAGCTTCTCACATATGAGAGACCTACCACCAATATTCGTTTTATATTTTAGTTTTTGAGACCACGGAGTCGTTAAGTTTGTTATAAGTATTTTATTTAATTACTAGTCAAATGTAAAATAGGAGTGGACATTGGTGACAGTAATTACTTCTAATATTTTCATTGCTTAAACATAAAGATTAACAAAAGATAATAATATGTTTTATATTTTTGTTTTTGAGATTACAGACAACGCAGACGTTTATTTCTTAAAGAATTTTATTTTAAAACTAGTCACATGTAAAATTATCATCATCATATCAGCCTATTGCTGTCCACTGTTGAACGTAGGCCTAAATATGAAATAGTACTGGACATTTATGGCATTTTTTTAAAATTTGTTTAATATTTTAGTTTTTGAGACAATAAGTTTTTATTTTATTGCAATGCTCATCATTTCATTTTTATTAAATAAATGATTAATTGTACTGGAAATTAGTATCAATAAATAAACTTGGTTTCCTCATTCCTTACCTTGAAAGTTTAAAGGAACATTCACTTTGATTTTTAGTTTTGAATCTGATATTTTTTTTATTCATATCAATTTATTTGATTTTTATTTGAATAAATTGTTAATATGAAAATGAGAATTATAATTGGAATATGAAAAGCATTTAGATTTTTGAAATAAGGGAAAAAATCGATTTTTTCGTAAAAATCGATTATTTTTCTATTATAATCGATTCTTAACAAATCGATTAATATTGAGTAAAGAAAAATCGATTTAAATTTAATCGATTTTTCCATTAACCTCACATCTCTAATTCACACTTCACAGAGACAGACCATATTTTCCCGATACCTACATTCCCGGTATGATAAATGTCATTGTCAGCTGGCCATGAAAATCATAGACAAATGCCATAGAGTACATTTTTTTCATATCATACTGCATCAACTTCAACATAGAATTAAACGTTTTTAGCTATATTTATTAAGATAAACAAATATTAAAAATTATAAGTAGTAATATAACCCCATAGGTATATTTTTGTGATAAAACCACTTGTCAAATCTATTTCTTCATGCACTTTTTGCTATGACTTTTTGTAATAACATGGCGACACTGCCAACAGGGCACCTTCGATCGATGGGCTGCTGTCAATTTTTTTCTAAAATATTTATAAAATAAATCGTGTACGAAACGTAGTTCCATCTCCCAGCAATAAGAGAACTGTCTATGTTCATGAGTTAGTGTAGTCATCTGGCATTGTCGCATATGCAAAAATAGTAAGAGTGAAAGTGTGTTGTGTGCGCCTGTTTTGTGATAGTGACGGGGCTGGTTTGGTTGGAAGCATATGTGGTCGGCTGGCTGCCGAATGTTACGTAAGGTGTGGTAGCGCGCGCCATGTCGTGGACGAAGCAGAGGAAGGGCGCGGGCGCGCCTACGCCCGGGCCCGAGCGGCAGCCCTACGCGGCGCCCCAGGCACAGGTGAGTGGTGCACAGGTTATATCTACATAAACGTAAACAATGACGTGGTCTAACCGCACTCACTCCTATCTAGCAAGCACTATCATATGATTGATAGATATACTGTCATATCCATCTGTGTTATGGAAGTATAAATGCCTGCAGAAGTAAAGGATTTCAGTTGAATATAACACCAAAGACTTTCTCTGTCCTGAGTGACAGCTGTGATTTTACATACAACATTGATACAACTACTTCGAGCATATGGTATGTAAACAATTCTCTACAACATTGAAATTAGGTAATTATTATGCTTCTATGGTAGTCATTATAAATCCATGAGATTACTTGTTCTGGCTATCCCATTCATTTAGGCCAGGCTAGTGGATAAAAGTAATAAAGTTAATAATTACTCTTCAGTTAATTGTGTCCTGCCAGTATATGTTCAAATGGTCATAATTTCTAGACACCTTTGACTAAGTAGTGAGGTCTAATTATTTGTTATTCCGTTAGATTGTCATTCTCAATGCAATATATTTTATTGAGTTTAAGCACAAATTATTGTTGCAAAACAAGTTTTGCTGATATTATTCATTGAATGATACTGAATCTAAGAAATATTACCCATGTGGCATGAAATCTCTATAGATTGTGGAGGGATTGGAGGGATTTGGAGACCTTGCCTAGCAGTATAAGGAAAGAAGTAAAACATTTTTTATATAATAAATTGATGAGTAGTTTATGGTGATTTATTTATATATGAAGCGAAAATAGAAATATCTCAATTCATGTTATCTTTAATGATTATATTCAATTGAAAGTATTTATTGAAGACAGTAGCACTAATACAGTTATCTAACAGTAATCATTACCACAGATTACAATACATGTGTTAACTTATAGTTAAGATTTATTCCTTGATTAAATGTTAACATAAAATATATAAAAAAATATATTTATACATTAAAATTATTACAGCAATTTGGGAACCAACAGAACATGTACCAAAATTATCAGGGTACAACTGGAAACCCCCAACAACAGTATTGGCAGGGACCGCAGCAAGTATTGCAAGCTCCTCCATTCAATCAACAATATGGGCAAACATACCAGCAAGAATACCCAGCCAATGCAAATCAATTTTATCAACCACAGAACCAATATAATCAGAATTATAATCAGTACAGTAGTCCTCAACAGGGATACCAACAACAATTTTATCAGAATCAACCAACTCAACAACAGAATTTCACACAAAAAACTAATTCAGATGGATGGGAAGATAGCTGGGACTGGAGGTGGGATGAAGCTTCAAAGTTACAAGGACAGAAGTCACAAAACATGGCTCCACAGCAAACAATGCTTCAACAACCACAGCAACAACACCCACAACAGCAACTGCATCAACAACAGCAACAACAACAACCACAACAGCAAATTCAGCAACAACCACCAACTCAATTGCAAAATCAACTGCCTGTTTTTAACAATGCCAATGTGATTGAAGAAAGTTTTGGAAGTAATGATAGCTGGAACTGGTCTATTGAAGAAAAGAGAGAAGGAAAAGAACAGGTTCCACAAGTAGCAGAGAAAGAAGAACCTGCTTCAGTTCCAGTCCAACATTCAGTTGAGGATAGCTCAATGACAGCACCCTCTGCTGTGAACTCTGTTGCAGATGTTAACCAGCATGGTGAAGAAATAAAATCCCTAAGTGACAGAGAAGCAGTTAAAGAACGCTTACCAAATTTAGCTTTAGGAAAACGCTTCCATTTAGATAATTTAACACCTCAATGGTCAATAGAATCACAAATGTCACAGGAATCTAGTGATGGACCTCTGACTCAATCTGAAGGAACATATAGAAGTGAAAATCAATCTAGAAATTCTAGCAAAAGCAGTCCTGGATTAAATACTGACAATTCAAATTTAATTACTCACAACCTAGATTGGATGAATACCATCAAAATAGTGAATGGTCAAAATCGGATGACCATACACTTGCAGAAAGCATCCATAATGGCAGCAGACGTCAAAGCCATGACGAAATTACCCATTCATTCCAGGAAATGACATTGAACAATCATGAACATGTACCAACTCTACAGGAGCAAGTAAATGTGCAGGAAAATATTGTACCTGAACAGCCACCGCCGTCTGCTTCGCCGGCCAATGTCGCACCACCCGTGTCTTCTTCTCACTCACAGTTTCAACCAACATTGCCTTCCCAACCATCATCAGCAAGTTTGCCTCCACCTCAGTCCTCAGCGGTGCCTCGTCCACCTTCGTCATCGGGCTCGATACCTCGACCACCTTCCTCCAATTCTTTACCTCGTCCACCTTCTTCATCTGCTCCCTATCCTCCCCCGCCATCCTCGACTTCATCCTTACCTCCACCTCCATCCTCGACCGCCACTTTGCCACCTTCAACGGCAGCTCCCTCATTACCTCCTCCTTCCTCTTCTGCTACAATGCCTCCGCCCAACTTTCCCTCGCAGACATCTTCGAACAATCCATTTAAACATGCTGGACCATTTTCACATAAAACTACCGTTAAACCTGGTGGAACTCACATGCAGCTCCCTCCTCCGATTTCTAATAATAATATGACATCACCATCTGTGGTTAATAAAATGTCGCAACACAGAGTGCCGTTAGGTTTTGAAGCGAATTTGGAGACCACACCTGATAATTCCGAAAGACCTGATCAACCACAAATGTCTGCTTTTAGACCTATGCCAGTAGCACATCAAGTACCCGATAATTTGGAAGTCGCGCCGCAAAATGATAGAAATGAATATTTACAAACAGCGCATCTGTCCGGTATCGATTACGGTGAAAATACTGATTTCAGCCGTAATATACCACCTCCGGGCTTACGCAGGATGGTTGTTGGTCAACAAGAATCCGAATACAATCAAGGCTTGAATATATCTGGTGATGAGCCGCCACCGGGTCTGGCACGTATGGTTCCCGGCCAACAAACAGAGACAGGAAATGTATATAATCAATCTAGCAGCAATTATATGGACCGTCATATAGATGGCCAGACGACCGATAGTAGCAACAGCGGTCGCTATAGGCAAGCGGACGGACAACAAACACCTGATAATTATACTCAGCCGTCATCTGGTCCGGGAAGTGATAGAAGACCCGTCGGTTTAGATAGAATGGTGCCTGGTGAACCAAGCAATGATGAGTATTCCCAGTATTCTAGTCCGAATTATGGTGGAAATGAGCAAAGGGTAGTGACTGGTGTAGATCACGACTTTCTTTGTCAATTGACGCTGGTCCAACTGATGTTAGAGAGCAAAACGTGGACGGATCTGATTATTCTGAACAAGTACCCAGAAATCCGCCGAGAAATGTAATTAATGACGTAACTCCAGACTTTCTAGGACCACCTGAAGAGAACCAAAGAGAAGTCATCATGGAGGGTGAAAACTTACAGGATTTGAGCATAATTACATCTTCAGAATTGGCGTTCTCACGAGAACAGATGTTAGACGGAGCCGATACCACCATAACTGAAGCTGGAAATGATAGAAAGACCGACGCTTCAGATTCGATGGAACATCCGGCCACAAGTTCTAGGAGACAATCTTTAAATCGCGTGAACACATCCGGTGAAGACTCAGAAAGAGATAGAACATTTAAGTCGTCTCCGAGGAGGGACAGAGATAGGCACAAGTCGTCCAGAGACCGTGATCGCGATAGAGACAGGGACCGGGAAAGAGAGAAAGATAGTAGATATCCTAGAGATGATCGGAAGTATGACAAGGACGAAAGAAGAGCAGGCAAAGACGACAGGACGCCTGGAAAAGGACAGGAAAGACAGGAACCTTGCTCGTGATAGAAGGGAAAGGGAAGAAAGCCCCGATTCGCGTCGCTATCGCCGCAGCACCAGGAGCCATCGCTACGAGACCGAAGACACCGACTACTACAAGCGACAAGGAGAGAGATCGCAGGTAACTATACAAATGTACTATTGGTACACTTTAACATGATAAACACGATTTTTATCTCCCTCTAATTTTACAAAAACGAAGAGTAGTTGTAAGTGGATTTTACAATTGTGATAAATTGGTGTTATATATTTTTTTTAATTCTTACATATCTAGACTTTTAAGTAAGTAATTAAATTTAATTCATTTTTAATTGTTATTTTTTTATTCCTAGCGCGTAGGTAATCGATTTCATGCATTTAATTTTAATTCTTGTTTTCTAAACGAATACATTAAACATTTGTCAAGTCCAGTGGGATTTATTTCTAAGTCGAAATTTATGCTACGGTGAGACTTAAGCCATAAGACGATCAATGATAATTAAGCGAAAATCAAATTTACTTCCGATCCGGGAAATTAGGCGATTTTCTTATCTGTTGCTTATAAAATGCATAAAAACTTTCCAATTAGGATTTAAAACTAATGTTCTATGTGCATCTGATCTTACTCGATGTTTTACACATTATTACACTAGTATGGTTAATGTGTAATTTCATTGAAATTGCTCCACGAGGAACGTTTGAATTGACTGATCTATTTCCGTTTAAGAGGCCCATAATCATATTACTACAATCTAAACCCACCTCGAGATATACTCGCGTGCTACGTTGTGTGGGCTGAGAGTTTTATGGCTTGGCCGGGAACTATATTTTTAAGAATCCAACGTACTCATTCCCACAATAATCATTTCATTAATCAAAATAAATTTGGTTTGTGTATTAATAATATATTTGAGCTGTCGTCTCTAATGTAGAAATAGATTGTGCGAATAGCCGAATATGACTCCAATCGGTTGAATCTATCAAAACTTAGACAATCACTATACATATAATCAATGCACTAACAGTAGACAGATGCTAGCGGGATTTACCCGCAATACCGAAATAGATGGATTTCTTGTTAGCAGTGTATGTTTGTATACGTACGTTAACTATATTGTTGTGCCTGAGCTTGACAACTTATTTGTTATTTAGGGTATCATTGTATTCGTTATTATGGTATGCATGACATACACTACATTATTTGCTATTTCATTTATAAACGCAAGCGTATCTACACTTTTAACTGGAGGTATTTGTTCAGGCGTTATAGGGAGGGTTCGTACACGTCGCGGCCGCCGCGGCCGGAGGACAAGGAGCGGCGCGGCGAGGAGCGCGAGCGCAGCCGCCGGTACAACACCATCGAGCGCGAGCGCCGCTACGACGACGAGTACGAAGGCTCGCGCAGCCGCCGCGGCGACCGCCACCGGGACAGATACGGCCGCTACCGGGACATCGACCCCACCAGGAAGTACGGCAACCTGCACCGGGACAGAGACGACGACAGGAGGAGAGGTGAGCACTCGTACCATCACCTATATTTTAGCAACAAATAACACCCAATAGTCAAAGTCAAAAGCATACATTTATAGGCTCTACGGCTATTGATGCATTCAGAAATCAGAATTGAAAAGCCGCAAATGTTTGCCTAGGTGTTAGTAAAGTCATTTCTGATGCCCATAACAAAAGACTCGTGTCGTTGTATTGAGGTCAAGATTAGATATGTGAATGTAAGATGATATAATTTAGATTTCAGTACCGCCAACCACTAATTACCGATTGTGATACAAAATACAATCACTTGAAATGAGATAAGTACTTTCCACTGTTGAGACTAAAGTATTTTCCTCGTCGGGATTTTTATTGTCCCGAGATAGGCATTTAGTGCGTCCCAATATTGAATATATGTATGTATGTCGGTTAAGCACCTGATTAACAATGTCAAGTATATTACATCGATTAAGAGCGTTTACACCTTGCGCGCAAAGTCAACTATAGGTATTTCTTCGTTAATTTCACGCACACATAAGCGACCAAAGCTGTGTGCGTAGAGCTGCCGCGTCGGCTCGCTATACAGTCAGCGCAACCAACTTTGATCCGTGCGTTTCAAAATTCTCATATTGAATTGAAATGTAACTTATGATTTATATATTGGTAATATTATATCATAAAAATATTTTATTTGCATTATAAGTAGACAAATATTACTGTGCAAGCAATGAACAATACAAATTTAGATACTAATCATATTTTCGTTATTATTACATTGTTAAGTTGCATTCAAATCAGTGTTCAAATCAGTAGACACTACGGACGTTTATTAATCATTTCGTGTTCGAACACATGAAAAGAGTTAGGGGCCTTACAACCCCTTACAATTACGAAATATATTTAATTTTATATTACAATACATAACATAATTTAGCCTCGAATTACATCCCATTATATTATCTGAAACATAATTTATACTCCCTACAAAATCATTGTAGGTAATAAAAAGAAAAAATATGTTTTACTACCAAAGTACTAAGATGTGGCAATCGCAGTCCGCGCGTGGCTATTTTTACGACGCACGGCAAAAATCGACTGCAGCCAGGCCGGAGTGACGAGCGATACGTCCTCCCCACAGATCACTTCCAATAGATACCGCATTACGATAGTTTTGTTTTGAACCGAAAACGCCAACGAAGGGAAATGCGCGGGGGGTGGGCGGGTTGCAGCGAGGTCACGTGGACTTCACTCGAGAGATGAGGCATAAGTCGATAAATGAAAAAAATTATCGATAGTTCGATTTGTCAGTAAGTTCATGTGTTATGATCGCTTCTATAACTTAAAAACCAACTTGTTAAATGTTTGATAATATTTTTTCACCGGCCTGATCTGATAAATTATACCAACCGGCAACCGCTAACTACGAATAAAATAGGATTAAGATTTATACTTTAGTATGTAACGGTTTTATTTCTATTATTCACCGTGTATTTTTGTATACTGTAATGGCGAAATACCCAAATTAAGTGTTGATATAAAAGATCAGGTAAAAATATGAAATAGTAAATAACTAAACCTCACGCCCTAAAGGGCTACAATAACTTATTCCGTTTCTTGAATTCTGACGGCGGCTGTAGTAAATGTAATATCGACAAGTGACGATGAAACCCACTTGACGAACTATGAATGTTTTTGAGACGATATATATAACGTATGTTAAAATTAGTGCAATAGCTTGTGCTACTGATTCTCAATAAACTTAGTATACTAAAACTTATGATAAATACCCTCCCATTATATTTGAAAACGTATACAACTAGAGGGAAAAAAAGGAAATTTAATTACGCCAAAGATAAATAAAAAAATATTGTAAAAGTACCTTGTTAACAAATTTAACTATTTCAAATTACATAAAATAACGTAATTATGGTAATTTGCAATTTTTATTTAAATCAATATATAATTTGTCATCAGCCTGTGTGAGATTGAGATGGCCCTGAAGCAACTTAAAAACAACAAGGCGCCGGGCGAGGACGGAATAACTTCAGAGCTTCTGAAAGCGGGCGGAACGCCGATACTGAAAGTCCTTCAGAGGCTCTTCAATTCCGTTCTCCTCGAGGGCTCAACGCCAGAGGCATGGAGCTGGAGCGTGGTGGTACTGTTCAAAAAAGGTGATAACACTTTGCTGAAGAATTACAGGCCCATCTCGCTCCTGAGCCATGTCTATAAGTTGTTTTCGAGGGTCATCACAAATCGTCTCGAACGCAGGTTTGATGACTTCCAGCCTCCCGAACAAGCCATAGACCACATACATACGCTTCGGCAAGTTATACAAAAAACCGAGGAATATAACTTGCCGCTTTGTTTAGCGTTTGTGGACTATGAGAAAGCCTTTGATTCGATCGAGACTTGGGCTGTGCTACAGTCTCTCCAGCGGTGCCATATAGACTATCGGTACATCGAAGTGTTGAAGTGTATATACAACAACGCCATCATGTCGGTCCGAGTACAAGACCAGAGTACGAAGGCTATTCCACTACAGAGAGGCGTGAGACAGGGAGATGTCATATCTCCGAAACTGTTCACTGCCGCGCTGGAAAACGCCTTCAAGCTCTTGCGATGGAAAGGATTCGGCATCAACATCAACGGCGAGTATATCACTCACCTTCGGTTTGCCGACGATATTGTAGTCTTGGCAGAATCGCTGGAAGACCTTAGCACTATGCTCGAAGACCTCAATCGAGTCTCCCAACAGGTGGGTCTTAAAATGAACATGGACAAAACGAAGATCATGTCGAATGTCCATGTTGTGCCCACCCCCATCGGTGTTGGGGGCTCGACTCTTGAAGTTGTTGACGAATATGTCTATTTAGGACAAGTGGTCCGGTTAGGCAGGTCCAACTTCAAGAGAGAGATCAATCGTCGAATCCAACTCGGTTGGGCAGCGTTCGGGAAACTACGCGACGTCTTCTCGTCAAAAATACCTGAGTGCCTTAAATCGAAAGTCTTCGATAGTTGTGTGTTGCCAGTGATGACTTACGGCACCGAGACGTGGCCTCTCACTATGGGCCTTATTAGGAAGCTCAAAGTCACTCAACGAGCTATGGAGAGGGCTATGCTCGGGGTTTCCCTACGAGATCGAATCAGAAATGAGGAGATCCGTAGGAGAACTAAAATAACTGACATAGCCCACCGGATTAGCAAGTTGAAGTGGCAATGGGCAGGGCACATAGCGCGGAGATCTGATGACCGATGGGGTCGGAAAGTGCTCGAATGGAGGCCGCGTATCGGAAAGCGCAGCGTAGGACGTCCACCCACACGATGGTCCGACGACCTGGTAAAGGTCGCGGGACGTCGCTGGATGCAGGCTGCCTCCAACAGGTCTCTGTGGAAATCATTGGGGGAGGCCTATGTTCAGCAGTGGACTTCCTTTGGCTGATGGATGGATGGAATATATAATTTGTGACATTGTCATTTAATAAAATTAATTTACATTATTGTTTTACAATATCGATATTTCTAGGAATTATATTATAAACATGCGTCAAACACTAGAAGAACGCGTGATTTCGCCAAAAAAAGATGGCTTATTACGGTTATTGCTATGCGAAAAAGAGACGGCTGATTCTCCATCCGAACTCGACTGTTTGACATTGATACATTAACCAGTATAAATTGAGCTCGCTCGGGACCAAATTAATTTAAAGAATATTAGTTATCGATGAAAACTTATTGCGTTTTTTTAGATACTTTATTTTTTTGAGTTTTTTGCACACCATTTTATTGAACAAATCATTATTAACTGTAATATTATGTTCCCAAAATGTAATTTTCGCTAACGTGCGACGACATGTGCGGGTCCACTACTTGGACGACACTGATGACGCGACATTTGGCATCGGTTTATATCTATCTGATAGCTTATATGTCTTGGGCGCAACCGCTGCCTTGCATTAGGTATCTATTGGGAGTGATCTGTGGGCCTCCCTCAGGTCCTCTCCTTTGGTCAGGGATGCTCCTATCTAGTGGTCATGGTCTGCCCTAATATAGGTGCTACGAGTACGCGACCTCGGCCCCCGAGCTACTGCAGTCACCTTAACTTCCCGTCCGTGACTGCAGTATCCACTCCCTCAGGCCATACTCTCCTTTCCTATAACATCCTCTACCCACGAATCCTATTTCCTTTCCCCGGTTAATGGCGGGCAGCAGCGTCATTAACGCCAGTCCCCTACTGCGCTCGCCAACCCGCCTGCCAAGCGTGGCGAGTATTGGCAAATACCCCCCTTAATGGCGACACAAATTGAGACCAGGCCCCCAGTCCCCGACAGCCCCACTATTCCTGGCTATGGTAGCGGTCAAGGTTACGGTAGGGCAGGGGGTGCTAAGAATCCCCGGGTTGGCCCCGGCTACCGCCCCCGACGACGACTGGCCCTGGTAACACACAACATACGCACATTGAGGACAGACGAGAAGATTGTCGAACTGGAAGAAGAATTGAGCAGGTTACACTGGGACATTCTGGGGCTATCGGAAGTCCGAAGAATCGGGGGAGAATACGATAACCCTGAAGTTTGGTAACCTGCTCTTCTACCGGGGGGACGACCAACAGTCCCGAGGAGGTGTCGGATTTCTCGTCCACAAGTCTCTCATCAACAACATCGTATCCATCGAAAGTGTGTCGAGCAGGGTAGTATACCTTATACTCAGAATATCTAAAAGATATTCGTTGAAGGTCATACAGGTATACGCGCCGACCTCGACACACCCAGATGAAGAAGTGGAGGAAATGTATGAGGACCTAAGTCGGGCCATACATTCTTCCAAAACCTACTTCAATGTTGTTATGGGAGACTTCAACGCAAAGTTGGGCAAGGGAAGCGATGCAGAGTTGAAAGTGGGGCAATTTGGACAAAAAAATAATAATAATTTGGACATGGGCAACGGAACCTCAGGGGTCAGAGGCTGGCCGACTTTCTGGATAAAGAGGGACTCTGCGATGAACTCTTTTTTCCAGAAGCCGCCTCACAGGAAATAAACCTGGCTGAGTCCTGACGGTTCTACGAGAAACGAGATAGATTTCATCTTGACGACGAATAGACGGATATTCAGAGATGTCTCTGTGATCAACAGGGTGAAAACCGGCAGTGATCACCGAATGGTTAGGGGTACACTGAATATCAATGTCCAATCGGAAAGGCGTCGCTTGATGAAATCTATGCTCCGACCTACTCGCGCACATATCCAAAACCCCCGAGAGCTTTTAACTCGAGCTGACAAATCGCTTTGATTGTCTAGGAGAAAACCTTGCAGTGGACGAGCTAAACAGCGGTTTGGTAGAAGCTGTCCATACGGTGAGATCTAAGTATTTTAGACCTCGCCGTAGAGATAGACCACAAAAACTCTCGATCCACACTCTTGACCTCATGGCCGAACGTCGATCTTTAGCAATGCAGTCTTCCGTTGACGCCGAAGCATATCGGCGGCTCAATAGACGGATCTGGAAGTCCTTGCGACATGATGTCCGTGCTCACAATACTGTGAGCATTAAGGAGACAATTGAACGGAACGGAGGCTCCAAAGTGTTTGCAAGAGACTTGTCTATTGGGCAAAGCCAGTTGTCTAGGCGGAAGACGGAAGACGGCCGCGTGGTATCGACGAGGGCAGAGGTATTAAGGGAGATCGAGAGGTTCTACGGACAGCTTTACACCTCGGTTGCCAAACCTGCTGTTAGCTCGGCCGAAGACCCGAGAGCCGAGTTGATCCGACACTTTAGCGATGATATCCCGGACATCAGCCTGTGTGAGATTGAGATGGCCCTGAAGCAACTTAAAAATAACAAGGCGCCGGGCGAGGACGGAATAACTTCAGAGCTTCTGAAAGCGGGCGGAACGCCGATACTGAAAGTCCTTCAGAGGCTCTTCAATTCCGTTCTCCTCGAGGGCTCAACGCCAGAGGCATGGTGCGGGAGCGTGGTGGTACTGTTCTTCAAAAAAGGTGATAACACTTTGCTGAAGTCACACAATTTCACAAATCGTCTCGAACGCAGGTTTGATGACTTCCAGCCTCCCGAACAAGCCGGTTTCCGAAAAGGCTTTAGTACCATAGACCACATACATACGCTTCGGCAAGTTATACAAAAAACCGAGGAATATAACTTGCCGCTTTGTTTAGCGTTTGTGGACTATGAGAAAGCCTTTGATTCGATCGAGACTTGGGCTGTGCTACAGTCTCTCCAGCGGTGCCATATCGACTATCGGTACATCGAAGTGTTGAAGTGTATATACAACAACGCCATCATGTCGGTCCGAGTACAAGACCAGAGTACGAAGGCTATTCCACTACAGAGAGGCGTGAGACAGGGAGATGTCATATCTCCGAAACTGTTCACTGCCGCGCTGGAAAATGCCTTCAAGCTCTTGCAGTGGAAAGGATTCGGCATCAACATCAACGGCGAGTATATCACTCACCTTCGGTTTGCCGACGATATTGTAGTCTTGGCAGAATCGCTGGAAGACCTTAGCACTATGCTCGAAGACCTCAATCGAGTCTCCCAACAGGTGGGTCTTAAAATGAACATGGACAAAACGAAGATCATGTCGAATGTCCATGTTGTGCCCACCCCCATCGGTGTTGGGGGCTCGACTCTTGAAGTTGTTGACGAATATGTCTATTTAGGACAAGTGGTCCGGTTAGGCAGGTCCAACTTCGAGAGAGAGGTCAATCGTCGAATCCAACTCGGTTGGGCAGCGTTCGGGAAACTACGCGACGTCTTCTTGTCCAAAATACCTCAGTGCCTTAAATCGAAAGTCTTCGATAGTTGTGTGTTGCCAGTGATGACTTACGGCACCGAGACGTGGCCTCTCACTATGGGCCTTATTCGGAAGCTCAAAGTCACTCAAAGAGCTATGGAGAGGGTTATGCTCGGGGTTTCCCTACGAGATCGAATCAGAAATGAGGAGATCCGTAGCAGAACTAAAATAACCGACATAGCCCACCGGATTAGCAAGTTGAAGTGGCAATGGGCAGGGCATATAGCGCGGAGATCTGATGACCGATGGGGTCGGAAAGTGCTCGAATGGAGGCCGCGTATCGGAAAGCGCAGCGTAGGACGTCCACCCACAAGATGGTCCGACGACCTGGTAAAGGTCGCGGGACGTCGCTGGATGCAGGCTGCCTCCAACAGGTCTCTGTGAAAATCATTAGGGGAGGCCTATGTTCAGCAGTGGACTTCCTTTGGCTGATGGATAGATGGATGGATGGATGTGGTCCTCCCTCTAGAAGGCCTTGCGGCGGTCTGATTTGATGCACGGCGGACAGCGTGTTTTATAGTGGTTTTTAAAATATATGTAGAAAACATGAAAACTAATTTTATTGAAATATAAAAATGGCAATTTATTGAAAAGATGTTCTTCTATTATAATATCTGTATCTGTATCAGCCCATATACGTCCCACTGCAGGGCACGGGCCTACTCTACAATCGAGAATACGATTGAGAGTGGTTAGGCCATATAGTCCACCACGCTGGCCTAGTGCGGGTTGGCGGACTTACATACCATAGAAATTCTTATGAATCCCTATGGTATGCAGGTTTCCTCACGATGTTTTCCTTTACCGTTTTAGTGCGTGGTGATTGACTATCAATACACACATGACTCCGAAAAGTCAGAGGTGTGCCCTGGGATTCGAACCCGCGACCACCGTGAACATGTTGGCAGTCGCGTCTAGGGGGTTACTCTACAATTCGTAACGAAGCACGAAACTTCGGATAACGGATGTCAGTGACGAAATAAATGTCCCACAGAGTATGTGAACCATCCGAAATGTTGAAAATTCATCGTAACCATAGACTAACTTCGGACTGAATGATAATTGTCATAGATATTTTTATGGATTTTAGGAGGAAAAAGACAGCATTATCTGTGATCATTATTCTCCAATAGTGTTGCCACGTAAGTAAATTTTCCACTATTTATATGGTAATTTAGACCACGCATGTAGTGGGGAAAAATGATATTTATTGGTTAGTGGTATTTCTAGAGGATTTGCAGTGCTCGAATATTATAAAAAAGATAACGTAGGTTAATTTTCTGACGTTGCGCTTCTATCGAATTTGAATTGCAATACTTTTTTACAAATCTTTATCTGGGGGCGCGGCCGAGCCCCCTCCAAGTCGAGCTATAGGCCGTAACATCCTTTTCTCGAAGCAATTCAGACCATTTTCAACCCCCTATAACTTCGTTGTGGCTAAAGCATGAAGCTTGAATTTTCAGTTACTAAGCAGGCATTGTGTAAACACGGTATATTTAAAATTTCATTCAATTTGAACCAGTAGTTTAAGAATTGTAACTAGTCAAACTTTCTTAATTTTGTCACTCACTGACTGACCGATCATCAAAAGTCTAAGGCACTTCTAGCAGACATAGAACCTTCAAATTTAGAATATAATTAGTGTTTAGTGTCTAAAGTAAGGGAAAATTCAAACATTTCATAATTTGTGTCTAGTTTTCTAGATAGACCAACTGCGTGAATAACTTTGTAATCCCATATAAATGTATAGGATTACAAAGTTACATTTGCAGTTAATGAATCATTGTACCCGTATATAATGGAATAATAGTTGTAGATAGATATCTATATACATGAGGCATAACAGGAGGGGATATAGAGAGGGAAATGGTGTATTCAGCCCATGAAACTGTACAACATTCCTCTAGAAAAACATGACGAAGAAAAACTTGCAAATAAATAGATTAAATAACTCGAAAATATCAATTACCATACAAGAAAGAACATTAATAATCAAATCCGCTATATTTGTGATAAATTGATACCTACAAAAATAAGAAAAATCCATAAGACAGAGGCTTTAAGAAAAATCGTTAGTGATATTCTAGAAGTAAGAAGTACCGAAAAGGAAAAAAGTAGGACTCTACAAAAAGACGTGAGATCCCATAAAAAACATGCTGTAAAAAAATTCCAAGTCTCGTAGCTCAGGTTTTCTACCGCAAAAAGTTGTGAGATGCATGTAATACCAAGTCGATTAATTTATTTAGTCCTTAAGGGACCTTCTATATAAAGTTATTAGGTTAGTTATTACCATATCAATATTAAAAATTATTTTCGTTTTAAATAAATGGATCGACTTGGCCATCGCATGAAAACATAATGTATCGTATAATTTATACATAATGCTGCTGGCCAAGTCGATCTATTTATTTAAAACGTGAGCTGCGAGACTTGGAATTTTTTTACAGAATGTTTTTTATGGGATTTAAAAATAATATTACGAGTTTTAATTTTTAATCATAGCTGTGCACGACTATCAAGAATAAATGATTTATTTCTTTCTATTTGTTTTAGATAAATGATTTGTCCCACGGAACCCTAAATATTTTTACAGCAAACTAAATCGAGGAATCATAATGAACTCAGACACTCTCTTGTCATTATAGCCTATTTTAAAAATAACCACATTTAAGGGATATTTTTTTTTGTACGGTACTCTAAATTGTTATTCAAAACTTAAATAGCCCAAGTTACTCCCGTAAAATTAATTAATCTTTCAGTGAAAGTCCCGTCAAAATCGGTCTAACTGTTCTCGAGATAAGCGATTACAAATAGAACGACAGACAGACAAATACTCTTCAGATCATTTTTGGTATAGATATCATGTATACGAGTATAACGAAATCATCATCATCATCATCATATCAGCCACAGGAAGTCCACTGCTGAACATAGGCCTCCCCCAATGATCTCCACAATGACCTGTTGGAAGCGGCCTGCATCCAGCGACTTCCTGCGACCTTAGTCAGATCGTCCGTCCACCTTGTAGGCGGGCGTCCGACACTTCGCTTGCCTGTACGTGGCCTCCACTCGAGAACCTTTCGATATGTAGTTGGACAATCTTTTTTTAGTTTTACTTTACAAACAGACACTTATTTTTTATTTATGTGTATAAATAATATACTGGGTATCTCAAGACTGCTACCGAAAACAAAGCCGGGTGGTAGTTTTAGTGACTACAAACACAATGTAACTAAAAATTTCACAAAGAAATGCGACAATTTTTTTTATGATTTTTTAAATATCGTAATTTTTAAACTCTTTTAAACCTAAGATTATTTATAAATAAAAGGGTATACACTAGTGGTCTATTCTTTGGTATACACTATTATTTTAGGAAAAAATGTATTTAACACCCGAATATGGTCAAAGGAAAAAAATAAAAATAAAAATTGATGCTATTTTTGCAACTTTTTCTGTTGCATTGAGTCTGAAGTCCCTTAAACTACCACCCGGCTTCGTTTTCGGTAGCAGTCTTGATATACCCTGTATATTTTAGACTATTATACAAAATACGTTTTAAATTATTTACATGTTTTTTTAATTTTAAATTGAACTCTTATTTATAAATAAATACATCCAAAAGTCACATAAATAGTCCTGACCTCACACTAAGATCGAATCTTGTGTCATGGGTATCAGGAAGTACGAGATACTTTTAGGTCTCATAAACACCCAGGACGTCAGACAAATACCTGTGGTTCACACAAATATTAGTTTCGGTTCGGCGATCGATTCCCCGGCAATTTGTTTCAAAGTCGCATTTAACCAACCGCGCCACGGAGGCTATTACTTCATATAAATAAATAACATGCCCATAGTTACAAACATAATCCTGAACCCCCACAAAGAGGCCGACAAAAAATATTTGTGGGCCTCACAAACCTTTCTCTCGGTGCGGGGATCGAACCCGCGGCCTTTTGTTTCGCAGGCGGCATGGCATCATCAGCTAATCGCCTAGCCTGTGGCACAGGAGCTGTCATATACCAATATAATAATCTAAATTAGTTATTTTTATATTACATAAAATCTCAATAAAGCATCTTTACTAATTTATTTTAAGCACGACATAGGCGAGCCTAACGGTTCTTATTTTTTTTTTTATTATTTATTTAGGATAAACAAACAGTTACACATTACAATATTCAGAAAATAATAATAATTTGAAGCAGACATATAAATGTGCAACCAGCACCGTTATCCACAGCATATACATAGAAACAAATTTGGCGAGTGAGAGGAAACAAATTTAATTTTAATTTTAATGGTGCTTATTCTTAAAATAAATCAGAAGCTTTCATTTTGCGGATCAGAGCGCTACGAAATGCAGTAGTAGACATATTAAATATATCAATGTCGGTAAAATAATCATTATATTTTTTACTAATACGACAAAGAGGTGCACGAAATCCTGCATTAGTGCGACAAGGAGTAACAGCAAAAAGAGCCTTAATGCGCACTTGTCGCCTAACACTGGTTCTAGGAACAATAAAAAATAAATTTGTTGGATAAGGCAGAACAATCATACTTATTGTTACAAACATCGAAAAGAAATATATCCAAAAGTAATCGTCTGGACTTAAGACTCATAAGATTGTGGGCGTTAAGCAAATCGTTATATGGGGGCAGAGAAGGGAAAGTAGGGGATATTCGTGAACAACGGTAATACATAGATTTGAGAAATTTGTGTTGGATTCGTTCTAAGATTTCCATATATTTATTATACTAAGGGTTCCAAACAGGTACGGCATACTCCAATTGAGATCTAACTAAGGACTTGTATAGATGAATATAAGTGCTGGGCCGAACAAAATCCCTTGAAGCCCTCATCACAAAACCGTACATACGATAGGCATTATTAACGATGCTATAAATATGTTGATCGAGGTGAAGTTTATCATCAAGTAATACTCCGAGATCCCTCACAGAATTAACTCTAGATAAAGGTAAACTATTTAAGTGATACGTGTTATGTATGACGTTTTTATTTTTTGTGAATGACACAGCTACACATTTAGAAATATTTAGGTGCAGTTTATTTAGAGTGCAATAATCAGAGAAACGATCTAAGTCCTCCTGGAAAAGAAGACAATCGGATGGATTATTTATGGGTCTGAATATTTTTACATCGTCTGCATAGGAATTTACACTGTTTAAAGCATTTACTTATATCATTAACAAATAAAATGAATAAAAGTGGACCGAGGATGGAGCCTTGAGGTACCCCAGAGGTAACTGTTACAGATGCAGAACGAACACCTTTAATAACGACGCATTGAGATCTATTTGAGACATAGGAGGAGAACCAGCGAAGCAAATCGCCACGTATACCATTATAAGCGATTTTACGCAATAGCAATTCATGGTCTACTTTGTCGAATGCTTTTCGAAAGTCTGTATAGACTGCGTCCACTTGCACTTGTCTATCCAATTGATTGAACAAGTAATTTGTATATAAAACTAAATTTGTGGTTGTAGATTTTCGTTTGATAAAACCATGTTGTTGTTCATGATTGCGACAGGCAATCTGGTGGGCGATGAGGGTGAAAGGGATACCGGAAGCCTATGTGGACATTATCAGAGACATGTACCTCCGATCCGAGTCCTTCGTTCGGACCGCCGTTGGCGATACGAATCCTTTCCCGATTGATGTCGGTGTGCACCAAGGCTCGGCGCTGAGTCCATTCCTCTTCAGTGTTGTGCTCGACGCCATTACGTCTCACATCCAGGACCCTGCGCCTTGGTTGTTGATGTATGCCGATGACATTGCACTGGTGGAGGAGGACCGGCGACTTTTGGAGCGCAAGGTCAACCGGTGGAAGGAGACGCTCGAGAGCGGCGGTCTGAAGTTAAATGTGGCGAAGACCGAGTACATGGCTTGCGGGAGTACGGACCCCCAAAGCATCGTGATAGGGAACGAACTTGCCGTGAAGACGGACAAGTTCAAGTACCTTGGGTCCGTACTGCATGAGTCCGGTGACATCGACCTTGACGTCAAAGCCCGTATAAGCGCTGCTTGGGCTAAGTGGAGGGAGGTCTCGGGCATACTCTGCGACCGCAGGATGCCGATGAGGCTCAAGGGTCTCATCTATAAAAGCATCGTGCGGCCGGTGCTTCTGTATGGTTCTGAGACGTGGCCTGCCCTCAAGCGGCACGTCCTGGAGGTCCACGTCGCGGAGATGAAGATGCTGCGGTGGATGTGCAACGTTACGCGTTTGGACTAAATCCGTAACGAGCACATCCGTGGCAGTCTTGGTGTCCGCGATGTGGCTGATAAACTCCAGGAATCCCGCTTGAGATGGTATGGTCACGTCCTAAGGAAACCGCAGGAGTACGTCGGTAATGTGTGCCTGAGCCTCAATATTCCCGGACCTCGACCGCGGGGTAGACCCAAGAAGCGCTGGCTCGATGTCGTCAAGGAAGATATGAGGGTCAATGGCCTTACTATTAAGGATGCCGAAGATCGGGCGAAATGGAGGAGAATTTGCCGGAAGGCGGACCCTGGCACGGGCCGGGATAACGCCAGGTAGAAGAAGAAAACCATGTTGTTGTTCAATAATTATTTTGTATATATCTCTATGGATATTATTGTGGACTAACCTCTCGAAAAGCTTCGACAAAGCAGACAAAATAGATATAGGACGATAATTCTGAATATTTTGTTTGGATCCACTTTTGTATACAGGCGTGATATTAGCTCTTTTCCATATTTCGGGAAAAGTACCTTCTGACATACATCTATTAAATATAAAACACAGAGGAATGTGGATACTCTTAGCTGTCATTTTAAGAAAATAGGGGGGCAAGGAGTCTGGTCCAGGGCCTTTTGATGGATCTAAGGTGCTTAAACCACGTAAAACTTGATTTTCACTGAATGTTATATTAGAAACAAGGACACAATTATCATTATATTCATCCGGGGGCTCCCTTATCATTGTAGTTAAAGTAGATGGCTCGTATACTGAGTGGAAGAAGCTCATGAACATATTACATATTTCATCTGGGTTACTAGATCTTTGGGGCCCATCGTTCATCGTTGTTGGAAAGACAGCATTACTTTTTCGCGCGGATATAAAATACCACAAATGTTTTACATTCTTTTTAACATTCTCCTCCACGGAGTTGATGTATCTTTTGTAATTATTTTTACATATTATCTGAAACCTGTTACGTAAGACAGAATATTGTTCGTAATCACATATATTACCGTAGATCTTCCACTTAATCCAGGCTCTATTTTTGTTCATAAAAATTTGAATTAGTGAGTTAGAGAACCAAGTAGGAAATTTTGAAGAACGTGATGTAGATATAGGAGTATATTTCTTTATTGCACTAAAAATTTTATCGTAGAATATATCGATACAGTTCTCACAAGATAGTCCACAGAATAATTGAATCCAGTTTATTTTGGCTAGTTCTTCATTAATAAGTTCATAGTCGGCTTTATAGTAATTGTATTTGAGTATTTTGGTGGCTCTTAGCATAGGCAACATTCTAAAATCCACATCGGCACAGAAAGGAGGATGGTATTTATCACAAGGTAATAGTATACATGGGGGTGTTGAAATGGAGCAACCATCGTTGCTAATAATTAAGTCGAGTATTCATCCTTTGTTGTTCAAGATTGTATTATATTGAAAAGCATCTAGCAGATTCATAAAGTTTTCTACCGCTTTGTGTACCAAAGAAAATCCTTTGCATGTTAATGCTGTCTTTCCACCTTCATTCGGTGTAGGGAACCACATAAGATCGGGAATAATATAATCACCGAATAGGTAAAACTTATTAAAACCATATGACTCTAATAATGTCTGGACCATCTCAAAGTGAGAAGTATATACTGCTACAGGTGAATTAGGTGGAATGTATACAGCACTAATCAAGCATTTATTTTTATGAGCCGTGAGTTGAATGAAAATATTTTCTGCATGTGGGTTAGTTACACCATCCAACGGTAAATAAGTAGGACGCAGAGTTTTCAGCACCGCTATAAGAACTCCACCACCGTCATTTTTATTAGATACTGAACGATTACGGTCACATCGATAAACTACATAACGCAGATCTATAAACTCAGTGTCATATATTTGTGGTGTTAACCAAGTCTCAGTTAAAATAATTAGATCATAACAGTGTGATAGTATGTTCATGTACAAAGTACTCAATTTCGAACGAATACCCCTACAGTTCTGATAATAGATAGTAAGCTTATCTGACATCACGTTTTTTTTTTGTAATACATGAATTAATAGTCGTATTGAGTAGTTGAAATGAATGGCTTAAGTCCAGATTACAATTTTTTACCCTTACGTATGCTATTAGACAGTAATTACCCCGATATAATATTATGATATTAAATACTTCATAGGTTCCAAACAACATTCCGACCATGGTTAGGAAAACTGTATAAACATAGATAATAATGGACTTTAGGATTGTTACAAGTATTTGGAATTTTTTCACATTACTGCACCTTTTTAGACCTGGGTTTGATCTTGGCGATGTCTGACTCCGACCGTATGGCAATAGCTTGCTCAGAATCAGTCTCACGCACAAGGATAGTTGCATGTTTAACCCAAATATATTTATATCCGTTTTTGCTAGCAGCTTCCCGACAACGACGAAATAACAGTTTGTCCTTTAACGTGAGATGTTCGTGCATATAAATGTGGTGCGGGGCACCAGCAAATCCTAACTGGTCAGTATTCAGACCCTTTGCTAACCGGTAAGCACTTAGGAGATTGTCTCGAAGAACACGGGAGCTCAGCTTGACAATTATGTTTTTAGGATTTTTATTTTCTTTGTGTGCGTGTGGTACTCTATGAATAGCAATTATGTCTTTTTGACACAAAGAAAATTGATTTTGGAACTAATACTTTCCATAAGGACTAGAAGATTTTCATTTCGCTTCTCAGGAACGTTACATATCTCCAAGTTGCATTGACGGGCTTGCTGCTCCAACGCGTCCAATCTCGATTCGATGCGTCCCACGGAATTACTGACATCCTCTGCATTACCGCTGCGCTCACAGACTATATCGATTCGTTTATTTAGATCTTCTTGTTGATCCATGGTGTATTGAACTGATTTTGCGAGGGATGTAACATCATCGGTCAGTTCTCCAATCTTGAAGCCCTGACCACACACTTGTTGTGCTAGGGTAGTATGATCGGTGCGCAAAGAATTTAATTCTCCTGTATTCTTACATACAAATAAAAGAACATAAATTGAAGAATTTCAATATATTACACTAGGCTGTACGGCTGCTGGGACTTTAGCCTTTAGATAGGTTAAATGTAAAAAAACTTAGAGATGTGAGGTTAATGGAAAAAAATCGATTAAATTAAAATCGATTTTTCTTTATTCAATATTAATCGATTTGTTAAAAATCGATTATAATAGAAAAATAATCGATTTATGCGAAAAAAAAACGATTTTTTTCTATTATTTAAAAATCTAAATGCTTTTCATATTCCAATTATGATTCTCATTTTCATATTAACATTTTATTCTAATAAAAATCAAATAAACTGATATGAATAAAAAGAAATCAGATTCAAAACTAAAAATCAAAGTGAATGTTCCTTTAAACTTTCAAGGTAAGGAATGAAGAAACCAAGTTTATATATTGATACTAATTTCCAGTACAATTAATCATTTATTTTAATAAAAATGAAATGATGAGCATCGCAATAAAATAAAAACTTTATTGTCACAAAAACTAAAATATTAATCAAATTAAAAAAATGCCATAAATGTCCAGTACTATTTCATATTTAGGCCTACGTTCAACAGTGGACAGCAATAGGCTGATATGATGATGATAATTTTGCATGTGACTAGTTTTAAAATAAAATTCTTTAAGAAATAAACGTCTGCGTTGTAATCTCAAAAACAAAAATATAAAACATATTATCTTTTGTTAATCTTTAAGTTTAAACAATGAAAATATTAGAAATAATTATTGTCACCAATGTCCACTCCTATTTTACATTTGACTAGTAATGAAATAAAATACTTATAACAAACTTAACAACTCCGTTATGGTCTCAAAAACTAAAATATAAAACGAATACTAAAACGAATATTGGTGGTAGGTCTCTCATATGTGAGAAGCTCCACAGATCAGAGATGTACAAAATACCCTTTACAAAGTATCTGGAATACAAAATGCAAGATACTTTTAAATTAAGTATTTCAGATACCAGATACAAAATACTTTCGAAAATTGTATCTGAAATACTAGATACAAAATAAGTATCTTCTAAATACTTCTGAAGATGAAAATACTTTTGTAATAAATTTAATTTTAATATTATAGTTTATACAAAAATGGTTGATAAAAAGCACTTGACTAATAAAACCAATTTTCAGGCTTGATCCATACCTTAAATTCTTAAAATATTTTTAAGTAAATTTTATTTCATTTATATTCTTAAACAATAAAACGAAAACCAAATATATAGATTTTTATACATGTTACAAACAAAAAACATCTAATCAAATAGACCACCTGTCATAGTCCCTGGGAAAAGGAGCCCAGAATACTGCAGGCATTTCCTCTTTGGATGGCGATAGCTATCCTTTGCGTAAGAAACCACCCAGAGCGATAGTCCCCACCCAGATCTCTAAGACGACGGCCAATGTCCTTAATAAATACTTTGGCTTCAGTTCCCCAAGAACCAGTCACCTCAACGGCAAAAGGAACAAAAAAAATAATTCCTTAAACCTCTTTTAAGGCATATTTTGCTCGCTTCGCAGACTTATCACGCCATTGGCCGACGCAAGAAAGGCAGGCAAACCCATATCCCGGGGTCGTTTTATACCCAAGCCCCATGCCGAATCGGCAACGTTGCCTGGTCCCATTGTGCCTCGTTTAAGAAGACGTTTAACAAGGTCACAAGGTCAAGGCACAGCCATGTGGGCGCAGTACGTAATAAATACGTGTCTTTGGTACAGCGAAGCACATTCTCAATAGAACCAAAGCAACATGTGGAGTAAGATTGTGTAACCGTGCTTGAGCAGCCAAAAGAAGTTCTCTACGTTGCTCAATAGCTGCAGGAACACCCTCAGTAAACAAAGGCGATCCCAATAAGGTGAAAGTCTTGGTGGTGAGTTCAGTGAGACCAGGGAGGATTGGATTAAATCGGGATATAAGGTGATGCATTACGGGCCCACAAGATTAAAGTTGGCACTTGGTGGAATTCAACCTAAGACCAAGTTCACTAAAACGGGGAATCAAATTAAGCAAATCGTCCTCCACTTGCTCAGGTGTCCCTCCTATGGTGCCATAATTCAAATACCATATATTTAAGCGGGACTTCAAATCGAAAATAACCTTTTTAATACTAAGGCTAAAGTTAAGCGGTCTAAGAGGATCCCCCTGTTGAGCCCCTACAAGAGAGGGGATAATAATATCGCCGTAGTAAAGGTTGGTTGTAGCGCTGTAGGCCTGATACAGAAAGGGTTAAATGGCCGGGATATTTTCCTTTACCTCCCTCAACATTACGTCTCTTTCTAAGGCGCTGAAAGCGGTTTGTATATCCAGATTTATAATTAATTTATTAATGTTTGTGGATTCTAAGGCAAAAGCGCGTGTAGCATGTATAGCTGCCTCACACCCTAACTAGGTTCCAAAACCCAGTTGCAGTTGCAGTTGCTGTAGAAATTCTGCCATTTTATCTCTTACAGAATTACATGTGATTTTAGCAGTAAGTCTTCTGAAAACGCTCCCCACCGCTATAGGTCGCACACCTCCTTCCCTCTTATTCAAGGCACACAGCGATCCTCCATATAGATAGGGGCATACAGGGGGGACCCCGTATTTTCAGCACGTGCAATAGAGGAATCAGAATCTTGTATAAACATGTAGGTAATAAGATTAATCAAGATTAGTTTTACGCATTTATTTTATAAATGCCACCAAAGAATAGAACCTATTCTTCTGACTTCTGTAAATAAATACATTGATAATTTGATTACATATTTCTAAAAGTATTTTATCAAGAATAGTATTTATGAAATACTAAGATACAGAATAAAATATATTTAAATACAAGATACAAAATATATTATACATTTTAAATAGATACATTTTTAAAAAGTATCTGAGATACAAGATGGAAATACGTATCTTGTATCTTGTATCTGTATTTCAGATACTTGTATCTTAGATAAGTCACATCTCTGCCACAGATGACAGATTAAATAGAGATGCTACCGGCTACGTCATAACTCACTCATAACATGCTATTAATATTGAACAGTATAAACTTACTTCGAGTTTTTCATACGTCGCATAGATGGAGCTGTTGATAAAAATCGATTTTTATGGATAATTTATACAATCGATTTATAAAAAAATCGATTAACAGTATTTTAAAAATCGATTATAAAAAATCGATTATAAGAAAATAATAATCGATTAAATTAAAAATCGATTATTTTTTAACATCTCTAAAAAAAAACAACAAGTATCAGAAATCAAACGTCAAAACGTAAAAAAAATTAAATTGTAAACAGTTACAAAAAGACTTAAATAAATAGTTAAATAATTTATTCACAGAGTTCATTGTATATAGATATATTAGTACAGGCAACGAAGCAACGGGTTACTCTTGTCCGCAATGCATAACTTGCCCGGAGTTTTTTTTTCATGAAGATGTGGCATATGACCCCACTAAGTTAAAAACCTAAAATACTTACAAAAATGGCGTCCGCTAGAGCCGCCATTTTGAAAAACGCGTTTGAAGCCATATCTCCGGAACCGTCCACTTTAGGCCCAGCATGCCAAGGACCTTTCTTGTAGATAATTAAATTTCCCATCTTTTTTGTTCAATATTTTTTTTGTACCATTAACCGTTCGCGATTTACAATGTTATTAATTTTCATTTTATACCTTTTTTACAATAAATTTTACATGGATTTTTAACAAAATTTACTATTTCCTCATTGCTTTGTTCCCTTATGCCATCAGTATTCAATTAATTACGTGATAATCATGGAGAAATCATTGGATTTCATAATTACGCTATGCATCCTTCGTTTCCATAGACCTTGATTCGGTAGTACACTATTCAACTCGCGATAACTTCTAAAATATTGATTTTAGAGAAAAAAAAGTATGGGTGAAAAGTTGTTAAGAATTTATTGATTTAAAAGTTTAGTCATTAACAATTTTTTGTTTAAACAATTATTAACAAAGATATCGGCAAAAAGGCATGAAACGAATATTAATAACTTTGTAAATCGCGAACGGTTAAATGTACAAAAAAAAAATATTGAACAAAAAAGATGGGAAATTAAATTATCTACAAGAAAGGTCCTTAGCATGATGGGCCTAAAGTGGACGGTTCCGGAGATATGGCTTCAAACGCGTTTTCCAAAATGGCGGCTCTAGCGGACGCCATTTTTGTAAGTATTTTGGGTTTTTAACTTAGTGGGGTCATATGCCACCTCTTCATGAAAACAAAAAACTCCTGGCAAATTATGCAGGAAAAAATGCTTCGTTGCCTGTACTATATAATTATAAATAAAATTTAATGTTTAAAATTCTTTATTTGTTGACAAAAGTAAGTATTTGTACAAAATATTCTATTAAGACGGTAAGTTTCTTATTTTTAAATTATTATATCTATTTAATGCCATAATGATCAATTATCGAACTGGGTTGATATTCCTTGTTAAATTTCCTTCAAGCGCCTAACAAATATTTTACCTACTTATACGTGTCGCGCTCAAACATGCAACTTTGTTGGGATGGAAAGAAGTTCCACTAGTGGTTATTTAATACAGTTAATAGTCACACACACGTTATCAATATTCATCAAGTATATGATTAAAGTCTTTAGTTATCTAATAACTTGTGTTTGGAATGATTTGGTAGTGTGTAAATAACATGAAACACCAGGTTGTAAATATGTTTTAATAGATTAATATTTTGGGTTACAGGATTTAACTACTTGAAGTTATCGCTTGGTACTTTGCGGATGATTCAACCACAACAATGAGATCCTCTTTTTTCTAGGATAATGAACATCAAATCTTCAATCAATAGTGAAAACTGTTGTAGATGGAATATGTTGAAATAAATGTTTTATTTGTATTTATTTGTTATCTGGCAGTAATTTGTGTGAAACAAGTTATACTAACTTATATTTATGTATATAACACACTACGAATAATTCTTTCAATTTTTCAAGTATGTATATACATTTCTTGATGATGCAATTACAGTATATTACATCCATTTGAAGGAGTTTCTGTTTCATATAAATAATTTAAGAAAGCAATTGATAAATATATATTATTTAAACTAACTGATGATCTTCACATTAGGTTAAATTATTATTATGTGGGGATATTAAGATACCACATATTAAGTACACATAATTATTTCCATTCAATTTTGCGTAGGTATGTGTCTATATTTCTTGATGATTCAATTACAGTACATTACATCCATTTGAAAGAGTTTCTGTTTCATATAAATAATTAAAGGAAGCACTTGAAAAATATATATTGTCAAAATTAACCGGTGATCTTCATATTAGGTTAAATCATTATTATGTGAAGATAATAAGATACCACACATTACAAATAAATATTTCTATTCAATTTTAAGTAGGTATGTGTCTATATTTCTTGATGATTCAATCACAGTACATTTCATCCATTTGAAAGAGTTTCTGTTTCATTTAAATAATTAAAGGAAGCACTTGAAAAAGATATATTGTCAAAATTAACCGGTGATCTTCTCATTAGGTTAAATCATTATGATGTGAAGATAATAAGATACCACATACTACAAAATTATTTCCATTCAGTTTTAAGTAGGTATGTGTCTATATTTCTTAATGATTCAATTAAAGTACATTACATTCATTTGAAAGAGCCTACTTTCTGTTTCATATAATTAATTTAAGGAAGCAATTGAAAGATATATTATTACAATTAACCGGTTATCTTCACATTAGGTTAAATACTTATTATGTGAAGTTAATATAGTTTGATTGGATAATAATATTATATTGATTTTATTAAAATTAGAAATAATTATACTTTGATTTTGCTCTTAAGTAGATAGATATTAGTTTGTTTTGTTATTTATCTAAACTCATTCTAACAAAACCTTTTCCTTTCCTGAGTTCCTGACATCTTTATGGTTGGTTATAATTAATGCTTCTTAATTAACTTTTAGAAAAAGTTTTATATAAACAAAATACATACAATTGAAGTTTTTATCCATGTAATAAAAGATTTCAACTAATATTTTGTTCAAAAGTGACTGTGTAATTATTATAATGCAGAGTTTATCAAAACAAATAGGTAGGTACTATGCCATAACATTGAATGTGTGTGAAACTCATATGTAAGCTTGTTATTAGAGAAAATATAAAATATGCACTATATATCACATTGTTTTATTATGTAACTACTTGTAAGATACTTATTAGTAATTAATATTGACTTGTCTATTCCTCACAATGTAGCTGATATTGAGCTATGAACATACCAATAATCATAAGGTGGAAAAAAAAACTAATTTTATTTAGTAATATCAAAGTTTAATAAAATATGTTAATTACTATCCACAATTAATTTATTTAAGTGTTTTATAGCGATATTTTTGGGTACAAAAAGTATAATAAGATAAACTTTGAAGAAACACCTTTAAAAGATTTCCTCTTAAATAAAGTTTAGGGGGTCTTCTCGTTGTAAATATCAGCCAAAATATAGTTGTATCCCTTTATCTTTTTGGTTTGTTTGAAATATCCACTATGTTCTACACTATATTCTTTCACATTGACACCAACATTTATTCAATTTGTCTTAAACTGTATTAGGTATGACCGTTTTGTTCTTGTTAAACACATTGTTAAATGTTCTCCTCCATTATACCAGTTTTAGGTTTTATTTAAATTATCCCTGTATTTTCAGTCGGGAGTACATTGTTATTTTACGCCACAATCAAAAACAAATCTTGAAATAACAATATCGAGTCTCGTTGTGGTTGTGAACGTCCTATCGCGTCGTATAAACTTATTTACTCGTCTGTGGTATAAACGGTACGCTTCATCTTGTACTTTTAATTCCTGGTGGTGTGCATCCTCTTCCCCACTATAATTTCCAAGATATTTCACAGGCATTTCTAATATCCAGGGCAAACAATCTTCATTTTTTTTAGCTGCGTTATTGTTGTTCGAACATTTATTACTTAATTTTCTTCGAATCACCGCTGTTACATGCCATTTTAATTAAGATTTTGCACTTGATATATGGTCTAAGTAATAAAATCACTTCACAAACAACATTTTACGAGACTCGGAAATATGACATTTTCGTCAATGTCAATTTCAAATTTTCATCTCTGACAGTTAGTTCGGACGACGAAGTATTGACGAAAAATTCAAATCATTCGTTCTTTTTACGGATTTCGTGTAACGAAGTAACATCCGTCCGAAAAATGTCACGAAACTTCGAGTTACGGATTCTATAGTAACCCCCCTAGTCCGTTTACCAACAGGCCACCACGCACTTTTTATATTATATGCTATTGCTATTATAATATGCAATTGCTATAAAAAATTATGTACGATAAGTTGGTGAAAAAAAAATATGTTCTTGACAAGAGTTTCTGAATAATTTCGCATTGTTTCAATTTTTATTTTTCAGGAACTAAAGATAAAAAGATTATTTTTCTCAGCAAAATCCCTCCATAAGGGTCTTATTAGTCGGATAATATTTTTATTTTGATCTTATATTTAGTGATTTCGGATATCTTAAGCTTCTAAATTGCCACTTAAAGCCTAAATAACGAAACTAGTGTTCAATAATCCTTATAGTACTCACAAATTATCCATCAATCTATAATGTTTTCCACCAAAATCCCTAGATGACAACCTTTTCTAAAATTAGTACTAATTATTTTTCCTTGAAATTGTTTATTGGTGGCTATTAACTCATTTGAAAAGTCCTGTTTTTTTAGCCAAAAAGCGCGCAAAGGGTATAAACGCTCTTAATGACTACGTCAGTAACCCGGGGCGGGTGAAATGGGGCAGTTGCTAAGGCAAATCAAATTATGCAGTTGTAACGTGATCCACTCCTACAGGGCTGCCTTAATGGGTATACAGATTGTAGATCAACTACGCTATGAAGTCATTGGTGGCCAAGCCAAAAGGAGATAGTATATGAATGACCACCACCGTTTCGAAAAAAAAAGATATAAAATGAAAGAAGATGAAATTATAAAATTTTTTGGTTCATACGTGACTTTAACCATTATTCATTTGCTAATCGCGTTGTGTGAAGCAATTTAATCACACCGATGCAGCAGGAATCTTAATGAACACATTATTACACAAGAAAAAATAGTTCAGTACGCGTGTTTTCCAAATCTCTAGACATCACACTTCACAGAGTGGTTGGCAAAACAAAGGCGATGACGTCACACCACACGACCGCAACAGAATACATAATCGAGAATTTCTGAACACTACACGTACACATCAAGACGTGGTATGACTTATATCGAAACGTTTAGTATTATCAAATGAATATTATTTTTCTATTAGACTAAACCATGAAGAGCGACATATAATCTATGACTTATAATGTAATATGTACCATCTGCCCACTCTCATTTTTGGGAAGTATCTAAATTCTAATGGAAGACAAACATTTTATTCTAAACGAAAACTTTCTACTGTTTAGCGAATGAAAACAAGAAACATTCTTGAACAATAATCTAACATTAGGTTTGAATGTATATAAATACATCTCACAATAATCAATGGAGTATTAGCGACTTAGATTATATACTCGTCTAGATTGAGCAATGTCAACAAACGATGCGCTAAAAGTGTCCTCACTTTCGTTGATATGTGTGAGTACGGGTCGTGTAATTATTGTAATCCAACTGTCAAGGTGTGTGTGTTTAGGGATGCCTACTCCAGATTATTAACTTAACTTTTCCCCCATTATTTGATATACAAAATAGGTTAAATAAAATATTTTTTCTTTATTTAAAGTAATCATACTATTAATTATATTTATAACGCATTTAGTAAAAACAATAAAGATCTAAACCCATCTCCTAGTGTTTGTTTCCGAATAGAATTAACTCTTTAAATTTATTGCCTGGGCTGTTATCTGATTTCTGTATTTATGTAAAATATAAATCATCATAAGTAAAATGTTCGGAACACACAACTGAAGTCATGTGAGGCTACGAATGGTCTTCTTTTCGTTTCCGCTGTGTAATGTCTCTCCAGCAATTTGCTAGTACGGAATCCGTAGTCTAAAAATATTATTAGGACCTTGAATAAGTTCTCGCTGTTTCTTCAAACATGATAATAGCAGTACCCCGTTTGTGAAATTTTGAATGGTAATACACATGCAAGGCAAAGAATTAATAAAATTACTATGAAGTGCATGTCGTCGTGGGTTTCATTAATTCATCTTGTAGGTAAGTATTATTTACTCATTAAATAAATAATACCATTCTTCTTGTTGTTATTCTGATCGAAATATTATGTAATGATATTTGTGTTTTATAGTTTCTCCCATAGTTTCAACAAATCTTCCTAGTAATAAATTGACAACACTGGCCAATGAAACTCATCTTCAAAATAATGAATTAAAAGTTCATGTTTTCTTCAAATAATAGTGGTTTAACAATAATGTTACCGATAGAAAGTGATATTGGTATTATTATACAGTTTTCCCACACAATTGCGATACAATTCGACAGCACAAACCGGCATAATTAATTATTTTTCGGGAGCACGTTATCCATATGTAGTTCAAATGACACTGACGTACGTGAGAAGCGAGTCTACCAAATTTGGTAGACTTTTTTTGAGCCGTGCGGTGAGGTGTGATGTGTCATCTAGACGAGTATATAATCTAAGATTAGCGAATTTTATTCCCAGTTTACTAAACACCTTTGAACCCGTAATCACTGTTTATGAGACCAGAAGCATGCATACAAATTGGCAATGTCGCGTTATCTGCGACCTGCAGAAATCCCCCAACATGACCTATGACGTCATAATTACCCTTTATTATGTTCCAACTATTAATTTAGTTCTATACATGCTTTTATGTTTGTTCTTAGAGACTGGATTTTTGCACTAAAATGAACTATGAAGTGGTAGTAGATATGTTTTTAAAGTATATTTATTTACACAATCTTAAATAGTAGCCAGACCAAAGTATTTTCCTTTCGTGGATATATTAGTGAAGGCAAGTATATTTGGAATAGTCTAATTATTTTCATTTAATAGAGTTATATTTTTTAAATAATTGGCTATAATGGAAATGATACATATGTTATTTAATAAATGGAATGACCTTGTTGCAGCCTCACCTTTAATATTTTATTATTATATTTTATTAGCAAATAAATTTCAACTAAGTCGAATAGCTTAATGCTCATTATGAACAAGTGCTATCACTATTTGTCAGGCGCTTTGTTCAGTGCTTAACCGTCTTTTTGAAACTGATTCATTACACTTTGAACCGTGACCGTTGCTGTTTCATTTTTATAAACTCCTTCGACCAATTCTTAAAGTTTTAAAATTTACCACAAAATTATACAACCTTGATAAGAAAAAATATGTTCAATGTGAATTGTGCATATTCATAGTTTTGTATTGTTAATGTATACAAATACATATGAACAAATGTATTTTAAAGCAATGATTTAAAAACTAAGAATGCGCCCCTTTCAGTACATTTGGAGTTTCAAAAGGTGACTTAATTTATTAGGTTTCGTCTAAACGATGCATGACAAAAAATATTATCTTCAGATGTAATCAACTTTGTATAATAAACGTCAATGATTAATTTCAGTAACGCTTCATTAGACAGACATACACTGGAGCGTGCGCACCACTTTGGAATACTTTTTACGCTCTCCGCCCTATCCATATATTTATTTCAATATTTTAAAGGTGTTAAGTTGCATAAATCCAGTCTCTTTTTATTATTTTAAATGCATTATGTGTATGTATCTTGTGTGCAATAATATATATGTAAATATAATTTATTTTTTCAGTCGTGACGTTTTCGAGCGATGCAAAAACTAATGATTGTAACAGAGAAGGTACAAATGTGGAATGTATTTGCCTGGCTGTGGAGAGTGAGACTCATGCACACATCTATATCTGTGTATAATATTGCATGCGATTATATTTTCTTTTGCAACACTCAATATACTCACTGTATTGCTTACTTACTCTTAATATAATACATTGTTTCCATTTCAATTTTTCGCAAAAAATACAGTGGTTTTAAGTTTTTTTATTCATAACATGTTTTTTAATCATTTACACAATTGTAACGAGTTACACATATCAATTAATTGTTGGAACAATTGGAGAACAAAATAATTTATTCTTTTACATCCATACATTGAGACTTTTAATTCATTATCATGTATTTTTGTTGGTGCATAAGGCAGAGTGTACGCAGAGAATGTGATTGTGATTGAGTTTCAATGAAAATTCATGCAACTATAACCAAAACTTGCTGTTTTATTGAGTGATTGAACTTCTATTAAACGCATAACTACAGGTTCATTTCTGCTGTAGTGTACATCGTCTCTCGATGCCTTTGAGAGAGGAGCTTATTATGATTGAAGAAAAATACATTACTTACATCAAAATTTAAAGACGTTCATTTCAAAATGTTTTAAATATTTTGAAATCTAAATCTGTTATTGTAATATTTGAATCTTGGAAAACAGGATCTTTATCTTCTGTATTATTTCTTCAAATGTATATTGACACAGTACTGATGTATCTATAAAAAAAATCTTTATCAGGAATATGTTATATTTTACCCTATTATTATTTTACACTTCAATCTCCTCTTGCTTTTGTAACATGGCATATCATATCCACAAAACTTGTAAATATAATTTTGAATTTTTGCAAAGTATATTTTTATAGTTAGTAATTTAATTTATGACAATTGGTAACAAGCCAACTATTTTATAAAGGAAACTATGAAGTACAGATCAAACAATATTGAATTTATGAAAGAGAGTAATAAATAGTTACTAACTTTAACTTTTTTTTTTACTTCCAATATTATTATCGGATCGGAGCGTATCTACATAGAATTCGGTGGAAATGTTGACAGTGGAGTTGTTGCAATACGCATAAGCAATCAAAACACATCTTGTGTGTACCGCAGTGAAGGCGTCGATGTAATTGCCCCGGTGGCTCAGTGTGTAACACATCTGTGTTGTGTTGCAGCGGGCGAGCAGTTCTCGTCTCCGTCGCGCGCGGAGTCCCGCGAGGCGACCGTGACGGACGACGACCTCGCCGAGTCGCGCCGACGCACGCGCAGGCACCACAGGACCGCTGACAACTATTATGATGGTGAGTTATACACACAGCAGCCTACAAAAAAGCATATTGTGTACTTGAGATGTATACATCATAGCTCTTAAAATGCACCACTAATTACTAGGTTTCATGAGACTTTGATTAGAAATAAAAAACTAGGCCTGAGTTATATGAGACTGGAAATAAAACATGAATTGCTGTTACTGTACTATTCAATATTTGGCTTTAGACTATTTTTTCGTCTTTCTTTATTTTTATACTGGCACAGTAAACTGACTAACACTTATCATTTGTTATATTTACTTAGGAATAAAATCTGTATCAGCCCATATACGTCCCACTGCAGGGCACGAGCCTCCTCTACAATCGAGAGTACGATTGAGAGTGGTTAGGCCATATAGTCCACCACGCTGGCCTAGTGCGGGTTGGCGGACTTACATACCATAGAAATTTTTATAAATCTCTATGGTATGCAGGTTTCCTCACGATGTTTTCCTTCACCGTTTTAGTGCGTGGTGATTGACTATCAATACACACATGACTCCGAAAAGTCAGAGATGTGCCCTGGGATTCGAACCCGCGACCACCGTGAACATGTTGGCAGTCGCGTCTAGTCCGTTTACCAACAGGCCACCACGCACTTAGGAATAAAATATTTTGTTTTATACGTCATGAACATATTTTATAGATAAGCAGGTTTCTGTTATATTGTAAGCTTTGTTTTTTAAAGCACTGTTCGATAACATAGTTTTAGTTTTAGTTTACCCTGTTAAATATAGAAGGGGTCCAGGTACAGTGAGATGTTTATAGTCTGATATGGTATAATGATTGTTCGGTATCGTGTCAGGGTACGGCGGGGGCGTGGGTGGCGGCGCGTACCCGGACCCGTACCTGGTGCAGCGGCAGCAGTACCAGTACTACGAGCAGCTGCGCCTGGCCGACCCCGCCGCCTACATGCTCATCTACAAGCAGCTCATGGCGGGACACGCGCCGCCACTGCCGCCGCACTTGCAGACCAAAGTGCCGCAGCTCTACGGGGAAGGTACATACTGTTATATACTATTCTTTATGAAATGAAATGAAAATGAAAATAATTTATTGAATCCATTAAAATGTTCAACATCATTTAGATTCAGTCATATTTTTTATCTACCACCCGGTTCGGAAAGCGGTTTTCACTAGAGAAGAACGGGCAAGAAACTCTAGTGTTGCTCTTTTCAAAACCAGTTTACAATGTAGTGAATTATTACAAAATTTACAAGTTGGTTTAAATCAGAGCAGTTTAATAATAATATGTTGTAAATTTACAATAAATATTTTTGATATGAATATTATTATATTATAATTACTATGGCTGAGTGAAGTGAAGTCGCCCAGAACGAAGAATCAGTATATGGTATATCTTCTGTGATCCACCTGCCTGCTCTTGCCCATTTATGTATTTTGAACGCTGGGAAATTTGATATTTGGACTGCTTTGGTTTCGAAGTTGAACTACGGTACCTTTATAAAGCTGAGATCTTGGGTTCGAGTTCCGGGTTGGGCAAAGTGATATTGGGTTTTTCTATTCATTATCAGTCCGAAGTCAGGAATTTGTACCCGATATGACGATAGGCTTGCCTCCTATTACATCATGGGACTGAACATACAAGCCGAAACGTGGGTGTCTACCTACCTACCTACCTATTCTGGGAAATAAAAGGCCTAAGCCTATTTATGTATGTATGTATGGAAATATGATACAATCTATCCTAACATACCAGTAACTTGTTTAATCGGGGTTTCTTTCTTTTCTGCCGACTCTGTGGTAATGTTGGAAGTTACCTTTACCCACTTTTCAACTTCTTATATCTAGAAATAATGATGAGGACTATATTAGTATGAAATCAATGAGTTTTGAAGGATATATCATCATTCCGCAGGTTACCCCGGCCTGTACGAGGGCGAGGCGCGCGGCAGCGTGCACTCGGGCCGCTCCAGCACCACCGGACTCAAAGGAAACGACACGTCAGTGCTCACCCCATTCTACTCGCTACAACACATACTACACCCTTCACACATACACCGCTTACTGACGCTTTAGGACAACATGAAACACTTGAAACAACAATGTATATAATTTTTTTCTGTACACATATATACAGGTTTATTTAAGTGCATACATTTTAACACAAGGCTCAGGAACATGAGTATAGTCAATTAGATGATTTTTCAAGCTAATTCTTATTTTTTATGAAAATAAAAATACAACCAATACATGTACAGCACTGAGACACCTTAGTACCATATTTTCAATGTCATTTATTTATTTCGCTGCCATTACGCTATAACTGAAAAACCTTGCATACATTCAACGCATTACAAAACACAACATATATACATATTACAAGCAACACATACATACAGCATAGCTTTAGTTGCCGGAAGCTTAAGGCACTTTCACACAAACACATACTGTTGCTTCATATTGACAATATTATACACTAGATAAATAGATAATATCACAACACGCGTGTGTAAACGCTGTTTATTTACACGAGGATGCTGGATCAGACTACTAACCCGGTCATAAACGTACATTACTAATCTATGATATTGTTTTTATATTGTGTTGGTTAAATGACAGTATATATTATTATTTATATAAAGAATTTGGCCATTAATGTCTATACGAAATCAGTGTTATAACGTACTTTAAGATCGTTATGGTAACATCCTATGTCACACAAATATATCTGCGTTCGTCGCATTTACTTAATATTACTGTCATTTAAAAAACATATGGTTTTAATAAAACAGGGTGATGAAATATCTTATAAATTGCATTGATAAATAAAATTATACGCGAATGACGATATTCCATCACCCTGTAAAAGCGTGTTTACCGATGATTGGCTTTTGCTTAACTATCACATCGCATACGCAGACACACACATACAAATAACATCTCCAGATGTCGTATATGTAACCCTTAAAGCCGAAATTAACAAGCAATCCAAATCGCTATTGAATGATCTATTCCGAAAATCTACCAATCAAAACAACCCAATTGTGGGCGTGTCAATAAATCTGTGACCTGATTGGTTAATATTTGGGATGGATCCATTGATAGCGGCTAAGATAATTTCGGAGAGCAAGCGAGAAAGCCAGCATATTGGCAGCAACAGTCGAAAGATTCCATCGACTGCTTTAGCATGGCTTCCACCCTCCCATGTTTCATTATGGTCATACTAATTTAGCTCCAGTCCAATATACATAACTACTTTTTGAAAAGCGCTAATAATTTGTTAGCGAATTTATCAGACAATTACGTAAGATGTTATGTGAAGTTTTGTACTTTACCCTCATATTTAAATTATTATTTAAAAGCATCATAGAGTTTAAATAGCAAGAGTTTAAATAACAATATTATAAACGCCATAAATTGTTGAATCATCAAATAGTTGAAATTGCAACTATTAAGCTAAATGAATATTATTATAATTGCAGTCTAGAAATGGTGTTGTAATATTCATATAGCACTTTATTTAGACAAAATAAAATGCTGTTTTCTAAATTAACTAGTGGAATAGTCGTTGAATTAGTACAGGCCCTTGTGCTAGTAGTGTAATCGGTGTGCCGGCACTGTCTGGAGGTGTTGTCTGTGTGTGTGTGTGTGTGTGCGCGTGTGCGTGCGTGCGTGTGCGTGAGCGTGTGGGTGCGCAGGTACTACGGCGCGTACCGCCACGACGCCGCCGCCTCGCCGCGGGACGCGCCCTCGCTGCGCACCGACCTGTCCGACAGGTACTTACACATACACATACACATATACATCTATATCTAGTAGCTCCCTTCTACTGCCCACACTAATGAGGCATTATACTGTAGCGGATGTTGCCAACAAAATGTGTGAGTACCAAATCAGGATGCCTTGAGACCAATGAAACGAAGAAAGATAGTGTTATTGATTTTCTTAATCCTTTTTTGCACTATACAGATATGCTATTTAGTAAATACACAGTAAAAATGAAGTGCGTGGTGGCCTGTTGGTAAACGGACTAGACGCGACTGCCAACATGTTCACGGTGGTCGCGGGTTCGAATCCCAGGGCACACCTCTGACTTTTCGAAGCCATGTCTGTATTGACAGTCAATCACCACGCACTAAAACGGTGAAGGAAAACATCGTGAGGAAACCTGCATACCATAGCGATTTATAAAAAATTCTATGGTATGTAAGTCCGCCAACCCGCACTGGGCCAGCGTGGTGGACTATATGGCCTAACCACTCTCAATCGATTACGATTGTAGAGTAGGCCCGTGCCCTGCAGTGGGACGTATATGGGCTGATACAGTACAGTAAAAATACTAGTACAAGTGATGTGACGACGATGGCGTGATGGAAAACAGATTTTATCATTGTTATTGACACACATTTTGTTCACATTGTCCCATTTAGTATAACTTAATGACCTATAGGTCCACTTACAGATTTGTTTATAAAGCAGTTCAAGCTGCTATGTTCAAGATTTATATACCTCCTGAGCACTAAATAATTTGCTTCTTCTATAATAAGTTCAAAATAGAAATTCCTCGTTGGATTCTGTGGCTCAGTATACATAAACTGAAGCTATTTAGCCTCTGTCACATATTGCATACTTATGTTGCAATAGACACTCCTTTACTAGTTAATATTATAAGTGATGTAGTGTGCAATAATAAGCTTTAGTAAGCACATGCTTTTAATTGAAAATAGTAGCTTAAACATGTAGCCAAATTATGCAATGTGTTGGTGGTTCTTCGAGAGTTGAAGTTAGACATTTAAGACTCTAGCATCTGCTGCAATTGCTGGTAAAATAAGACACCCTGTTATCCAGGTAAGAAATAATAATAAGTAATTTTTACTCAGATCAATCCATTTCCTTGCATGTTGCTATAGTACAAACTCATAAAGTCATTGTATTATATACATGGTAAATTGAAGTGGTTTTATTTGCCATTTTTTTTTAAATTGTCAATATTATTTAAGGTTTTGGATACTTGGTAATGGTACAAAGCTTATACTTTAAAAGTAAGTTAAAATGTGCTGGTTATTGGGGGATAAACATTTTTTTGTAGTGTTGTTTTAATTGATTGTGTTTATATTGTTATTAATAACACAATTGCGTTCATTTTTATTATCTGGTAGATAGATAATCTAAATATTAGAAAAAGTTATTAGCTATTATATTTCTAGTAAAGAAGTCTTCTCTAAAGTTAACGATCTAAAAATGATGTCTAACAGACTTTTTGTTCTATTTATGTTACAAAACTGGCCTTTTACAATAATAAAAGAATACGTATTTGTTTATAACACTACAGTAGTGTAGTGCAAGTATAGAGTTGCGTGCGTGTACGTTGCAGAGACCTGAACACGGACGCGTCGCTCAACCTGCAGCTGGAGGAGTCCACGGTTCGCTCCGAAAGGATGACGCCCTACCGCTTCTCCACCGCGCATGTTAAGGTACAATACTCATTACTTATAAGGTTATATATTTGATTCATTAAAGGTATACAATACTCCTTACTTATTACGTTATATACTAATTAATAATTTTAAGTATTATTTACAAACAGACCTAGAAAGCGATGGTGGGACAATCTCGACAAATATACCAGGAAAATAACGAAAATTGTTCTCAATAGAGTGTTATTTACAAACACTCTTAGCATCTCTACTGCATACATTATCAAATTCGGCAGTTTCTTTTCGCAAACACTGTATGTACTTCTGAACAATTTCTTAATATCTATGTACAATTTATACACAGATTTGTTGTTTTTTTATTCTTGTACTTGAAAGGAATGCACCAATTTTTACGTATAATAAATTAATGAGGAACATACATTTAGGCCTCAAAAGTGCAAAAGAAGTGCGTACAACAAGTTATCCGCAACGAATATCGATAACGTGCATGTGAATTCGTACCTCCTAGATATCGTTGTAGTGTGTATACAAGTAATGTGCGTGTGCGTGGTGGTGCAGGGCAGCATCTCGTCGCGTCACGTGGTGCTGGTGCGGCCGTCGTACCCGGCGGACGGCGTGCCCGCCACCGTGCAGCTCGTGTCGCTGGCCGCCGCGCTCGCGCACGACCCGCCCGTCGCAGAGCTCAACGCGTACCCGGGCCCGCTCGTTAAAGGTATTTGCAATCCTAACGAATATTATAGTATTATTTTAATTACTTTGTTAGATGTGTAAAGGCGTTGCTTAATAATTATTTAAATTATCATGTAACAGTGTGTTTGTCTTGTAATTTTAAAGCGAATATTTTAATTCATATTCTTCTATTTTTACTATTCATAGACTTAGTAGAGTATTCTCCTAGATGTATAGTAATGTGTATTTGTGTTGTTCAGGCGTGACGCACAAGAAGAGCGTGATGGAGTACTGCGTGGCGCGCACGCGCGACGTGCCCGCGCGCGACCCCGTCGGATACGTGCTCGTGTGGCAGCTGCTGGAGCTGCTGCTCAGGCAGAATGGGGTCTGTACCACCCACCACCACTCAGACCACTGGATCTTAATCTATTAGTATCTAATAAATATCTATTTGATAAAAAAAATTGTCTTACATTAACTATGCAGTTGGTTAACTAATTCAACTGTATGTCACAGTACATAAATGTCAGTTAATAGAGGGGTTTTATATTCAAAAATAATTGAATGATGGCACAGAGCCATCCATCCATTCCAAGTTGGAATGCTCCAAAGGAATGCTAGTGGTTTGTGGACCACTGTTTAGAAACATTGCTTAGACTAATACTTGCACCTAGCCTAAATTGTACCTTCTAAAAGTTCCTTATTAAAATTGAATTTGTTAACTTGTTTACTTTCCTTTTTTCCTGAACTCCATTCGTATAAAAGCGAATACTTGTTCCAAAAGAGCCACTGAATCAGCCCGAAACAAATGACTAATAATAAATTGATATGTAATAATCGTCTCTTCTCAATTACTGGACGTCATTCATCATCATGATATCGACCAGCTGGTAAAAATAAATGATTAACAAAAATATATTTTGTACAGGTGGTAGTCGGCTCCGACATTGCTGAACTGCTGATGAAGAACACGCGTGAATATGAATACAAACCGACGCCGGCTAAAACTAACACACATAATGGTAAGTTAACGAGTACCAAGAATATGCTTTACTTGTAAGAATTATCAAGATTTTATTCTGTTTTTTAAATAAACCAAAAAATATGTGCATAAGTAACGCATTTGGTGATACAGATAGTCGTCGCGAGTCGTCAGTGTCGGGAGAGATGCGCGACGATGAGGGCAGAAGCTCTTCACCCGATCAACCGTCCTTGTCCACTTCGGATATCACTCGTGAGTAAAACGAAACGTTGATAGGTTTTTCATGACGCGATGAATTGGTTGTCTATTAAAATACAAAAAAATATGTATAGAAAATAGTCGTAATAAAAATATACGTTTCAGATCACGAATTGCCGAGCTCACCCGGTCAGTCCGTCGTAGACGAGAAAGCCGCACTGGACAGACTGCGGGAGTATCTTATCTACGGAAACAGGGCTGAAGCTATTGGTAATGATTTTTAAAACTATTTAATATTATTTTAAAATACGAATTAGTAATATTTTTATTTAAACTGAACTATAAAAAAAAACTTTATTATCTATAAAATTAAAATACAAATAAAACTTATGCAATCTAAGGACCTGTTGGTATTTTATATAAAATGAATACTTCAACACTTGATTGAAATGACTTTAATTTATTATATTTATACGACATTACAAAAACAAGTGTTCGGATCAGTAACAGGAGGAGAGAAGAATGACATGAGTCAAAAATTCAAAGTGACAGTAGCTGTCAAAATAACGTTTAGTTACGTTTAATTCTAACAGGACCAAATTGACATATCCCTGTACCAGACAAATTATTAAGTAAACCTCTGGGCCCATGTTGAAAATTAGTATGTGTTAAGAGTACTACAAATAGTAAAATTAACAAAAATACATTTCATTGAATGTAACATTTAACTGTGTGTTAATAAGATGTATTAGTAATTTTGTTATAACGGAGGATTTTTTTGGTTGGTCTATCCGGCTCGAAGGATCATCTTGTATTTTACCGTAATGTTTGTGTTCGTGTGTCGCAGAGTGGGCGATGTCGTCGTCGCTGTGGGGGCACGCGCTGCAGCTGGCGGCGCACGGGCCGCGGCGGCCTGCGCGCTGCCGTGCTGGCGCGCTTCGTGGCCGCCATCCCGCGCGCCGACCCGCTGCACACGCTCTACGCCACGCTCGCCGGCGCGCCGCCGCCCGCCGCCACCGTCAGTATACACGCACTACTAGCACTCACTAACTACAACTGAGCGAGCGGGTTCATCAACACGCTGTATAGCTCCTATTCAAAAACGACATACAACAATACAACATTAACTATATGGTTATTGTAGATCAGTGATTCTCAACCACTGTGCCGCGGCACTTTTGTGTGCCGTCAAATTTCAAAAGTGTGCCGCCAAATTTTGCAAATATATAATGTTAATATTATTAAATTATATCATTTAAAAAGAAAAATATTTTTAACATGAATATGTATTTAAATCTACAAACAAATTAATTATTTTATTATTTGCTTTGCAACGCGTTTTTTCTTAGTGCCAAATTGTGATGAAGCGGCGTGCATAGCAATAGGAATATGTCTCAAGGCGCTCTTTGTGTGCCGCCAAATTTTGACATCGTTAAATATGTGCCGCAACAAAAAAAGGTTGAGAATCACTGTTGTACATCATAAATCGACATCAACAGTCATACAAGATACCTTGACAATTTAATTAGATTCCTTGTCTATGTGAGCGACATCAAGCACACAGCTCAAGACCGTGCAGGATGAAAGTCACAGTGGATGCCCTCTGCCTTATCCAGGTCACATAGAACTTGAATAATGTGATCGATTTTCATTTTTCCCCATCACTTCGAACCATTGTTGAATAAGCAATAAAATTATGAAAATACGTTCTATCATCACTTGGATAATAAATCTGACACGATCTTGTTGCACAAAGTATAATTGGATTTATAAGAATGATGTTATTATGTGTTTATTTGTTCGTACAGTGCGTGTCGGAGGAGCGGTGGGGCGACTGGCGGCCGCACGCCGCCATCATGCTGAGCAACGCGTCCGCCCGACCCGACCACGACCAGCGCACGCTCACGCAGCTCGGTACCACGCACTATACATTATTTATTTATCTTTACTTACAAATTATATTGCTCTACAGTCTACACAGTACTAAAAGAGATTTAAATCGAATTTACCACACTGACCTAGTTATAAAAAATAATTTTGCTATATCTTAATATATATATTTCTTGTGTGCGTGTGTATGTGACTGAACTCCTCCTAAACGACTGGACCAATTTTGATGAAATTTTTTGTGTGTGTTCGTGGAGATTCGAGAATGGTTTAGATTTACAGTTTGGTCTACTGGAAAATGTTTTTTCAATTAATTTCTTATTTATAAGGAGTTGTTGATTTTGGTTATACCATACAAAATGTTCATGGGTTTGTAACTGTCAAACATTTAATGTTCATACCGTCAATACGGTAAACTCTTCCCTCAAATTAAATAACGTATTTAAATAAAGGTTTCGAATCGACAACATATATCCACAATATTCGATTAATGGCGTATTTTAGATTTTAAAGATGTAAAATAATGACAGTAATGAAAAGTGGTTGACATTTAAATTGGTTGTCAAATATTTATGCATACGTTCAGAAATTTAATTTGTGTAAACTAAAGAGTATATTATGAAGCTAAATAAATATAGGACAATCAAATAAATAATATTCACACGTAAGAAGTTTTACTTCTTTTCAAGATAGAATGTCACTTGAAAATGAAAAATCTTTCATAAAATAACACATAAAAATAAAAACTGAACTGAACTGAATAAAATAACAATTTTATATAATTATGGAGAATATTGCAGGGATTCTCAAATTAGGCGTTGTCTGCGTCTTGAGAAACCAGTTATATACAGGGTATCTCAAGACTGCTACCGAAAACGAAGCTGGGTGGTAGTTTTAGTGGCTACAAACTCAATGCAATTAAAAATTTCGCATAGAAACGCGACAATTATTTTTTATGATTTTTTAAATATCGTCATTTTTGGGTGGTAAATCCATAGTTTTTGCTAAAATAATAATTTAAACTCTTTTATACCTTAGAGTTTTTATAAATAAAAGGATATACATTATTATTTTAGGAAAAAATGTATTTACCACCCAAATATGGCCATAAGAAAAAAATTACAAAAAAAAAATTGTCGCTTAGTTTTGCAACTTTTTCTGTTGCATTGTGTCTAAAGTCGCTTAAACTATAACCCGGCTTCGTTTTCGGTAGCAGTCTTGATATACCCGGTATAATTGTTACTACCGTTACTCAATGACCGTTACTACATTAATTGTGTGTGCGAGTATATTTCTATGAAAATTTATATTTAATCTCTTTATTACTAACAAAAAGTAATGGCGTAATGTTTTTGGAAAACAGCATACTGGGGGTGAAATAAGGGATGGAATATTGCATGGATAATCAAAATCGCTAAAGTGTTTAATGTCAAAAATTTATAAGGCACACTATTTGGATATGGAGAAACGGGATATAATAGATATAATGGATATAATATAATTCCGCATTAGTATTGTTTTCAGACTCAAGTATAAAAAAATGGTACGTTGATGCCGTATCTAGACAGTATAATGAAACGATGTGCAGTTTATATTTTTAAATATTTGTTTTATTGCTTACGTCACCTGTTAAGGCAGTATGAAGGTTTTATTAATTTGTATATGGTAACGTACTAGACGCGACTGCCAACAAGTTTACGATGGTCACGGGTTCAAATCTCAGGGCACACCTCTGACTTATCGGATTAATTTCTACGTCAAATAAAATCCGCCAACCCGCACTAAGGCAGCGGGGTGGACTATATCTTCTTCTTCTATAATATAAAAATGAATCGCAAAATGTGTTGGTAAGCGCAAAACTCAACAACGCCTGGACCAATTTGGCCAATTCTTTTTTTTTAATGTTTATTATTACTTTATTACTAACAAAAAGTAATGGCGTGCAATATTATTTGGAAAAAACAGCATTTTGGTGCTGAATTAAGGGAAGGAATATTGGATGAACAATAAAAAACGCTTAAGATTTTAATATCAAAATTTCCTAAGGCAATCTTTATATGTATACGTATATATACGACGGGATATAATAGAGTGGAAGGTACGGGAGGGGACTGGGATAGCTGACAGATTTGATAGGACCAAATGTAAATGCACGTTATAAGACGGGATGGATAATAAAGAGAAAGGACGGGACGGATCGGGAAGAGATTGAACAGACGGATGAGACGGGATTGAGCCGGACAGTAGGACAGCTACGTCAAGTTTAGGTATACAAGAGTTTATAGGAAAAATAACATGTATTTGGTGTGGAGTGGACTCAAAAAATATATGCACCCAGGCGAAGCTGGGCCGGGCCGCTAGTCTTGGTATAAAAGTTTTTTACTTCTTTAATAGCATTTTGTCTCCCACTTGGAAAAAAGATTTTTGATTCTTACTATTTATTTACCGTGATTAATTTCATACGGATTAAAAACTGCGTAGGTATTTTTGGAGCCTCCTGATCTCAGTTATGGGTATGAGTTAAATATGAAACAATGTAATATAATGTTGTTTGTGCAGGCGACAGCTTGGCGTCGCGCGGGCTGGTGTACTCGGCGCAGTTCTGCTACGTGTCTGCCGGCGTGGGCTGGGCGCGGCACCCGCTGGCGCCGCTGCAGGCCACGCCCCCCGCCCCCGCCCCCGCCCCCGCCCCCGCCCCCGCCCCGCCGCGCCTCGCGCTGCTGCTGGCCGACCCCAAGCCCGCCACGCTGGCGCAGCTCGCCACCAACAAGGCCATCTTCGCCACGGAAATATACGAGTACGCGCTCTCGCTCAGCCAGGACTATGTCATTACTGAGCTACAGGTGCGTATTTTTTATATTTTATATAGCATATTTTTATACAATTAAAAAAGGAGATGTGCTATCTTGGGCCGTTTTGTGTACGTCTAATACAAATTCTAGAAAAAAATGTGGAATTCAAATAAAATACATTTAGATTTCTTGGACAACAGGGGGCTTTATACAAAAATGTGATTATTTTAGTACAGAAGCAATATTTTCTTCTATAATCTGTCCTCCATGATGCCTAATTGTCATTTCGTTCAAAAATGCGCGAACCCATTATCTTTAACTTGAATATGTCTTATTTTCAAAACCCCCACAAATGATAATTATTGTCTATATTTCTTTTTCCATATTCTTCGCTTTTTAAAAGACGATATATGTTGTTAAAGAAGTCACTTTTATTATTTTATTTATATTACATGATTTTAGTTTAAGAACGAAAATGTTTAACTTGACAGCAATTGCAAAACTCTGTGTTATCTGTCTACGTCTGTGGCCGTAATTCGTATTATTTTTTATCTTAGAGTAATTTATTATTCGCATACATTTCGCAAATGTGTATTTGCTTCTCTGTATACCTGGCTTTGTTTTATGGATTCTGATTCTCGCAGATGATATAGGTATCTTGACGTTTAAACGAAATTACTAGTTCGTATTTTGGTGAGTAAACATATTATTTATTATTTTGAATGCCACATGTAAGTAATACTGTTATGTTTTTCTATGTTCATATTTCTCTTCTAACCCACAATTCACACACATCAAAAGTGGCGCTTTGCTTGAATTGCACTTCTGCAATTTTTGTGAAATGGTTGAATTGCACTTCTGCAATCAAAATTGAAATGGATTCTATCATTCAACAGAATCTTAGTAACTACATGGGCTGCCAATTCTCTCTCGTGTAGAGTATTTCAAAACGTTTTATTGCTGAAATGGCAGAACAAGAAGTAAGTATTCTATTTTCTTCATTAATTTCGGAAATGTATGTTTTATACCAATTAATCAAGGTGAATACAAAGTATGGAGTATTACAAAAGTATTCATGTTAGAGCTGAATTGCATTGTGTCCACAGGACAAGTCTACTAGTACATAAATATGTAAGAAGTGATATTTTATATTATATTGTTGTTTAAATTGTTAAATGAATTACATTTTCTTTTATTTCCCTTTGGACACTCAGATGATCTTGTGTTATGTATAATATATTATATTATAATTATATCCATAATAACAACACTATGTCTGATGGTAAGCACAAATGCCGTCCAGGAGGAATATCTAATGGCATCAGATGACTGTCCCAAGACATTTCATACAATTATCCGGCCGGCCTGCTAAGATGCTTCTTTAAACAATAGTCCGCTATTGTTTAAAGAAGAAGACCTGGGATCATACACATGTGACTGCAAAGAGTTATTTATTCATCATAATTCTTCGATATCTTCAATATTAAATCTTTTTTATTTTGTTTTAGTTATCAGGACAAGCAATTATCTGTACAAACTGCTGGCTGCAAATAAATCAAGCTGTAGACAATGAGCAAGATTTTATTCCAACTCCGCCGTAAAAAGATTGTATCAATCTCGATTCTTTTGGACATACTTAACACCCACAAGTGCTTCATGTTGAAAGGAACATGGCTGGATACTGGACAGTGGGTTGCTGTACTCATACCATGATTATACTTTGGTATTTAGCCTTTAGGTTGGGCTACCAATAGTACAATATAGGAGCACCGGCATTGTTCCTAGATGTTTTGACTGGAGATTATTTTTAGGCGAATATAAATAAAAAATATAAAGCAAGATCTGGTTGTATTTTATTGTCCTTAAGTTTTGTTTGATTTTAGTTTTCTTTGATCAATTAATCCTACTTTTTCCTTATGTGTGCTCAGAAATAACCAGTTAGAATTAATGTCAAATACATTATTTGAAAAATAATATCTTAAACCTTAGGATAATATTATTTTTAAGTATGCAGAAGTCTAATATACTAAAGTATATTAGACTTCTTCTATTTCTTATATTAGTCTAATATACTAAAGTATATTAGACTTCTAGGGGTAGACTAAATATAATGTTTGAAATGTTAGCTTGTACAGAAATGATTGCTAGTATGTTCTTTTACTAGACATTAAGGTATAGAAATAAACATGGCTGCTATCAGATTCGATTCCATTTTTATAGCGTATTCATTTGTATGGACTATAATAACTAAGAGCTTATTAAGTGCATATGCCTAATAATAAAATGATTATTTATTCATATACACATAGGGAACACCTCTGACTTTTCGGAGTCATGTGTGTATTGATAGTCAATCACCACGCACTAAAACGGTGAAGGAAAACATCGTGAGGAAACCTGCTTACCATAGCGATTCATAAGAATTTCTATGGTATGTAAGTCCGTCAACCCGCACTAGGCCAGCGTGGTGGACTATATGGCCTAATCACTCTCAATCGTATTCTTGATTGTAGAGTAGGCCCGTGCCCTGAAGTGGGACGTATATGGGCTGATACAGATCGCAGATAGCAGTCGCGATAAGTGATCAGTCTGTGCCGTGCTGTATCTCATGCCTAGCAGATTTTTTAAATAGGTTGTTTAGCAAGTATTATGCACCGCACTTACGGCCAGATATAGGTACACTTTCTTAATATTAAATAACTATAAACATGACGAGATTCTGACAGACTTGTTGCAATTTATTGTATAGACATTATGTTATATTATATAAGATGATCAATAAAGTATGATACTAATTCCGTTGACGTAAAAACATTTACGAGTTATATAGAGTACAGTAATTTATAGCACAGACGACTAAAAATAATATTTGATTTATAGGAAAACGAATTACGACTTCATATGTCATAAATGTCAAGTTTTGACATCGGTTGTCAAACATGCCGTTTCAGACGCCATATTGTCCCCTTGTAGTGTTGCTGTTCTTGGCTTGGTATTTATTTTTGTATAAAGCTAATATGTAACGTATAATAGTATTTCATACAGAAATCGAATGCCAATTTCACTAAGTAAATTTGGTGTAATGTACTACAAACGGCCCAAGGCCCATACATTTCTGGCCCATCTCCTTTGTTTCTTTTATAAATAGAAAAAAGTGGCCTTTCACGTGGAATATTATACTTCTAAACTTTTCTGTCCCTGACAAATTAAAACATTTTTCCATAAGATTTCATAGGAAAGATTTTGCAACATTATAACCGTAGTATCTATCAAAGTAAATGAATTAAAATCAAACAAAAAGCTGTGAACCCCATGTATCACAATGAAAGCAACATTAATGTCGAAATATGCATTATGCAGGTGTACAAGCTGATCCTGGCCGCCCGGCTGGTGGACGCGGGCGCGTACGAGCGCGCGCTGGCGTACACGGAGGCGGCGGCGCGCGCCGTGACCCGCGCGCCTGCGCTGTACTCGGGCGCGCTGGCGGCGGCGCTGGCGCAGCTGGCCGAGCGCCTGCAGTACCACGACCCCGCGCTGCAACACGACGCGCCGCTGCTCGACGACGCCGACAGCGCCGAGCCCTCGCCCAAGCACCAGCAGTGGCTCCACGACGTCAAGAACCTTGCGCACGCGCTCAACGTACGTACCGACTGCAACATTACACCTTTAAAGGACTTGTTTCATTATCAACTAAAACTGTGTGAATATCAATTACCCTTAAAAAAATTCACATCACTTTCGAGTAAATTGTATTTTTAAACGCTCAGTATCTGTAATTTGAAGCTAGTCAATATCATCAAACTGTCTATAAATTAATAACTAAATCATACAACGAACCTAAAGCACTTTGGCAGCCTTCCATATTTAGCATGTGTTGTGAGTTGCGCCTTGTGTGGCAGCTAACAGTGTGTGCGTGTGTATGTTGTGTGTGTGTGTGTGTGTAACGCGTTGTGGCGCATGCGCAGACGGAGCAGGCGACGCAGGCGGCGCAGAGCTCGCAGCCCACGCCGCAGCACCACTACGAGTACTCGCAGCAGTACGCGTGGGGAGACCAGGTCAGTTCACATACTGAATGTATAGCCTCACAGATCATGTCACTCATCAACAAGCTGTAATATGGAAATTATGTTACACTCATTTTGTTTTTTCAGCTTGTTTATGTGAATTTTAACGTTTTGATTATTAATTTAATATTTAATAAGCTTAACTAATTCCAAATTAATGACCCCAAAAATAAATGAATCATAAGTAACATACATCACATTGGTCTATTTTCGATCTTTCGATTGTAAAACGGCCACCAAGATTGTTTACCAATTTCAGTTGTATTTCAATATCTCAATTTCATGAGTTGCATATGAGTATCGATTTTAAAAATCTTTTTTTACCACTTGATAGTCGATAGTTATATTATATCGGTGTACCAAATCGATTATGGCACCACTGATTTGTTATAACTATAATCAATTTACATTGAGAGAAAACTATTAAAGTCTGTCGAGTACGTCAAGAACGGCGATGTATTGTTTTAATTAAATATCGATTTTGTGAAACCATCAGGCGCAGCAGTATCAGCAACAGCCCGTACAACAGACGTACGCCGAGCCCACGGAGGAGACGCCCGACTACGCGGCGCAGTACTACAACCAGCAGCCGCCCGCGCCGCCGCAGCCCGCCGCGCCCGAGCCGCAGCCCTACCCGACATACAGCGACGACTGGCCGCGCGCCGACGAACAACACGCGCAGACCTACGCAGACCCCTACTGGCAGGGAGACACCACCTACGGATACGGAGACGTAAGTGCACCATTAGTGATTAGGGACTGTCGGCCTTCGTGCCACTCACTTCTCTAGAATTCAGTTATGGTGGAAGTTAATTTTATAAGGCTGAGTAGGAGCCGAATAAAAATTATATCACACTTTAGACACCGCATACTCAGAACAGGGTGCCAAATAAACTAGATTCTCGATTAATATAATCTCGAGCTAGGTTTTATGAGTCGGTGAAATTTGCAGTTGTTACAAAATGCCATCCAATACTGATGGTGGATGTGTCGGAAGGTGTGTCATGAGTGTCATCAACCGCATTAGCATTATGTTCGTCTGTCATAGTATTTGGGTTTGTCCGCTAACGTCATCGCCGCTCGTGTGGTCGTCACACGCGCGGCTCCGTCATAGTGCGCGTCCGCTTCGCTAGCCACCGCCACCGCCTCGCAGGCGCGCTCTCTAGCCCTCGCGCTCTCTCTCTCGAACCGTGCGATATACACCGAGTGTGTGCGCCGCAGCCGCCGGCCCGCCCCGCGCCCGCCGCCGCCGCCGCGCCCGCGCGCCTCCCCCCGCCGCCCGCGCCGCGCGCCGCCCGCGCCTCACCGCGCCCCGCCCCGCCGCCCGCGCACAAGCCGCCCGACGCCTTCGAGCTGCTCGAGTTCCACCGCTCGCCGGCGCTGCGCCGCCGCGTACACCCCAAACAGGACGCCATCAATGTGGGCTTCGCCGAGGAGAGCTTCCGCGCCCCGCCCACCAGGCTCCGATGCGTGTCCCGCGGCAGCAGCGTCGAGTCCGCCGGCAGCGAGTCCTCCGCGAGGAAGATGCAGCTGTCCGACCTCGACATACAGATCGCGCACAGCCCGCAACTGGGAACGCCGGCCCGCCCGGATCGACCTAAAGCGTCGTTTCCGACAGATAAGACTCCGTACGGCCGCGTGATATCTAACACTGTCGACTCGTGGGCGAGGCAGACGACCCGCGCCAAGGATGGCGCGTACAAGCCGCTCATATTCGGCGGCACGTATCCGATAGAGGTGCCGGCGTCACCGCCGGAACGACCCGCCAAACCGATGCCCGTCACTGATGCGAAGACCACGCTCGACAAGGAGACGCACCGCCGCGAGCTCAGGAAAACCATCGAGCAGAGCCTCGACAAGTTCGAGGAGATGCTGGCCAAGCGCGAGATGAGCCGCGACTCGCGCCGCAAGGCCTTCTCCAAGCGCACCGTGGAGACGTTCGACATCGACGAGCCCACCAACCTGCTGGCGCCGCCGCCCGCCGCCATGCTGCGCGACAAGGACGCCAAGTACTACGTGTCCGGCCCGCACACCTTCAACATCGACGAGCCCGTCTCACTCATATAGACGCGCCGCGCGAGCCGAGGCGCAACAAACCTCTGTGATAAATAACTATCCGATTTTAAATTATACACGTTATACAACTTATAGTTTTTTCACGATGTTTAAATCGTTAAAGTTTGTGACGGTCGCCGAATTCGTGAAATTTAACATTTGGCACATCCACAAACAGTGGCGTCTTCCGGTAAACGATTTTATTAATATTCAGTGTACACAGCAGTAGATTCCAATGTTAACTCGATACTTTATCACTTATAGTAATTTCCGCTGCCGCTGTGAATCCGTCACATACAATAATAATCGATGTTTTAGCTTTTGTATTAGGTTTATACGCAACGCTAATGTTTCTGTTCTCTGTGTTATATCTGTTGTCAGGCGCTACGATGCTAGCAATATTGGTAGTAATTATATGTTTAGAGGATCATGGCGTTTTTATATTAACCGTATTCTAACTGTACATAGTTAAATCAAATCCAAAAGTGAAGACGAGGACAAGTTAATAACATAAGATCTCTAATTCGTCCAATAATTATCTAGAATTGGCTAGTAAACTTTTACTTTCGTGTGGATTTAATGAATGATTTTCCACGCTTTAGCTTTCAATTTACTTTCTACGTTTAGAATGAAACTGCGAGCGACCACGAGATTCAAATATTCCGTCAACAATAAGTAACTATGAGGAATATTAAAATGGATTTAATAATGGACAGATGCGAAGATATGAACAGGAACATCGGTGCTTCGAAAAGAATTAAGAATACGGCATATAGAAAGGCAGGAGAGTGCGCGAGCACGTCACAGCGTGTCCATACTGCATCGCATAGCGTCCAATGTTACACGAACGCTTTCACAAATGTGCTTTATGTGTCGTGACCGTGGTTATGTTGTTTTTTACCGAATCCATGCGTCAGTGGCGACGTTAGAGGGGAGAGGCGGGCGCGGCGGACTCTTCTCGAAATTTAAATATTTTGAATGAATTTCATCAACGTTTCTTGCGTATCAAAAAAGTAAACTAAACTTGAGGAACGATCGGTTGCTACGGTTTCTTGTGTGACTTAGAAATGTCGGATTACTACATAACATGGTGGGAAATGCTTAGACTCGCTCTAGCGATGCCACTACGCATATTGTATTTTTCGTTTCATTACGTTTTAGTTTTGCATTTTGTTTTATTTTATCGACAAAATCGACTCACAGGTCCTTGTTTTACCTCCACTAACTTACATCATTCTCTACTCATTCATAAAAATGTAACTGGCTCATTAGCTTCTGAAATGTTGTGATATTCAAAATAACTTGTTGCACAGATTGCTTACATTTAGACTTTGCTCTCATTTATACAACAATAATTTCATATACTACCATATTATAATATGCTGTCTCATGATTCAAACATACTTTCATATTTTGATGTGTCACGGCACTATGTAACACCCACAGATCACTTCCAATAGATACCGCATTACGATAGTTTTGTTTTGAACCGAAAACGCCAACGAAGGGAACTGCGCGGGGGGTGGGCGGGTTGCAGCGCGGTCACGTGGACTTCACTGGAGAGATGAGGCATAAGTCGATAAATAAAAAAATGTATCGATAGTTCGATTTGCCAGTAAGTTCATGTGTTTTGATCGCTTCTATAACTTAATTACCAACTTGTTAAATGTTTGATAATATTTTTTCAACGGCCTGATCTGATAAATTATACCAACCGGCAACCGCTAACTACGAATAAATAGGATTAAGATTTATACTTTAGTATGTAACGGTTTTATTTCTATTATTCACCGTGTATTTTTTTTATACCATAATGGCGAAATACCCAAATTAAGTGTTGATATAAAAGATCAGATAAAAATATGAAATAGTAAATAACTAAACCTCACGCCCTAAAGGGCTACAATAACTTATTCCGATTCTTGAATTCTGACGGCGGCTGTAGTAAATGTAATATCGACAAGTGACGATGAAACCCACTTGACGAACTATGAATGTTTTTGAGACGATATATACAACGTATGTTAAAATTAGTACAATAGCTTATGCTACTGATTCTCAATAAACTTAGTATACTAAAACTTATGATAAATACCCTCCCATTATATTTGAAACGTATACGAAAAAGGAAATTTAATTATGCCAAAGATAAATAAAGAAATATTGTAAAAGTACCTTGTTAACAAATTTAACTATTTCAAATTACATAAAAAACGTAATTATGGTAATTTGCAATTTTTATTTAAATCAATATATATTTTGTGACATTGTCATTTAATAAAATCAATTTACATTATTGTTTTACAATATCGATATTTCTGGGAATTATATTATAAACATGCGTCAAACACTAGAAGAACGCGTGATTTCGCCAAAAAAACATGCCTTATTACGGTTATTGCTATGCGGAAAAGAGACGGCTGATTCTCCATCCGAACTCGACTGTTTAACATTGATACATTAACCAGTATAAATTGAGCTCGCTCGGGACCAAATTAATTTAAAGAATATTAGTTATCGATGAACACTTATTGCGTTTTTTTAGATACTTTATTTTTTTGAGTTTTTTGCACACCATTTTATTGAACAAATCATTATTAACTGTAATATTAAGTTCCCAAAATGTAATTTTCGCTAACGTGCGATGCCATGTGCGGGTCCACTACTTGGACGACACTGATGACGCGACATTTGGCATCGGTTTATATCTATCTGATATCTTATATGTGTTGGGCGCAACCGCTGCCTTGCATTAGGTATCTATTGGGAGTGATCTGTGGTAACACCATACAACTGCTCTCTTGTTCAACAATATTTAAATGTCTTCGTGGAATAAATAACATGTTTTCAGAAGTTTATGAGCTGCCCTGTTAAATTTGATTGAGCCCTTTTTGCACAAAATATATTCATGTTGACTTTTATATAACCCTGTTCTAATATTTTTATTATTTATTTAACAAGTGATGTGTGATGTCCAAGATTCTCAGCATTTTTTATTCTTTGATGATAATAATTTTACGACAGATTTGGAGCACGCATTTTTAACCTTTTCTTCCAAACTTAATTATATTCCTTCCCCGCCGCACTGACGCCAAGATATCACGGACCGTTTCTTTTGCGTTGTTTATGATTTTTTACTCCTCATTATTATTTATTTATTAGTATGTTTTGCATTTGCACTCTCGCTTGAACGTGCCTCACGAAAGTCTGTGTTATGCATCAGTAGATCTAAATCGTAATCTCAGCGGATTAACTTCGCGCAAAATAGACATAAGAAGCGTTTAAAAACTATTAGAGATGACATGAATGTCGAAATATTAATTGGTGGCAGCAAAACCGCGTCGGCGCGTTGTTTTTGTTGAATGAGAAGGCAAGGTCGCGGCAGTATAGTGTAGTGAGGCAGCGAGTGGGTATCTTGGCCGCGGTGCGGCGGGTGTGTGCGTGTGTGCGTGTGTGCGTGTGTGCGTGTGTGCGGGAGTAGTACCGCTGGCTTGCGGCAGGCGGGCGCGGGGCAGCGGGCGCCGGGGGAGCAGCCGCCCGCCATCACCATGCCCGGCGCCAGCGCGCCTGCCGCCCACGCCTACAACGACTACGACGACGACAGACCGCCCAGCGCTGAGGTCAGTCACATAACGGCTACCACACTTACTATTACTTATACAAAACATCACCATTAGAATACTAATTAGTTTTTTTTTTTCTTTTCTCACAATTTTTAATAAATTCACTTATTATATTCCTATTTAAATGCGCAAAAATAAAATATGAAAAAAAATAACTTATTTCAAAATATGAAAGTTTGTGATTTATGAAACTGAAGGTAGGTTGTGCTTAGATGACACAGTTGATAATATCTCAGAATGTATGTAATGCGTGTGCAGCAAGGTGACGGCGAGAACGACTCGCCGAAGCAGAAGAAGCAGGACGGCAAGGGCAAGGAGGAGGGCTCGAAGGCGGAGGGCAAGGGGCGCGGCTGGTTCGGCGGCATCTTCACCAAGCTGTCGCTGCGGCCGCCCAACCAGATGATCCTGCCCGACGACAAGAACCCCACTGTGAGTCACACACGTGCCGCGCACCACGTGCCCACCTTAATGTAGCGCTCCGATCACACGTTGTTTGCTCTCTCTTATGTTTACAGGAATTCAAATAAAACCTTTTGGAAGATATTATCTCAGTTTTGGTTTATTTTTAACCTCCATTAGCCTGGAAAGTCATTGAAACTTTGGAAAATTAAAATTCAACCAAAACTGAGATGCAAGTTTTATTTTAATCTATTCGTTTCTTTTGTTCCTTTTCTCTGGTCATTTCACATTTGTGTGCTGTCAAAATGAAATACATAATATATTTGTCTAGTTTCATAATGTTTGGTGTTCAAATTATTTCAGGTCATTAGAAATGTGTTACGATATCGCAGATGCAAGTAAATATATTGCTTGAAATGTAGTCATGACTATTTTACAAAATATCAGTCACGTCCTTGGAAATCCGAAATGTAATACTGTCGTATACTTGTGGTAATTAAATATTATATCCGTATTTTTTGTCTCCAATTTAGCACAAAGAAATATTATATGTAACTGATATAGCAAAGTTACGCTTGCAACAAATGTTAGCCTATGTTTTCTTTATTAAGAGTTTTATGCTTAGTATATGGGATAGTTTTGATAAAAGTAAAATGAAAAAAATATCTATAAATAATTCATCTAGCCTGCAATATGCGTTACTTTTGCCTGTGTGGGTAGATTAATATATTTTCATTTTTTTAGATTACACAAACATCTAAAATATTGGAAACCCGGAATGTTTAATTATGTTTAATCTAAATGTTATAAACGATTGACTTTTCATATCTACATGTATATGTATGTTTAAGTAAACTATATTTTATTTCTTCTCACTCAATGTATCTATTTATGTATTCATATTTATAAAACAATAAACGAGTGTTATGTTGAACGAGTTTTATTATGAACACTTTCTCACGTTAGTAGATAGCTCTGCACATTAACATATTCGGCGTATTATAACACAAAACAATTTTCATATGGGTGACTTATGTTGAAAAAAAATGAAATTTATTTATTCATGTAGGCAATTAAAAAGCTTATGACAAGTCAATACATAGCACTTAATCTCTATACAGGGTATATCAAGACTGCTACCGAAAATGAAGCCGGGTGGTAGTTTAAGCGACTTCAGACACAATGCAACAGAAAAAGTTGCAAAAAAAAAAGCGAATTTTTTTTTTAAATAATTTTTTTCCTATGGCCCTGTTTGGGTGGTAAATGCATTTTTTTCTAAAATAATAGTGTATAACCTTTTATTTATAAATACTCTAAGGTATAAAAGAGTTTAACTTATTATTTTAGCAAAAACTATGGATTTACCACCCAAAAATGACGTTATTTAAAAAATCATAAAAAATAATTGTCGCGTTTCTATGCGAAATTTTTAATTGCATTGTGTTTGTAGCCACTAAAACTACCACCCGGCTTCGTTTTCGGTAGCAGTCTTGAGATACCCGGTATATAAAATATTTTATATACCTACTTAGTATTATGTATATATATATTTTTTTACTTTATTCATACATTTTATTTATTTATAATTTTTTTAATTCATTTATTTAATATTTTATTTAAAGTTTTAGTTCCTACTTGATGATAATTACCTTTTTAAAGAAATACATAATTAGCGGTAATCAAATTAAATTAAATTAATTTGTATTGGTATGTGGTATTGTAGATCGTATGGGACGAGGAGAAGAAACGGTGGCGCAATTTAGACGGAGACGGGGATGAGACCGACCAGCCGCCGCCACCACCGCCCAAGATGGCGGACCTCGCGCCGCCGCTCAGGTAATTCAATCGATTGAGATTTCTCACTACAGACTCAGTTATCTAAATAATAAATAAATAATAAATAACACCCAACAGTCACATACATAGTCCTGACCCCACACTAAGATCGAGTCTTGTGTCGTGGGTATCAGGAACTACGAGAGACTTTTCGGTCTCACAAACACCCAGACCCGGAAGAAATATTTGTGGGCCGCACAAACATAACTTTTTTAAATATACAAGTTATTCTGTTTAGAATTCGTTGTATTTGGGTAGATTCGTCTGATAGATACATATGTTTTGAATATAATGTGTAGAAGTATTCTAACACTTCATACATTATTTTGCAAAGATTTTTCCAAATTGCAGTAGATGTCGCTGTTACTTAATAACTTTGCTTTATCTCTGGATCTCGATTTTTTTGCTTTAACGATGATACTACGAATGAAAATGTGGACACCGATTTGACTAACAATTTGCGAAACTCTGAAACAACCGCTTTACTGTTATTTTGTTTGTCTAAACATTTATACTCAATTGAAATTGTTTGGCCTTGGAAATTACTGGGAAAGTATATATGTGTATTAATTATACCGGGTATCTCAAGACCGCTACCGAAAACGAAGCCGGGTGATAGATTTAGTGACTACAAACACTATGCAACTAAAAATTTCGCATAGAAACGCGACAATTATTTTTTATGATTTTTAAATATCGTCATTTTTGGGTGGTAAATCCATAGTTTTTGCTAAAATAATGATTTAAACACTCTTATACCTTAGATTATTTATAAATAAAAGGGTATACACTATTATTTTAGGAAAAAATGTATTTACCACCCAAATATGGTCATAGGAAAAAAAAAAAAATTGGTCGCTTTTTTTTGCAACTTTTTTTGTTGCATTGTGTCTGAAGTCGCTTATACTACCACCCGGCTTCGTTTTCGGTAGCAGTCTTGATATACCCTGTATATATTTTTTTAATATAATTACTGTTCTGGTTCTTAAAACTAGCTAAATTTCTTGACGTTTTAATGAAGCTCACATAGCATAAATCAGTTTTGTAAAATACATGAGGTATTAGGATATATCATAGGATGTAGATGTTCTGTGTGTGTGTGTCAAGCGTAGTGTTGCATCGCAGGAGCAGTTCCCCGCCGCCGGCCGCGCCGCCCGCCGCACCAGTCTCCAACATATTCAAGATGCAGAAAGGAAGACGTTAGTACTCATTCATATTATTTTAATATACAGTGTTGTTACTGATCAAAATGTAAGAGGTAGAAACGTCGATTTCGTAACATGTAGTTTCAAAATATTGATTTCGTTGTTGATTCGTCTTAATAAAAGTTTTATAAGTATAAAGATAATTTAATTATGGTGACATAATAATTGTATAGGCATGCTTATTTTTAGAATATTTATTTTCATAATATTCAATGATAAATTATTGAACAAGATGAACGATCCATAAAGGTGGTAAGAGGTGTCGGATGTACCTATGATGTGTATGGATTTTCAGAGAACACCATAGAAATATTTCTGAAAATCCTTAAGTTCAGCATTGGAAAGCTGAGGAAAGTGAACAATAATAATGTAAATTGAGGCGAGACTCAGTGTTTGTGTGCGTGCAGACATAAAGAAGTCGTACGTGGACGTGTTGAACCCGGGCGGCGCGTCCCCCCGCGCGGCCCCTCCCCCCGGCGCGCAGCTGCTGGCGCCCGCGCCGCCGCCCCCGCCCGCCGCCTACTTCGTGCCCGCGCCCCGCCGCCGCCGCCGCCGCCGCCGCCGCCGCCGCCGCCGCCGCCGCGCTACAGGTACACACACACACTACTCACTACTCACCGCTCGCTTCTATATTCATCTGGGACACTGGAACATTTTTGACTCCCCCTCCCCTTTGATGATGTGATGATTTTTAAGAGGGGAAAGCCCTTCCCCGCTTGTGATATTTTGTGATTTGTGTTCAACCCCTCCACCCCTCATTGAAGCCTCACGTGATTAATGGACGTCCCCTCGTACATTCTCTTTTCCTACAAAACCACTCCAACACTCTTTTAATTGTTGCACTTATAATTATAATATTTATGTTTGAATTAGGGTAAACAATCAATGGCAACATTTTAAATTAAATAAAAATACATGAGATAACAGGCTGAAATTACTACACCAAGAGACCAGCATCATCCGTATTTTGCTACTTGATACTCTATATAGATAGAGATAAAGCAGATACAATGCTATCGGGTGGACTGTGCTCACCTACTACTATATAAAAAGAAATACATATATTTTTTTATTGCAATGAATGGCGAGACGAGCAAGCCGTTCACCTGATGGTAAGCGATACGACCACTCACAAACAGTAGCAACATTCCACTGCGCTCGCCATCCTGAGACACAAGATGCCAAGTCTCAATATGTCCAGTAGTTGCTCTGGCTACAATGTCCTTCAATCCGAAACACAACAGTGCATTAAGCAGTGTTGTTTCACGAGAGAAATAGACATTGTGGTGGTACCTACCCAGATGGCCGCTCACATATGAGAGACCTACCACCAGTGAATTTTCAATAAACCGGCAATGTTACCCATAAATATGCATTTCCAGACAATCCAAGTGTCGATTCCACCCTCCCCTACATCCACTCCCAGTCCGTCACCCGTCATAGTCCCACTGAGGCTGGAGGTAAACCTAACGCTGTAACTTTGTAGTCGTACCACGTAATATTAGTTAGTCAATTAGTTAATCAATATAAACTTATCTACGCACGCTGCAGGAGGCGGCAAACTTACCGAACGGTCACTAACAGGTAAACATAATGGCAATGTCATGATTTAGGATTATGATTGTTGACAAAGAGTTCAGGGCAACGGAAAATACAACTTTTATTCTAATAAAATATCATAATTCGTGGATTCCCATAGCCTTAACGTTTGCAAGCGCTCGATTTCTTTCACGCTCAGTGTACATGATTAATGTTTTCATGTAAATGATCTACAAAAATAATTTTTCAACTTTTATACATCAGCGTTAAGACCAGCGAAGACCGGGACGGCATGGCAAGGCATTTAATTTTTTACCAAAGGATATTCAGACTTCTCCGATGGGAATACGACACAAATTCCATATTTGCGCTGGGCCTAAGAACACATCCGTAGTTTTAGAATTTTAGTTGGAGGATTTCTACGCTAATCATCATTTATATTATTATTTTAATATTAATAGTACTTGTTTATTGTGTGTGCAGGGCGGGTACGACGTGTCGCAAGGGCAGGCTGACAACGAGATGTACCACTCCGGAATATAGACGATGACCGCGACGGACGCCGCGCGCCAACACATATCTTACCCTCCCACACTCACTCCGAGTACTTGTTGCCCGCTATCTTCACGCTATGTTTCCGCTGAGGAAACAAACACTACAGCAGCCCAATACCATTTCAGCACTGACATGCATTGTTATCATAATATTGTTTTACATGATGTAAAAAAAATACTTTAGATTATTATTACAAATTTTACGCCAAATATAGCGTGAAGATAGCAACGAATATAGATTACGAAAAATGATATGAAATATGTATAAATAGTGTACTCTTAGCTGTACGTAGGCTTCGTTTGGAGGCGATACTAGCATTTTCACCTGACTGCTAGTGTCTCGAGTCGTGACGAAGTATTTGCCTCCAGACGCGGCCGGCGACCACGACGCTGGTGAAGCTTACCAACTAAGTACCACGTTAGTTGAGGTTTAGTGACGAATGCGAACGACGCGTCTCGTGCAGCACTCCGCTTCTACAGAACTACCATGTAAGTCTACTAGACCATCGTATTGACAGCATAATTTAAACAAAGTTTCCACCGGAGAACCGCTCGTATCATTGATCTATTTAGCAGATGATGGTGCATAAGACCCGGGTTCGAATCCCAGGACGGGCAATCGAGTTTGTGGGTTTTAGAGAACCACATTTCAGTTGCCCGAGACTTGTCTATGTATAGAGCATGCAGTTGGCTCTTGCCTACAACATCAGTAATCTAGGCAAACTGTGAGTAGCCCGGTGACTCCTCTGTCTACCCCTCGGCGCTACAGGCGTGAGATTATGTTCGTATCTGAATAATCTCGCGTTGAATGTGAGGCTTGTGTTCTGTCGGGCGCGGGAGTGCCGCACGCCCTAACTAAATAAATAAATAAATAAATAACACCCAACAGTCACATACATAGTCCTGACCCCACACTAAGATCGAGTCTTGTGTCGTGGGTATCAGGAACTACGAGAGACTTTTCGGTCTCACAAACACCCAGACCCGGAAGAAATATTTGTGGGCCGCACAAACATTTCTCTCGGTGCGGGGATCGAACCCGCGCCTCTCGTTTCACAGGCGGCGTCTAACCAACTGCGCCACGGAGGCTGTCAACTCATAGTTGAATTGTGATACACAATGTTAGGTTGCTCATTCAAATATTATTTCGTTAAATTCTTGAAGGTGCTTGATTGAGGCCATTCACGTCTCGACATGCCTAATCCTACAATATGAACAGTGGCGAATATTTGAGCTCCGTCTCCGCCTTCAGGATTAACACAACTTTGAATTTATCTATTTGTTATATCTATATGACATGTTTATTCCACTTTCATTCTTCGCGAAGCATTTTCTTTAGTATTTCGTTTAAATTATATTCTCTATTGACTGTATTTCGTTTCAGTTGAATTAGGTTTGTAGAATAAATGTATTATTATTATTAATTATTGCAATTTTATTATTATATTTGTTTTGTCATAATTTTCTTACGGCCTTATTTAGCGACATTTTTAAAACCTTCAAGCTATCGCATGTTTTGTTCCTTTCAAACGACCTCTGAACTCATTAAGAGCGTAAGACAAATCATTCGATAGCTAAAATTGGTTTTAAAAGTGTTTATGAATAAGGCCGTTGGTGTTCGGACGCGAGAAGGCAAAGAGTTAACTTATTGCAAAGGGTATTAACTATTATATAAAAATATAAATGTGTCGCACAAGGCATTAGAATTAAAGTTTAATTTATGTAATTAGATTATTGTATGTGGATAAATTCGTTCATATCGAATGCCTGTATACTCGGTTTTAAATTTCAATAGTGATGGGTTAACGTTCTTCTGCCTTCAGTCTGTAGTGTAAAAGTGTGTAGGAATGAAATTAAATTTGTCTTTTCCATTATTACTGTAGGTGCAATAGAATTTATTTTTACTATGAACAGTAGACAATAATCCGTTGATATTCTCCGGCTCACCGACATACTTTCCATTGTTTTGTATAGTGAAGCGTGTACAGATTATTGTAATGTGGGTAGCTGCGGGTAGCGGGGACAGGTTGTATAAAATGTTTAAATGCCTTAGTAAACTCGTTAGGGATGGAGCGTATATCTATATGTAAAAAGGCTTGATAATGTCTGTATATTTAGACGTCGAACTCAACTACAGTTGATGCACTATTAGTTGTCAATGTATTATAAATGATTCAACGTATGGAATATATTTAAATAAACTGTTTATGTTACGCTTTACACTGCTGTTTTATTTCCAATGTTACACTATTGCGGTGAAGTTTCAGTACGTGGTGTACAACAACATGTTGTCATCGTATTTGTGCGTCGTCGTCGTCTTCGCCCGTGAGCGCGGCGACGATCTGCAAGCCGGCCGACGTGAACGTGCCCACCACGAACACCGCCATCACCAACGAACACGCCAACATCGCCTTGTTCATCTCGTTACTTATAACACAACCACTTGCCATATTATGACGGACAATCACTTCCTCATATGACACTGACATTTATGCCGTTCCTTTTTCGCTTTGCATAAATCAAACCAGTGCTAAAAATGTCATTTAGGCCTTATAAAAAAATAATGTTTCAGGTCTATTTTCAACAATTAACAAACTAACAATAATTATTATTAAGTGAATGCGGATAATCGTTACTTCTTAGGTATCGTGAAATAAAAAATCTAATTTAGGTTTTTGGAATAAGTTTTAAGATATTCATTTTCTTATACTCCGATTCACTGCTATAAAAATATATTTCTAATCCCGTCGCTGTCACTCGTAAGTCGTACGACTTGTGACTACCCCCGCTACTTGTCTGAGAGCGAATAATATTTTTGTTAAAATACACTTAGACCAAACACAGCGTTACTGATTATATCGTTACATTTTAGTTCAATTTCTGCGGCTAATGTGTATGTAGAATAGGTATGTTAAGTAAAACGACAGCATATACAATGTGTTTTATTTGGCGGTAACATAGTCGAGCCAGTCTCTGAGCGCGGCGATGTTGACGTAGAGCTGCGGCTCGCAGGCCACGCCGCACTGCTGGTTGTCGCTCATGATGCCGAACAGCACGGAGCCGCGCAGCAGCGGTGCGCCTGCGCAGTAGTGGCACGCCGCGCCGCGCGCCCACACCACGCCCGCGCACAGCGCCGCGCGCCCGCACCGCGCCCCGCGCACCGCCGCGCCCGCCGCCAGGTGCCGCAGCCACGCGCCAGCCTCACCCGCGCCGCCGCCGCACTGCTGCCACGGCAGGCTGTACACGCCCGCCTTGTGCAGGCGCCGCCCTTCCGGACCGGAGTCTATCGTTCTGCAAAACACAATAGTTCACTCTTGAACTTGGTATCCGCTTGCCGAACAGTAACTGACTTATTCATAGACGGTTTATTAACATATTTTAAATATCGAATGTTATCTTCTTCCTTCAAACTGAATGTGAAACGAGTCATTCGAAAGGGCAAAAAAATTCAATAGCTAAAAAATGTTTTAAAACTGCTTACGAATAAGGTCTTAATTATCTTAATAATATATATGTAATTGCCAAATTTTGAGCTTGAATCGACTTTAGCAGCAGAATATGGACTCTACTTACTAGCAGTAGATAAGTATCCATCCCATCCATCCATCAGCCAAAGGAAGTCCACTGCTGAACATAGGCCTCCCCCAATGATTTCCACAGAGACCTGTTGGAGGCAGCCTGCATCCAGCGACGTCCCGCGACCTTTACCAGGTCGTCGGACCATCTTGTGGGTGGACGTCCTACGCTGCGCTTTCCGATACGCGGCCTCCATTCGAGCACTTTCCGACCCCATCGGTCATCAGATCTCCGCGCTATATGCGCTGCCCACATTGCCACTTCAACTTGCTAATCCGGTGGGCTATGTCGGTTATTTTAGTTCTCCTACGGATCTCCTCATTTCTGATTCGATCTCGTAGGGAAACCCCGAGCATAGCCCTCTCCATAGCTCGTTGAGTGACTTTGAGCTTCCTAATAAGGCCCATAGTGAGAGGCCACGTCTCGGTGCCGTAAGTCATCACTGGCAACACACAACTATCGAAGACTTTCGATTTAAGGCACTGAGGTATTTTGGACGAGAAGACGTCGCGTAGTTTCCCGAACGCTACCCAACCGAGTTGGATTCGACGATTGACCTCTCTCTCGAAGTTGGACCTGCCTAACCGGACCACTTGTCCTAAATAGACATATTCGTCAACAACTTCAAGAGTCGAGCCCCCAACACCGATGGGGGTGGGCACAACATGGACATTCGACATGATCTTCGTTTTGTCCATGTTCATTTTAAGACCCACCTATTGGGAGACTCGATTGAGGTCTTCGAGCATAGTGCTAAGGTCTTCCAGCGATTCTGCCAAGACTACAATATCGTCGGCAAATCGAATACTCGCCGTTGATGTTGATGCCGAATCCTTTCCACTGCAAGAGTTTGAAGGCATTTTCCAGCGCGGCAGTGAACAGTTTCGGAGATATGACATCTCCCTGTCTCACGCCTCTCTGTAGTGGAATAGCCTTCATACTCTGATCTTGTACTCGGACCGACATGGTGGCGTTGTTGTATATATGTTAACGGAAATGTATGTAATCCGTCATTGTATACAATTCCTAGGAAATCTATGTAATTCCTAAAATCGCCCGGAAATGTGTAAAATAAATTACATTAGACACATTTCCTAGGAAATCTATACATTTCCTAAATAGTGATCGGAAATGTAAGATATTTAAGATATCAAGGGGTAAGCGGGGATAGCGGAGCGAAGGGAGGGTATTGCATCATCCGATCGTAAAAGGTCAATGCGTGTAGGTTAGGTTTTTTATATTATTTTTTTAAATTGCTGTTAAGACGAGACGTGCATGCCGTTCGCCTGATGGTAAGCGATGCGACCGCTCATGAACAGTAGCAAAACCAAACAACACCTTGAATTGCAAAGCAATACTTGGCATTCCACTGCGCTCGCCATCCTGAGACATATAGATGTTTAGTCTCAATATGTCCAGTAGTTACTCTGGCTACAATGTCCTTCAATCCGAAACGCAACAGTGCATTTAAACTGCTGTCTGACGGGAATAGGTATTGCGGTGGTACCCACCCAGTCAGTCTCTCACATATGAGAGACCTACCACCAGTAAAGTGGTAGGTTAGGTTAGGTTAGTATTTATTTATATAATATAAATTCTATAATAGTTAAGTATTATAGAATTTAACGCTATGATTGTTACCTGTGATAAAAAATATTACTCTCATTTGAACAACGTGTTTTATTACAGAAACCATTATTATTATACATTTCCTAATACGATATTGGAATTTTATACAATGACTAGGAAATGTATACATTTCCCAGGATATGTATGTATAAAATAATTATTGAAAGAATATTTTATACCTTAGATTATATACTCGTCTAGATGACACATCACACCTCACCGCGCGGCTCAAATAAAGTCTACCAAATTTGGTAGACTCGCTTCTCACGTACGTCAGTGTCATTTGAACTACATATGGATAACGTGCTCCCGAAAAATAATTAATTATGCCGGTTTGTGCTGTCGAATTGTATCGCAATTGTGTGGGAAAACTGTATAATAATACCAATATCACTTTCTATCGGTAACATTATTGTTAAACCACTATTATTTGAAGAAAACATGAACTTTTAATTCATTATTTTGAAGATGAGTTTCATTGGCCAGTGTTGTCAATTTATTACTAGGAAGATTTGTTGAAACTATGGGAGAAACTATAAAACGATCAGAATAACAACAAGAAGAATGACATTATTTATTTAATGAGTTAATAATACTTACCTACACGATATTAATGAAACCTACGACATGCACTTCATAGTAATTTTATTAATTCTTTGCCTTGCATGTGTATTACCATTCTAAATTACCCAAACGGAGTACTGCTATTGTCATCTTTGAAAAAACAGCGAGAACTTATTCAAGGTCCTAATAATATTTTTAGACTTCCTACGGATTCCGTACTAGCAAATTGCTGGAGAGACATTACACAGCGGAAACGAAAAGAAGACCATTCGCCTTTTAGCCTCACATGACTTCAGTTGTGTGTTCCGAACATTTTACTTATGATGATTTATATTTACATAAATACAGAAATCAGATTCAGAGATCAGAGAGAACAGCCCAGGCAATAAATCCAAAGAGTTAATTCTATTCGGAAACAAACACTCGGAGATGGGTTTAGATCTTTATTGTTTTTACTAAAATGCGTTATAAATATAATTAATAGTATGATTAAATAAAGAACAAATATTTTATTTAACCTATTTTGTATATCAAATAATGGGGAAAAGTTAAGTTAATAATCTGGAGTAGGCATCCCTAAACACACACACCTTGACAGTTGGATTACAATAATTACACGACCGGTACTCACACATATCAACGAAAGTGAAGACACTTTTAGCGCATCGTTTGTTGACATTGCTCAATCTAGACGAGTATATAATCTAAGATTTTATACATTTCCTAAACAGCTTCGGAATTGTATACATTTCCTAGGAAATGTATACAATTCCTAGACTTCATACATTTCCGGTAACATATACACTTCAACACTTCGATGTACCGATAGTCGATATGGCACCGCTGGAGAGACTGTAGCACAGCCCAAGTCTCGATCGAATCAAAGGCTTTCTCATAGTCCACAAACGCTAAACAAAGCGACAAGTTATATTTCTCTTTTTTTTGTATAACTTGCCGAAGCGTATGGATGTGGTCTATGGTACTAAAGCCTTTTCGGAAACCGGCTTGTTCGGGAGGCTGGAAGTCATCAAACCTGCGTTCGAGACGATTTGTGATGACCCTCGAAAACAACTTATAGACATGGCTCAGGAGCGAGATGGGCCTGTAGTTCTTCAGCAAAGTGTTATCACCTTTTTTGAAGAACAGTACCACCACGCTCCTGCTCCATGCCTCTGGCGTTGAGTCCTCGAGGAGAACGGAATTGAAGAGCCTCTGAAGGACTTTCAGTACCGGCGTTCCGCCCGCTTTCAGAAGCTCTGATGTTATTCCGTCCTCGCCCGGCGCCTTGTTGTTTTTAAGTTGCTTCAGGGCCATCTCAATCTCACACAGGCTGATGTCCGGGATATCATCGCTAAAGTGTCGGATCAACTCGGCTCTCGGGTCTTCGGCCGAGCTAACAGCAGGTTGGGCAACCGAGGTGTAAAGCTGTCCGTAGAACCTCTCGATCTCCCTTAATACCTCTGCCCTCGTCGATACCACGCGGCCGTCGTCCGTCTTCAGCCTAGACAACTGGCTTTGCCCAATAGACAAGTCTCTTGCAAATACTTTGGAGCCTCCGTTCCGCTCATTTGTCTCCTTAATGCTCACAGTATTGTGAGCACGGACATCGTGTCGCAAGGACTTCCAGATCTGTCTATTGAGCCGCCGATATGCTTCGGCGTCAACGGAAGACTGCAGCGCTAAAGATCGACGTTCGGCCATGAGGTCAAGAGTGTGGATCGAGAGTTTTTGTGGTCTATCTCTACGGCGAGGTCTAAAATACTTAGATCCCACCGTATGGACAGCTTCTACCAAACCGCTGCTTAGCTCGTCCACTGCAAGGTTTTCTCCTAGACAATCAAAGCGATTTGTCAGCTCGAGTTGAAAGCTCTCAGGGTTTTGGATATGGGCGCAAGTAGGTCGGAGCGTAGATTTCATCAAGCGACGCCTTTCCGATTGGACATTGATATTCAGTGTGCCCCTAACCATTCGGTGATCACTGCCGGTTTTCACCCTGTTGATCACAGAGACATCTCTGAATATCCGTCTATTCGTCGTCAAGATGAAATCTATCTCGTTTCTCGTAGAACCGTCAGGACTCAGCCAGGTCCATTTCCTGTGAGGCGGCTTCTGGAAAAAAGAGTTCATCGCAAAGAGTCCCTCTTTCTCCAGAAAGTCGGCCAGCCTCTGACCCCTGAGGTTCCGTTGCCCATGTCCAAATTGCCCCACTTTCAACTCTGCATCGCTTCCCTTGCCCAACTTTGCGTTGAAGTCTCCCATAACAACATTGAAGTAGGTTTTGGAAGTATGTATGGCCCGACTTATGTCCTCATACATTTCCTCCACTTCTTCATCTGGGTGTGTCGAGGTCGGCGCGTATACCTGTATGACCTTCAACGAATATCTTTTAGATATTCTGTGTATAAGGTATACTACCCTGCTCGACACACTTTCGATGGATACGATGTTGTTGATGAGAAACTTGTGGACGAGAAATCCGACACCTCCTCGGGACTGTTAGTCGTCCCCCCGGTAGAAGAGCAGGTTACCAGACTTTAGGGTTATCGTATCCTCCCCGATTCTTCGGACTTCCGATAACCCCAGAATGTCCCAGTGTAACCTGCTCAATTCTTCTTCCAGTTCGACAATCTTCTCGTCTGTCCTCAATGTGCGTATGTTGTGTGTTACCAGGGCCAGTCGTCGTCGGGGGTGGTAGCCGGGGCCAACCCGGGGATTCTTAGCACCCCCTGCCCCACCGTAACCTTGACCGCTACCATAGCCAGGAATAGTGGGGCTGCCGGGGACTGGGGGCCTGGTCTCAATTTGTGTCGCCATTAAGGGGGTATTTGCTAATACTCGCCACGCTTGGCAGGTGGGTTGGCGAGCGCAGTAGGGGACTGGCGTTAATGAAGCTGCTGCCCGCCATTAACCGGGGAAAGGAAATAGGATTTGTGGGTAGAGGATGTTATAGGAAAGGAGAGTATGGCCTGAGGGAGTGGATACTGCAGTCACGGACGGGAAGTTAAGGTGACTGCAGTAGCTCGGGGGCCGAGGTCGCGTACTCGTAGCACCTATATTAGGGCAGGCCATGACCACTAGATAGGAGCATCCCTGACCAAGTAAAAAAGATAAGTATATTATTTTTCAATCACAATATTTTTTTTCTGACATCGGAATTAAATTTATAACTGAGTTTTCTATTATCCCCTAGACCGTCATTTGTTTTTCTGTCAAAAAACTGTCATGACCGTAGTCTGTCGGAAGCGCCAGCGCGCTTCAAGCAAAAAGCAACCTACTGCCATTGAAATAGGGTTCATTTTAGTGTAATAGAATTATAATGTTAATTATAATATTATTAACGAGATATCGATACCATTTGTTTGTATTTCTTAATCGATTACACTTTATATTTTAGTTTACATTATTTCGTTTTTTTTATGTACATGTTTATCCTAATGAGACAATTTTATACAATTGCATAAGTCACTTTAGTATTAAGGAACAAAAGCAATGATTTCTTTATTACTAGCGGCCTGGCCCACTGAGTCGAAATAGCAATTTCTTGCGACACGATTTTTTTTCGGAATTTCCAATTTATTTTGACGCCAACGATTCGATATTATCATTCCTTACAATATTCATCCTTTGTACATTTTTGTTTAACCCTATAATTTTGGCTAAAATAAATATTTTAGATTTTAATGTATGGAACGCACTATAAAACCCTAAATTTCTACGAAATCCTGCTAGATGCTACGTTGAAACCTTATTTTTCTGAATCTTGGTCTGTTCTACTATACTTGTATACTTCGAACGTCTGTATCGACCTGCAATTTTTTCAGTTATGCAGTTCGAAAGAAAAGATAAAATCAATATTTCCCAAAACTCTTTTTACGATTATCTTTAGTAAATTTGACACAAATAAAATAAATTAATCCAATAAATTAACAAATACCAAGGAAAACTTGTATATGTACCGTGCCAGATTTATAATACAAAGGATACAATTGAAAGCCTTTTTCGCTTGCTGATTCTCTTACGTTTATATGTTGTACTGGATACTGGATCAGCCCATATACGTCCCACTGCAGGGCACGGGCCTACTCTACAATCGAGAGTACGATTGAGAGTGGTTAGGCCATATAGTCCACCACGCTGGCCTAATGCGGGTTGGTGGACTTACATACCATATAAATTCTTATGAATCGCTATGGTATGCAGGTTTCCTCACGATGTTTTCCTTCACCGTTTTAGTGCGTGGTGATTGACTATCAATACACACATGACTCCGAAAAGTCAGAGGTGTGCCCTGGGATTTGAACCCGCGACCACCGTGAACATGTTGGCAGCCGCGTCAGGTTCGTTTACCAACAGGCCACCACGCACTATATATTATATATTGTAACTTCAACAAATTTAGGGAAACAAGTAGCGCCAACGCTTTATCAGCAGTGTATGGAACGACGCTGGCCTAGTGCGGGTTGGCGGACTTACATACCATAGAAATTCTTATAAATCGCTATGGTATGCAGGTTTCCTCACGATGTTTTCCTTCACCGTTTTAGTGCGTGATGATTGATTATCAATACACACATGACTCCGAAAAGTCAGAGGTCTACCCTGGGATTCAAACCCGCGACCACCGTGAACATGTAGGCAGCCGCGTCTCAGCAGTCCGTTTACCAACAGGCCACCACATACACAAAATTATTGTTAAATTATTAAATTGTTAATTATTAAATTATTGCCTTATATTAAAATTATTATTACATTATTTATTGATGGCTGTTCGTTTATAGTATGCTTGTTATTAGCTGATAATTCAGTACTTTTTAAAATTAGAAAACAACTGGATTAAAACTGCTCGATTATTTCTATATTTTTACCGATTATGCGTATACAAATCCGTTTGCATAGTCTCAACTCTACACATGGAAGACCTAACGACGTGACTTTGTAATGACGTCTAGTAACAAAATATGCTGTTTAAAATGGTTGTTTTGCTTTATTTAAAGGATTTAAATTTAAATTTAGTTATCATGGATTGTAAATCCTGTGATAAAATAAGAATAGCTTCATAATTCCATGGTTTTACGGAAAGTTTTATTGAAATTGTGTGAGTTACGTCTGCACAAAGTTATTTATGATAAAAGTATGAAATGTCAAATGGAACTTCTAGAATTAGAAATGGTATAGGTACAGGAAAAAACACTTGGACAAACCTAAATGGTCCGTATCCCAGTAAAGTGAATCTCTCTCCGAGAGTTACCATAAAGTAGTCCAGTAACATTGGCAGATCCACTGCATACCCCGACCCTTTCATCAAACTGTCTGTACTCCTCAGGGCTGCTATATCATAAGTTTTGTTCACACCTTCAAACGACGGATGTATTTGTACATCCGAAATTACGTGGGCCTTACCCTTTCTCAACTTTCCATAATCTTCAATAATAACAAATGAATCTAAAGAATCAACTTCTTCAATAGATTCTATACAACTGGCAGAAGTTATGACCCAGTATTCTGTAACTATGGTCACTATGCAGCCAAAAGTGATATCTTTTGGTGGATTTATTTTGACGAGAGCCAGAACATATTGCTGATAATCATCTGCTTCCTCGCCATCTGATTCATCTGGTTCAAAATCACTTTCGTCGACAAACTCATTCATAAGTTGTATTGTCACTGGTTCTTCTGTGACTGCATGTTTGGAATATTGAAGGTCCAATGTATTATCCATGACAATAATATCTGGAAGACTTTTTACAAGTTCTGAATCTCCACCATCAGTTTCATGATAATTTGTGGATTTATACTTTTCTGTCATTTCACTTTTTGATTGTTTGTATGCTGTAGTGTTATATAAGTAATATTTTGCATATGCTTTGGTTTTCTTTGATGGTTTCCATGTGCATTCACTACTTGGTGCTAAAGAAAAAGGAGTGTTGTAAACCACAGTTGATTTTAAAGTTGTTGTAATTGTATGTGGTCTATGAATTGCTGTTGTAGTTGTAGTTGCTAGTGTGTAATAGAAGTTATCAGAAAATGTATCATCAGGTTGCAAGCTAAGAAATGACGTATCAAGAATACCAAAAACACAAAAACTAAAACCAATAAAATACCTTCAAAAATGGACAAAACTACTTCTGTTTTTGTAAATGATTTAAACCATCCTTTCAATTCTTTACAAAAATCATTGCACATTATTATGAATCCTATTCATTGTAGAACAGTTGTGACACTTCATAGCCTACTAGTTATTTTGAGTTTTGAATAATTATATCATAAAAGCTGTTTGCCATAAAACTCATTGTCCTAAAGATTTATACTATGGTTTTATCTTATTTGGAATCAGCACACTATAAATAGGAAAAGTGTGCTGTTTTAATGTAACTGTTACAATCATTGACTTATATTCTACCGATAGACGAGGCGCGTCATAGAAACTATTTGTCCCGTATTTGTCAAAAGCTCAATAGCGACATCTAGTACGTTTACTTGAATATTACAAATTATGATCAAAGATTATTAGACAGATAAGACAGTTCATGTCAATAATAGCTTTGCCTAAGATACTGCCTAAGTATAAATACCGTCATAGCAATAATATATTTGCAATGTTTTTTTTTATTTACGTGAATAATTAATGGAAATGATGTAAATGAAATTAAATACTCTTACAAGTGTACAAGTCTGTCAAGCAGTCAATCAGTGTACAATCAGTCTGACATTTATTATAATAACATTTATGAATTTTTAACAAGCTGATACAAAAATGACTACCGCATTTGGAATATCTGAAATCTTCGTGTCGAAAATAAATTGAACAAATATAGGTATGTTCTAATGGCAGCCACTTATATCCATTCCAATTAGGGCATCGAAACTCGGGTCAATTTTGAAAACCCGGGTTTTCGGGTCTAAGAGTAATCAAAACCCGGGTAGACCGGTTTTTTCGAGCATTTCGATCATTTTATTGTAATTTTTTAAAATACACTAATCTGCGTTTATATATCGATTTCCTATAATGAGTACAAAATATAAAGGATGAGGAAGAATTTAAATAAATAAAACAGTACTTTACGAAATTACAAAAACAGTTAAATTTATATATATTGTATATATTTAATAATATAACTAAGTAGCACCGAAGCTACTTTTTACGTAATAAATAATAACACTGGTCTACAAAATTTGACTTTTTGTTTGCCTTTAAAATAAATGCTTTGTTATTTGACTAATTTAAATACGGGGTCACTGAATACGAAAATATAAACCAAATTTGAAAGTTAGCTCTTATTTTAAAAATATTGCTGGTATCGAAAAAACTGACTTAAGAGTAAAGATATGTTAATTACTTTTTAATACACTTTTCACATGAAACTGAGTATTTTAAAATATTAACCAAGTATTTAACCTTTTCTAATCAAGGATTTCTCTTTTTATCTTTTGTCTTTTGTAATTATTTTTACGAAAATCTTCAATCAAGTTCCAGCAGTAGTCCGCTAACATTGACGGATTCTATCGACCGTTGTATTTCTTTTTCATTGTCAATATATCTTGGTGAAATCGTTCACCATGTTCGTCAATCATATCACCGCAGTTAGAATGAAAAAAATCAAGATGAGAATGAAGAAAGTGAATTTTTGGGGACATATTGCAGCCCAAGCTCGTGGTAATTTTCGAAAATTCCCTTTTATTTTGGCGTCGCTTAGATGTGGAAATTCACTTCACAAGTATTAGAAGGCTGCTCCACCTTTGTTGAGAGCCGTCAATAAAGTTCTTCATTAATCCTAATTTTATATGCGATGGAGGGAGAAGGATTTTATGAGGATTGACTCGAGGAGGGTATTTAACGTTCATTTCTCCAGGACACAGACTTTGTCTTGAAGTCCAATCTTTTTTTAAGTAATGTAACGATCTATCCCGACTATCCCACTCACACAAAAAGCACCAGTATTTGGTGTAGCCCATTTGCAGACCCAAAAAAACTAACCTACCTAAACTAAAATAAAATCGTGGGGCACGTCCAATTTTAAAGTGGTTAAAATTCATTTAAAGTGGACGTGCCCCACGATTTTATTTTAGTTTAATCAATGCATATGTTTAAAATTATTTTTTAGCTTTTAGTTCATTTATCTGCAATATAAAACTGATTAAATTAAAAAAAAAATCCTTTTTTATTTTTAAGTTTTTAGTTTTTATTTCTCATTCTATTCAATTCGTTGAGTTCTTGACTTGGGTGGGAGATTCATATTATAATTTTGTATAGTATACTGTAATATACTTACCAAGCCCTTTATTTTGATACCTATATTGATGGGATTGAAAAATACATTTTCCGCCATTTTGTAGCAGTGGCCATCTTTGATTTTGATTTTGTATAATGCACTGAATTCTACTTGACAAGCCCTTTCATTTGATACCCATATTGATGGGATTGAAAAAAACTAAGTTGTCCGCCATCTTGTAGCGGCTGCCATCTTGGATTCACAATAATATTGAATATGGATAATTGTATTGTCACCAGAATCAAAGGCGTATACCAAATTTCAGATCAATCGGTTAACGGGAAGAGGGTTAAATTTCAATTACTAAATTTGACCCAAACAAACGGGGTGAGCTAAATAAAACCGTTTGATGAAGGGTACATTCTATTTCTGTCTTTGTCACGCCTACAAAGTAACATATCTTCCCTCTCGCTTCAATGTGGACCCTTGCGCACGCACCTTACGCAGAGATTTTGTTCCCGATGTCCGCTCTAGTATAATACCTCAATGGCTAAATATTAATTTTAAGTTCTATATTTAGATTAAGGGGGTCGAATACTAAAGATTTAATGCAGTTTCAAGTAAAAGGCAATTTTAATGTTGACCAGTGTAATTTATCAAAGCGTGTTTTTATTCCATTTACTTATTATTGCATTCGAAGTGGCTTAAACTTAATTAATAACAAAAACAAAAGTTTTAAAAAAACCCGAAAAACCCGAGTTTTAAAAACCAAACCCGGGTTTTTTTATAATCCTCAGAACCGGGAAAACCCGGGTTTTTTCTGTCCGGGTAAACCCGGGCTCGATGCCCTAATTCCAATAATTCTGGACAAATATTATAGAGATCTCCTTTTTTCGTAACCGACGCGGAAGAATATAAAACAATTTTAAATGGTATTAGTCTTCAATAACAATGGGTTCGAATAGCCCATTAAGTAATTCATATTAAGAAATGGGGTCTAAATACTATCCACTGTTTCAAAACATACATACAACACACATATTTTGAGTTATTAATTAACAACATATGATTAAAATAAAATACTGAAATCAATTTGCAACTACATCCTTCCTACATATTTGTATTTGTAATGTATTCGAATAGTTTATGCCTATTTGGTCCACTGATATGAATGTCCCTTGAATAATCTATATCTTACATAGTTCGTCTCTCTCACTCGACGGGCAATTTTTATGCGCGGAAATGAGATACACGATTAAGGAGCTCACCTTGTATTTTAACGAGCTCTAAAATATATTTAATCCATTAATAAATAAAGATCTGTATTATCGGCATTATTCTGCAACATTATATCACTTACGTTGTATTCTTTAATTATATTGTAACTTAAGAAAATTTCGCTGTCGGTTTGACGGGGAAAAGTCAAAATAAATTACTTATAAATATAAACAAAGAGGCATACTATTGCGCGGCCGTCACGCGGCAGACTGATTCGTGTGCGGTGCATGCACCGCACTTGGGTGGGACACGTTTGTTACAAAGAACGTCTTATCTAGTGTAACATTGATATCGATGGTTACAATCTGTATAATTGTATGAATTATGTGTGGTTATCAGATTTCATAGGTGAATTCCATAAATTATATGATGTTTTAGAGCTTGGATAATTTATTTTTGTCATAAATATGTATTATTTAATTAATTAACAAACAAATAATAGTTAGAAGTTCTGACTGACAGTATTTTTATAACTAATTACAAGAAGATTCAGACTTTTCTCTTTTTATATTCATTAACTCTTTTTTTAAGCCTGATTTTAATATAAAAGGCAATGGTCGTCTGAAAGGTCGGTCTCTACATCCAAATCTCAGTTGACCAGACTCTTTCAGACCTCCGAAACCTCCTCCCAGCCGCCTGGGCTTCCAGCAAAGCATTGTCCTGCCCACTTCCATATCAACAATAATCTCAGAGCCATCAATGGATTCTTTGTTCATATTTCTAAATGCTTTGTCCGTTTGGTTGGCATTTTCAAATTCTATAAATGCATATCTTTTAGATTTTCCTGTCACAATGTCTCTTACTATTTTACATTGTAGTATCTTCCCATATTTACAAAATTCTGTGAGCAAAGTATCCTGAAATTAAAATAAAACTGAAACAATAATTTTCATTACCATTTTCGATGTTTAATTTGAATGATTTTATATATCGTCGGTATAATGGGAGAACTGAATAACTCAATATTTCATGTTTCGAGATAATCGCGATTTACTGTTTATTTGACACTTTTTTTGAAATATTTAACAAATTGAGAATAATTTTACTGTCATCAATTTTATATGTTTTAAGCATGTTCGCTGTCGATCCTATGCTTAAACAAACTTATTTCTTGCATGAACCAAATAAATTATAAAAATAAAAAACCAAGTTATCCAATTTTGCCACACCAAGCTATTGCAAACATACCGTAGTTAACTAATTCTTTAGGGTAGTTATTCAGTTTTCCCACACATTAGATGGATGTGAATACATAAATTTGGGTCAACTAAGTACACTTATTGAGTTTTGAACCTAAAGAAATATTTAAGCACGAAAGTTAGGCATTTTTAGTGAAAGTTAATTTATGTAATTTTATCACTGATTATTGATCTCACATGAAATAAAATAACATGGGTTGGAAGTAGGAACATCGTTAATTAAACGTAAAATTAGCAATATCAAAATTAACTTAAATAGATATGTAAAAAAAAGGAAATAAAATCAAATAACTTACTATAAATCTTCTAAAATCATCTATAACTAAAATAACTTTCCTTTACATTTACACATATAATTTTACACAAAAATCGAACATGGTTTATCAAATCAACGTTAAGTAATTATGAATTAAATTACTGTGCAAGCAAAAGTAAGTTTGTCTACTTGGATTATTATTTGATGTTGGTAAATTTTCATACCAACCATGGAGCTCCTGGGGTATTATATTTTTTTTACAAAGCTGTAATAGGTCCCTCTTTTTTTCTTTCTTAATAGGTAGAAACTGATTATACGCCCTAGGAATGTCTTCATAACTTATAGCAGGCATTCAGTATTTATCATTGTTCTTGTTGATCTCCCGGGCTTACAGAGAGTATTTAATAAATTATATACTCCATCATAGTCATATGGGTACTTGAAAAATCCTGGCAAGTCCTTTTCGAACCTCAAATATTTTATTTGTAGCCAACTTACTGTCTCTCCATTCTCTGCTACAGTCTTATTTTTTATCATGTTAGAAGCTAACGATTTTACGTCTAGCATATCTTTGTACGATAACTCTGTCACTTTGTATGGAGTAGCGTACTTGTTCTGTCTCTTCTATACGCACGTGAGCAAAGTTATTGTACAATTCAATAGTAGAAATTGGCGCGAAATAATGTAAACATACAGATCAGTGAGCTATCGGGAAGGTGGAGTGTGGGGTCCGGGAGAGGGTGAACGCGTGCCGACGTGAGCGCATTTGTGCATCCATTATTTTATGTGAAAGATGACAACTACTTAACATGGATTCAAGGGGTAAATTTTTGGTGAAAATGTGTCAGCAGGAATGTGATTTGTCTAAGGTAGGTACATAATAATGTAGAAGGGGCTGCATCTAGTCTATAACTGGCTTCAGGCCAATCTCTTGACTCTGAATAAAGACAAAACCAAACATATTTGTTTTCACAAAACAGCAACATCTCAGCCACCACTTCAAATGCCTGATTTCAAAATTCATTCATGCAAATCAACACTGGCCACTTCATGCAATTGTACTCAGATTTAAAAACCAAGGAAATAAAATATTTGGGATTAATTCTAGATGAACGTTTAAACTTTGCATCACATATTCAAATTCTTGTTGACAGGATGCAGAAGATAATTGGCATCTTTAAAATTTCACGTAACTCGGCCAGTGTACATATTCTTAAGTTAGTGTATTTTGCTTTATGTCAATCTTTCTGACCTATTGCATTAGTGTTTGGGGTGGGGCAGGGAAAACTTTGATGCTATCCCTTGAAAGAGCTCAACGTGCAATATTGAAGGTCATGTTGCGTAAAGACTTTAGATATTCAACGGATTTATTGTATAAAGAAGCAGGTGTATTAAGAGTCCGACAATTATATATCCATAAAGCTTTTCAACTCATAAATCTATAATTAAGTCTGATGAATATAAATCACTGTTAACTAAAGGGTCTTCAACCTTTCATTGCCGTCAGTCAAATCTAGTTTTGGAAAAAAGTTTCAATATTTTGCTTACCGCTCCATTTACAACAAGGTTAATAAAATATGTGAAATTAAAACATGTCAGTGAATGCGTGTTCAAAAACAGTCTCGTATTGGTTGCAAAGCATTGAATATGGCGCTACCGAAACTATAATCAGTGACCCTGTCTCAAACATCAACTTTCTGTGAACAGACTTTGTATTTGAACTCTATTTTGATGTTTTCTACTTAAATAACTTTGTGCACTAAATAAGAAACATTGTTTTTTCTTTATTTTTTATTACTGTCTAAAAATAATCTATCTTGTAACTCAGAGTTTTGGTTTCCCAAGATACAGGCTTCGCCTAGTTTGAGAGCCCCTGGTAATATCTATGTATGTAACAACTTCTTATTATTATTATTATTTCACATATTGACATTTATTTGGTTGGAATCTCTTATAAATGTATATTTTATCGAAGAAGAAATAGATAAAAACAATTATTTAAAAACGAAAGAACGCTCACAAATGCCCGGATCAAATAACTCAAGTTGTTTAGTTTTCCTTCGACTTCACTAGTTTCATTAGAATATTTTCGTTCGAGGAAGAACTAAATAACTCAATTTAGCTAATTCATTTCATACTCAAGTGATCAGAAGTCACAGTTGTTCATTTATTTACAGAGTTAGTCATTTTTTCTAAAAATATTTAGTGCTCATTTAAAAATATCTATTTCTACAATTAAATACGAAAATGGGTGTAATTTTGGATTGGGTTAAGATAATATGGGAATGGTTGTTAGATCAAAAGATGCGGCACATTTTGTGGTTCACGAAAATGGTAAAAGGTCAATTTGGCCAAAAACGGAGTTATTTAGTTCTCCCATTATACCGACGATATAATTAAAGGTCACTGTCAGTCAAAGTTCCAATAATGTAGTTAATCCAATGAATTAATCAAGCAAAATACTGTATTTCGTAACATTTGCTATTCACGTCACTAAACTAGATATTATTTTGAAGTAAATAATTTATCGAAAGAAATAGACTTACCTCGGTAGTTCTAGGGTTAAGCCTTGCCACAAATAAAGTATTGTTTGGATTTCCTTTTAGTGACTTATTTGGCGTATATTTCGAGTATATAGCCCTCACGATAGCCCGGTCATGTGGCTCTGTGTCAGTGCCTATTTTTGGAAATAATAAAAATAAATATAATATGACTCTGGAATCAATGGTTTACCTAAACCTATGTAAGCTCTTGAAACTTACCATCAATAGAACCAATTTTTATTGGATCGTACACAAACTTAGCAATTTTGCTAAATTCCGATTCATCACGCGGCATTTTTGTGATATAATTTAATATTCGTAGGTTCTCGAAGACCAAAAGTTTTCAAAATAAGAGCTTACCCTTTTTTATTACAAACAACAACTCTAAACATTCAACACACAATTCAACAGATGATGTGAAACAAAGTACTCTGCACAGACTATTAAACAAGACAGACCGCTAATTTCATACAAATAATTTTACACGTTAAGAAAACTCACACAACCAAAGCACTCACATGTAATTTATATCTATATCGTGTTTATATTTCATTCATGTCTTAACCGCTCGTTTCTTTTTATCCTGTGCACATTTTCTTAACGCATGGATTTGTCTCTTTTTTTTTTTTTTTTTTTTCTCTCTTCTTGGCAATGCACTATTCGTGCTTCTGCCAGTGTCGATGTCTTTTGATCTTATTAGTTATTTAAGGAGACTCGATGAAAGTTAGGGAAACGATAGTTTGTATAAGGTACACGGATATTGGGTAACGGATAATTTTGGGATTATACCAGTGCATTAATTTTAGGATGATAGCAAAACAGAATAGGGGCTAAATTTTAATATTATTATTACATATATAAGTAGATAAAATATTATAAATCTTCAAGTTGTTAGTACATAGAAGAGTGGCTATATTGGTAGGAAAAGGTACAGGAATGGACTGCAATTGGTTGTACAAAGGGGCTGAATCATGGTTGGGACAGGAAAATATGATATGATTTAAATCTCCAACATCACACCCACATGAGCAGGTTGAACTTTCAATAATGCCAAGCTTAGCAAGATGGGCTGGGGTACAGACGTGCCCCAGACGCATCCGTATTAAAATAGATGTAGCCAGCTTACTAAGCGTAAACTTGAAAAACCAGGGTTTTATTGGTATATTGGGTTGTATTCTGTAATAATAATTACCCTTGCTACGGCTACTAACTGCCCACAGTTCATCCCAGGATGCCCAGAGATTAGCCTTGCTTAGAGCAGCTAGGTCAGTATAATTTTGATATGGAAAAAGGTCTCCACAATCCACCGCACGCTTGGCTAGCTCATCAGCTCTATCGTTCCCTTTAATACCGCAATGACTTGGTACCCAAGCAAAAGTAACTGAATAGTTATATAAGGTACACTGATATAATTTAGACCTAATTTGCATTATTATATGAGATAATTTTCCTTTAAATGGGTACCTAGCTAATGTCAGTAACGTACTTTTAGCATCTGTAAATATGACAGTGTTAGTTAATTTCATGATAAGTACATATTCAATTGCTCTGAGTAGACCTAAACATTCTCCAGTAAATACAGATGACTCAGGAGGAAGCTTAATTTTTTGGACTATTTTGTACTGGCTATGATATACTCCCACACCCACACATTCACGGGTTGAGAGTTTAGATGCATCTGTGTATATATGATGCCACGAGGACCATTTGTTATCTACTATATTATTAAAACAAATGTTAGCATTTGTTTCGTCTTTGTCTATGCCTAAGTTAAAATAAATCTTCGGTGACAATATTAGAGATTCAAAATTTGTGGAGAATATTGGAAGATGTCGGGAATTGTGAATAGGAGCTTGTATGGTTTGAAATTTTCGTAGGCTATTGATTAAGCAAGGGAGGAATTTATGTGTCCAATATTTAGACAGTCTAACCTGTTCACTGAGCGTCTGTAATTTATTTATAAGCGGAGAGTTGTAAAATTGCAGGTTTCGTAACAAAAAATTATCAGAAATAAATTGTCGTCTAAGAAATAAAGGAGGATCACCACATTCCACTTGCAACGCATTAATAGGACTTGACTTCATAGCTCCAGAGATTATCCTCAAGGCTTTCGTTTGAATCGCATCTATTTTTTTAAAACCCGCTCTACTTCCAGGTTCCAGTAAGAAAGTTCCATAATCCAAGACACTTCTTATGACTGCATTATATACCAGTTTCAGAGAGAATGGATGCGCACCCCACCAAACACCCGAAAGACATCTAAGCATGCCTAAATGTCGTTCGCATTTAGCAGTTATATAATCACAATGAGGCAGTCCTGTAAGTTTAGTATCTAGCACAACACCCAAAAACTTTGTATTTGTTTTAGTTGGTATCTGATGACCATCATATTGTATATTAAGGGGCGAAGTAATTCTTTGTCTAGAAAAAAGGACTGCTGTGCTTTTTGAAGCAGATAATTCAAAACCATGTATATTTAACCAATTCTTTAAGTTACATAGTGAAGAGGATATAGTAGAACAAGCGGAATTAATAGATTGGTTGGTTGTATATAAAAGCAAATCATCAGCATATTGAAGTACACAGACAGGCTCGTAAAGTGATGATGCTAAATCATGTGTATAAATGTTGTATAGAAGGGGGCTGAGGACAGATCATTGGGGAAGCCCCTGCCACACAAGTCTAGATATTCTTGGAGAGTTAGGAGTGTCTAGAGTAATTTTCCTTTCAGTGAGGATATTTATGATAAATTACTGAGCATTTCTGGGACAGCCAGATTATACAATTTATTTTTGAGAAGGTCTAAGCGAACATTATCATAGGCCGAAGTAATGTCTATAAACACAGCAACTACCGATGCCTTAGTTGAAAAGGCAAGACGAATATCAGTAACGAATATGCTGACACTATCCATAGTACTTCTTCCTTTTCTAAATCCGAATTGACTGTCGGATAATAAACCCCTATGCTCAATAAACCACTCTAGTCGATTTTTGACCAAATGCTCAGCAATTTTAGCTAAAACAGACGACATTGCTATGGGACGATAGGAGCAAACACTATTGGCATTCTTATTCGGCTTTAATATTGGCAACACTAAATTATGTTTCCATGAAGGAGGCACTTTTCCACTTGTCATCACCAAATTGATGATGTCTAAATAATACGAAAGAGCTATGTCCCCTAGGTTTACAAGAAACGAATATGTAATGCCATCAATTCCAGGGGCCGTGTCTCTCATACCATTCAGAACTCCCTTTAATTCCACAAGTGAAAAAGGTGAGTTAAGGCCCGTTCGGTTAGAAACTTCAAAAGGGTCTGATAAAACTAAATCTTTCTGTGGCACGTATGGAGGAGCTAAATGATCTATGAAATTGTGTGCTAAATCGTGAGTAATAACACTTGAAAAAACTTTGTCGTCTATACCCAATCTGAATCTCCTGATATTATGCCAGACTATTGTAGGGTGTGATTGTGGGGAAAGGGAGCTACAAAACTTTTTCCATCCTTCAGATTTCTTTTTTTTTAATGTCTTTTTTGTATATGTAATGGTTTCTTGTAGAGTTTTAAAATTTATATTGGACATATCTCTACGATATGCCCATTCTGCTGCTCTTCTTTTTTTAATAGCTTTTGTACATTCCTCATCCCACCAAGGTGGAGAAGGAAGCTTATTTTTTGGTATTTCTTTTACAGGGAATGTTTTTCCAGCTGCTTCATGTAATAAATTCAAAAAAGCATCTGAACAAGTAGACGGTTCATTGAGTGATATACTAGGAAGAGTGGATGTACACTTTTCAACTATTGATCGATATATTTCCCAATCCCCACCATTCAATTTATATTTTAATCGAGGCGCTTTTTGCAGCTTCTTGAATTTTTGGGGAAATTTTATTAGTATTGGAAAATGATCACTCCCAAATGTTGAAAGTAAGGTACACCAAGATAATGAAGAAGCTAAATTAGGGGTACAGATTGACAGATCAATTGCACTATTAATCTCATCAGGACCTGTACGATGAGTTGGACTACCTGTATTTAAGATACATAGATTATGACTATCTAACAATTCTAGTAAAGCTTCTCCATGGGTATTTGACACAGAGCTACCCCAGGATCTGTGGTGTGAATTGAAGTCTCCTAACATAACAAGTGGATGAGGGAGCGAAGAAAGAATACCACTTAATTGATTAAAAATGATTGATGAAGGACGGGGAATATAGATGGATACAAAACATATTTTATTGATGAGCGCTGCAATGATTGAGAAGTCATCACTGTGTTGAGGGAGGGTTATAGGAGAAAATATTTGGGATTTTTCAATAAGTAGGGCAGCACCACCATACCCATCATGTCTATTTTCCCTTAGGCATGTATAATATGGTATTCTGAAGAAAGACTCTGGCTTAAGCCATGTCTCTGAAAGTGCAATAACAAAAGGGTTGTATTTGTTTACCAAATATAATATATCACTCTTCTTGCTGATTGCACTGCGACAATTCCACTGGATTACTTGGTCCATTATTTATATTAGCATGTAATAAATTCAATATTTCTGAGGCAACGTGGGACGGTTCTGTTATATTAGACTGAGTCAAATAATTTATCAAGGCTAAAACAATGTCTATTATTGATTTCTGTTGATGTTGGGGTTGTAATGCAGTACCATTAGATGTTTGGGATGGCATGTTATAATCCTTAATAATTGTTTGATGTTTTTCTTTATTATAACCACTAGCAAGCTTAGGAGGGGAGCGAGGCTTTAAAAAAACTGTCTTTTTATGTGATGTGGAAGGCTTATTAAGCGCCTTGTTTAATTGTAAAGGCTGTGTATGTGTTGTTTTATTGTTTAATACATCAGCAAAGGATCTATTAACAGAAGGAAAATTCTTAGCTGCTTCTGCATATGATACACAATTATTAGCCATATACAACTTAATATCTTTTTGTCTATTATATTCAGGGCAACATTTATTTATAGCAAAATGGTTACCAGAACACAAGCAACATGAAGCACAATCCTCCTCTACACTACATGAATCTCCAGAATGTTCTTGGCCACATTTGAAGCATCTAGGCTTCGATCTGCATTGTATTTTCGTATGACCGAAGCGACAGCAAGAAAAACACTGGATGGTGGGGAAAATATACATTTCTACAGGCAAAGCATTATAACACATAAATATGCGTTTAGGTAGCACCTGTCCATCAAATGTTAAGACGATTGTTTGGGAGGGTTTCCACACTGGGGACCCATCCTCAAAAACTTTATAATTTAGCCTTCTTATTTTTATAATTTTACCGCATCCTATAGGTACTGAAATGTTATCTAGTACTTCTTCTGGTGACCAGTCGGCAGGAACTCCGCGTACCAATCCCATTCGAGTAACATTGAAGGTTGGGATATAGGCTGTAAGATTTTGTGACATCAAACTATTGTGCGCAAGAAAATTGTTGGCATCAATAAATTTTGAAAATGCCATAGAAATTTTATTTCTGCCAATACGCTTTATACTGCCATTGATAATATTTTTGATGTCGTGCTTTTTAAGAAATTTGCCAAACGTTATAGGGTGGAGAGTGGAGCCATCATTGGGGGAAGATTGAATTTTTTGTACGTGTAGTAAGTAAGGAGCGCTGTCCGTGGCTTCATACATTTTTCTCCCTATTGGATTAGGTGTATGTTGGGGATTTATGGATTCGGGGCCCTGGCCCAAGTCAGTTTGTGTGGTAATTACTGGTGGTACAGGCTGCTCATTGCAATCATTATCGCATTGGCAGCTAATAGATTTGTTGTCATCCGAACCATGACGCGTTCGCCTGCGCTTATTGCAGCGTTTACAAATTTTATTTATGCGACTGCGTTTCAGTGGACGCTGCGAGAGCGAGCCATCCGTGTCCATTCCCGACTCTGATTCTAATTCCGTGGTAACAATTACATTGCATGCTACCGGAGGGACTGTCCCCCCCGGGTCGGGGGGTTCAGCCATCGTCCAACAAGAAAATTAAATGACTTACCGGTGGCCAGAAGTAAACGAGAAAAAAGTAAATAAATTAAATACTTAAACTAAATATATATCTAATAACAGTATTTAATCCACTAGTCACCAATAAATTACTAATTAATCATCAAATAAAATTCAAAATAAAAAAAGCGTGCCTAACAAGTCGAATGTTTCCCGCCCTTTTTTCTAGGGGTGATGCGTATTTATCGTAACAGTTCAAAAGAACAGGTAGAAGCAAATCACAGATAACAGTTGTTCTCACTGTTAACAAATATCTGTTCCTCAGGCCTAATCTGTTCTTAAAAATATAACATAGGGGTGATGCGTATTTATCGTAACAGTTCAAAAGAACAGGTAGAAGCAAATCACAGATAACAGTTGTTCTCACTGTTAACAAATATCTGTTCCTCAGGCCTAATCTGTTCTTAAAAATATAACAGTTGGTATTAACAAAACTGTTCTCATCACCCGTCTCTTTTAAATGTACACACGAATGTCACTTGTTAAAACGAGACACACCTAGTATTTATGCGAAAAAAAGCAGTTGGCAGTCATGTACGAACAAATCGTCTTTAAAAAATACTTCTTGAATTAGGTCGTGTTACTTGTTATAACGTTCCGTCTCCCTCACACCATCTGAATAGGCCTTTGCTAGAACGAGAAGCACCTAGTATTTTATTTGACAAATACAATATGCAGCGCTAGAAGAAATCATACATACAAAATGATATAAAAATAACAGGCTGTTATTTAAGAACAGTTATTAGGAACTGTGATTTGGAAGGAACAGTAACAGGAGGAACAGATATTGAGTTTGACCTGTTATAACACAACTCTACTTTTTTCTTCGATTTGTCTCTTTCGCATACAGGTTATATCTATATAAATACATGGATACTAGTGCTGGAAATCGATACTTTTCCGCAGTACCGATCTTTAAATAATTAGGGATGTCTCAAATGTCTGGTTTACATCGCTCCTTCAAATTTACCGGTTTTTGATACCGGTTTATATAGTTGCACTCATGCATCAAATTTAATTAGGTATTTTAAAAAAATAAATCATTTTCAGGAAAAGTAAATTTTATTTGATAATTTATTATAATTTAAAAAAATATACATTACACATTCCGTCCATCTTACATTTAGTTTTAACCATGCATGGATCTCGTATATTTTTTAATGTTTCCATGATTATTTACAATTTAGTGTAATTGCGTACAATGCTTACACATATATCTACTATTTTTATAAATAGAAAACAAATAATTATATAATTCAATACATCATTGATGACTTTAGTTGTGATGTAAACAGTTAAGACATGTTCTATTTGGTTCAATTTAAATACAATGAAACAGTACTCATGAATAGAATACACATTTTCAACATATTCCGAGATGTGAGGCATTCCATGCTTAATAATATATATATTTGGTTATATCATACAAAGACACACTTAAAAGTTAAATATAATAATATCAGATGCATGCTAAAGACAAATAGACAATAAATAAATGGCCATAACGGGATACTGCAAATCAATAATATTAAAATAATTGTCATACAATTTAAAGCAAAAATGTTCTTTACTTGACAAACATCAAGTAGGTAAATTTCAGGGTGTAGGAGAATGTTTACCAACATAGGTTTACTTTGATTTTCACCCTGAAAGGAGACTTGAGTGGCTACATTCAAATTTCATCTCAACAATTTTAATTTTAAGACAATATTTTAATCAAGTAACAAAAATTATGCTATTAAAATAATGATAGTAACTATTATACAATACAATAACGCTAAGGATTGAATTTGACTGCATACAATTGGGACCGCTGTGACCTGAGGATGATGATTACTATAAAAAAAAATATATAAAAAATAAAAAGCCTTTTATTTCCTAGTAGTTTAAATAGAGTAGGTACATTTGCTTAATTTCGTTTTTAGTAAAATCCTTAAAAAATAATAATAAATAAATCCTTATTTGCTTATAATCTATTAGTAAACATTTAAAACTATTTAACAAAAAACAAATATTTTTTTTTCCTACTACTTTCTAATTTGTATTAAAATATATTTATATTTTTAGGAACCCCTCTCAGGTGAAGGCCTCTTCCAACATTTGCCACTTTTTTCTATCTTTGGCAATGCGCTGCCATTGTGGTCCAGCTATTTTGCGGATATCATCTTCCCAGCGAGCGAAAGGTCTCCCTATATTGCGTTTGCCGTCAGATGATTACTATAATTGTCATTAAGTATGTGCTACGCCTCATTACTGAGCTATGAAAATTCAAAAAATTCTTCAACAACAGAGGTTTTGCTTTTGCTTTGATTGGGAGTCAAGTCAGATTGATAATATTTTTACACATATATTCCAGAATTAAATATGTTCAGAATCAAAGGACATAGCATGTGTCAACTTATTACCGATCCGGCCCAAAACCAATTAAACTATCAAGCAAATCATTTATAAACAAAAATAAAATATTTCTGCTGTGAAAAAACTATTATCAAAATTCACATTTTAATCCTTGAATAATCATGGTGGTTGGAGTTGTAGAATGTCAGCCGTCCTTATAAACTTGTAAAGTGATATAGTCACTTGCCGGCTAAAAACTTGGGCTGCAAGTATGACCTGGAATGTACATACATTCTAATTATTATTATGTAACAATAAACAATATCAAATCTTATATTTCTCATCCCTCTAGTTGATATTCAGGAATTGAAAACAAAAACAAAGATTATATTTTATCAAAATAGTGCTTTTAGTTTTCACCACTTAGCTGAACTTTGGTTCGATTGGGAAACTTATCTGAGCGGTAGAGTCTCGAACATGTAGGGGTTGTTCAAATTATTTTTCAAGTTTGGCAAAATGTTACCCTGGTGTGATTAGGAACACATGGTATAAATTAAATAGCATATTAAGTAAATATCACTCCGTTTCGACATGTTGAACAATTATTGATAACTTTAAAACAGACTTTCCTTAGAAATAATATACATTAATTATGACATTACCTTCATTTTGTAATAAGATGTTGGATTTATGTGTTTCTCAAGAAGTTTAGTGCTTCAAGCTCCAACAACGCCATCCTTTTTGTATACATTTTCAATACATTCCCACTTTGCCCTTCAATAGCCAGCGAGAAGAATATTTTTCTGAAAAATTATTACCATATCATTTTAATAAATGAGGTACATTATTAATTTGATACATGTAATTGCTTGAACACAATATTGAAACAGATATCATTAGTGCAATATTTAATATGTTCAGTTAGGAATTGGATATTAATGACTGAACAGCAATTAGCAACATTAGCAGAGCCTTTATCACTAATTGTAGCTTTAACTATGAAACAAGATCAAAAAACTTCCAAAATTATATCTTTAATAATATTCTTTAAAACATAAGTTTTAACTTTAGTTTAGTCTATAGTTGGTTGATCTACTCTATCACACAAGGCAACTGCTTTAAAAATATAAGATTCTGTGAAGCTAGTGGTCTATTCTTTGCTGTGAAGCTATTACTGCGCGTTTATTTAAACGTTTCTTAAAAATCGTATATAAGTTTATGCACAGAATTGCACAAAGGTTAATTCTAAGTTTTTCGTATTTATATCTTTCGAAAGAAATCATTTATGACAAAAACGAATATCGTCATGTTTAATAAACGCAATCTTTTGTAAATAAGTAATTAAATTCCTTACCAGTGTCCACATTTCCTACCTTGCTTAGTTTCTGAAAGTAACAGAAAAATATATATGTTTCAGTCCTGTATGAATGCTGCACCCAAGTATAATACACATTTACCATTAGTATCACACTATTATCACAAAAATATAAAGTATTTTAACACAAATTAGTTAAACTCTTACTCGTTCGAGCCGGTTAGCACTAAGGTTTCCAAAGGCTATTTTATCTTTTACGTAAACAGTAGCAAACGAAATTAACAAATAAAGGAAAAATCTGCCTTCAAAACAAACTGTTGCACCAAAATCTACGGTGGGAATAATAATGATTATAATAATATTTTATGCTGAAACAAACTGTAGGTGTTTGTCTTACGCATAGAGTAAAGAAGCGGCCATAAATACTAGAGCAACGCGTCCTACAGCGATCTGAACAATGGATTCTCTTGTTGTGTGCACACTAGACCTGTGTCGATCGTGATTGATCGAATCTTTATGATTCGATCGCAACTTAAACACGAGTAATCGAATCATGGTTCTAGAAAAGATTCGATCTTATTTCATCCGATTATCAAGTGACAAAATAAACCAATTTGGACTCTATTTCAATACACGTACCGTAACTAATTGCTTGCCAGACAAACAATCGAGTTGTGCATTCGATCGCACAACGACGTATGTATAGTAAATGACATGCTCATGTTATAAGTAAAAAGTTAATAATATTTATTATCATGCATACATGAAATTAAAAAAAATAGGTAAGTTAGAAGTAAAGCAATAAGAAAATGAATAGTATTGTTATCAATATCGTTAATCTAGCCATCAACTGTTCAGTAAGTACCCGTTTTTGGGCATACAAACAAATTGCGAGTTGCGATACACATGATTGAAATGATCGAATCATTTTAACTCGATCACCATACGAGTGGGTCATGATCGACCCGGGTCACAACGAATGATCGATCGACTCAGGTCTAGTGCACACTGTCGGTCGAAATTCGAGGGCATGACCTTCAAAAACAAAAAACGTCTGAGACATACAGCGCAACTAACATAAATTGACAAGTGGTGAAATTAGGAACTAGAAATGAAAGTAAAAATATCTCCAACGCTTTCATTAAAATATTCTTTCATAATTTATACAATGTACATTTATACTAGTAGTCCAATAGTAGTAATGATAATAATGTCCAATGTAATTAAATTTGAAGAGAGAAAAAAATAATGGTTTCTCCGTGCACCACAGCGCTTTTGAGTGATTTGCGATTGTGGACAAACTTGAGTTTACACAAAAATAGGTTTTGTAAATATGGCTACCAGCTTTTTAAGCCAAACTAATATAACATTTCTTAAAACTTACAATTAAATTAGAATTTATAATACGTATAAGGTATAATTTTCTTTATTCAATCTGCATACAAATTAAAATTGTTGAATACAATTTGGACATTTCTAATTATTTACATGAGGTGTGGCTGGGAATCTAACTTGACTTAATAGAAATAAACACCGCAGTTCTTTGACCAGTTGTTTGTAAATACTAGACTGAACGTAATTGACAGCCTCCGTGACGCAGTTGGTTAGACGCCGCCTGTGAAACGAGAGGCCACGGGTTCGATCCCCGCACCGAGACAAATGTTTGTGAGGCCCACAAGTATTTGTCTCGGGTCTGGATGTTTGTGAGACCGAAAAGTCTCTCGTAGTTCCCGATACCCACGACACAACACTTAATTGATTTTAAGTGGGGTCAGGACTATGTATGTGATTGTTGAGTGTATTTATTTATTTAATCATCAGTAATTAGCCAAAAGTTCGTCTGTGCGTTCATTTAAAAATGGAAGAAAAACGATTAGAGTATGTGCGTAATAGAGAAATTATTTATAATGTTAAATGTAAAGAATACAAATATGCTCACTTAAAGTAAGAAGTATGGGAACAAATAGTGAGTATCTATTTGTACTAAGATAATAAAGTATCATACTAAAAATAACGGAGTAATTTTTTATACAATCAAATATTAAGTTATTGATGTTAAAATTTCAAAATACACGCGCTGTTTTAGGAATTATAATAGGAAAAAGTTAACCTTGTTATTTGTCTTCAGGTAGTCTCTTTTTTGTTTTCTTTTAAAATGACACTGGTAGTAGAAATATATAAAAAAAAAGACAAAAAGAACAAGACGTGTGCTCGAAACACGATCTTGCCTACTTCGGAATTCACACATTTTATACATAAGTATTTCTAATATGTGTACACGGCATTGTTGCTTAACATTTTTCCACAATAAATTTATTCTCAATATGTAATCTATGTTTGTGTACAGAATTTAATCAATCACAGTATTATATAATTGATTGATGTGTGATTTAATGTTAATTGAATCATTGTTTTTGACAATAAAACAGTTGCAAACTCGAATGTGATAGTACCACAGGTTATCACAGATAAGAACTGTTTATAATAAGCGCCAACTAGGATTGATTTCATTTAATAAAATATATTATTTATTTGTTATATAGAGATGAGATAAAGAGTACATAAAAATCGACTCTTCCATCCCTAAAAGCTTAGTCATTGCCAGACGAGAAAACCGATCTTTGTCAATGAAATTAAAAAAATAAAACGTACGTGGGCCCTCTGACGACCCGTACGAACCAATAGTCTGTGGTACGAACCATGTAAGATGTGCTCTTTACCATAGTTTTGTACTCTTTATGCTGAAAACAAACTGTAGGTTTTTGTCTTACGCATAGAGTAAAGAAGCGGCCATAAATACTAGAGCAATGCGTCTTACAGCGATCTGAACAATAGATTCTTTTGTTGTGTGCACACTGTCGGTCGAAATTCGAGGGCATGACCTTCAAAAACAAAAAACGTCTGAGACATACAGCGCAACTAACATAAATTGACAAGTGGTGAAATTAGGAACTAGAAATGAAAGTAAAAAATATCTTCAACGCTTTCATTAAAATATTCTTTCATAATTTATACAATGTACATTTATACTAGTAGTCCAATAGTAGTAATGATAATAATGTACAATGTAATTAAATTTGAAGAGAGAAAAAAATAATGGTTTCTCCGTGCACCACAGCGCTTTTGAGTGATTTGCGATTGTGGACAAACTTGACTTTACACAACAATAGGTTTTGTAAATATGGCTACCAGCTTTTTAAGCCAAACTAATATAATATTTCTTAAAACTTACAATTAAATTAGAATTTATAATACGTACAAGGTATAATTTTCTTTATTCAATCTGCATACAAATTAAAATTGTTGAATACAATTTGGACATTTCTAATTATTTACATGAGGTGTGGCTGGGAATCTAACTTGACTTAATAGAAATAAACACCGCAGTTCTTTGACCAGTTGTTTGTAAATACTAGACTGGACGTAATTGACAGCCTCCGTGGCGCAGTTGGTTAGACGCCGCCTGTGAAACGAGAGGCCACGAGTTCGAGCCCCGCACCGAGACAAATGTTTGTGAGACCCAGTAAGTATTGGTCTCGGGTCTGGATGTTTGAGAGACCGAAAAGTCTCTCGTAGTTCCCGATACCCACGACACAACACTTAATTGATCTTAATGTGGGGTCAGGACTATGTATGTGACTGTTAAGTGTATTTATTTATTTAATTATCAGTAATTAGCTAAAAGTTCGTCTGTGCGTTCATTTAAAAAATGGAAGAAAAACGATCAGAGTATGTGCGTAATAGAGAAATTATTTATAATGTTAAATGTAAAGAATACAAATATGCTCACTTAAAGTAAGAAGTATGGGAACAAATAGTCAGTACCTATTTGTACTAAAGATAATAAAGTATCATACTAAAGATAACGGAGTAATTTTTATACAATCAAATATTAAGTTATTGATGTTAAAATTTCAAAATACACGCGCTGTTTTAGGAATTATAGTAGGAAAAAGTTAACCTTGTTATTTGTCTTCAGGTAGTCTCTTTTTTGTTTTCTTTTAAAATGACACTGGTAGTAGAAATATATATAAAAAAAGACAACAAGAACAAGACGTGTGCTCAAAACACGATCTTGCCTACTGTGGAATTCACACATTTTATACATAAGTATTTCTAATAAGTGTACACGGCATTGTTGCTTAACATTTTTCCACAGTAAATTTATTCTCAATATGTAATCTATGTTTGTGTACAGAATTTAATCAATCACAGTATTATACAGGGAGCGCAAATAAATGGCGCACTTGCTCAGTTGGGTACAAGGGCATAATATTAATATCGTAATAAAAAAATAATATTTGGAAAATACCTATCCGTTTTGAAGTTATGACCGTTTAAAGTTTTAAGTTTAATCACCACTTTTTCGCATAAAATCAGTTGGAATGGATGAAGAACAAGATTTAAACACATACGTATTTTTTCGTTTCGTCGTTAATTGAACGGTTAACGAAATATACCACGAAAACCATTTTTAACAGCATCAAAACTTTCTTAAACTTCGCTTGACAGCTGTTTACACATGAGTAAGGTCATGAACTCTTAGCTGTATAATTTATCCTTCTCTAACTTCAAAAAAGGATATTTTTGTTTCATTTCAAATAAATCAATCAGTTAACAGGGACGTACTTAGATTTAAGCGTCAATAAATTAACAACATAATAACTTTAGGTGCAGTTGCATCGTGAATGGATTGACTATTTTGTTGTCATTATTTTCCTTAGTGTCACAAATCCAAACTGAAAGATACCAAGAAATCACACTGGTCATCGCTTAAATCATGTAAGATTGCGAATTTAATTATAATTAGAAAAGTTTTGGTAATACCTACATAACATTTTAAATTTTCTAAATAATTTAGATTCATTGAAAAAATAATCTGATGACACTGATTAATAAAAATAATATTTTTAAAATGATGGCCCAATTCGGCCCTATTAGTCAAAGGAAGCCGCCGGTCATAGTGTACTTTGTCGGATCCAACACGGCTCGATTATTCTTCCTTTGAGGTCGCCGCCGCCGTTTGTGAGTGCGTGCCGAAAGGCGGCAATTTCTTTGTCGGTAACTTTTAGCATTTTGCAAAAGAAGACCGACATCTTGAGGTGTGTTCACACTACACACTTGATATAACTTAATTGGATTAAGTACTCCGACATAAAAGTTACGTTAAAAAAAGATCTTATTGGACTGATACTGATACTTGCTCAAGAGCTTATAATGTTATTAAATATGTCATCAGCCGATCCAGTCAATTACAAATTGCCTATTTACTTTGCTTATTATTGTATTTAACATTATTTTAATGTATTTTGAAAATAATGTTACTTTAAAGTGATAAAATTTCTTCTAAATTCTTATACCTAGAGAAATGTCGTCTACCATTATAGCATAGAATTTGCATATGAGACTTATTTGAGATAAAATTAGTGAAATAAATAAACACTAACTACTAATTTACTGCACTGGAGACCCCGTGCCCTGCAGTGGCACGTATATGGTCTGATACAGTAGTAATACTAATTGTTCAGATGAATTATTATGAACTCAAATAGGAAAGCTTTGTATCTAATGTGAACAGGCCTTTATCTTTCAAGAATCAAAATAATAATTTATTTTTATTAGTTGAATTCGGATTGCGATCGCGTGTGCATGTATTAGTCGTGTGCATATTATTGTAAATTCGTTTCAGTTATTTTGAGTAAATTTATTAATTTAACTATGCTTTGAACATTACCCAATTTGATAGCTTTGATGTAACTTGTGTTATGTGAAATGTAGAAGAAAAGTGATTTGTGCTGCCAAACTGTGATAGTGTTTTCGTGCGGGTTTTGGCGGATCCTGCGCTTCCAGCTTTGCCTATCAAGGTCATTACGGTTTACATTACAAGGTCAGTTAACTATTTTGGTGGTCATTAATGACAACTAACCAGCCCATATGAGTCACCGACGGCCTCCGTGGCGCAGTTGGTAAGAACCGCCTGTGAAAAAATAAAAACGTACGTGGGCCCTCTGACGACCCGTACGAACCATGTAAGATGTGCTCTTTACCATAGTTTTGTACTCTTTACTCTATGCGTAAGACAAAAACCTACAATGTGTTTTCAGCTTTACTCTATGCGTAAGACAAAAACCTACAATGTGTTTTCAGCTTTAATCGCCGTATTAAGCTGAAAACACATTGTAGGTTTTCGTCTTACGCATAGAGTAAAGAAGCGGCCCATAAATACTAGAGCAACGCGTCTTACAGCGATCTGAACAATGGATTCTTTTGTTGTGTGCACACTATAGGTCATACGCTTAAGACGTGACCACAGACTACATAGAAAGAACATTGTACGTTCCATTGTCCTGATTGGTCAGTTGGCCCCGTACTTACCGCTCTTTACTCTATGCGTAAGACAAAAACCATAGATGTAGTATAGAACATAGATCGGCAATGTGTCATTTTGAGCACGACCAAAACTGATATACGATTGTGTGCGTGAAGTTTACATGTGTGCTTGACATATAGTGGTGTACCATGCACTTTCGATACTATCATATCGATATCGATATAGCTGTCGGCCTGTAGTTGTGAAATAAAATGTTATGGATATATGCGACATTTTATTATATATATGATAAACACACAAATAAATAAAGATAAATTGTCATATTATTTTGTTTGAGATGTTTTGTATGGGTCTTTATGTTCACCTGAACAATTTTTTTTTATTGTGATGTATACATAGTACATATATTATACTAATTAAATTGAGAACAAAAAACACTTTTATAAAATAAAACTATAATTAACAAAGTTTTAGCGTTTTCGGTTTATTTTTTCATTTTTAATTTCCCGTCGCGAAGTTTCGATTACTTTACAGCTTTCGTAGTCACAGGGTGGACTCAGTCTGCAACAAAATCCGTGATTATTAGTTTTTTTTCAATGATTAACATTCGCGTAAGTCTAAGAAACACATTTTTACTATATGTATACTAGAGTTTAAAAAAATATGCTTATTTACGTCAATTAATTGACTTGTAACACATTGGGAAGTGTTGGACGCCTGCTGGGCCGCGTTAGAGGTGTACGGAGGAGCTTGTAGGAAGTCGTTGGATGCAGTGTGGGATGCAGGCAGCTTACAACAAACTGATGTAGACATTCTTGTGGAAGGCCTATGTTCATTAGTCGCATTCCTGTGGCTGAAGAAAGAGACAGTTTAATAAACTATAAAGCTTTTCTCGATCACGTCACCTAAATTAATGTTTTTCCTAAGATAATTATAAATTTTAAACCTATACCTAATGTTATGATAAATGAATAATGTTGCTTCAAGGTTTGGACGATCATACTGTGCATAGAAGTATCGCATATTTTATAATAATATCGAATATGTTCTTGTTTTACTATTATAAATTGACAGCCTCTTGGCAGAGATTGAAACAGGTTCTTAATTCATAAATCACATACATGAAGTGTTATAATAACTATTCCACAAATATAAAAAAATGAGAAAAGTAAAGTAATAAGTAATATTGTAGAATGAATACTATAATAATGGCCGGGGAAATATGGCCGGGATAACGCCAGGTAGAAGAAGAAGAAGAATGCACACTATCACAACATACTATAGCTCCATAAAAATGTAGGGAAACATGTGTTGTCATCGACTATTTTATCGACAACCTTTTATTGATCGAACCTGTCAGTCAATCCCTAGCAACTTTTGGTTGAAATTATTGTAAATTCACGTATTTGATATTATTTTTTATACGTAATGGATGCTTTCAGCGTATTTATATAATGAAATACTATATTCTTTTCTACCGATATGTATACACGGATTTCCATTTAATTCTATAATATCGTCACAAAATAGTATTGTGCAAAAGTGGCCGGTACCTGTGAAAACTTTAATTATTTCGGATTTTTACGCCTGCATGAACCACACCTTAGCACTGCACAATGCACTATAATAAACTACGTTTAATAAATATAACCAAGTACTGTAAAATTAAATAATTATGAAATAAGCGAATTTTGTTGCTCGCTTAGTTTGTCATATTTCGACTCCGGGTCACTGCAGGCTACTTCTGTGTAAACGTATGGTCGCATCATGCATCTCGCTTTAACATATGAGTTAAATTATTCTATCTCTTTCACATAGCCGATCTATGTTTTATACTAAATCTATGACAAAAACCTATAGTGTGTTTTGAGCTTTATGGTTTAATCATGGAACAATACAAAATGGCAGCTAATAGCTATACGCTATGACGCAACAGTTTGACAAGTAGCAATTTCAAATTTACTACGACACACACACAAATATATGTAAACGGAGAATCTACCATGCCATTCATTTAAAAAAGTGGGATAGCATATCATCCTTAACGTGTAACTTTTTTTGTACTGAATTGAACGGGCCTGGTACTCTGTGAATCCAAATGACAACAGAAATGACAGTCTCTTAAAGGTGTTGCAAGCTTAGACGGAGATATTTGTCTGATGTTGCAAGTGATAATTTTTATAAAAAGAGGAAGCCCCTCTTCCTCCCCGAAAAAAGTACCAGGTTACGGGTATGAGTATTTGACTAGGTTCCCAAACGAGGACGATGGCTAACATTGCGAACAGGCTGGGTCCTTAGCGAGTATAGGTCAGGAGATACTTTATAACGAGAAGCGATATAAGCCTATCGATCTCCTAAAGGACAGGTAGCTCTTACCATACGACACAATCATGCCGCCCTACTTATATGCTTCATAATGCTGTTATATGAAGAAATTATCCAGGTTGTCCAATGAAAGGACACACGTGCGGTCAATTTGCATTAGTTTCACAGTGCGGCAAAAATGGATTAGCGCATATATAGCTTCGAGACCAGATGCTGTTTACGACCATTCCAAACTCTGGATTTCATCACTGCATGATGTTGAATATATTTTGAGACTATCGATGCGATTATTTGAATTCAAATTGCAGCAGATACTTATTCCAGAGATCATTCGATTACATTATACCTCAGAAGATTAAAAGAAGGAAGAAAACGAGGATTTCTTGCACACTAAAGTTTTATGACATTAAACTGAAGCAAATTACATGTTAAGTAGGTACAGTCAGCGACATAAGTCGTTGAACACTTCACATTTTTTGATAAGCTTTTTATGAATTAACATTTGTACGTACTACTCTGTAGTCGTAAAATATAACCAAGTAAAGTCATCTATGCCGAGATGTGCCATACGATATTGAAAATAATTATTATTTGGATGATAAGACAATTCCAAATCTCGTGAATGTGTAGCGACTTATGTCGCTGACTGTACCTATGTACCGGGTATATCAAGAGTGCTACCGAAAACGAAGCCGGTGGTAGTGACTATAAACACAATGCAATTAAAAATTTCGGTAAGAAATGCAACAATTTATTTTATTATTTTTTAAATATCGTCGAGTTTGGGTGGTATATCCATAGTTTTTACTAAAATAATAATTTAAAACCTTGCATACCATAGCGTTTCTAAAAATAAAAGGGTGTACACTATTATTTAAGAAAAAACTATGTATTTACCTTCCTAATGCGATGATAGATAAAATATAGCTATAAAATTTCGTCACAAATTTTTGTACAACTTTAGTTGCATTGTGTCTGAACTCTGAAGTCTATAAAATAAAAAAAAATTGCACTCCGGGAGTGCCGGCAGAAGTGAAAACTTGATTATTAACGTTGAGCATGTTTGATATTTTGGAATGGTTAGGGAATAATTTTGCACCAATTGCTTTATCAGTATAAAAGTACTATCATTTATGTGGTAGAATACAATATTCATTTATTGCGCTATCGTACACAAACATGACAATTTATATTACATTAAAAATTTAACACTTTAAAACTATTACAATTATTTTACATTAAAAAGTTTATCTCTCCGAAAAATCAACTTTCATCCATAATTTCAACGACTTTTTCACCATCATCATTACCAGAATTATCATCGCCAATCTCTAAAACTGATACGATAGGTTTATGGTAGCTGAAGTAAGAAACGAACAGTTTTGATTCGAACCTATTTAAATGTCTAATAAAGACCGCATCAATAGTAGTTTTGTATTTCGTTGTGCTAAGATTGCGATCATTCGACATAGTTAAACCAAATTCATTATTTAAAAATTCAATTAATAGTTGATTTTTATCGTCTGCGAAGTTTATGTTGAATCTCCACTCAAAATCATTGGCAATTCATCAAAGCTTTATAAACTGACAGCTGTCTACTCTCCATTCGTCCTACGCAAGAAGCTTATACCCAAATGGAGATTGCATTCCGTATATAAAAGTGAAGCACAAAAATTTGACCTCGAATGGCGTTGCGACTGATTGCTATCCTTTTCTTTCGAGTGACAATGAATGGTTCATTCATTGTCATTGTCTTGGTCCTACGCTTTTTCGATCAGGTCACGTGTCCTGACGCGAGTTTAAGATTTTATACCCATTACAGAAAAAGTGCTCAACGCCGCTAAAGAAGTTTTCACTTCAATAAAATATCTTTATTAGGTACTTTTACAAACATTTCGTCTTATTGTCTAAGTGTGGTAGCCTCCTTTTAGGCATATGAATGCCTGTGTTAGGAGCCTACGCTCTTCCATACCTTATTAAGATATATAAAAGTAATCGTGCAAGGTATTGTGCATACGCGCGAATGCTCTTGTGAGTGAGCGCGCGCGAATGTGTGTGTGTGTGCGTGATTTTATGTTATTAAAAGAAACTCATTTTATTATAAAACTGCCACCTAGCTTCGGTTTCGGTAGCAGTCTTGATATTCCCTGTATAACCAAATGAACTTATTTAAAGTACTAGGAGTAGGCCGGCTTCGCCAGGTTGCAAACACTTTTTGAACCCAGTCCACATCAGCAGTTTTAAACATATTATTTCCCATACTTTGTTTAGGTAGGTATATTCAAACTCAATGCCGTCCCGTCTCAATCACACTTTAGGCATGCAATCCAGTCCTACCCCAACTCTTTGAGTATAAAAGTAATAAATATTCGGAATTCATTCCTCATTGCATGGGAACACTACATTTTTCGGGATAAAAAGTATCATAAGTGTTAATCCAGGATGGCAGCTACCTCTATACTAATTTTCCATAAGAGTATTTATATATATATATATATATATATATATATATATATAGGTACTCTAAGTAAATTTCATCGAAAAACCGTTAAACCGTTTCCAAGTTCATCGAGCACAACTGCACAAACAGCCAAAGTGCTAAAAATTATTGTTTTGGGTTCTATTAGGTACGTTAATACAGTCCTTTCTATCAGTTTTTCTCATTTATCTTTCATGTACAGACTTCGACATGTGCCAACCTGCACTAGACCAGCGTGGTGGACTATATGACCTTACCACTCTCAATCGTTCTCTCGATAGTAGAGGAGGCCCGTGTCCTGCAGTGGGACGTATATGGGCTGATACATACATACAGACATCGATCGGTTACAAATATAATATTAAGTGCCTTGGTATCACCCATACTTGTAATAGGTACTTATGAGATTTTATCTGCAATAAGTGAATACTAGCCCGCCAACCCACATTAGCCACTCTCAATCGTACTCTCGATTTTAGATGAGGCCCGTGCCCTGCAGTCGGACGTATATGGGCTGAACAGATAACCGAAGTGAATACTTGAAAGCTAGATGTTGGTGTATGATAGAGGCTTCCTGGTCATGGCCAATGTTATATTTTTATGACCTCTTTTTTGGGGCTTTAATCTATCTTCAAAAAAAGAAAAGAAAAAAAAGCAGAAGAAAGACAAAAGACTTTGTCACACAGCCACCAGCCACTCATTCGATGGCTCTTTATCGCAAGGTCTGGCTAAGATCGTCGCCAGCTCGTATCTCCCATGCAGCGACTTTTGAGCTCACAGATCTAGTTCGTTTTGTATGGTGGTGATACATTGGTTTTATAATTATTCCAGGGGAATACGTAAAGATGTGAACGCCATAAGCATTCACAGTACTAATCAAGAATCACAATGCAATATCGCACATGAACCCTGGTGGCGTCTGTGGGCTATCGTCTTAATCCTACATTTCAACAGAACCTCTGACTTTTCGGAGTCATGTGTGTATTGATAGTCAATCACCACGCACTATAACGGTAAATGAAAATATCATGAGGAAACCTGCATACCAATAGCGATTCGGAAGAATTTCTGTGATATGTAAACACAGATCACAGAAATAGTTAGTTGGCCTAGTAGTTTACATACACAGAGTGATCTGTGTATGTAAACTACTAGGCCAGCGCGATGGCCTATACCGTCTACAGGTTACCGTTCATTAGATCCACCCAGCATCGCCTCGTCGCGCGCTTACGGCCCACTTGTTGTCGCAAGTGGAACACGGGTGGACCTCGTGTGGACCACTCGGTGGCAACGAGCGGTTTATTCATGGCTTGCGAAATGCCAATGCGCAACAACGCAAGACAAGCATGCGAGCAACGAGTTGTCACCGAGTGGTCCATACATGGACGGCGGCGATCCAGTGATGTTACAGAGTTGATGTACTGAGCGTAAGTCCAATACAATCTATATATATAATAAAATAATTTAATTAAAAATTAAAAGACCGACTTCAATGTGCACTACAAAGTTATAAATAACATATATTTCATTGTGCTAGTAGTAGTAGTAGTCAGAGGCGGCTCATCCGAAAGAGCGCTGGTGCAGTGCACTCCAACAAAAATTACATACTTAGCTAATTTAATAATTTATATATATTTATAATACATAAATCCTTACATTAGGTACATTCTTTATATTTTACTACGCCTATAATAAGTCTATTATTTTACCTATATAGGTACATGTAGCGTCAATTTGTAACGAGTGGAGCGCCAGCGATTGTGCTCCTATGAAACGAAGTTTAGTACGACTCTTAGTACTGTATTCAATGAGTGCGAAAGAGAGCTACGACTCGCGCTGACGCGTGAAACAAAAGATATCGTATGAGAAATTAGCGTAATGTGGAGCGCCGCTCACGCGTCACTCAGTTGTCGTACAGCCAGTTGTGCCGTCCGCGCGCCGGCGGGATATCCTACTTATGCGCAGTTGTCGTCCTTATGTATACAAACAACGTCAAGCAAGCTCGTCGACTTCGTCAGTTAATTCGCAGTTTTTTTTAAAATAAATATTAAAAAATAGTTTGTACGCTTAATCAATTCCATTTCTGATTTTCACAAGAAAGTAATAGATATCTTCGCACGCAAAAACAGCGGCGAATGGATTTTGTATACAAATATAATAAATAGTAAGCTCTAGTTTTTCAATTAATTTTTTTGTGAACCCCCATCAAAAAATTTCAGGAGCCGCCTCTGGTAGTAGTACACATTGATTAATTTTCTTATTGACTAGACTAGCCAACAAATCTTAAATACGTAATATTTTGAAGGCGGGTCGCCAAGTGACGAACACGACGACCTACACAAAAAATTTAATTTGTGCAAAACATCCTAGCGTAAAACACGCAATTTCACACGCAATATTAATTTGTCTTAATCTATATAAACTTACGACCTTTTCCCAGAAGGGATACCCCTTCTTCATTTTCCCAGAAGGGGTATGCAGAGATTCTCCTGGTATAAACCAGGACACCCACGATACGCCTTGCGTGTTTTGTCTATAGTCATATCGGTTGCAAATTCCAGTCCCTGTCCTGATAACTAATAGAAAAATCGCCCGTCCTTAATATATCAGCTCTTAATCAACATTGTTGAGTATCGGACTTATATACAATCGAGTGAAACATACAAACTTAACAACCCTTCCCTTTCTTATACTTTCCTCACTATGATTCCTATCACTGTTAAAGTAATTGTATATAAATATGCAAATTACTCCAATAAGTCAATGGTGTACCCTGGAGTTGAAACCCTTGACCACTGTATCTTTGATCGTATGCAATACATTAAAATTAGACCACACATATGACACATATTAATTCTATTAAAATTTCAACAAATGTACACGTAGGATCAATATGTTAAATTAATTTATTTCTAGTTTACATATGGACCTAACTGAGCGCCAACGATACATCTACAAGTAGGTAATATTCAACTGTGTTACATTACTTAAATTTGTTCTCGATTGGCACTTGGCGACCCGCCTTCAAAATATTACGTATTTAAGATTTGTTGGCTAGTCTAGTCAATAAGAAAATTAATCAATGTGTGCTAGCACAATGAAATATATATTATTTATTACTTTGTAGTGCACATTGAAGTCGGTCTTTTAATTTTTAATTAAATTATTTTTTGGTCCTACCTATCATATAATACTCTTTGACAAAAAAGTTATTTTTAAGTCGGTTAAGAACTGCCGGAGATATTGAGTATTAACAATTGTAGCTATTTTCCACCCCCTCACCCCCACCCCCGCCCTTTTCCCATTTTTACCCACCCTTTGTATAATATACTTATACTTAATCTAACGCAAAAAGAATGAATGCTGGACCGTTTAATTTTGAGGAGTTCTGGTCGGCAGATCCTAAGATGTTCATCAGGTCTTCACCAATTTTATATGGGACCAACCCTGTATATCATGCTTTCCAACAAAAAAGAAATTTTCAAAATCGGTTCACAATAATTGCCAGCGTAATCGCGTAACAAACATACAAAAAAAAATTCAGTCGAATTGATTACCTCCTCTTTTGAAGTCGATCAAAAATGAAACCCGTTTCGCGTTGTCACGGCATCACGTGTGAACGGCTGAACCGATTTAGCTTATTTTGGTCTTGAAATATTCGTAAAAGTTCTGGGAAGGTTTTAGGAGTGAGAAAAATTGGAAAATTTCTAAGGAAGATACTAAAAACCTTTTTTTGGGTATCGTTCAAGCGTGAGGCGTCCATCCAATATAGGATGATCTTTGTTTATTTAACGGGAGACGTAAAAGACGGTCCAGCTTCAACTACCATCCAACGTAAAATGATCTATCTTTCCACTGTCTTTCATTGACGGCTGACGAAATAGAACAAAATTCAAAAATGTGTACAACGTGTATATAATATTATCTAGATACGGCGTCTTGCGCGTAATTTTGTTAAATGTAAAATAAAACGATGTCCATATCTACCAAAATAGCCCATTGTTTTTTTAGATTATTGCAACAGTTTTAAACAAGGTATACTCTATCGAAGCGTTTTGCCGGAGTACACCAAAATATATCTAATTATATTTTTCGTTTTCATAAACGACATTGTCTTTTGAATTGATACTTTTAGATGCGCTGGGGGACAAATTTAAATTCCGCATTAATATTGTTGTCAGACCCCAGGAAAAAAAAAATGGTACGTTGATGCCGTATCTAGACATAATGAAACGATATGCAGTTTTATATTTTTAAATATTTGTTTTATTACTTACGTCACCTGGTAAGGCAGTATGAAGGTTTTATTAATTTGTATATGGTAACGTACTAGACGCGACTGCCAACAAGTTTACGATGGTGACGGGTTCAAATCTCAGGGCACACCTCTGACTTATCGGATTAATTTCTACGTTATCGGGGATACGTAATACCTATTTTTGCTGAGGAGTGCCGGTCACAGGATAGGAACTAAATGGATTAAAAGACCATCTTCGCGAATAAACTATATTGTCGGAAACTAAGTAACACACTACTACATCGACAACCGCGGAAGAGCACACGGGCCACGCCCGCGCACGCGTCTATCCCGGACAACAACCGACTCGACACTCACTAAGAGCGACAGGGTGTGAGCGCGGGCGCAACCCGTAGGCACGGTATGGTACGGGAGCCCGTGGTGCGGATGGGGGCGATAAGGAGCCCGCGGGAGCGGCAAGATGGCGCGCTATATCCTCCCCCTCCAGGTCACTAGCTCGTCCCGGATGTGACCTGGCCGGCCTTCCTCTACGTGCCTTTTGTATAGTCCTCCTTGTACCCTGATAAGGAGTAAGGGCGCTAGCATGGTATTTGCCAACTACCTGACCGCAACTATCTTTAATGATGTAAGACGTCGGAATCGCCACCTCTGATACCACGTACGGACCGTTACGTCTAGGTGCGAACTTTGCGGTAACGCCCTTTCTTGATTTACTGAGAACATGTGAGTTTACTAGCACTCGTTCTCCCACCTGGATAGCAGGAGCCGGACGTCGATGCTTGTCTGCCGCTGCTTTGCGGATGTCCTGTTGTTCTTCCACTCGATACTTTACACGCTGGAGTGTATGGCCGAAACTACGCAAGTACGGCGTTATCTGTGGGACGTAGTTCTCCTGGGACACGATGGCCCTCATATCATGGTCCACATCGATTGGCAACCTTAATTCCCGAGCGAACATCAGATAGGCTGCCGTCTCTCCTGTGCCACTATTATTTATTTTTTATTTATTTATTTATTTGAACAGTACGATTATTAACATCAATTACACTATTCAATTACCTATTATAATATAAAGAACAAAACATAAAACTTAACAAACTTTAACGTACATTACAAACAAACTTATACTTTTACAGAAACACTAGTGTAATGTGCTAGTAAGTTTATTAAAGAAATGTCCGGCTAGATAAAACATACAAAGTTACATGAATATGCTTAACAATTAGTCCCGGTAACGTCTCGGGAGGACGATCTGGCGCGCACTGTGGCGGCGTTGTACAACAGTTCCCGAAGGCATACGCACATTGCCTTTTATGGTCATATCGCGTACGGCAGCGTGGCATTGGTTATTTGGCCTACCGGAAGTCGAGGTCAATTGAGTGCTTGTTATAATACTAAAATAATAATATTCATTTTATATGTACCTATATAAATAATAGATAGCTTACTGAGGAATATAATTTTCGCTAAAATTAAGACAATTCCTAACAAGCGGCTTCCATTCGTCGTTGAAGATATCGAATTGCGGGTAAGCTTCCATGAAAGCATTTAGCTGATTAAGAACTCTTGGGACTGGCGACATGGCTCGTGCCACCGTACGACAAACAGGCGTTGCAAACAACTTGTGTCTTCTATTTCGAAGATAGTTGTTAGGAGTATAGATTTGTATCAACTCACTGTGAATATCCGGCGCATCGATCATACTACGGCATATTTTAATCATACAAATCATTTGGTCATAACTTCTTCTTGTCTCAAGCAAATTATATCCTAGACATCCTAAAAGGTATTTTGTTGGGTACATATATGGATAGTAGCCCGAGACAAATTTAAATAGAAATCGCAGAAAAGCCTTCTGTACCTTTTCTAGAACAAGAGAATATGTCTTTTATTATATATTTTATTATTTTTATTATTATAGGCGGTGTTGAGAGCAAAACGAGTTTGGGAGAGCATCCCTGGCCATTTGCGATGCTCCGGTCCCAATAACAGGGCCAGCCTCTGCTTTAAATCCCGGTTTTTCCTCTCGGCGGGATTCGCCTCCGGATGATAAGCGGGTATTGGACACTGCCGAATACCCATTACATACATGGCCTTTTGCATCACGGCGGATACAAACTGTGATCCATTGTCGGATACAACTCGCCGTGGGACACCATACCTCATAAATATCTCTTCTATGAGAATTTTAGCGCAATTTTCTGCGGTGGCGTCTACTAACGCGAACAATTCCACCCATCTGGTGGCGGTGTCTTCCACTAGAAAAATCCACCTTTCTCCTTTGTCACCCTCTGGAAGGGGACCAAATAAATCTATCGCAATCACCTCAAATCTCTGGTGCGGTATAGGAGTTTGCAATAGTCCTGCAGGCTTCAGATTGGACGGCTTAAATTTAGAGCAAGCATCACACTACGTCACGTAGTCGGATACATATGAGCGCATACCACGGAAGTAATATCGCTCCATCAACCTGCGTAAAGTACGCTCTACCTCAAGATGACCTGCCGTTGGGGCATCATGAAGCTGTTTCATGACATGGTCCCTCCAAGCCTCAGGCAATACCAATAATGGCTCCTCGGCTTCTCCTTCAGGATCATGCCGGCACAATACTCCTTGTGCCATGTAATAACCGCGATCAATCCAACGCAAAGCGCGTTCATCATCATTAGATTCGAAATCTTCGATCACCTTTTTACAATCTGGATCTGACAATTGGGCTGTACGAACCTCCTCAGGTCCTCGTCGAGGCAAGTCAACGACTATGGGGCAAATAGGACATTCCTCTTCACCTTCTGAGGCTTCTACTGCAACAGACCTGCTCAAGGTGTCAGCAACTACATTGATTATATCTTTCCTCATAATTTCCTTTTTCACAGATGTAACACGGTAGGGCGGGACGGATATTGGTGAATGATTGTCGGTATCATTCCGATGGATCGCAAATGTGGTAGCAGCTCCCCCTGGCTCAAAGATACCCTTATTGTCTTCCAGGAGTGCTGAAAGCTTCATGCGCTCATGAACCTTCAGGAGAGTTCCTTCATCCTCACGTAGAAGGTCTACAGTGGAACAGACGAGGCGAGTCCCGTCGTCCTCGTACTCTAACATAAACGTACCTGATCTGTCGCGTAATGACCACCGATCCCTGACAAAATCAACTACCATGCCAGCATCCCTTATGAAATTAATGCCCAGTAAAGATTCCGTAGCACCTGGCAATACCACGAACTGCGTCGGCACCACTACTCCCTGTACCTTGACACTGACTAGAGCAGTTTCAACAATATTGCTGCTAGTGTCACCGTTCGCAAATTTTAAATTGTAAAACACTTTTTCAAATTTGTGATTATGTTTCTTTAAATAATCCCTTAAACTAACACTCGCGACAGATTGTTTCGCACCAGTGTCTAATAATAATTTGCCTGTCTCTCCGTAAATGTCCACGCAAATGACGGGCCTACTTCGCGGCGGACATGCACTCGATACCGCGGAAAAAACTATGTGTAGCCGGAGAGACGGACGAGCGTCGTCCTTTGCACGTCGCGCAGTTAGCGCGAATCACGCCTGGTGCACCACACCCGAAGCGTGTGCTTCGGGTGTGGTGCACCAGATCGTGTGATCGGCGCCGAAGACGGCGGAAATGTGCCTTCGCCTGTCCTTTGTCTGTTCTGGTCACGAAGCTTGGAACATTCAGCCTTCACGTGGCCGTACTTTTTACAGTAGCCACAAAGGGGTCGTGACCTTGTATTCCTAGTATAGATATTTGATACAGACTGGTGATTGGCGGATGGTGATGATCCATTAACTGGAGTCTTATCTGACTTACACAGTTTAGGTTCGCCTTCATGAAACAAATCCTCCAAGCGTCGCGCTTGGCACAATAATTCTGAATAAGTACTGAAAGTACTTCGCGATATTTTCTCTCTAATTCTGTAGTTCAATAGTCCGTATACCATGTCTAACTGAATTTCTTCGTCCAAGGTATACGGAAGCTGAGCAATCAGAGCCCTCGCTCTGCACACGAAAATATCGGTGGATTCATCCTCTTGTTCCTTTGAGAACAACTGTTTATAAATTTGATGTGGCGGGAGACGCGGCCCATATGTCTGCCTTAGCAACTGTAATGCTTCTGACCAGCTCGTAACAGAAGCCTTTACACCTTGCCACCACGTTGCAGCTAACCCGGTGAGAAGCATAGGTAACCCTCGCAAGGCGATACCGTCCTCTATACTGACGCACTCCTTATAAATTTCTAACGCGTCGATAAACGCAACCACATCGCTGTCTTGAGCGCCGTCGAACCGCGCCGTACATTTGGCGAAATTTCCTTGAAACAATGTAGGCGGAGGCGATGCATACGAAACTGTAGGACTCTGCGCGCGCAGCGATTGCGCAAGCTGCAGGAGCTGCTGATCAGTGATGAAAACCGGAGTCGCCGCCATCGGCGCCGGTTGAGGCGGTGTTGGCTCACACGTGGTCGACGTGGTCGGCGTGACAACATCACTAGCCAGCCCGGAACTTGGTCGCGATTCACTCTCCCCCTTGTCTTTAAGTCCATGTCGCGTTGTGGGTGCCATCATAATAACGCAATAACTTCCAAAGTTAACTTAGCACTAAGAGTCAAATATGTCGTCCATTAACTATTACGTAGTGCACAATTTGAAAAGTTCAACAAATAGTTCGACATAAAACACAAATAGTTCAAAGTTCAAACATAACACTATGCGTCCACAATTGCGTCTTATAAACACGACGTAATATAAATAACAAAAGTTCAAAGAAATAATTCGACATAAACACTACGGTTCCATATTGGCGACACAACTACGACGTAATATAACTCTAAGCTAAACAAAAGTTCGATAAACAATAGTTCGAGATTAAACACTTAATGATGGCTAGGCGGAATGTCCAATATACATCGTCCATAGCAATACATATAACACTCAATCATAAGAAATTATGTATACTTATCGTCCCTTTTTGGTATGACGAGTTAACGTGTATTTACTCGTGGCTCGAACTCTCGAACATTCACGTTCACGTTCACGGCGTGGAGCAGTCCGAATACCGTGATACGTCGTATAACGTTATATACGTACACTGTACACTTTGGATCAGAACTAAATGTTCACTCAACAAACAAAAAAAAATAGGTAACTCGATTGTCTATAATAACAATAATTATAACGGCAAGTTCGAAGCCGAACGTTGGGCAGCTACTTATCGGGGATACGTAATACCTATTTTTGCTGAGGAGTGCCGGTCACAGGATAGGAACTAAATGGATTAAAAGACCATCTTCGCGAATAAACTATATTGTCGGAAACTAAGTAACACACTACTACATCGACAACCGCGGAAGAGCACACGGGCCACGCCCGCGCACGCGTCTATCCCGGACAACAACCGACTCGACACTCACTAAGGGCGACGGGGTGTGAGCGCGGGCGCAACCCGTAGGCACGGTATGGTACGGGAGCCCGTGGTGCGGACGGGGGCGATAAGGGGCCCGCGGGAGCGGCAAGATGGCGCGCTATAACGTCAAATAAAATCCGCCAACCCTCACTAAGGCAGCGGGGTGGACTATATCTTCTTCTTCTATAATATAAAAATGAATCGCAAAATGTGTTGCTAAGCGCATAACTCAACAACGCCTCGACCAATTTGGCCAATTATTTTTCTTAAATGTTTATTATTACTTTATTACTAACAAAAGTAATGGCGTGCAATATTATTTGGAAAAACAGCATTTTGGTGCTGAATTAAGGGAAGGAATATTGGATGAACAATAAAAAACGCTTAAGTTTTTAATGTCAAAATTTCATAAGGCAATCTTTATATGTACATGTTTAAGGAGAGACGGGATATAATAGAGTGGAAGGTACGGGAGAGGACTGGGATATCTGACAGATTTGATAGGACCAAATGTAAATGCACGTTATAAGACGGGATGGATAATAAAGAGAAAGGACGGGACGGATCGGGAAGAGATTGAACAGACGGATGAGACGGGATTGAGCCGGACAGTAGGACAGCTACGTCAAGTTTAGGTATACAAGAGTTTATAGGAAAAATAACATGTATTTGGTGTGGAGTGGAATCAAAAAATATATGCAACCAGGCGAAGCTGGGCCGGGCCGCTAGTTGCATATAAAGAATATTAACCTCACCATGTGTGGCTGTGCCGGGTTGTTCTAATGAGTGGTAAACTCCTCTCAATCGTTCTCTCGAGTGTAGAGGAGGCCCGTGCCCTGCGGTAGGGTGTATAAACCCTGCCACACACGCTCACACTCGCATTGGCCGTCACGAGCCGCGTGAGAGTGGCAGTATTTAAATTTAAAACCTATGGCGCAGTACCAAGCTCCGCACTTGCTCTCACGTCCTGCGTTCTGCGTCGACACGTGAGAGCAAATGCGGTTGATACAGATATTGCTTATCAAGAGAATTGATTGAAATGAATACAAGTGTATTGGCTAAATTTTCTGAATTTTTACATGTTGCCACTTTGGCTTAGAGGCAGAAGGAAAGGGTTTTGAACCGTGAGCTTCTATGTTCGATGGTCGGGCAATCCTCTGTGCGGGTATTTTGATTCAAGCAAGTTTCATGAGGCATCATCAGAGATCAAAATAAGATTTTATCATGAAAGAAATAAAATGCAATTATTGTTTATTTCTTTTTAGTACAATACGATATAATTTAATTTATAAGATATATTACGAAGGCTAAAAATAACTTAATTTTATTCAGTTTGAAAGCAACAGGACAGATGCATCAAAATAAAACTCAGTTATTATAATAAAAAAGCATGTTACACTATGTTATGTCTACCTGAAAATATTTTTCATTTAATGCGTTACTAAAGTGCACAGCTATTTTACAAGAATCTGTAATCATAACATTTCCAACTAATGATAAACCAATTTATAGAAATTAAGCTTTATTTAGCTCCAGAAATCAGACAATTTGTCTTTATTGCAACATATTGGCTTTGCCTGATTACTTAAAGGCAACATTTTAAATTTTTACATGAATTCATAGTACAATAATTGGTCAGTTCTGTTACTGGCAGCAACATTAAAGACACTACTTATATTATCAAGAAGGTATTTTAGTCTCATTAAGAAATGTTAATAAGTACAACTCTTTTCGTAACAATTTATAATTTTAAAATTAATTGTACATCAGAAGCATGGCAGAGTATTCCATGATTTTGTCAACTTATTTGTTAGGGACAACCATTATTAAAATTGCCAAGAAAAAAATTCCATTAAATTTCAATGTATTTATAATATAATGATTAAACAAATACAATGTTTTGAAAAGGAACAACAGAGGTAATCTTTCATTAATCATATTCTATTAAGATTTTAGTGGTATTATGTATCCATTATGTGCCAGATTCCTCTTTCCTTCGAACATAATTAAAACTTGCATGGTTTACATATAATATATTTCTGTCATATACAGGGTATACCAAGAGTGCTACCGAAAACGAAGCTGGGTGATAGTTTTAGTGAATTCACACACAAATTAAATTTTGTGCAAAAAATTGCTACGAATTTCTTGTAATTTTTTTTCTGTCGTCCTTAGGGGGTAAATACGTAATTTTTTCATAAATAATAGTGTATTTATTCTCTTTTATTTTTAAACTCGCTATGTTATACAAGGATTTAAACTATTATTTTAGGAGGGGCAATGGGTTACCACCCGATCATAATATTTAAAAAAATATAAAAAATATAGTTCTTTGCGAAATTTTTAGTTACATTGTCTAAGCAGTCACTTAAACTACCATCTGGCTTCGTTTTCGGTAGCAGTCTTGATATACCCTGTATATTATTTCAAAAGATAGATGCTTTTAATAGGACCAAATACTCTACCAAGCATAATAAATTTATTGTCTAATATTTTTTATTTCTAATGAGACTAAAGAAAATATGTTCTGACTAATTAAGTATGTGCCAGAAGCAATAAGTAATAAAAAAAATTAAAGATACAAAAACTAAATACAATTCAGCCGTACAATGTACCTTGTTTATGTTATCTTTTCGATGACATGAAATAGTAATATACATATATAATTAAAACTGGAGAATTGTGAATATTTGCACATACATACAAAAGACATCAAAATCATACTTTGGTCAATATAGGTGGACTGACCACTCACCATTTATGACAGTGGTTATTGGTAATAAAAACATATGTGAATACAATTTAGTGGCAAGGTAGGTGCCCATTAAAAAAAACTACATAATTACAATATAGCAGAATACATATTGTATACACAATTGCTCTCAGATTAAAAATGTTCTGTGTGAACTATAGTAAACGCAAAATTCCTAAACAATGCGAACTGTGTGAAATATTAGCAATTTGGTGCAAGCGTGTGGTGACTATGCTGCGATCGCAAGGCGAAGGCGCGTACGGCGCGATTCCGTTGCTGGCGGTAAGTCACGGTGCCATTGGCGTCGCGCTCCACAACGGGGTAATTAGATCATGACCTAGTGCACGCGTCACAGCTGATCCGAGTACCGAAATAGACACTTCTATCGATACTCAGCCTCAATAACACCAATTAAATTTCAACTTGGACAAAAAACCAAACTGTAAAATTATGTTACAATTGCTTCACTCTCATAAACCTTATTGCTTAATTTGTCACTATGTCTAGTAATGCAGGTCGTTCTCAGATGTTGTTACATTATATTGTAAGGAGTTCAATAATTTATATAAAGTCTGATAGGTATAGGTCTTCCCAAAGAGTTACATCAGGACCAGGCTGTATCAAATTAATGTAAAATAGCTGCCTATACCAGTGTTAGAATTGTCTGCATGGAGTATTGACGCAATCCATTCAATATAATTTTAATACATAAGTTAATACAATAAAATAATGGAATTTTTAGACACGTCTAAAGGTACATACTCTCTCACTGAGTCACAGTATTAGTTCCGAGGTCTGCAGGAGCACGCTATTTGGGCACAGGCTAATTAAGAGAAGGAGATTGACCATCATCCCAAACAACATCAATGCTAGGCCACTTTGTCTGCAAGCATGTGAGCATGGGGTCTGTTGTGGCAGCACGCATAGGACACTCCAGCAGAGCAGCGCGTCCAGTGCGGAACACGACACGACCACCCGGATTGCTGCGCGCCAGTCCATTGTAGTGGTGCAATGTAAAAGTATCAGGAGCCCCACGTTCGCATCCAGGGAAAAATTCATCCATGAATGCACTCAGCAAGATTATTCCAAGATTCTCTGAATCAAGTTTCCGCCTCATTAGCTCTACATATTCCGGCTCACTGACTAGGTCAGCTGCACACAAAACATCTTGCAATGCTGCTGATGGAATAAAATTATTGCCTTCTGGATCAAAAGAACGGAATATCCGCTCTGCAGATTCGCCAGCTGTCTCTGGCGCCGCCAGCCGCCTTTCAAGTGAGAAAAGCACAGTGAGGTGGGTTTCAGAAGCCAGCACCCACACTGGATGTTTGGGGTTTTTGTAAAAAGAGCCCACTGTGCAATATTGCATGTGCTCCATGATAGTTAAGAAACCTATGTCATTCTGCCTCTCAATACCTCTTAATCGTAACCCTCCTACCACCTGATCGTGGTCCCACACATGCGCTACGGCTCTTCCAGTAAGCATCAAGTTTATAAGTCCTTGTGAACCGTAACCATAAATAGAGTGTATCAAGGGGTCGGAAAGCTCCGACAGCTCTGCCTCAACTACATCTATACCTTTGCTTAGTATGACACTGTACAACAGTAAGAGAACACCATATTTGTCCTTCAATATCCGAATATTCCTTGTGTAGAATGCTTCTACTTCAGACAAAGTCTGAAATGAGTGTACTTGAATACACCGATGGAAATGTTCAATAGTATCACAAGACTGTTCGTCCACACTGACGCTGTTGCCGCCGCTAGTGTCCGCGTCCACTTCTGTTTTCCGGTACACCGCCACATTGTACTTTGGTGCTAGACACTGGCTTAATATTGTACACACTGCTCTAACGAGCAAAGAATTGCACTTCTCTGAGGTCAAATCTTGAAAACTGTGTCCCGGAGTCTCCGATAGGAGGATCTTGAGAAGGAAGCCCTGGACGGGTGCAATTGCAGCGCACGGCCCGCCTTCCTGCTGGATGAGTGCGCTTGGCTCGTCGGGACTGAACTGAAACCCTTGCGCCCAGCGGCGGAACACGTCTTCTTTCACGTGATCGCCCCAAAGCAGACGGCGCGTACCTGCTAGCTCGCGTTCCAGCGTCACACTGCCCGCACTCATATTCTCTTTATTCGTAAGTATTGCTGAACTACTGGTTTCGGTTGCAGTCGAACCGTTCAACATTTGCATAAGTGTCCCGAAGTTCACTACACCTGCAATTACACCGTATTGTATTAAAAACACCTTACACACATATACCATTAAAATGGATAACGACCGTAGGAACAGGAAAATAAATTAATGTAAAACTACGGTCACAAAAAGAGTTTAACCACGTAGTACTTACTGCCGATATCCAGTGCATGACTCCGCACGATTGATAATTATTTTATTATTTTCCGATGTTGATTGATCATCTGAGTCGTTTCAAATAGCATTATAAATCTTCCATAAATTGTTAATAAAAACTTTTCATCAGAAAAGAAAAGAAAAGCTTACGACATAAAGGCTGCCATTTTTTTACATAAAGTAGCAACATTTTCAAATGTCATTGTCGTCATTTAATTACATTTATTATTTATATAAATTAAAGGTAAATTATACATGTTATATAAAAAAATGCGTCATCAAAATATTCGAGTTAAAGTTAAAACATAAACAATGCCTAAAATCCACTATTCTCTTTTGACACTATATTTTATGTTATAAAAGTTTTTTTTGCTGGCAAAATAATCGTGATTTTGTTCTTTTGTTCGATACACACAGATAATAAATTACTTTTCTTTGTTTTAGCGGGAATTTCAAGAGTGTAATTGCCCACTATTAATTGCCAATATTTAGTAGTTTGGTTTGTTTAATACAATACGAAATTCTATAGTACAAACAATTTATTCAACTTTTACTTATTCTGTGATAATTAGTCATAGTGTATATTCATGTTTACTGGTCTGTATCACTGTATACACCATATTACTATGAGAAATAAATTAAAAACAAATAAGACTGTGAGATATCAGAATATTTCAATTTTTAATAGTTTAAATATTTCTCAATTTTCATTTTTCTTACAAACATATGAAACAACGTATGAAAGAAATGGTAGCCGCCGTAAACCCGTGATAAATAGTAATAGTAAAATTAAATCCTTTTTTAAAATGAATTTTTATGAGAATTACCGATCGAATAGAAAATATATTCTATACCATTTCTATACTGATTTGTTTTTACGTGAACAACATAAGATACACACTGACGTGCGCCTTCTGGGTGTGGTCAATCCAAGCAACCCGTAAATACGGTTTCGTTCCTTGTTCCGAAGCAAGTTCGGACTTTTAGTGGGTGCTAGCGTAAATCTCGCTCGGAGAGAGATCCTTAAACCAGGATACCGGCACCCGTAGTAGGCCCTTTCATCTATGTGGTTGGATAAGGAGCCTGGCTAGCGGGGGAGACAACATGCACCTGTAGAGGTATGGGCCTGTGTGAGACACAGGCGACGTCGGACAATCCTCTAACCCTAACGCTTTGGAATGTGTTTTGGCTAGTGTTGAGTACGACATACAAGAGGCAGTACATTTGTCCCGTACATGACGTCAAAATGTAAGAACGGCTCAACTTTTTAATGTGTACTACTTCATATTTGGTGTACTACTTGGTCTGTAATGTCATTTCATTGACGTGAGCCGTGCGACAAAGTTATGAGCCATAAATAAGCATCAGTACGCCTCACTCACATAAAAGCCTTATCTATAAATAAAGGGGCATGCCCACTCCCCATACAGATGTTGGCCCCAGCTGCCCCAGTTTCAAAATACACTCAAATTATTATATACAATGTAGTAAATAACTTTTAAAAGGATTGGATGCAATAAAACTTGGGAGTTCGAAGGAAAAACACTTTTTATTTTCTCCTTACTCTAGTTTTTACAACGTTGTTGTCATAGTTTTTATTAAACCATATTGTGTATTCACATTTGCGATACTTATTATATTAAATCTTATATGCTCACCGTAATATGAGCTTGCTTGTTTAACTTGTGTTTGTTGTGTTTGACTTGTAAAAATTACAGAGAATTGTGGTCACAGACCAAGTAGTACTAATTGTGGTTGTGACAAATGTTGCCAACTGCCAAACCCAAGACACAAAATAACAATAACTCACCATTAATAAAAAAAGACTTAAATTAACTGAATGTGGGATCAAGTCGGTTATACGACTGTTGGAAGCATGTATTTATTTCAGTGAATATTTAATGATTAGGTACTAGGTGTCTTTTAGGACAAGATTCTCTATTCTATTTCTGGAAATCATTATTTTGTTGGTTTGAATGCTTGTTATAGAAACATCACATAAAATCATCAGCTTTTAGAGAATTATAAAAAAATTACGAACTAAAATAATATATCACAACTACACCCAAATCCACAATTTTTAGGAGAAAATGAAAAATTGGCAACACTTTCATGGCGTATGATCTGGGAATGTATAAAACAAATAGTCATGTAACTGTTTTTTCGGTAGCTACTTTTTATTATAAAAATAATATTCCCGGAGTATTTCAGTAAACAAATGATACTATCATTGTGGATAAATTGAGTTATGATTTTTTAATAAAACGATAAAGTGGGCAGGTGCAGGGCCAATTTTGGGCATTCTCCTTTAAATCTAATATTAAACGACAGTTGTGTAATAAAGCATATTATAAAATTTCAGAATACTTAGAAGATAGTAAGGCGTGGGAATAAAACATAATATAAGGCCCCGAACCGGATGTGTGTGTACTCTGTTAAATGTAATTAAAATAATTATCCCACTTGTGTCACCATAGTTGTAGGCAATTTAAGTACGTCATGCTCGCTTAAATGTCTGTTCTTGCGGCGGCGTCGTGTGCCGGGTCGGTCACTTCCCTATAACACGGTTGAGGAGACCGATGGCTGGCACATGCGTCATACTCGTGAACGGGTGCTGCTTGTGTAGACTGGTCTGCTCGATTTGCTTATAATGATAATATTAATTACTTTGTTTTTTTTTTCATTTTTTTATTTTTTTTTATTTCCTTTCATTGCTATTGCTGAACAGTGTATACCGGTTCCGTGGTCAGGGCGACCACACTTAACTCAGCCGTACAATATAATCATTATTATGAATAATTTATGAACTGCTCTGAATTTCAACTCCTGTATGATCACTGTATTGTAAACTTATTTTTGAAAAGAGTAACGCTAGAGTTTCTTGCCCGTTCTTCTCTGGCGAAAACAGCCTTGTGAACTGGGTGGTAGTGGAAAAAAAATGACTGAATCTAAATAGTGTATGACATTTTATGGATTCAATAAATATTTTCATTTCATTTCATTTCACTTCAATTGAAGTGGGACATTGTACTGGCTCAGTACAAAAATGAGGCTACTCTTACAAACTCTTTTTCAAGTCATGTCCTACTCAACACTAGTTTTGGCTGACTTCTGTGGCCTGACTAAAAGACGACGGATAAAGTTAACTGCGGATAATGCGGAGATCTCTCCCAATTGTGGAATTTACGACACCTATAGTTCACGGGCGTTCACGATTTTGCGGAGGGTCACTGATTGATATCCCCAGGCTGTCTTTCTAGGATGGGCTGATGAGCGCATACCAAGAAGCCGCCGCCTACGTGATGCGAAGACGAATGTACTTACGTTGTATACAAGTCGAGTTTCATGTTCAAAGCTTGATTCGACGCAATATCGGCCGAGTTTGGCGTTGGTAGTTTTGCTACTTTTGACTACTCCCCCTCGCATTTCTCGCCGTGGGCTTTGTCAATTGTGTTAGTGACCCCAAGATATTTCTCCTGAGAAGCCCAGGGGATTTCCAGACCTAGCATATTGAAGAGTTTTAACAGTTTTACTGCCCTTGCTTCTCATTTTCTGCCGCCTACGGCCTAAGTAAGAGAGTCTGCGTCTTCTCGACCTTCACCGCTAGTTTCCATGTGGAAAGTCCGACGGGAAGGTCGTCGAGGTTGCGTTGAATTTTACCTGCTGCCTCGGCTCCGATATCGATGTAAATAGTGCGATATAATCCACATACAGCGCAAATTCAACGACACACCTGATGTATGTCGTCAATGTAGACCACATATAGTCCGGACTTCCACCGTTGCGGGAAATACCGCATGTGCAAGATGCCATTGAATAGGCGCGTCAACGCCACCACGGTTTTGTGTGGTAGATGCTATCGAAGCGCACTATTTGGAATTCCGTCCGAACCCGAAGTCTTCCTAGGCCTTAAAAAATACAATAAACTTTATTAAATATTAGATGATTTTCTTTTTAATAAAGTCAGCCAACCTTCTTTAAAGTTTAAACCATCGTGTTCGACCCAGGCCAGGTATGAGATATGCTTATAAGAGCCACAAAGTTATCTGGCCCGGTGGCCAAAACTGGAAACAAAGACGTCATTTATAGAGTATTTTTAAATAGAGGGAGCGCTGTCATACATTCGCGTTATAATGCACTATAATGTGTTTTGAGCTTTAAGGTGAAAACACATTGTAGGTTTTCGTCTTACGCATAGAGTATAGAAGCGGCCATAAATACTAAAGCAACGCGTCTTAAAAAACGTAGATATTTTCTTGTTCGTAATGTTGGTAGCGCTTCTATATTAGTAAAAAATTAATTAATTATTTAGCAATAAATTGCTATAAATTCCTTTGATAGCCCAAATTATATTTAGCTATTATCCTTTTAAAACGAGTTTGAGTGAAATAAAATAGATCCAGACTATTTATTTTTAATTTTTTTTCCAAGTAATTTATGTTTGTTGCACAACCTGTTCAAATATTAGCTAATCCAATCCCAATAGGAGGGCAGAAAAAGGTGACCCGGCACCACCATTTTTATCTACGTTTTTGAAGTACCAGCGCTCCCTCTATATATATATATATATATATATATATATATATATATATATATATATATATATACTCTAAGGCTCAATTACACAAACTAACTTTGCCAATACCTTTACCCTTGAAACTGTCAATTCCATACATTCGCAAGGTCAAATACATCTCAAATGTATGGCGATGACATTTTCATAGGCAAAGGTATTGGCAAAGTTACTTGGTGCAACTGAGCCTAAGGAGATATGTATGACTATGGTTAGGTCATATAGACCAATTCGCAGGGTTGGTGGACTTTTACGTAACTACCATTAAAAATCTTCCCAAACAGGAAACTAGTTATGCAGGTTTCTACACGATGTTTTTCTTCACCGATAAAGTGCTTGTTAATTGACATTAATATCTATATATACACATGACTGAAGAGTCTGTATGATATATCATGATATATCATAGTGTGCTCTGAGATGGCTATTCGAACCCGCAAGTATCGTAAATAAGTTGTCCTGTACTGTTACAAAATACTAACAGGCCACTACACACTTTTTTGTTTCTGTATTGACTTTTTATGAGTACCATCATGTCTCTAATGCTGTTCGGACAATTAAGGCAAATCGATTGGCATAAGTATAATCAAAATCAGCCCACGCATTTGGCTTCCAGAGGGCTTCTAAGGAACAAATATGTATCCCTTTAGCGTCCAAACTTTTAATTATAATAACAATTAACAACACCGCTTTTTGTGGCGTGCACTCGTGTAAAAAGGCAGGACAAAGTTACACCAATAACTGCACTTGCTTGAATCTGTATCAGCCCATATACGTCCCACTGCAGGGCACGGGCCTCCTCTACAATCGACAGTACGATTGAGAGTGGTTAGGCCATATAGTCCACCACGCTGGCCTAGTGCGGGTTGGCGGACTTACATACCATATACATTTTTATAAATCGCTATGGTATGCAGGTTTCCTCACGATGTTTTCCTTCACTGTTTTAGTGCGTGGTGATTGATTATCGATACACACATGACTCCGAAAAGTCAGAGGTGTGCCCTGGGATTCGAACCCGCGCCCACAGTGAACATGTTGGCAGTCGCGAAGTTTGAAGTCTTGCTTGAATGGTAGAAATTAATTATTAAATATGGTCACTATTGCGTTTTCTGTCATCAGTGTCAAAAATTGTAAATTTTTGAAATTTTGTCAGCATTTGACATTTGTCACTTGTCAGTCAGTCGTGGATTTTGTTTTGTGATGTTTTGTAGTTTTTTATTTTTGTGACATTAAATCTTTGTGTTTTTCGTATGATTTCGTTTAATTTAATTAAAAAGACGGAGTTATTGTTAAGTGAATTATGTTTTAACAAATTTAAAATAATTTCATGTAGTTGTTTAGTTTTTATATGTGTTTTTGTTGTTTCGACATAATGACGGTGGATGTTGTTTGGGGGCGACGCGGCGCTGTTGGCCTGGCAGGTTGGTGAATTTATTGTTCATATCTTTTAAATGAATACACACTTTGATTTCTATCATTGTTTAAACAGATTTGAATGTTTAGTAACTAATACCTAATCGCGATACACTTGCAAAATGCTGCATGAAGATAATTACGGTTGAGGCCATGTTAACATAGGCTGATTTTCACTGTGTATGGAATTAACGTTCACTAAGTGAAAGAGAGTTTTATTATCTTCTAATTCAAATGCAGGTGTGTGTAAATCATTTAAAGTACTATTTTGATGTTCATGGCAAAAATTAAAAAACAGTAATTTAAGTAAGTGATATTAAGAAAATATTCTTATAATATATTTATTCTTATAATATCTTTATTTATTCTTATAATATAGGCTTTATGAATGTTAGCAAACAAAAATTTTGTTCAAGAGTAGCAGCATTGCTGTCTATTCCATATAAAAAGAAACTGCTTAGTTTCTTAATTATATCAATAAAAAAAATCTTTAATCTTATTTATTATAGCAGTCTGGCGCAACTCTGTCTGGGTGCAAATGTACTTTTCTTAAAATATTATATTTCTATTGACTATTGTTCATCATGAGGATAATGTAGGATTGTAATGGTGAAAGATTTTTTCAAATCAATGCAATATATTATATTATATGGCCTAACCACTCTCAATCATACTTTCGATTGTAGAGTAGGCCCGTGCCCTGCAGTGGGACGTATATGGGCTGATACAATACAATACAATCCAATATATTGTAAAGTTATCATACTATTTAAATGATCCAAAAATGATTTATTATTAGTTTGAATAATCTAACATGTTTGCGTCAAGAATTGCAAATATTTCAATTTCAATTTAAAAAAAAAAACAAATTGCCGGATTATATTATTAAGGCTTATTTTGGTAGGTGCCGCATATGATCCAAACAAAGTATAAATTTAAATGTATAATTGAACTTGGTATACTTTTGTAATCATAAAGTCTATTTTAAAATGAACAGTTAGATAATAATCAACAAAATATCACCATGAATGGTGGCTTTTTCATTAACATTTTTATCTAGCTTTATTGAATTATTTCATTTTGAAAACATATATACATTAGAATATAGTATGCACATTATTTAAGTTACAATCATCATCACAGCCTAGTGATCTAGTCTCAAAACCTCTATTGCATTCCATAAATGTCAGTGAGTCCAATTTGTCACATATAACAGTTTTCTTCATTGTCTATCTATGGATATCTGTCCCATATACCCCACTGCAGGGCACGGGCCTACTCTACAATCAACAGTACGATTGAGAGTGGTATCTATGGATATCACATTATCAAATTTGGTATTTGGAGATACATATGAAATGAAATTTCATCAAATAATATTTTATTTTAATATTTAATTAAGTACTTAAGTATTTTTTATCTGCTCAATTAATTTTAGATGGAAAATAAATGTAGATATGGATGTGGATGCATTTTCTGTAGAAACTCGCATAAATCCTGTAAGATGCATTCACATGAAAAATAGCATGATCTAAAAAACATGAGATGTGGTGCATATTAACTGAAAGGATTTATGTTATAAATCCTCTTTGATTATTATCCACATTGGCCTTGATACTGTGGGATCAGGTATCTGTTATGTAAAAAATGTGCAGAGCATATAGTTGACAGATGTGTCATCATGTATTAAATGCATGTTATGGTTATCAGTTACTTGTGCTGGTTTAATGGACAAACATGAATTGTTTTGTGCAAGGTACAATCTTTGTATGTGTATGTAGACAAGGGCTAATGAATCTTGTCTGTTTAGAGAGAATTATGATTTAGTGCCTATAGTTTTGCATTCATCATAATATGACTAATAAAAGCAGAAGTAATCATAAATGTTGCAAAATATTAGAAATTTTATTTCTTTTGAGCTCCCGTAATGTGCACTGTGTAAACTGTTGAAGTTATTCAACAATAATGCATTATGGGATTGTTCCTCACAAGAAATATGTTAAAAACCTGTGATAGAGTATGTTTACTTATATGTTTCTAAGTTGACTCACTATAACCTTTTTAATTGTATCTAATAAGATTTTTTTGAAAATGATGCATTATTTGACTTCCTCGGTGGTATATTTGAAGTAGGGCTTGGTTACAAAGCTGAGGTCTCAGGTTCGAATCCCGAGATAGCCAAAGTCAGGAATCAGGAATTTTTGCCCAAATATGGTGATCTTGGGACGGAACATACAATAGGCAAAATGTGGGTGTCCTGGCACCTCTGCCTACCTCTTCTGGGAAAGAGGCGTGAATTTATGTCTGCATGTGATGCATTATTTGTGAATGGGTTTTTATACTATTGTCAGTAATCCTTATCCAAATAAATAAATTATGTAACAAGTTTTTAATTTTGAACATAGTTGCCCTAGCGAATTTCTTTTTATATTATAGGGGCAAATGATCTTACATTTCACTGTTTGATTTCAATGAATGTTTTAGGAGAGTTGTCACTTTTTAAATATATCCACAGCAAAGTGATTTCGTAATATTGTATGCACATTTTATTATGAGGAATGAATAAGACCAGACAGGATGGCAACAGCAGTATTTAATATAAGCCAGTTAGTTCATGGAAAAATATGTTTTTGATTTGGACTCAACATAAAAAGTATTTTTACATGGGCAGAGCCGGGCCGGGCTGCTAGGCACATTATAAATTACATTTATATAGTGAAGTGTATGACAGGCAGTAGAGCCGGCACCACAAGAAACTATATAGTGTTCGCCAACCTGTCCATCAAGAGTGGCAGGTGTTGGCAAAACTTAGAACTGGAAATATTGCCTAAGCTACACATGTAATTCCAATATTTCAAGAATATAACATGAGTATAGGTAAACAATATCTATATTTGTGTTTTGTTTATTGCAGGCTGTCAGACTAGCACACTACACTTTCATTACAAGTGAATGAAGTTATTTCAGATGTGTTTATAAACACAAACACAGAGATCAAAGACGCGATCTTTCAGCCATCCAAATATTTATACCCGCGAAAAGCAAACTCGAATCTCTTCGCTCCAAAGGCTGACTTCCATTGGTTTTCCAGTTATTAAATATGAAATTCGATTTGTTAATCCACATTAGAGTGGTTAATTCGTTTGTCAGTCGGCATCGGCGTGTGAAGTGAAATTTCACAAGTTTCGGTAGCCTCTCTCTCCGAGTCTGAAATGAAAGCAGCGCGCTTTATTGTTTATTTGATGTGTGTTTGTATGTACGCGTGTGGCGGCGAGCTGTGGCCCGCGAGCCGCTGCTTCTCGCGAGCGTTGGAAAGCGCCATTTGAGTATGTACGGAACTTTCTTCACTAAAATGTCCAAGGTCGATGTCCTTATTCGAAATGCACCTGTTTTATACGTATTGTAATTAGCCATAATGGCTCAAATAAGTCTGTCGAATCGTCATATTTCTATTTGTAGGTCAGCGAAAACGGTTTAAACGGGTCAATAATGTATGTGGTCCCAAAGATGTTTATATTTACTATATGTTTTTAAGCCTGTTGTAAATGTCAAGGATTTAAAAGTATAATTAGCAATGTGATAAGGCGAGATTGTAAATAGTTTGTCTGAAATGCTCTTCGAGGAATATATTGATTTTATAGTAACATACATAAGTACATAAAATAGCGTCTTTTTCCCAGAAGAGGTAGGTAGAGGTGCTGCCAGGGAACCCATATTTCGGTTTGTCCACGAGGACCGAGGTGATACGGTGCGAGCCTATCGCCATATCAGGCACAAATTGCTGACTCTAGGATGATAATGAATAGAAAATTCCCATATCACTTTGCCTCGGAAATAGAATCCGAGACCTCAGTTTTATTGTCGTACCGTAGTACACCTACGCCACCGAGGCAGTCGACTTTATAATAAATATTTATTGGAATTGGGACTAGACACGGAACAGATAAAAGGGCTCGATTTCAAGCACACTTTGACTTAATGCAATTCCGAGTAAATCTGGGGGCGCGGCCGAGCCCCCTCCAAGTCGAGCTATAGGCCGTAACATCCTTTTCTCGAAGCAATTCAGACCATTTTCAACCCCCTATAACTTCGTTGTGGCTAAAGCATGAAGCTTGAATTTTCAGTTACTAAGCAGGCATTGTGTAAACACGGCATATTTAAAATTTCATTCAATTTGAACCAGTAGTTTAAGAATTATAACTAGTCAAACTTTCGCAATTTTGTCACTCACTGACTGACTGACCGATCATCAAAAGTCTAAGGCACTTCTAGCAGACATAGAACCTTCAAATTTAGAATATAATTAGTGTTTCGTGTCTAAAGTAAGGAAAAATTCAAACATTTCATAATTTGTGTCTAGTTTTCTAGATAGACCAACTGCGTGAATAACTTTGTAATCCCATATAAATGTATAGGATTACAAAGTTACATTTGCAGTTAATGAATCATTGTACCCGTATATAATGGAATAATAGTTGTAGATAGATATCTATATATATGAGGCATAACAGGAGGGGATATAGAGAGGGAAATGGTGTATTCAGCCCATGAAACTGTACAACATTCCTCTAGAAAAACATGACGAAGAAAAACTTGCAAATAAATAGATTAAATTACTCGAAAATATCAATTACAATGAAAGAAAGAACATTAATAATCAAATCCGCTATACTTGTGATAAATTGATACCTACAAAAATAAGAAAAATCCATAAGACAGAGGCTTTAAGAAAGATCGTTAGTGATATTCTAGAAGTAAGAAGTACCGAAAAGGATAAAAGTAGGACTCTACAAAAAGACGTGAGATCCCATCAAAAACATCCTGTAAAAAAATTCCAAGTCTCGCAGCTCAGGTTTTCTACCGCAAAAAGTTGTGAGATGCATGTAATACCAAGTCGATTAATTTATTTAGTCCTTAAGGGACCTTCTATATAAAGTTATTACGTTAGTTATTACCATATCAATATTAAAAATTCTTTACGTTTTAAATAAATAGATCGACTTGGCCAGCAGCATTATGTATAAATTGTACGATACATTATATTTGCATGCGATGGCCAAGTCGATCCATTTATTTAAAACGTAAAGAATTTTTAATATTGATATGGTAATAACTAACGTAATAACTTTATATAGAAGGTCCCTTAAGGACTAAATAAATTAATCGACTTGGTATTACATGCATCTCACAACTTTTTGCGGTAGAAAACCTGAGCTGCGAGACTTGGAATTTTTTTACAGGATGTTTTTGATGGGATATATTTTATCATTCTAGCTTCCATAGTTTTAATTCATCATCATCAACTGGTAATTTCCGGACAATGTCTTGATTCTGTTCCGGCCCACACAAAGAATGCACGGAAGTTACATTTAAATTAATTTTATTTGTGGTTTTAGTTTGAATTACCTTGTGAGTTTGAGTAATTCTATACGCGTAATTACGTAGCTGTAAATGTGGGTTGGATTATGGATACCATGCCCGTGTGTAGTTTCTCGAGCATAACATACGCAGCTACCAATATGATTGCTACCTATCACTCACATAAGACTTACGTTTTAAATATTATTGAACAAGCTGAGGCGTCGATGGTTGAATATTTTATGTTATTCTTATCTACTCGATCGAATATTTATTATATTTGAACAACACCTGCAATGGGTGCAAACTGCAATCCCTAGTTTATGTCATATTGGCGACGGTTTAATTTGACAGAAGTGTTTCTCGCGCACTGTATCCTTATTGTTTAGTCCAGGGTTTCCCAACCTTTTTCTAGTGCGGACCCCTAGCGCCACTTTATTATGATTAGCGGACCGCTATAAATAATACGAAAAAAATCGCTCACATACTTTTATTTGCAAAAAAATTCCATGGATATATTACTTACTTACATAAATTATTTTACTTTTTTTATTTATTGACTGCCTCGGTGGCGTAGTTGTACTAGGGTACGGTTACAAAGCTGAAGTCTCGGGTTAAAATCCCGGGTTGGGCAAAGTGATATTGGATGAGAGAGAGAGAGTGTTGTGTCCGATATGGTGATAGGGTCGCCAGTCGCCACCTATCACATCGTGGGACAGAACATACAAGGTGAAATGTGGGTGTCCTGGCACCTCTGCCTACCCCTTCTAGGAAAAGGGCGTGAGTTTATGTATGTATGTATGTAAATTATTGTAAAAATGCGATGGTTGATGTTGCCGTTTTGCGGCCAAAGTTGTAATATTTGGGTCATTGTTGCTCAGTTGGAAACTTAAATCTGCTTCTAGTTGTAGTCTATTTCTGTATTTTAAAAACCCTTTTCGCTTAAATTTGTTGTGGGGAAAGGCAACAACTGCTTCTGCTTAATCATATTTTAAATTATGCCAATTTGTTAAAGCATATTCTTTGAATGTTCTCTTTAGTGTCGAATCGCGACTTATTTCAATTAATTGATTTTCCTGAACCGTTGTAAGGCCTATGACGTCTGTAACATTGACACGGAATGGGTCCATAAACCAATTGTCACCGCGGTCTGAATGTGGAAAATAATCTCGAAATGAAGACTTCAAAGCTCGAAGGTGCTCAATGATTACTTCCTGAGTCTCTTTTTGCAACATAGCCCCGCCAGTTGACAGCGCCGGATCTAGGTATTTTTCAAGGCGGGGCAAAAACTGAAAAATGCCGCCCCCCCTTGCCTATATTTTTATCTTATTCATCATCATCATCATTTTTAGCTACCAGACGCCCACTCAACACAGGCCTTCGGGAAAGAACGTCATTTTACCACCATGTTAAGCATTTTTACACGCTTTATATTAGCGTCACTTTCGAGGGTTAACACTCGAAGGGAAGAGTGTTGACCCGCCGGCCAAAGAGACAGTACAGTACAAGAGCCCAATCGTGGCTAACCACCACGAGGGGCTGCCTCACCATGTCGCACATAATCTTGGGTGGGTACGTCGTGCCGGTTGGTGACCGGATATGGCCGACCTTTAGCGACATGCCGACTCTTTCATGCCGGTGCCCATTCGGCCTTCTTAATGCCCGGACTTTAGCTTCTTGATGCCTCTTCATCAAACCCATCCCTTCAACATCATGACAGCGCAATTAAACAAAGCAGGTGTTTCAGCGGTGCATAACCCCACCATCGCGTTCACTAAGGAGTTCACCAACATCCGCGAACTCCAAACGACCTTAATGCCGTTCACCACCATCTCGAGACGGCTTAGTCTGCTTTGCTCTTCTTGATGGGGACGCGGATTCGTTGTCCGACCGAATATTCCTATCTGCTGTACCCCGGTTATTCGCTTGAAGAAAGTTTCAAGCCTAAAGCCGGGGTATGCTTGTATGTATATTCGGTTGGATATCTACTGTCACCGTTTAAGCTGCTCGGAGGGCCCCTCCTTCTCCGCTTTGTGTTTGCACGTGAATCTTGGTTGCCTGAGTCGCATCGACGAGTGCCTTTACAGGTCTCACAATGGGGACTATGAGACGACTCGGCTGTTCAGGTATCTCAGCTATGTGGCTGATGACGGGCGGACGCAGTTCCCGTCGGCTGAAATGGTCTTGGGGGATTTCAATGCACATCACAAACTGTAGATGGGCTCCTCCAAGACTGGTTCAGTCGTACATTTATCCTGGGCTGTTAAAAAAAACAATGGTGGTTGTATCATTGAGATAAAACGAGGTATGGCGATGGCTAGAGGGGCAAGCGAGAAGCTCAGGAAAATATGGAGGAATCGTACTACTACAAAGGCTAGTAAAGATCAGGCTTGTCCGAGCACTTTCTCATATTTCTGTACGCCGCTGAAACATAGACGTTACGGGAGAAGAAAAATGTAGATTCCCTAGAGATAAGGTGTTGGAATGCTTGGAATATAAGGTCCGAATTCCACACAAACGTTTCAAGAACTCGGCTTCAAGTAGCGTCTTTCCGAGATAGTACGGCCCTGTATACTTCGAATATTCGGTCATGTCTCACGACGAATTAACGACTCCATAGAACATCTTATGGTCAGGGATGCTCCTACCTAGTGGTCATGGCCTGCCCTAGTATAGGCGCTACGAGTACGCGACCTCGGCCCCCGAGCTACTGCAGTCACCTTAAATTCCCGTCCGTGACTGCAGTATCCACTCCCTCAGGCCATACTCTCCTTTCCTATAACATCCTCTACCCACAAATCCTATTTCCTTTCTCCGGTTAATGGCGGGCAGCAGCGTCATTAACGCCAGTCCCCTACTGCGCTCGCCAACCCGCCTGCCAAGCGTGGCGAGTATTGGCAAATACCCCCCTTAATGGCGACACATATTGAGACCAGGCCCCCAGTGTCCGGCAGCCCCACTATTCCTGGCTATGGTGGGCAGGAGGTGCTAAGAATCCCCGGGTTGGCCCCGGCTACCACCCCCGACGACGACTGGCCCTGGTAACACACAACATTCGCACATTGAGGACAGACGAGAAGATTGTCGAACTGGATGAAGAATTGAGCAGGTTACACTGGGATATTCTGGGGTTATCGGAAGTCCGAAGAATCGGGGAGGATACGATAACCCTGAAGTCTGGTAACCTGCTCTTCTACCGGGGGGACGACCAACAGTCCCGAGGAGGTGTCGGATTTCTCGTCCACAGGTCTCTCATCAACAACATCGTATCCATCGAAAGTGTGTCGAGCAGGGTAGTATAGAGGTCCATGGACCCCAGGTTAGGAAACCCTGGTTTAGTCAATTAAATCACCTTGCGAGGACGAAGGCTTGTCGTTGTACAAATCATATAAATTATCAGCTACTCATCATCATATAAATTATCACAACTGTAGTTGTGTTAGTCATTATAATATGAAAAAATATAGTTTTGTTGAATGCTATTTGCAGATGGCCCATATGCGAAATGTAATTTGAATTCACATGAAACTGGATATAAATATGTGGTAATTTTTGTCAGAATTCGTTGAGAAGAATTGTTTGCTTCCCATCTGCCGTGCTTCATTTCCACATTTTTAATGGCGCCGTACCATGTATAGTCCTCAAGTGTTAAGGAGAATACTAAATACCCTTAGATTATATACTCGTCTAGATTGAGCAATGTCAACAAACGATGCGCTAAAAGTGTCCTCACTTTCGTTGATATGTGTGAGTACCGGTCGTGTAATTATTAAAAACTAGGTTAAATAAAATATATTTTCTTTATTTAAAGTAATCATACTATTAATTATATTTATAACGCATTTTAGTAAAAACAATAAAGATCTAAACCCATCTCCTAGTGTTTGTTTCCGAATAGTATTAAGAGCGTTTATACCCTGCACGCGCTTTTTGGCTTAAAAACAGGACTTTTCAAATGAGTTAATAGCCACCAATAAACAATTAAAAGGAAAAATAATTAGTACTAACTTTAGAAAAGGTTGTCATCTAGGGATTTTGGTGGAAAACATTATAGATTGATGGATAATTTGTGAGTACTATAAGGATTACTGAACACAAGTTTCGTTATTTAGGCTTTAAATGGCAATTTAGAAGCTTAAGATATCCGAAACCACTAAATATAAGATTAAAATAAAAATATTATCATACTAATAAGACCCTTATGGAGGGATTTTGCTGAGAAAAATAATCTTTTTGTGTTTAGTTCCTGAAAAATAAAAATTTTAACAATGCAAAATTATTCAAAAACTCTCGTCAAGAACATATTTTTTTTCACCAACTTATCGTACATAATTTTTTATAGCCATTGCATATTATAATAGAAGAACATCCTATCAATAAATTACAATTTTTATATTTCAACAAAATTAGTTTTCATGTTTTCTACAAATATTTTAAAAACCACTATAAAACACGCTGTCCGACGTGGATCAAATCAGACCGCCGCAAGGCCTTCTAGAGGGAGGACGTATCGCTCGTCGCTCCGGCCTGGCTGCAGTCGATTATTGCCGCGCGTAGTGAAAATAGCCACGCGCGGACTGCGATTACCACATCTTAGTACTTTGGTAGTAAAATATTTAATTATTTTTATTACCTACAATGATTTTGTAGTGAGTATAAATTATGTTTCAGGTAATATAATGGGATTTAATTCCGAGGCTAAATTATGTTATGTATTGTAATATAAAATTCAATATATTTCGTAATTGTAAGGGGTTGTAAGGCCCCTAACACTATTTATATGTTCGAACACGAAATTATTAATAAAACGTCCGTAGTATCTGCTGATTGAACACTGATTTGAATGCAACTTAACAATGTAATAATAACGAAAATATGATTAGTATCTAGATTTGTATTATTCTTTGCTTGCACAGTAATATTTGTCTACTTATAATGCAAATAAAATATTTTTATGATATTATATTACAGTTACATTTCAAATGAATATTTGAAGCGCACGGATCAAAGTTGTTTGAGCTGTTTGTATAGCGAGCCGACGCGGCAGCTCTACGCACACAGCTTTGGTCGCTTATGTGTGCGTGAAATTAACGAAGAAATACCTATAGTTGACTTTGCGCGCAAGGTGTATACGCTCTTAACTCTTTGGATTTATTGCCTGGGCTGTTATCTGATTTCTGTATTTATGTAAAATATAAATCATCTTAAGTAAAATGTTCGGAACACACAACTGAACTCATGTGAGGCTACGAATGGTCTTCTTTTTGTTTCCGCTGTGTAATGTCTCTCCAGCAATTTACTAGTACGGAATCTGTAGGAAGTCTAAAAATATTATTAGAACCTTGAATAAGTTCTCGCTGTTTCTTCAAAGATGACAATAGCAGTACCCCGTTTGTGAAATTTTGAATGGTAATACACATGCAAGGCAAAGAATTAATAAAATTACTATGAAGTGCATGTCGTCGTGGGTTTCATTAATATCGTGTAGGTAAGTATTATTTACTCATTAAATAAATAATGCCATTCTTCTTGTTGTTATTCTGTCGAAATATTATGTAATGATATTTGTGTTTTATAGTTTCTCCCATAGTTTCAACAAATCTTCCTAGTAATAAATTGACAACACTGGCCATTGAAACTCATCTTCAAAATAATGAATTAAAAGTTCATGTTTTCTTCAAATAATAGTGGTTTAACAATAATGTTACCTATAGAAAGTGATATTGGTATTATTATACAGTTTTCCCACACAATTGCGATACAATTCGACAGCACAAACCGGCATAATTAATTATTTTTCGGGAGCACGTTATCCATATGTAGTTCAAATGACACTGACGTACGTGAGAAGCGAGTCTACCAAATTTGGTAGACTTTATTTGAGCCGCGCGGTGAGATGTGATGTGTCATCTAGACGAGTATATAATCTAAGCTAAATACCCATAGATATGGCCAGCGGTGACCATGTATGTTTAGGGCAACCTAGTGTTTTGGTGTTGGGTGATGCCGCCTTATACCTTTCTATTGACACCATTCGTCTTGTAAAAAGAGATCCTTTTTTGGCTTTCTTCAATAAAAATCAATATTTACGAAAATAAGGTGCTGCAAACATTACAGCGCAGTGCTAATTGTTTATCGCGAAACACCTGAACTCATTCGTGTCTGACATTGTGCGAGGTCCGCGACCAGCAATGAACCGAGATAATTATGGCTTGTTGTGAATAGCATAATGAATAACAAGTAACGATCCTTTTTCCACGCACGCTCGTGTGCGTATTGTGACAAACACTAACTATTTTTCAATCAAGGTCGCTCATGGCTGAATTTGTTCCTTTTTTTCTATTATACTGAGTCTTAAGATTTCTTTTTCTATGATCACCGAATATTTGTTTTGAGTTCAAGAGTTGTAAGATCGACACTGAAAAGGGAATAGTATGATTTTTATTTCCTTTTATTTATTTCCAGTTGTATCAACATCATCCTTCCCTGGTATAATATTATTATGTAGTGGTTTAATAAACTGAATTGATATATTTCGTTCTAGTTCTAGTTTTACTCGTTACCAATTTGCTGGCACAGCAATACAACTCGGTTTGTGTAAGTATGTAAATACCTACATTACTACACAGGGTGCACGAAGAATGCGTCAGCCGCCAGGTGTAGCCCATTATGTGCGCACATTATCACTGAAATGGTAGCACTGCATTCCTCACTTGCCAGAAATGAACGTGAATTCTACCAATACACACCATATACGTAGTATGATTGGAGGGTAATTAAACAGCTTTTTGCTAAGTTATTATGGATTTGTAGGCTTATATACATTTAAAATAATCAATCAAGCTTGTTTTGGTACATCCAGGGCCAATGTCATATTTCCTAAACTTCACATAACATCTATGTAGGTCTGTAAGGACACATGTATGTCCCTCATTTCGTACACACACTGTTGTTGCCTAGATGTTTGGCAAACCAAACATTTGATATTTGGCCGTCCTGTGGCGGCAATGTTTATGTGTACCTACAGTGTCAACGGCAAACATTTCAGCTGCAGATTGACGCCAATATGTCGGTTTGTGGTTGGCACATTGGATAACACTGCAAACGAATATCCTAATCTACTTATTTTAATTCATTATACAGTGGCGTAACTATCCCATCGGGGGCCCGTGGCAAGATCATCATATGGGGCCCTTCATTAATGTAAAAAAAAAACTTTATTTTGTAATTTTGTTTTAATGAATCTTTTTTTAATTATTAGTTTTGTCGAACGAAACCGGGCCGTACAGCATCTGTTGCAGCTCCGCCAGCGATTCTCTCATCAAGACTTTATCGTCAGTGAAACGTCTTCCACGTTTGTTAATTATTTTATTTAAGTATTTATTTTCCCTGTCTCATAATAAGGGGACTTACAGTGAACTTTCTCAATCACAAATTGTTTCAATTCGCCTTCTATTTTTTTTAATTACACCTGTTTGTAACATATTATGGAGATTTAATATTTTCCACTCCTATTAATATGGTTCAATACGGTTCAATTTCGTTTTTGTTCGTACTTGGTTGTGATTGTTTTGAGTCTGAATATGCCACACTCACTATTGCCGAGATTTGCTATTATGGAATTTTTAGTTTCGTCCATTCGTTCATTCCTGGGACTCTGTTTAGTCGCCTTTTAATCTATAAATTGCTCTTTCCCAAAGTTAGACTTATAAGTCTAACTTTGGGAAAGATATTTATAAGTTAGACTTATTTTAGGTAACTTTTTATTTATTACTTCAGGCTTTCTTTTTTCTCTTTCGTTTTTCGCTACCACTTAAATAATATGTAGAACAAAAGATGTTTATATTTATTTGGAAAATATTACCTTAATATTCATAAAATTGTAATTTATTGGTTTCTAACTACATAAGATTATACTTTAATGAAACAAAAAAAAATATTTATACCAAATATTATGGTGAAAAGTTTGTCATGTTTGTCATGTCGTGTCAATATGTAGCCAATTATTTATTATTTCGTTATTACATACATACATAAACTCACGCCTATATCCCAGAAGGGGTAGGTAGAGGTGCCAGGACACCCACATTTCCCCTTGTATGTTCCGTCCCACAATGTGATAGGTGGGAAACCTATCGCCATATCGGGCACAAATTCCTGACTCTGGGCTCATAATGAATAGAAAAATCCAATATCACATTGGCTAACCCGGGACTTGAACCCGAGACCTCAGCTTTGTAATCTTACCTTAGTACAACTACGCCACCGAGGCAGTTATTTCGTTATTAATGTTACAATATTCTCTGCTTACACACTGACAAGCTTGAGCCTGGGGCCCTATCAAGCCGGGGCCCTGTCGGGCCTAAGACCCTGCCCTCCCGGGCCGGTGGCCCCTAAGGCCGGGGGGCCGTGGCATTTTGCGCACCCTGCCACCCTATTGTTACGCCACTGTCATTATATGGCAAACAACCGTAAATTGTAATCAAAGTATGATGCGCCTTATGTGCCACAGTCAACAGGGTATAAAGACTTAATTGAAATGTTAATCAGCAATACGTTACATCTAACATAGCCACAGTAGGAACTAGTACTTACTTTTAACTTGAAAAAATTGAACTCGACCATCGGATGTATTATCAAGAAAGTCGTGTGTGAGTCGATTTATATGTGGGTTAATAAACTTAAGGTGCATTGGGGCAGGTCGCAGGCGGGACTGGGTGCGGCCGCGCGTGTCTCCCCACTTGATGCACTTTCAAACATCTCTTACTTGCATTTTTAAAATCAAACGACATGCACGTTTGCCAAAGTCGTTTAATTGGGTTCCCATTTAGCCCCTTTGTTGTTAGAAAATGTTGCCTTGGAAACGTCTGCAGGGGATACACACGTAATGGTCCCTCGAGCTAGATCGATGTCGATAAAGTATGAGTGTTTTACTGTCAGGAATCAGGAATAATTGCAAGAAATATTTGTATATTTTTAAATTATATTGTATTTAAGGGCTCATGAAATCATGTATTCATATTCTATTTGCAATATGCCATATTATGCCCCGGTATAAAAACCACTATTCTACTAAGCTTGGAGCGGCTGTCACAACATCTCTTTATTTCCACTATATCACAGTTATAAGAACGGAATATTCATGAGGTGATAAAACTAACTGTATCGTGTGAAATAATTATGATTAATATTGTCACCGAGCGTGTTAATAACGATTTATAGTCATAGCCGTCACAGGCATTTACGAGTTAATGTCGAATGGACACGCAGGTTAGTATATCCTTGCATTAAATGACAAGATTTCTGCATTGGTGCAATGATCGAACCGGTCATCTAATGGCCATCGATGTCCAGAAAAGACCATAATACTTTGGTACACGAGCCGCTAGTCGAGGCGTAGTTTCCATAGAGACACGCTATCTAATGCCATTGATACAATCCTTGAATTAATACTCATAATACCAATTCATTCCCTGATATTTGAGACGGCTCGTCCAATATTGAAATATATTTTCAATATGATAATTAATCAGGAAGTTTATGTTGTGAATTTGGTAAAATAAAAATTCTGGTATTAATTTTATCCGATTCAGGGCTCAAATACACTGGCAATGAACATCACAAATAAGACAGATATTGTCCTTGATTTAGTTAATCATTTCAACTCGTATACGTATTTAAATTACACCACGTTCGTACGCGGTAAGTCAAAGGCATGTGTAATGTCGCCCACGTCGCGTGTTTTTTACAAGTTTCGATAGCCAATAGTAAATAATAATTAGATGTATAAGGCACGTATGGCGCAGGTGTGCGTGTGTAGATGTTCGTTAGACATTCCCAGTGAAATGGATGGCGTGTCCTGTTATATTACAACCCGATACGGCGTCTGCGCGGAACAATGAACCCGGCAACACTACTGTATCAATTTTTATAGTGATCACTTATTTCAACAGGACGTTAAAAAGAAGCTTACTTTACAGCTTCTTATTATTGTTCAGCTGTCTGGTACTAGTATCCAATTAGTTTCTTTGAAATACAGAAGACATAGTGAAAATCACTGTCCCACTACATGGCACGGGCCTACTCTACAATCAAAAGTACGATTGAGAGTGGTTAGGCCGTACAGTCCACGACGCTGGCCTAGTGCGGGTTGGCACATTTGTTTGTTTAGTTAATAGTAAAAGGGTCTATGCAGCGGATTTGTTTGAAAAATTTTAGCGGTGACACACTTTGCTTTACTCGTTTAAAGCCATGATGATTTCTTTTTTTTTTTTTTTTAATTATAATTCACAAAACTGATGTACAATCTAGCAAGGTACAGGAAAAGCGTTTGGTAATAAATCGGATTGTCATCTACTAGATGTGAATCCAAAAAGCATTTAAGAAGACACTTCACATTACAAAAATAAATTTACAGCAACACTAACGGTTTTATACTGAATCAAATTAATGAAGGATGGACAGCACAATATAATATAAACTTAACTAATCAAAAGTCTGATTTTGGACCTAGTTGAGGCTATAGAACCGCAAAATATATCTATATCATTACGAATTGAGAATGATATACATACACAAGCTATGTAAAAAAGATCATTCCAATTTTTAGTTGGAAAACAAATCCTTAAAAGTAGTAAACACCTCCCGCTGGTGTGCAGAGTGCAACACTAGTCAAACGATTCTGCTAACCGGCTAGCCCCATTACCTGAATTTAACAAATAGATAACACAAACAAGATTTGGGATCGAGGAGGTGGAAACTCATGTTCTGTGTATGCAAATGAAAGCGGTGCATTAATTGCGTGTATGTGGAACAATGGTCACGCCGCGCCGGGACGTTAGGTAATAGCGCCGCGGACGCCGCTTGCGCAAATGTACCGGAGGCTCGGATCTTCTTTCTCTACTTTGTTACCTTTGCTTGATCGGTAAAATTTAATAACGGTTCTTATTGAGCAAAACTAATTCCTTAATTGTAAGTCTTCCCATAGTAATGCGAGTGAATTTTATAAACGATAAATACGAGGATCCAAAACTTTAGTGGGATATTATGATTTATTAACGAGTAATCGCCCCCAAGAATTGTAAGTGTAATCATTAAAAGGTTGAAATGAAATGTTGATTAGATCAAAGAACGACGAACAGCAAGTAAATGCAAGGAGATATTGGTATTAAAGATAAGATCAATGTAGCAAATTACTGAATTGATGTTGACTCGCCGCGGGCGCTATTCAATCCGTCCGGTAACATTGAAAAGGCTGGCTGTAGCGCTAAACATCTTTTGAAATAAACAAAGAAAAAATCTACATCCGTTATATATTTTTATATTTAACCGCACGTTAAATTACAATTAATATAAATTAGTTAGTAATAAGCCGCGATTGAGTCATGCATGCAAGTTGCGACATAAACAGGTTTCATACGCACAATGGTTTGTTTGCGAAATCCCCGGTGGTGTCTAATTTGATTACATACTTCAGATTCGCAATATTGATTAGAATTGTTACTTGTCAAACAACTTCACGCTATTTTAAGGATACCTATTTGGTTTACCTACATTGGTTGTAATTGGGTGATTGGTCTAGGAATGCCTTTTAAAGCGATCTTTCCATTGCAGCATCATTATGAGTAGGTACCAGAAATACTCGTAGCCAATTCTCATTCTAGCTTGATTAATCTGATTCAGCCTTGTTGGAATACTAGAAATTAAGCAAGAGCTTAACTTCGCCTTTCGTGTGATAATTCATCAAATGACAGGGTGACACTCACGTTCGTTTGTAGGTAGGTAATGTATTAAAAAATACTTCAGTCTTGTACTTTGGGACTGTAATCATATTATCAGCGGTCACTGGCCTAATTCTTCGTCGAGTTCAATACTAAACCCATTACTGTATCAGCTAAGTGCATTTTAATTTTATTTATCTACTAAATCCTCATGGTGGTGTTAATTCCATAATAAATTATTGTTGCGAATTGACATTAAAAGTTTATTCTAATCACATCTCAACTACTGTCGTCCTCGTCGACAAACACATCCTTGTTGGTGTTTCATAATTAAATATTCCGCACACCGTTAGCCGTAATGATATCTATATGCATAAATAAATAAATTAGTTTCGCATTGAAATGTTAGCACCAAGTCGATTGTGCGTCGTGACTCATTTGTGTATTATCTACGAAATGAGAGTTTTACGAGGGGCACGGTGTGTTTCTGTTATTTAAATTCATGCTAAGTGATGCACTGTGATTGTAACATTAAGAAGGTTAAAGAGTTCCACACAATTTGTGTTTTGTTTTATGTAATTTTTTCATTGAATCATTTAAAAACTACAAAATAGGAAATCTATTATATGCGTCATTGATTTAGTGGTATTATGTAAAGTCCGTGATCCGTGGATTCCATTCACCGTTCGGACAATCCAATTTGTACGAGGATATAGGCGCTAAAATTTTAAGAAATATAGCTATTGCTTTGTTTCTTTAACTCAATTTATGTATGTCCAAGTAACTATTAGTATCTTTTAGAGGACACTCAAACCAGTTTCCATTAATTTCTCACGGCACTCGTCACAAGCCCTTCTAATGGCTTTTCCCTGTTAACGTTTTTGCCAACGCAGCAATTAGGGGTGCCACTTAGCACAACTTGGCCATGATTTACCCATGATCTTGCTAATGGAGTAATACTTCCAAGTGTTGCCGAGTTCCCACGTTGTTCAATGATGTTTTTTTCTGATACTTACGGGACCCGAGTGCCGTAAGATGCTACGAGGGCCCTGACAGCGAGTGCTTGAAGCCGTAGCGACGAGGGATGAGTGGAGTGTCGAGTTTCACTAGTGGTGTGTGTGTTTTTTATTAGATTACGTGAATACGATTACCCTGCTTAAAATGACATAGTTAAGTTGTATTTCATAGTTATTTTTAACTAAAACTGTTATCAAGAAGAAATGTTTTCGATGTTGTTTACTTTGGATGCAAAATTCGCTTCTAATTTGAATGACCTATTTCAGATACTTATACTATTTGTTTGTTTTTCATTTCCTTATATGATTTCCGTTATCAGAAGAATTTAATATATTTAAATATCCGTGAATTGTAATTACAATTATTTTCCTTGTCCAATTAATTTCATTAATAGCAATGGAACAATACTTATCGATAGTTTCGAATCGTATAAATGTGTACAATGTGCTGGTGTCTCGGGCAATTTGAATGTCGTTTGTTTGAAAGTTTGGTTTCACGGCCAAAGGCAGTGGTAAGCCACGTAGTAATTAATGCCTCCATTTTCTTGATGTGACATTTTATAATTCATTGTTTGATAGTGTTTTATTGACAGGCAGGTGTATACAGTGTGTGGTGGCCATTTGGTAACGGACGAGACGCCCTACCAACATGTTCACGGTGATCGCGGCGGGTTCAAATCCCAGGACTTTTCAGAGTTATGTGTACATATTAACGCAATACGCACAATAACGGTGAAGTTAAACATGGTAAGGAATCCTGCATAATGCATAATGCATACCAAAGTGATTTGTATGGATTTCTTTGGTATGTATGCTCTGAACAGCGTGGTGGGCAACATGACCTAACCCATCTCCATCGTATTCTCGATTGTAAAGAAGGCTAGTATCCTGCAGTGGGACTTACATGTATGGGCTTGTGGGGGTGTATGAAATATGAATGCTTACAAGTACCGCAGTGATTTCTTTGGATGACTTATTAATTGTATTGAGCCGATTACTCATGGGTTTTGGGTATTTTTCAATACTAATTTGGAAATTTATTCATGTTGTACTGAAGCGGATATTGCATTAACATTTTTATTTCGAGTGTTGGCCATTTAAGTTTTAGTTATTTCAGATAATTTAACTAATTTAACTTTTTCCACATGTACTTTTTAATTGTATGTCGGGTGTAGGTCTCTATTTATAAGGTATCATGGCGCTCATGTATGGAATAGGTGATCAATGGCTTAATTAATAATTTCCTTGTGCACGGATTAGGAATTTTCAAAACAGCAAAATGAATGTCGATTCAATAGACTTTTGATTTAACGCGCTTTCTTAAAAACACTAGACATGTTTTAGATTTTCCAAGAAAATACCGATAGTTTAATGCGACGCGATGTCATTCTAATAATCATTATTGATGTATTATATGTATACTCGTCAAAATAAAATAAGGGCCACTTAATTTTTTGCAGTTTGAGACAGATTTTTGGTACCCCGTGTTTTCGAATGAGATTTTTTATGGTCTTAAGTGCTTGAGTTAACGACGTCGATCAGTTATAGCCGATGTTGTTGTCAAGTGTGCAGTTAAAACGCTTTTTTAACAATATATTCTTAAATGGTTAGTTTCAAAAAAAACTTTGGAGATTGACGTTAGTTCAGTTTAGCCTCAGTCTATTGACTGCAGCGGTTGTTTTTGATAGTTTTGCGTATAGTTCTTTTATTTTTCTGTAAAATGCCACGATTTTGTTGCCATATGGACTCTTAATACTGCTTCTAGAACCGTAACGATGATCTCAGCTGGTAATTCTCAGCGTTCCGTGGCTTTAAAGCTGGGATATCCACGTAGAGCTGTCCAAAACCTTTGAAATTGGTATCAAAAGAAGGGCAGTGTATCACGGCGTCGTGGCTCAGGAAGACTTCGTACTACCAGCGCCCAAGAAGACCGTTATGTGCGACTTTGTGCACGTCGAAATCGGAATATTACAGCTCGCCTTCTACAAAATCGCTTACACCGGACTACGGGTACCATTGTCAGCAACCAAACAATAAGAAATCGTTTACACGAAGACCACCAATTTGCAAAAAAGGCCAGCAGCCCGGGCTAAACTGACCTAAGCCCACCGTGTAAGCCGTTTAGATTTGCACGTCAACATTTGAAATTTGGTAAAAACTAATGGCGTAACGTGCTCTTCATGGATGAGTGTAAAGTGAAGTTTTTTAAGGATGATAGACAGAGACGAGTATGGAGAAGAAGTGGAGATCGTTTTTTAGATATTTTTATTCATGAATGTGATAGATTTGGTGGGCCCAATGTTATGGTCTGGGCCGGTATTAGCTTACAAGGTAAACCTGACCATGTTTTTCTAAACCAGGGTACTGTGACAACACAAAGTTCAATCGAGTAGTCAGACTTCATATTATTCCATTTTCACAATCAGCCTCTGGAGGTTTCATCCTGATGCAGTACAATGCTCGATCGCACACAGCATGAGCAACTTTGGCGATCCTAGACGAAGCGAATATCCAGGTTTTGGCGTGGCCTGCCAACAGTCCTGACCTGAATCCGATTGAAGAACTCTGGGATCAATTCAAACGATGGGTTAAGGCAGTTCAAGAAGATGTGCATAGTCACCAGCAGCTAATAAACTTATTAAAAAGTTGTTGGAAAGAAATATCTAATAACAGAGTCAAACATCTTGTGGAGACATTGCTTTCAAGGCTCCAAGAATGCATTTCAAAAAGAGGGAGACTTACCCGATATGAGAATGTAAAAAAAACTGCTTTTTTTATACCCATTAGTTAAAATTTTAATATTAATGTTAGGCATAAATTTCAAAAAAGATTATAAATAAATAAATAAATAAATAAATAACACCCAACAGTCACATACATAGTCCTGACCCCACACTAAGATCGAGTCTTGTGTCGTGGGTATCAGGAACTACGAGAGACTTTTCGGTCTCACAAACACCCAGACCCGGAAGAAATATTTGTGGGCCGCACAAACATTTCTCTCGGTGCGGGGATCGAACCCGCGGCCTCTCGTTTCACAGGCGGCGTCTAACCAACTGCGCCACGGTGGCTGTCAAAAATAAAATTATAAAATATAAAATGTTACAAATACAATTAGTTTTTAATTAAATTGAATTTAAAATAATTTTATGACATAAATAATAGTTTGTTTTATTATATATAGACAATTTCTAACCTTGAATCCTGATCAAAATGAATTAATGTCGAAAAATAGTGTTGCCCTTATTTTGTTTTGACGAGTATATATTGGCTTGGTGGTCGTCTCAAGAAACGAGTCAGCGTGCAACAGACGTGTCGTGTATTCACGCACAATGCGGTGTTGCGCGTATGTTTTGTGCACGCGTCTGTACTCGGTACTTTCAACAATGTCATCTTGTCAATCTCGTTCGGTATGGGTGTTTCTTGCTTTTTATTTGCATACTTTCAAAGAAGTCATAACCAAAAGTTAACTTGATACTCATTAAACATTTGTAGTATCTAGATTCTTTAATACAAGGCATTTATTAATGTATCAAAACTCATTGCGCCAAAGTGATGAATAAACTTTTGTTATGCTCAATGCTGCGAAAGTACTGTTGTGAGCCTTATAAGATTAGTTGTTGATGCTAGAATGGTCTAAATGACCACCGCCCACAAAGGGTTAGTTCCGTAATAATGTCCATGGAAGATGTGTCGCGTTCAGAGTTCCACAAATACCTATTGTATACGTTGAGTTTCTAACAAATCGGGATGATTGTGCCGTACGGTGTGAGATAAACATACTATATTTTTTTTTATTGCTGTTAATGACGAGACAAGCATGCCGTTCGCCTGATGGTAAGCGATGCGACCGCTCATGAACAGTAGCAAAACCAAACAACACCTTGAATTACAAAGCAATGCTTGACATTCCACTGCGCTCGCCATCCTGAGACATAGATGTTTAGTCTCAATATGTCCAGTAGTTGCTATCTTGCTCATGCCAACAGTTGTATCTTCATATTCAAGTGGTCATTTCGCTGTTCTGCTATGAAAATATAAATGTTATATTATGTTTTCAGTCAATAATATTGACGATAATTATATACCCCGTGGAGTTTCATGTTAGCTTATCCCATTTTGCCATATATTTGGACATATTATTTTTTTAATTTGACAGCCTCGTTTTCTCAATCTGTTAAATGAAGACTGCGAAACGAGAGGCTGCGGATTTGAACTCCGCACCGAAACAAATATTTGTGTGATCCACAGGTATTTGTTTCGGGTCTCAGTGTTTGTGAGACCGAAAAGCCCGTCGTAGTTTCTGTTGGATGTATTTATTTATTATTTAAAATGTAATTCTGTGATTTATTCTGTAATTTTGCATACAACTTACGAACAGTTATTTAACATTTACAAAAGTTTACTACCGGTATTGTTCCAGAACTGTAAGATAATCAATTATGTATAACCGAGTAGTAACAGTGCAATTACAATCGCAACATTAGGCAACAACTATTTTTTATTGCCCAACTCGTTAGCGGCCACTTTCCAATAGTTTGGGTAAACACGCGAAAATCTTGCGTAATTGCCAAATAAAAAAGAAGCTGTGGGAACTGGCAACATCACGTTTTTTTAATGGAAATAAAAATGTGAATATTACGTCCTTTCGCGCTTGTTTTAATTTTTTAAACAATTGCTGCAATTTGCTGTCAGGATATCGTAGTCGAAAATATGAACGAAAATTAATGATGTAGTCAAGGACGTAAAAAGTCAATAGTGCCAAATGGAAAATCTTACTCGGGGCTCACAGATTTAATTTACTATGACAATCGGGACCCCTCGTTTTTCCTTCCATTCTTTATCTACAAACTAGCTAGTATTATACCGGCTTCATCTTGGATCCGTTTTCTGACCGAATTCATTTTCGATACAGTAATTATTTTCAATACCACGTACAAAAAATATACTATAAGCGATCGTTTAATCTAACCGCAGAAAAATCCGTTACGATTATAAAATAATTCAGATGATACGTGCCGGTTCATCTCTTCTCAGACGGTTTCTGCAAAGTGAGATTTGTGACCACGGGTGGTGGTAGACCGGCGCGGCCATCTCGTACCGTTAGGCAGCGCTGCAGCGGCGGATTAAGTCGTAGGCTGTAGGCGACTCACCTTGAGCCAACACGGTAATATCTCTATAATATTATCACGAAGGCACAGCAGTAAGCGTGAACACAATCGCAGGCTTCAATAAATCTTCTATTTTATTTTTACACGACGTGTAGTTACTACTTTATATCAAGTGTGATAAAACCAATCTCTGCTGTAGCTTTACCGGTTACTATAATTTATTCATCAATGGTAATTATTCGCAACATTTGGATTTTTGATAACGATTGTGGTAATTAATAAATTCCCGCATACTTTTCCTCATCAAATTATAAATTGGGCAATAAAAAATTATAGCATATTTATATGTAGAAAGGAAAACCACAGCGGAATTCTTAATCAGCGTGTAATTTTTATTGTAGGTACACATTATAGGGAAGTAGGTTTTGATCGCAACGTCTCTTGCGTTATATGCATTCGCCTTTATTATAATAGTAAACATGACGAAGTTAATATCGCCCCAATCTATCGCTTGGAGTATACCCCGCCACATTTCTCTTTCACATGATTGTAATTTTTATATGAAAGATGTGTAGCGGCGACCATTGTTCTCGGATCGCAGTGCGGACGGCTGCACTGGCGCGACTGATGAGACAGTCACAACGCGACCATTCGTTACGATGCGACACTGTGCTCATTATTTTATTTATTTTATTGTCCACCAGAAGGCCACGACTGCTACACTGACTCAATAAAATATTAAAGCTTTCTGTCGTTTTAATTACAAATAGTAAAGTAAAATGAAATAAAATGTGAATGTAAGGACTATCACGTGTAGTCTGTAACTCTGGATTTATGTATTGGTTTATTAGCTGATAAAGTTTATGAACAACAGTTGCAGACGCTTCGCTCTGTTAATCACCTTGTCATTTACTTTATAAAATAAATATACTTCGGTCACATGCCGTTTCTATTACTTGATTTTTTTTAATTTTTGTTTATTTAATATTTCTTGTGCCCAATAAACATGACAGTATATAGGGATAATAATATGACAAGAAAGTACAAATGACGGTATTATCGCACTAAGGCAATCTCTGCCAGACAACCATTGGATGGGTTTATTAAAAGGAAATAGAAAGGACATTGTATAATAAAAAACAAAAGCTAATATAATGAATATTATTAATACATATAACAAACATATAACTTTTAAACATTCATCGTGAGTAACTGTAATAATATTTGAAAATTAGCAAAATATTAGCGAGAACAGTTCAGTTTACTATTTATTTTACACGTTAGTACATATTTCGGCCGTCCATGTTCACCCAGTGGCATGTGAGTTAATATTATTTCAGATAATAAACGATATAGGGTACCGAAATATTGTGACACTGTTGGACCTGTTTATACTATTTTCCAGATATTTATCTGTCATAAAGTTTTTAAAATTAATCTTCACCAAAAAACTACAACTTTAATTTGGTGTTAAAACCGCGTTTGTTTCACGAAAAGTTTCAGCGTCCGCGGTGTGAACACTTGCGCCGACCTAACCTAACTGGATAAATTTTGTTTTTTTACCGGACTCGCGGAGGCGTGTCATTCTAATAGGTACGGTTTTTGCGGATCAGTGGATTTGGAGCTCTCAAACCATTACTTTACTGCGACTTATATCTGCAACAGCATTGCGAAATACATATGTTTTTGTCGTGAGAGTTGTTTTGCTGAACAGTGCGTTATTGTGTTGAATAATAAAAATATATTTCGCCTATGTAAATGTTTTAAACGTCAAGTGCGTATTTAAATACAATTGTCACCTTCAGGTCACTGTTAGTCAAGTAATTCGTATTTTATTCACTTGGTATTGTTTTGTTGCCTTGACAACAAGTACCTAACTTGTAATGTTAATTACAACAACAGGATGTAAAATATCAGGTTTATTAAGTCCAGTGAATTATCTTGAGGGAAAACGTCAATGAGGCCACACAGTATTCACAACTTTGTTAGCTATCACAAAGAAGCCATAAATGTCATTCCAAAAACGAACATTCTCATCATCTTTTACCTGCGATGTTTTAAAGGATTCTTTTGAATGGCATATTATCATTTCACAGGTAAATGTTTATTGAATGAAAGTGTTCCAAAACTTAGTCATCCCAACGGACTGTGTTCTACGAACCGCGGTGGTTGCCGGAAGTCAAAGACCCGCGGTGAGTCACCAGAGGTGGCCGTTGTGACGTCATCGCAAGGCAATGCGCACGCGCACCCGTACCGACTACCGCCAGTTTATTGTTTATGGCTTTGTGCACTTCTTGTCGATGGCAACGTTTAATGTTTCTTTAATTATTTTCTTGTGCCTGTGTCGATATGGAGTTATTATTTTTATGTGCACATTTTTCATCTGGACATTTTTATTTCAAAGTAGTTTTCAGCTACAAAATGGATAGTTTTCTACGTGTTTTACTTAACTGAAATACTTAAAACATTTTATCTTCTATATGGACAACTTAATCTCTTTTGTATGTTTTATCTCACCCCGTAAAACAATGTAATATTTATGTCACAGACAATAATTTTAACCTTTGTGTCCTGAATGAACAATATTCAACTAATTTATAGATTAAAATATCTTGTATTATATTTGCATTTAAGCATAAAATTAATGCGATTAAAATATAAATACATTTCACTGTCATTCTTAGGATATACCCACTTTATATTACGAAACTCTTTTTAAACTTAAATTTTAGAGCCGGAAATGCCTGTTTAATATCATAAAAATTAAAAACAAAATACGGTTAGGTTGCGTCTGCAGTCCCAGAGATTAATGAGCTCTGTTATGTCGTAAGGGTCCACAATAGCGCCTAGAAACCTCCATCTAAATTATAAAGGACGTTATTTAGTGGGAAAGTTACAACTTTGGATTAAAAAAACAATCTTAATGTCAAGTAATTGTTGTTGTTTAATTACTGTACTGTACCAGCCCATAATCAACTCCTTTTAAAACCAAACTTCGGTTCAGAGTAGTCAGGCTAAAGGCTACGCTGGCCTACTGCAGGTTTTTTGATTTCACACGACAAATAAAATCCTGTAAAGAGTCTTTAATTCTCAACGAGGAAAATCATGTGACTAAATTGAAACTAGCGATAACATTACATGTGTTTTATTATGTCTTTGTGTATTCGATTTCGAAAAGGCCAGCCAATGTCGTCCAGTGAGGAATAATAATGCACCGGTTGATCCTTTTAGATTGCACTGCAGTTTTCATCAGTATTGTAATAATATTTTCTGCTAACATAAAAAAAGGTTAACGTCAGGTAGATGGCACTAAAATCATAACCCAAATTCTAATGCGTGAAAATTGCGACATCCGGTAATTACAAGATTAGGTAGAAAATAAAGAAAGATGTATTGACTACTGGTTCTTAATAGGGAATATGCATGTCATTTTTTTATATTTTTAATCAATTCTGTATGTTATTACATTATCGGAAAAAAATATAAGTCTGAAAATATCAATAAAAAAAGTACAAAAAAATAATCAAAACTGCTATCAGTTACGAAGCATTTAAACGCCATGTTGGCGCGAACTCGCTGTGACGTCAAAGGTCACGATATGAATATTTGGGGGCGCGGCCGAGCCCCCTCCAAGTCGAGCTATAGGCCGTAACATCCTTTTCTCGAAGCAATTCAGACCATTTTCAACCCCCTATAACTTCGTTGTGGCTAAAGCATGAAGCCTGAATTTTCAGTTACTAAGCAGGCACTGTGTAAACACGGTATATTTAAAATTTCATTCAATTTAAACTAGTAGTTTAAGAATTGTAGCATGTCAAACTTTCTTAATTTTGTCACTCACTGACTGACTGACCGATCATCAAAAGTCTAAGGCACTTCTAGCAGACATAGAACCTTCAAATTTATAATACAATTAGTGTTTAGTGTCTAAAGTAAGGAAAAATTTAAACATTTCATAATTTGTGTCTAGTTTTCTAGATAGACCAACTGCGTGAATAACTTTGTAATCCCATATAAATGTATAGGATTACAAAGTTATATTTGCAGTTAATGAATCATTGTACCCGTATATAATGGAATAATAGTTGTAGATAGATATCTATATACATGAGGCATAACAGGAGGGGATATAGAGAGGGAAATGGTGTATTCAGCCCATGAAACTGTACAACATTCCTCTAGAAAAACATGACGAAGAAAAACTTGCAATTAAATAGATTAAATAACTCGAAAATATCAATTACAATGAAAGAAAGAACAATAATAATCAAATCCGCTATATTTGTGATAAATTGATACCTACAAAAATAAGAAAAATCCATAAGACAGGCTTTAAGAAAAATCGTTAGTGATATTCTAGAAGTAAGAAGTACCGAAAAGGAAAAAAGTAGGACTACAAAAAGACGTGAGATCCCATCAAAAACATCCTGTAAAAAAAATCCAAGTCTCGCAGCTCAGGTTTTCTACCGCAAAAGTTGTGAGATGCATGTTATACCAAGTCGATTATTTATTTAGTCCTTAAGGGACCTTCTATATAAAGTTATTACGTTAGTTATTACCATATCAATATTAAAAATTCTTTACGTTTTAAATAAATAGATCGACTTGGCCAGCAGCATTATGTATAAATTGTACGATACATTATATTTTCATGCGATGGCCAAGTCGATCCATTTATTTAAAACGTAAAGAATTTTTAATATTGATATGGTAATAACTAACGTAATAACTTTATATAGAAGGTCCCTTAAGGACTAAATAAATAATCGACTTGGTATAACATGCATCTCACAACTTTTTGCGGTAGAAAACCTGAGCTGCGAGACTTGGATTTTTTTACAGGATGTTTTTGATGGGATTACAGTTTACCGAATCCATAATTTCCAACTGCAATGGTTTATATAAATACGCAAATGCTACGTCGTAAAAAAAGAAATTGGATGAAGTAGAACAGCAGCAAATAATTTCTTAAATATTATTTCACAGTTAATATTTACATTTATCGCTTGACCTTACGGTGAGAAATTGAAGTCAACTTTAAAGAAAAGAATGCCTAATATGCTCCATAATCAAACGTACTTTAATAATTATTACCGGACTTAATCATCATTACTTCTAATTAACCATTTCCAAAGCGAACAGAAAATTTACTTTGAATTTGTCATGACGGTACTATAAAGTTACTTATAATGTATGGAAATATTTCTTTACATGACCCGCTCGAGTATTATAAAGAATTGTTAATCATGATAGAACCTTCGGTTCGACATACCTACCTACTTGAATAGTTTATGGCCGACAATATATTATTTCTATGTCTCGGTATTTCGAATTAGGTCGTTAGTAACTTAACAGTAGAATGGAGGTCTTCAAGTACATTAAAATAAAACTATCCTGCAATTAGTTTACAGTGGATGTATCCTTTTATTTTATGTGTTGCAAACGAAATTGCCTTATAACCATTTTTACCAAAATTCTTCTTCACGCGCAACTTCCATTGAAATGCTTGAAGTAACGGGCTATTGTTTCAAGCTCACTACAGTCAACACTCGGCATCACCACACGATTGTGCACCTTCGCACTTTTTGTTTAGAGCGGTTCTTTACAATTACTCCAAGATTCTCACGTACTGCGATCCTATCGCTTATCTCGATAATCAAATTTGGACTCTAAACTTATAAACATAGCGCGTTATTTACTTTAACTATATGAATGGGGTTAACAGGTATTGTAATTTTTTGCTTAAAATGTCATGCGATTATATGTCTTCCTGTGTTGCGTCAAGTGCTATATTGGGTTGCTGAGGTAAAGTGAATCTGCCAATCGGTGGTGAGGTGTATCTTGTATGTGACGGAGCGTATATTTTTTATCCACGATTGTTATGCGTGGCGGTGGGCATGTGTCCGAAGTGGGATGTTGGTCGTGTGTGAGTTACGTGCTCATGACATAATCAGAAGCCGGACCCAAAAGCAGATATCTTTATTGGTTATTTATTACAGAGTAACAATCATTGAATTTTTTTATTTTTTGTTGGTGCTGCGGCTTGAACTAGTAAGTGATGGGGAGAATAGGTTCCGAACTACGTTAAATTTGCCGTGTTATTGTTAAAGTTAGTTTATTTGTTATGGGTTTACAGTTGAACGTATACTACCAAAACGTGCGTGGCCTCCGCACTAAAACTAACACTTTTTATGCAAATATATTATTGTCTAACTACGATATCATATGTCTAAGCGAGACTTGGTTAATGTCTGGTATATTTGACGCGGAATTGTTCGATAGTAGATATAGTGTGTACAGGTGTGATCGTGATTATTCTTCCAGACAAGATAAAATGGGCGGTGGTGTTCTTATTGCTACAAAAAAGGGTCTCATAGTCACAGACGTATATTTTTCTCCTTCCAATAATAATAAATCTGCTGACATAGTCTCCTTGTGTCTTCTTATTAGAAAAAAAGGCAAAGTACTAAAAATAAGACTTTATTGTTGTTATTTTCCGCAATGCAATTTACAACACAGTGACGAAATATGTTTCTACGATATGGTATCTCAATCTATGATGGACAATACATATGATTATTATTTATTGGTCGGTGATTTTAACATCAGTGCCGCTCAGTGGTATAAATCAGATCTAGACAATTTGGTTACTGTTAATGGAGCGGATCAGGATTTATTAACTAATTCACTATCCAACTTTTTATCTTTTAATAGCTTTGAACAATATAATTTCGTTGTGAATAAAAATAATAGACTTTTGGATTTAGTAATTGGTAATGTTAAGTGTCATGTCACTAAATCTGTGTCTCCTTTAGTGCCGGAGGATGATCATCACCCTGCCTTAGATTTATCTGTTTTAAATTTAAATCCACATTATCTTCGTTGTCCGCCTAGATTATCCTATAGTTTTGCTAATGCTGACTATAATTTAATTATTGAAGCCCTTACTAAAATTGATTGGAATACTTGTTTGGTTACTAATGATATTGATCAAAGCGTGGATTTGTTTGATAGTATTTTGGAACAAATTATAAATAAATATGTGCCTCGGAAAATGATTAATGTGGAACGCAGATATCCTATTTGGTATTCCCTGCCTTTGATAAAAATAAATAAGGAGAAATTAAAATATCATAAAAATGGAAAATATACGGTCGCCATAATGATTACTCCAGTTTTGCTTTGTTGAGAGATAGACATAAAAGAATTGAAAGGGAATGTTATGCTCAATATATCGCACATGCTGAAATGCAAATATTAAAGAACAGTAAATATTTTTGGAACTTTGTCAAATCTAAAAGGGCTGCAAATACTATCCCCGATTGCATGTTCTTAGATAAAATCACTTCCTCTGATGGTAGGGTAATCAGTGACCTTTTCAACGCACACTTTAGGTCAGCTTTTGATGATAAACATGTGTCTGTAACTAGTGATTTGGTTGACTGTCGTAATATCTTAAACCTTGGTTCTGTATATATCTCACAAGACACCGTCTCCAAGTATTTGAAGTCTTTGGATATAAAAAAGGGTGCTGGCCTGGATGGAATTCCATCAGTGTTCCTTAACAGATGTTATAAGTGTTTGTCGTTGCCACTATATAAACTTTTCAATTTGTCTTTACACCTGGGCGTGATGCCAGTTAAGTGGAAACGTTCATATATTGTTCCCGTTTTTAAAAACGGCGATAAACATAATATTAAAATTATCGCCCTATATCTAAAATTAGTATCATACCGAAGGTGTTTGAACGGATAATCTGCGATATCGTTTCTCCTATTGTAAGGCCTATTATAACACCCCAACAACATGGATTTGTTTGTGGTAAATCAACTGAGTCAAACTTGTGTGAATTTGTCGATTTTATTACCACGGCAATGGACAGAGGTTTACAAGTTGATGCAGTGTATACCGATTACAGCAAGGCTTTCGACAAAATCTCTCACAATATTTTATTACGCAAACTTGCAGGAATTGGTATACACGGTGATCTGCTTCGATGGCTTGAGTCATACCTAAGAGAGCGTAGCCAGGCTGTGACTGTCAAAGGATTTTGCTCTTCTTTTGTGCCGGTAACATCTGGGGTTCCGCAGGGGTCGCATCTCGGACCTCTTCTATTTAATATATATGTAAATGATGTCCTTACAACATTTAATTCATCTAATGTCCTTTTATATGCAGGTGATAAAAAAATATACAAAATAATCTCAAATACTAACGACTGCTCTGAACTTCAAAATGACCTTAATGGTTTTTGTAGTTATTGTAACGGAACTTGTTATACTTAAACGTAAAAAAATGCAACGTGATATCTTTCACCAGAAAGAGAAAATTAATTGAATATAAATATATCTTAAACGATGAGGAAATCACAAGAGTGTCCGAGGTGCGCGATCTGGGTATTGTCCTCGACAGCAAACTTATTTTCGATACTCACATACTTGGTACAACTCAGAAAGCCTTTCGTATGTTGGGATTTGTCTTGAGAACTAGCAAGGAATTCAAAAATTTGACGACTCTGACACTTTTATACAAGTCACTCGTGAGGCCTTTACTTGAATATGCGTCAGTAGTTTGGAATCCTCAATATGATACATATATTGACGGTTTAGAACGCATCCAAGATAAATTTATTAAACATCTCGTTTGGCGGAGTCGACATGATGATCAGTTTAAGCATGGTTTATTAAGCCTGAAGGATCGACGGGCCGAACGTGATCTTATGTTCCTGTATAAAATAATTAGGAATCAAATTGACTCCCCTTATTTCGTCAGCAAGATATCGTATGTCTGTCCTCGTCTGTCTGCGCGTAAAAAGGTACTTTTTCACGTTGGTACTTCCAGAACAAACTATGGCATGAATGTGTTTATCAAGAGAACTTGTCGCTCATATAACAGCATTACAGCTAATGATTGTAATTGTATAGATATATTCCATCTTTCTCCATCTCAATACAAGCAAAAATTGCACTCAATTTATATTGAGCGTAGTACTTAAATAATTTGTGATCTTATTTTTAAACTTTTATCTCATGTAACCTGGGTCTGGGTGTGTATCATTGTATAGGTACGCACCAGCTCTTTCTTTTATGTTATTGTTATCTGTGGAAACTGTTGTGGATTATGTATTTCTAGTTGTTGTTGATTCTATGTTATATTGTATCTGTTGTTTCCCAAATAAATAAAAAAAAAAATAAAAAAAAATAAACTAAGGCCGGCAATTCCTTTTGGATAAAATTCTTAATTTTGATTAGCTTAAAGGAAGATGTTCGAAGAGGTCTTTGGCAATAAACAAACAGACAGACGGCATTGATGTTGCGCAATGGTGAATGTGAAGTAATGATTACTACTTAATATTTGCTTATGACTATGATATTAAGTGTTGGTGTTCTTTTCTCTCCTTTCTAGCTCTATTTCATGATATGTTAATGTTTTTGACAACGGACTAATAGTCTGATAAAACTACTTACTTAGTCCATTGAAATGTTACATGAGCTTTGCATTTTTTAGAGGACGCAATTTTATTTTTGGGATATGTGTGGGCGGTCAATAGAAGCTTAACCTCAAGTTTGTGGGGTCGCCACCCTTGTTCCCCGGCCGCCATCTTGGAAAAAGGGGTAAAAACACTTTTTTCGCGTTATCTCGGAAACTATACGTCTTACGAAAAATTTGTAAAAACATAATTTGTAGCTAATTGTATTGCCTACAAATATGTTTTTGCCCTAAATTAAAAATTAAAGAAGTTATAAGCAAAAAATTGAGTCAATATAAAATTATTTTTTTCTCTAACTTTTTATGAAAAAGTCTCACTTTTTTGCTATTTTTTTTATATTAACCTATTCTGTGCCACTGATGGGCAAAGGTCTCCCTCAACTACTTCTACTTATCCCTATCAGATGCCGATGCCATCCAAGTGCTGCTAAATTGGTCGAGCTCGTCGCGCCACCTTTTCCGAAGCCTGGCGCGTGGCCTCTCCTTCATCCTTAGGCATCCATTGATTGGCAATCTTTGCCCACCTCTTCGGGTGCATCCGGGTGACGTGGCCCACCCAATCCCAGTTTAGTTTATGTTATTTCTGTCCAACATTCTTGACTCTGGTTATGGAGCGCAAGGTTTTAGTGGGTTCTCTGTCCATGCGTGTTACGCCTAGCATCCTGTGCTCCATAGCTTTTTGACAAACCTGGACCTGGACCTCTGAAGTTCGGTCAGAGACCAGGATTTACCACTGTATGTGAGAATTGGTAAGATACAAGCCGAAGAGTCTACTTATAGGAGAAACGGGAAGATTTCCCTTAAGAAATTTCTTCTTCACTTTTTTGCTTATAACTTCTTTAATTTTTAATTTAGGGAAGAAATTCGGTCCTTAAATTGTAACGCTGTTTTTGTTTATAAAGCTAATTTCAATAAATGCAAACGCATATAAATATAAACGTATTTTCTTAATAGAGTGACAACGTCACGCAAAAAGAATAAAGTTAATTTGCGATTAAAACACTTTCCATTAAACTGTAAAAACAGCTCTATTATTGAAGACTTAAAGAGCCAGCCAATGAAGTGCATTGTAAGTGGATTAAGTTGTTTCTCACCACAGTCGCATGGTTGCAGTGCGCCCGTCGAGTTCCCACTCTGGGTAATTTAATAGTCAGTCTGCAGGTATAACGGTGACACCAGTCTGCACCGTTGCGCCTTTCTGTACCATTCGACATGGCATGAGCTGTTCCTGATGGATGACAAATGCATATTCGTAGGTGCGGAAACTGCTTGTAATTTAGATCTATAAAGATGTGTGCTATCGGAGTAGCTATAATCATCCTTAAAGTTATTACATCCGGAGAAATTCGGAACCAAAGCGTATGATTGTAATTCAATACAAATTAAAAGAAAATATTTTTTTTATAGCTAATCTTTTCAAATAAATTACAAATTCTACTATTTATTATTCCCGAAAATTGTAACCAATTTTTTGATGTTGTCTAAAAGCACCAATGTTTCACTACCAGGGTCAGTAAGGCGCGGTTCTATTACAATCAAGTTCGACATTCTATTAAATCAATTGTATGATTCGCGTAGGCTTAGTATTAGTACAAGGTTATTAAAATTCTGGTATTGGTTTATTCCTCTGCTTTAGACAGACAAGTCTTAGGTATTTGGTGTGCAAGATTCAGGAATGTAGACTTATCCTTAAACATAATTGCGTATAACCAACCTATTTAAGTCGCGATGTTGCATTAGAAAGTTGCACGACCCTAGTAGTATTTCCTTGTTGGTAATATTATACCAGATCGATCGGCTGACCTGAATCAATTTCACTCTTGCGTCACACTACCTTTTTCTAAGTCATCGTGTTCAATGAATTATTGTTTATTATAATTATGAATAACCAATATTTGCTGCATATAATCTGTATTAAGTTCTCTATGTAAGGTTTTGAGCAGATCGGCATTTTGCGATAGTTTCAGTGTTTTGATATCACATATATCATTAGCCTCCCTTCTTATATCCATTGGTTTTAAAAATCTGATAGCGTTTCTACGATCCTTAAATATCTGACCACAAATAGTCATCGGTCAACACTTAACATCAGCCGATTGATACTCGTTTGTCCGATCTATGTATAAGAAGTGCAGATAACGTAGCGTCGGCTAGTATTTATAGCGAATTGAGCAGAATTGGCCAGTTCGGTTAAGGTTCAGTTGTATCGAGCGAGCGTCCTACATAGAGCGGAATCCAGGTCATTGCAAGCGCTAAGCTACCGACCACGCCACGTGGCTATTTACATGAGATGATCACGCTGCACTGCCCCGCGTGCGGTTTACATCAATCATAACGTGTCTTTGCAAATTTTATCTCACATCAACAAAACACATTTTTTTCTGAAAAGATTTCTAGTGATGCGTGACGATTGCTAAAATAATAAGCCGTGTCAGTTCAATATTGATAAAAAATAATGTTGATTTGACTCAATGTAAAGTGTGTTTCAAGAAAAAAAAACAAGGAAAATAGCGGGATAAATTTCTTAAACTGAACGTAAACGTGTGTGAATTTGTAACTGTACAATACTGTTTTTCATGAATCATCAGGTCATTAGAATTGTATTAGTAAAAAATCATGAATGACTTTAACCATTAGCATTACAGGGTAGCTCATAACTAGCTCATACAGTTCGGCACAAGGTAGACAAAAGAACTATATAAGGTCGTATGGAGATATCACTCTGCGCCTGATGATGATTGTATGCCATCTCCATTAATGACTAACTTGTAAATCCGAGTTTCATACAGCAATAACCAGTGATAAGTTTTGGAATGTATGAGTATTTCTAATTATTTTAATTCATGTGTGAACTTATTTTCAAATTCGTTCTCTTATAAAAAATGCAAATAAATGTATTTATTATCGGAAATGTTGCTGCTTCCATTAAGTTGTATTTAAATGTGTGGAATTTTAATATATTGAATTTAGAACATGTGTGTAGCATTTATTTCAGCATCTGTCTAGTCTGAGCTGCGTTCATTTTAGATCCCGGAAACCCATTTAGTTGATTGCAAGGTATCCAATCTGGTCGGTCGTGATGGCTCGCCCTGCATCAATACCTGTACTCTTGTAATCAGTAAATAACGTTCGAACAGCTAGTATAGCTAGTGAAGAAAAGTGTATTCAATTAGACACTTTTACGGGTATACATACATACATAATCGTCACGCTTGTATCCCACAGGGGTAGGCATTAATATTAAAATGTATTTTAGATAATAAGGCCTAAACTATTTGATGGTTCATTGATTATTATGCATGTTGACATTTACACACATCCTACACCACAATAATAGCTAACGTTTTGTATAGAAACGGAAACTGCGAGGACTATTCGGCCCAACCTTTACCCAGACCAAAAAAAATATTTGCTTTCTCGACTTCCATAGTTTACTTCTTTTCCACGTCAACATACACGTCATGCAGTATCAAACGTTTTTGTTGAGTCGTAAAACGCACATTACCCGATAAAGACGTTTTCTAGACAATATTCAAAGGCCTCGTGCCATTAACATACATACAAACAAACATTATATAAATTTACATAATAAAAAAATATTTGCTTTTATGATCGGCATCGACTTCCAAGTTACAGCGGATGACTACAATTTAATATGACATTGCCGGAGCGTAATTTCTTTCATGTTCATGAACTATAGTGTCCTGGTGTTCGAAATCTGCAAGTTTTGGCTTGTATTGACATCTGTGTTGTTCTGTTTAAATCTATTTTATTAAGATAGTCGTTTTTAAAGTAATGGATCAAAGATTATAATGAATGAAAGTATGTGTTTGGTAAGTCCATATCTTAATGACGAAACTATCAGCTTAAAGGGCGATTAATTGATATCGCTCTCGGCTTGAAAACCTGACTATGACTCCAGTATGTATTAGTTATTTGCGTACATTCGAATTTGTAAGCCAAACACCGCTATTTCATATAGTTTATTCATTCCATAAGACATTGCGCCGGTATTGAGCTATTCAGTAAATAAATAAACACGTTGACAGTGCATACTGTATGGAGTCTGCTTTTGCATACAATAGCATATTACCCGTGTGTTTCTGTAATTTTATGCAAGCGACCGATTGCGAATTTCTTATTTATCCTTAGGGCCGTCGCGATGAATTTTACTAATCTGTAGAAGCATACTTACTCCCAACATTATAATAAACGTTATTTTGATGAGCAGTATTGACAAAGTATTTGCGCAAAACATTAACCTTATTCATAGACATTTTTAGTTTTAAAACCTATTTTAGTTATGGAATATTTTGTCCCTTTCAGATGACTCTTGAACATAGTTTGAGCGTAGAATACAAAACATTCTTAAACAAAAATAGGCTTAAAACTGTCTTTGAATAAGTCCGCAAATATGTCCTTAAATCCCTTTTTGTTTATGGCTGTATACTACAAAAGTAGTGTCGAGTTTCAGTCAATGAATCAGCTATTTCTCAAGAACAAAAGATTTTCTAAGCCTTCTTATTTATATCTTCATTTAAAATCAAGTTGTTTGCAGTATTATCTTGTGATTGGAACCTGCGATCACTGTGTTGAAAATCTGTGTTCGGATAATTACCAAAAGGCCACCATTTCACAAATGTAATTTCTGCAAAAGCGGAATCATGTTAGCGTGGTGATCAAATAGCCTTAAACCTCTCATACGAATATTCGATTGTAGATGAGTCCTGAAATTTTAAGTATGCGGTAAGTTCTTTGAATGTCAAACGCTTATGAGCATTGCAATTTCTAGCCTAATGATAAAACGAATTTCACATCCATAGTATAATTATTGTAATCTTGTGATTACGTGTAATTGTGGATTACGCGCTGTGGGTGCACAATGATTGGGATGCATTCGAGACTCAAGGCGAACTCTCATTCACATGTGTAGTTAAGCCTGCTTTGGATATGTTGCCTTCTAGTATACAGAATAAACCATTGCAAAACTTAGCGTATAGTATTTTAAATAGCGCATTAAATGGATGTCGAAATATTTTAGGATCTTTATAATTTTATTCACTGTTCATCTTTCAAGATGCATTTAATACAGCTTCATCTCATATAACATTATAACATCTTAAATATAACGATTCTAAATCGTAAACGCATTTAGTATAAATAAACAATGGTTTGTTTCCATCAGACTTGACTTAACTATTTCCACCTACCGCCTGTCTTTTGTAACTAAATTTCGGTTTTAACTTGTTTTATACATGCAATGCTACAAAATATCCTATTGGCATAATCTCATAACATATTCCACGCTTGTTCCAGGCTGCTACCTCCTGCTGGTGGCGTACGCGTCGTGGGCGCCGCACGCGCTGGCAGCCACGCCCGTGGGACCATCAGACAGACCCGAGGCCTACTTCAACGGCAGCTCCTACATCCGCCTCTCCAGGCCCATCTCGCTCAAACAGCTAGTCGGACTCAGCTTCCGGACTTGTGTCGGTAAGTACCACATTTAATAGAGTGTCAATGTGACTAAAATATCAAGTAAAGATGTTTTTCGGTTGTATTACTCGATCTATTAGAAAATAGTATGAGATATGATAATGTGAAGGGAATCATCTAAAAATAGGCAAAGTTGATGACATGTTGCAGGTAGTGGGACTCGGGTTTTGGCAGGATACCACAAAATAAATTTTTTTTTTTATTATTTTTTTATTTTGGCCCGGCATAGTGGTCACATTGCACCTGATGGTAATGCCGTCCAGGCAGAGTATCCATTGGCATCAGACGGCAGTCCCATGCCAATAGATACAATTATGCCAGCCTGCTAAGATGCCTCTTCACACTGCGGCGGAAGGACCCAGGATTATAGGAAGATTAAGATATAGATTTAAGAAGTACCAATTATTAATTAAATTAACGATTAGTATGCTTGGTTAAAAGTAAATTTCAAAATGTACAAATATTTAATAACATCTACTCTCTAAACCTTGGAATTACTTTGCGTGAAATATTTTGAAATTAACCTAAAACGTTGCAATTTCGAAAATACGATGAAGAAATAGCTCAATTATTAATATGTGAGCAATCAAAATACGCGTTGAATCAGACATGTTGCGTATCTACGTAGTGAAGGTATAAAGTTACGAAGCATAGCTTTTTTTTAATTTCGTCATTTATATACTACGTGCATTGTATTAGAATGGATAGGTTTTAAGAATTGTTGTGTGTAAATGAGTTACGAATTATGAAAGACTTAAAATAAATGCCCATATAGAGAAATTGCATAGATTTTCATTCCGAATCGGTTATATTAATATTCAAGGTGGACTATGTAATGACAAATTAATTCCGGGTCTTGAGTGTTCCGATATGATGGAGCTGAGATTTATTCAGTAATCAGTACCAAATAATGAAAACATAATGACCTCTCGCAAAAACCATACAATTTATAATTGTTCGTCTCTGCACGGAGCACTGGCCTTCCGTACACAATGTCCATGGAAAAGGGACAAGTTTAGTAAATAAAAACCCCCGGACACCAGGTTTGTGTGAGCAAGAACTGGTCGAGGGCAGGCAGACATCAATCAAGCAGCGTGTCGTAAGATATTTGGCGAGAGCGCTCGACGGCTGCTGTTTTTGCAACACCATTACGCGATTTTACGATGTAATTGGCTATGCTGTTCAGAACAATATTTACTGATGATAGATGTATTGATTGAACGTTTTACTGCAAACGCAATTAAGCACAATATAGGTAAAAAAATCTTGGGTCTGATGTTCCAAATATATGTGGAAATATTTGCTAAATGCATCTATCACATTGCCTTATATAGTATGGCGTATTGGGAACATTATGTAAGTGCAATCGTAAATTAGCTACGATAGAATAATTTACGGTTACATCTACATGGTACAATGCTCACGAACTGTGAACATGAATCGAAAGTTGTATGCACTTTAATGTCAATATTGTGGGGGAAACGAGATGCTCTCGAGCGGCGCGCCGCATCCACCCACCGCCCAAGCGAGTTGCCAGCCTTGAAAGGATTCCAGGTTATTGGGAGTCTGGTAAATTATAGACATGATTTATTCAATTTAAAACTTGTCGAAAATCTTTCCAACCTCGAGGTAAGGTTATGAGTAAGATTCTTCTAAGCTATTACCGAATACGTATTGGTGGGCATTTAAAGACGGTTTTTTTAACGGTTAAGTTCCATATATGGAAAATACCGGCCCATGCACATTTTAATGTATTCGTTTTCCGTCGATTGACTTCATATGCATTTAGGTTGGCCATAAAATGTTCTACTGACCACAATTTTGTAATCACATGTACATATTGGACGTAAAATGCGAGTGTGATTAAATTTTGCCTAATCAGTATCGCGTTACAAATATTCATTAGGTTTTTAGCGGAATTTGAGAGTATGGTCTGGCAACAGTACGGTTGCGATGGGCGGATGCACGGCGCGTGTCATGGGCGCACTCCGCCGGCCTGCTGCGCTGCCGGTCCATCGATTGATTTGCATCATGCTATCTGCGAGAAAGGCGTCGTCACATTAACAAGTATGCACGCGTTACGCTGTAGTCGCTGTGCAGCGTAATACAGCAATTACAGCACAGTACGGCGCAGAGCTCGTCGTTTTTCATGGGAGGCAGGGCGCGGGCCGCGTTCGTGTGCGAGACGAGATGAATGCCTTTTAGTTTACTGTGATCTGTATGGTTAAGTTTAAGAAATACTTTGTTAATCAAATACATCATTGAAATAACAATGCTTCATATAAAATTTAAATTAATACGATTATCACATGTATATACCCTATATGATTTGTGTTGTGTGCATTATTGTTTCACACCATGTCATGAATCACATTTTCATTGATCGCAGACTCGGACACGTCGTGTAACGCAACTGGTATTTATCATTAATTCGCATTTTAGTATGCTAGTTCATTTTTCCTCCCACATAATTATTTATTAGAATGCACTGATTTTCCTATATTAAACTAAAAACTAAAAAATAATATTGACATGTATATACTTATATGGAGCGGCCACGTTTTAGGTTTTGTAAATGTACTGGTCCGTTGTGATCGTACCATTACTGCTGAAAATATTGATCTGCAGTAACACCTCAAGTGCAAGGAGCGTACCTGCCTGACTCGGGATTCGCTCCCCAGACCATAGCTTTGTAACCGTACCGCAGTACAACTGCGCTAAAGAGGCCATGTTCCATAATTTTAGTCTATAAATAATGATTGAAAAGCGGATTATAGGTCCTCCCGTGCATTTGGGGTTTCAAAAATATGACCGTGAAAATCGCGCTAAAATAAATATTAAAATATTAAATTACTCGATTAAGCGATGTATTGGAGTGCGTTTTCCCTCTGTCTATATATTTATGTCAATGTCTATAAAATTATTTGTTATTTTCAAAAAAGCCTTCCAATTCAGCAATCGGTTATTATTCGCTTACATTCCATCCCTAACACAGCAACAACAATTCCAGCAATTGAAATAAAATTATATTGTCGAATGTTATTAGTCACGACACAAATTATGACCATTTAGTGTCTTCTTTTGGTACAATAACCCACTTTATTCTGCCAGTTGCAAAAAGGTAAATACTTTGATGTAGTACAGTTAGTTCATACAACGTCACAAGGTATTTCGAAGCATAAAGAATTAAATTTACCTGCCAAGGTGTATTGTGCGCTGTAAAATGGGGACATTTTAGATTTAAACCAGATATGAGCATGAGTCATACAAAATTATGACGATTTAGATTATTTTAACTGATCATTAAGTCATAACGCTGGCTAACTTTCGGCTTATGAATATGTATGGTGCATTAACTTGTTAATAGGTGAAAGGGTGGGGCAAATAAATTTGTTTTTAAAAGTTGTATTATTAGTGTTGACTGACTAAATCTTTGTGTGATAATATACAAATCACAGTAGCATTAGGTACTGTATCAAGTTATTAAGATTGTTAGACTTAGACTTTTGAAGAAAATAATTAGATTTAAAGTGTTGTCTGCACTGTTATTCCGCTGGCCTGACGCCGCGTCGCCACGGTCCGTGTAGATGATTATCTCGAGGAGGTAGGTTCGCCTGCACCAGACCGTTACATCATTTTCCGAGATCCGCCGCGTCTCGTACTACATGCTACCGTTACAATGCCACTTTCCACCATCACAGATCATTTACCATCTGTACCTTCGACAATTTCACATTGCAAGTTTGATACGGACTTTTTAATGTGATATAGTTTAAATTCCTTATTCCTTTCCAGCGATCACTTCCTTTCTAGAAATGTGTGGGTGGCAGCGTTTTTGTAGTATTAGATGTAATCGCTAGATGTTTGATCATTGTTTGTTACTTGTCGGATAAAATCATATCAATCAATCATTATTTTCAAATTGAATTATCTCTTTAGATTTTAGTGTACGGTTTATGAGAAAATATAGTAATTCAACTTGTTAGCCGTCAAGAAAACCCCAATTTTAATATGACCATGTTTTCTACCTGTACATATTTATTTATCTCATGCATGTTTGTTTGTAGGTGGCGAGCTGTTCTCGCAACGGTTCGAAGGGTACACACTGCACGTGACGGCTCTGTTCGAGCAGGTGGTGGTGTCGTGGGCGCGGCCCATGCAGCCGCACCGCGAGGTCGGCCTGGCCAAAGAGACGCTGGACAACCGATGGCACTGGGTCGCGTTGCGGTACAAACCAAACCCCCCTTCTTTGGTGCTGGAGGTGGATCACGACACACAGGTGAGACGCAGTTTGGGCATCTTAATGATACATATCACTATCCTCATTGTTTTCATGCGTATTGAATATATATAGGTCTTAGAGATATTATTCTTACCTATTAGCCTGCCCATATCCCATACTTATATTATGGAGTTAGCGGAATCTATTAGTAGAGGTAGTAAGAATCTGAATCTGAAACTATAATGCAGTGGACTAGGCTCAATATTTAGTGGTGTAGTTCATTATCATCATCGGCTCAGCCACAGGTAGCTGAAAATAGGCCTTCCCCAAGGATCTCTCCATCGACCTGTTGGAAGCGGCCTGCATCCAGCGACTTCCTGCAACTTTAGCCAGGTCGTTCGTTCACCTTGTAGGCGGGCGTCCGACATTTCATTTGCCTATGGTGTAGTTACTATCTAAATAAGCGATAGTTAACTAAGATATGGTTTATTCATTTTTTATCTAAATAGTTTTATGTTGAGCTAAAGTGATTTGTGTTGGAGACTATTCATTGACCGGTATAGATTTTTTTCTATTTTTGAGGAAACGGTTGCTTAAATTATAATTCAACCTTGTTATTGAACGTGATGCTTTTGCGGTGTTGGTTTTCCTTCCTTGCAGTTTTTACTCTCATTCGTATAAAATTCTGAATACAAAAAAACGACGACGATAATATTATCTGTAAATACCAACCATATTTTGAACTTATTAAAATTAAACTCATGATATTAAGCTGTCAAGTGCTCGTGATGGAATTTGTATTAAGTAGTCGGAAATTCCCTGGTACTATTTTTTGTCCAATTAAGATGTTTTTTATAATCTGAAATATATTTTCCCTATCGATTTATTTGATAGGGAAAATATACAGGGTATCTCAAGACTGCTACCGAAAACGAAGCCGGGTGGTAGTTTTAGTGGCTACAAACACAATGCAATTAAAAATTTCGCATAAAAACGCGACAATTATTTTTTATGATTTTTTAAATATCGTCAATTTTGGGTGGTAAATCCATAGTTTTTGCTAAAATAATAATTTAAACTCTTTTATACCTTAGAGTATTTATAAATAAAAGGATATACACTATTATTTTAGGAAAAAATGTATTTACCACCCAAATATGGCCATAGAAAAAAAAATAACAAAAAAAAAATCGTCGCTTTTTTTTGCAACTTTTTCTGTTGCATTGTGTCTGAAGTCGCTTAAACTATCACCCGGCTTCGTTTTCAGTAGCAGTCTTGATATACCCGGTATATTCCGAGTATAGTCGATCTACAAGGTTATTATAAAGAGGAAATATTTTATTTTTTGCATTGAATAGGCGTTGAAACTACTGAGCCGATTTGAATATTTCTTTCACCATTAGAATCTTACATTATCTCTGATGAACATAGGCGCAAGAATATTATAAAAAGAGTATTTCCGGACTGCTAGTTTATTATATGTACATACATAGTAAACATAAACGGTCTTATTACAAAAAGCGAAATAAACCTTGATTTAAACCTGGTCTCACAAAACCAGGTTTGTCTGTCAAACCATGGTTCTAATAATTTCGTATTACAAAAAAAATATAAACCGTGGACGTTTTAGACCCGCCTTTTGAACCATGATTTTTCAACTAACCACAGATAGATACAAATAAAATTCGTTCAACATTAAACCATTCATTCGCAACGTTATATTTACACTAAAAAGAAAAAGTTTTAATAAAATAACAATGATTAAATACTTTTTAGGCGCATTAAACTATTGAAATTTGAATCTGTCTGTATCTGTATCAGCCCATATACGTCCCACTGCAGGGCACGGGCCTACTCTACAATCGAGATTACGATTGAGAGTGGTTAGGCCATATAGTCCACCACGCTGGCCTAGTGCGGGTTGGCGGACTTACATACCATAGAAATTCTTATGAATCCCTATGGTATGCAGGTTTCCTCACGATGTTTTCCTTCACCATTTTAGTGCGTGGTGATTGACTATCAATACACACATGACTCCGAAAAGTCAGAGGTGTGCGCTGGGATTCGAACCCGCGACCACCGTGAACATGTTGGCAGTCGCGTCTAGTCCGTTTACCAACAGGCCACCACGCACTTTCAAATTTGAACTTTGAAATTTGAATATTTTGCTTAAATATCAACATTTAAATATCAACAATAACAACATGTTGATGGCATTTTCGTTATTTATTTCTTACTTTGACTAATGTTATAATAAATAGTAATACATTTAAATGCGTGCAACGAAACGCAACATTCTGGCACGTTATATGAAACCAACAGTTATATGAAAAACAAAGTTCTTACGACTTTATTCAGCTAACGAAGTCGCTTGAGTCTTGATGTATTAAAACAATCGTCTCATTTTTAATTCCACAATATATTATTATGATGGACCAACAAAAGAAAAAAGGTCTGAGAATTGGAGTACTGAGGAAAAAGTAAGTGAACAAAAATAGTTTCAAATAGCTGTTTTGTTTTAATAGATGTCACGCTAATATTTAAAATGTTATAATTGAAGACAAAAGTAAAAAAGCATCTTCCAATATAAAAAAGGCACCAGAGTGGAAAAACATAGCTCAGAAGTGAGTACATACATACATAAATCTGGGCTGATACTGAATAGAAAAATCCAATATCCTCAGAAGTGAGTGTTGCGTATTTTAATTAATTATTATTTTAATTTTATTTTATATGTTATAAATAACTTTTTTATTTTATTATGTATATATATATATATATATATATATATATATATATATATATAATAAATTTAATATAGTTATCAAGATTATCGATGCTACTGTATTAGGTCTTAACCTGTAAAAGTAGTGTTATGTGGCAAATAAATAAATAAATAAATAAATTTTAACTATTGAACATTTTCAGAATTAATGTAGTTATGGAAAAAAAATACAGACAGAAAACTTATAATTTAAAGAGATTTAACAGCACTTAAAATATTAAACTATATTATATCCTAATATTATTTATTATAACTTTAATTCTAAAAATATATTACTACCTAAACTTAAAAGTGTGTTTCAATAAATGTATTTCTTCTGATGTTTCCACGAATATTGTTGAATATAGCCAAAACTGTTGCTTCAGATTCAGTATTAAGCTGATTATCATTAAGCCCACTCAGAAAAATAATAATAAAATAAAAAAATAACACCCAACAGTCACATACATAGTCCTGACCCCACATTAAGATCGAGTCTTGTGTCGTGGGTATCAGGAACTACGAGAGACTTTTCGGTCTCACAAACACCCAGACCCGAGAGAAATATTTGTGGGCCGCACAAACATTTCTCTCGGTGCGGGGAACGAACCCGCGGCCTCTCGTTTCACAGGCGGCGTCTAACCGCGCCACGGCGGCTGTCAAAATATCTTCCCTCATGTCGATATCAATATTAAGCAATACAGCACATGTTACAAAAGTTTTTTTGGCAATCTCAATGTCACAGCAAAGACCACAACCCAAAGCATCTCTCTATAGTATTTCTGGTACTTATGTGAGCACTGTTGTAACGTTGCTCTTGTTGTGTAGTCATATTCAGAAGTGGAGTACATAAATATGGTGTGCATGCAAAGCCACAGTCTTCTAGTAATATGCTTGCGAAAGCCCAAGACCAGCCAAAAACCGCTGTTTATTCAACGTTCCATAAAAAAATTGAGTCATGAACACTGCTGCATCACATATCTTCATTGGACAAATCACGAAAGGGATACTCAAACACGTATTTTGTTTGGCTGACGTGGTGTTTCTAATAACTCAGCGGCTTCAATATCCTCAATATCGATCAAATACACGACGTCGATATCCATTTTTAGGGTGAAAATAATTAAACAATAACATCAAAATAAATTATTTGACATCAGTGACATACTTTTGAAATTAATGTTTGACATTTATGATTTAGACCACCGTTAACCTAGGGCATGCTCAGGTTTAGCGAAAAACCAGCAAATAGACTATGGTTTTTGACCGACTTCAAAAGAGGAGGTAATCAATTCGACTGAATTTTTTTTTTTGTATGTTTGTTACGCGATTACGCCCGCAATTGTGAACCGATTTTGAAAATTTCTTTTTTGTTGGAAAGCATGATATACAGGATTGGTCCCATATAAAATTGGTGAAGACCTGATGAATATCTTAGGATCTGCCGACCAGAACTCCTCAAAATTAAACGGTCCAGCATTAATTCTTTTTGCGTTAGATTAAGTATAAGTATATTATTACAAAGGGTGGGTAAAAATGGGAAAAGGGTGGGGGTGGGGGGTGAGGGGGGTAGAAAATAGGTACAATTGTTAATACTCAATATCTCCGGCAGTTCTTAACCGACTTAAAAATAACTTTTTTGTCAAAGAGTATTATATGATAGGTTAGACCAAAAAAATATTGTGAAGACCTGATGAATATCTTTGGACCTGAAGGGCAGAACTCCTCAAAATTGAACATTACAGCAATAATTCTTTTTACATTAGGTTCAGTATACGTTTATTACTACTACAAGGGGGGAGGGGATGGAAAGGGGCGTGGGAAGGGGGGGGGGAATATATACAAAGATAAATACGAAATATCTGCGACAATGAATAAATGATTTTAAATACATTTTTTCGGAACGAATTATACAATCGAAACGAATTATATAATTAACATAATGTTGGTCACATGAAATATGGTGATGATCTGATGAATAGGTACATATCTGGAGAGCAGACCTCCACAAAACTTTGCAGAAACGCAATGATTTTTCGTCCATTAGGTTAAGTATATGTGTTTTATAACGGGTAACGAATGATTACCACGCATAAGTGTACTCAATATCACTAGCAGGTTGAGCCGATTTTAGTATTTTCTTTATCATAAAAACGAAATGACAGTGTAGCTTCCTTAAAAATCATAAAATATTAATTTTCGTTTTTGAAATTATAAAGGATCACAGTGGTTCATTTTTTGTATACATTGATTCCAGTTTTCATTATATGATTACCTTTGGCATTATTGCAATGCTTATGAAAACTAAGAAGTAATAAATAAAATAATTTAATTAAAAATTAAAAGACCGACTTCAATGTGCACTACAAAGTAATAAATAATATATATTTCATTGTGCTAACACACATTGATTAATTTTCTTATTGACTAGACTAGCCAACAAATCTTAAATACGTAATATTTTGAAGGCGGGTCGCCAAATGACGAACACGACGTCCTACACTTAAATTTAATTTGTGTAAAACATCCTAGCGGAAAATACGCAATTTTACACGCAATATTAATTTACCTTAATCTATATAAACTCACGCCATTTTCCCAGAAGGGGTATGCAGAGATTCTCCTGGTATCAACCAGGACACCCACGTTACGCCTTGCGTGTTTTGTCCCTCGGTGTGATTGGGGGCGAGAGTCTATAGTCATATCTGGTGCAAATTCCAGTCCCTGTCCTGATAACTACATAATAGAAAAATCGCCCGTCCTTAATATATCAGCTCTTAATCAACATTGTTGAGCATCGGACTTATCTACAATCGAGCGAAACATATTAACTTAACAACCCTTCCCTTTCTTATACATTCCTCACTATGATTCCTATCACTGTTAAAGTAATTGTATACACATATAAATATGCAAGTGACTCCAATAAGTCAATGGTGTACCCTGGAGTTGAAACCCTTGACCACTATATCTTTGATCATATGCAATAAATTAAAATTAGACCACACATATGACACATATTAATTCTATTAAAATTTCAACAAATGTATACGTAGGATCAATATGTTAAATTAATTTGTTTCTAGTTTACATATGGACTTAACTGAGCGCCAACGATACATCTACAAGTAGGTAATATTCAACTGTGTTACATTACTTAAATTTGTTCTCGATTGGCACTTGGCGACCCGCCTTCAAAATATTACGTATTTAAGATTTGTTGGCTAGTCTAGTCAATAAGAAAATTAATCAATGTGTGCTAGCACAATGAAATATATATTATTTATTACTTTGTAGTGCACATTGAAGTCGGTCTTTTAATTTTTAATTTAATTATTTTATTCGTTAAACCACTTGTAATATCGATTTCGTATAAACCATGGTTTACCGAGATTTAAACTAGTTTTCTTAGATAAACCGCGTTTTGTAATAAGGCGGTATTAGTTTAACACCGTCCATTTCCAATATTACTTTTTTCCTATAAGACACAGGCAGATATATTGTATGTACATATAACGTGTGTTCAGGTGATATCCAACGTGACGTGGAACCCGGAGCTGCTGTCACCGGGCGCGTTGGAGGCTGGCGGCGCCGTGGTGCTGGTGGGCAACCAGCTCAGCGGCTGCATCCACGAGGGCCCGCAGCTGGAGTTCCACGCGGCCGGCTCGCAACTAAGGAACGTGGTGTTCGGACACTGCCCCCTTACTACTGACGAATGTATGTATATTTCTCACTTGTAAGAAATCATTATGGTAAAATACACTTGCTCTCCAGGATAGGGAAGTACCAGACTTACAAATAGAGACGTTCGGGGCGTGGAACCCGTTTGAAAATTGAAACGTTGATAAAGGAGACGAGGGAAAGAGGACAGGAATGTTAGGATAGTTAAAATTATTGAATAAAATGGAACACTCTTGGCCTTATTAGAGATAGGTTTAAAAACTATTGAAGTTATCGAATGTTTTATCCCTCTTGATCGATTTTTTAATTCAGTTAGAGCGAAGAAGAAAAAATAATCGATAGCTAAAATAGGTTTTAAACTGTCTATGAATATGGCCATAAGGCCTTAGTCTAAACTAATCATTTGGCAATATGATATTTGATTGAAAAATTCTTGTTATAGGTAAAGACCGAAAAGACGTACTCAGAATACCTCCAAAGGACAACTGCTACAACGAACCATGCATGAGACACGGCACATGCATTTCAAGACTCGACAGGTGAACACCAATCGTTTTTATCCAATATTCAGGCTGTCCCAAAACTAGACGGTAAACCGGTAACGGAAGATAGACCAATCTATGACGGCTCAGCAACAAATAAATCATGGTCCTATCCCCGATAGTTCTTAAGTAAGAGCGATTTTAGATATTATTCAAGAAAATTATATACTTTAATTGAGGTTTTGCTATGTTATATATAGATGAGTTTAAATCTACATACCAAATTATATTAAAACATGTCTACTTTGTAAGAAATATGATTTCTCTGAACCGCAAGTAATTGTTTAGGGTCTTTGGTTTGTTTCTTGTAAGACCGAAATATCTGTCGTGGTTCCTCACACCCACAACTACATCTTATTGTTCGGTCAATACGATGTATATGATATGGGCGTACCCGGTACCTGTACCCCGGCTGTGTGGAGGAGTAAAAGAGTGTAGTCGGTAAAATGTAGTGTAAGAGCAAGTATGAGATGAGTACAGTTGGTCGTCCAGATACGAGTGCCACTGCACGGCGCGCTACACGGGCAACAACTGCGAGGTGGACGCGGGCGACCCGTGCGCGTCCGCGCCGTGCCAGCACGCGGGCCGCTGCGTCGAGGACGCGCGCGGCGACTACACGTGCCACTGCACGCCGCACTACCACGGTATTCAGATTTATATTTTTTTATATATACTTTATTGTACACCATAAAAAAGAAACAATACAAGATTACATACTTAAAACTAAACAAACAAACATGGTAACAATTGGCCTTATCGCTAACTGCGATCTATCTGGTATTTACCTATTATCACAGATCAGTGATCTGTGCCTATTATACACGATATCGACTATTTTATAATGTAACCTTTAATAGAACGGAAATATATTTAGCAAAATCAATAAAACGACGTATTTTTGTGATAGCTCTTGACAAATTGTTTAATTATTTATTTATTTATTTATTTATTTATTTATTAGGTCCTTCACAGCTGACAATTTAAAATACATTATAATTTCAAACGAAACAATACGCCAATTACGAAGTACACATATAACAATAATTAATAAACAAAGAGTAGACTAAAAACAAAATATAAATGGGAAGCAATACTTTTATAATAATGGTTAGTAAATGAATGGGCTTATGTTGACAATGTAGGAACGGTAGATGCGTGTGGTGGTATGTGAGCGATTAGAGCGTATGTGTGTGTGTGTGGGGGGGGGGGGGGGGGGGGGGGATGGGGTGCGCGCGTGTGTGTGTATGTGTGTGTGTGTGTGCGTGTGTGCGCGGGGGGGGGGGGGGGGTGTTGTAACTAAGAATCAACGGGTATATCTATTTACATCATTTTATGTTCTTTATAAATATAATAAAAATAGGAATTAGTTAGTCTGAGACAGGGACAATAGAACGTTCTTTCTAAAAGCGTGTCGAGTACTATTAAACAAATCCACCGAGGAGAACTCAGTGTTATATTTTTTGGGTATACGATGACATGGGGACATTTTTAAATATTTCGCTTTTGCTGTAGGGACAGATAGTAAACTAGTATGTCTAGTACGTTTAGAAGGCACGTTAAAGTGAATTTTTGCTAATAGTTCCGGACAGTCAAATTTGTTATTTAGTATGTCAAATAAAAACAGCATATCAGTTAGATGTCTTCTATCTTGCAAGGTGTTTATTTTATGATATGCACAAGATTCCTTATATGATTTACCTACGATTTTCGCCTTGAAATTAAGATGTTTAATTAATTTTCGTTGAATATTTTCGATATTATCAATATAGCTTTTATAAAATGGGCTCCAGACTAAATTTGAAAATTCTAATATGCTTCTTACGTAGCTAAAGTACAGCATTTTAAGACATTGGATATCATTAAAGGGTTTACTGTTACGTATCACAAATCCTAAAGACTTATAAGCTTTACCGACGATACAATCAAGGTGTGCACTAAAAGTAAATTTGTCATCGAGTATTACGCCTAAATCTCTGACTTGCGACGTACTAGGTATGGATTCGTTACATAAGTTGTAATCGTAATGTATGGGCTGTTTTTTCCTAGTAAACTAATTTTTTTGACATTTTTGGGTATTAACACTGATCTTATTTTTGAGATAGTAATTTGTAAGACGATTTAGATCTGATTGAAGCTTATGACAGTCCGTGATATTATCAATTTTACGAAAGACTTTTTTGTCATCTGCATAAAGAAGATATTTTGAGTGTTGGAAGCACTCCGATATGTCAAAAAGATATATATTGTAAAGAAGAGGGGATAATAAAGACCCTTGGGCCACTCCCGATTTGACGTCAACGAAATTAGATCTATATCCACCCATTATAACAGCTTGACGCCTGTTTCTTAAGTAAGATTCAAACCAGCGCAAGAGATTGCCCTTGATGCCTACTGCATATAATTTTGAAATTAGAATACTGTGATTAACTTTATCAAACGCTTTTTCGAAATCTGTATATATAACGTCTATTTGTGCATTTCCCATATTAGTAACTACATAGTCAGTTAAACAAATAACAATTATTTTAAACTAAGAAACACCATAAACAATATTCAATAGAGTTTATTTAATACATAGAAAAACCAATAAGTACTTCTTATAACTTTCATAACTAAGTAATAACTCCATATTACTTAGGTTATTATGTAAAGGGGAGTTTATGAGGTAATGACGCGCTCTGACTGAGTTATTCAAGATAGTAAAATATAGGAAAAAAGAAATAAATATAATTAGTTCCGGGAGCATTCATACAGTGGTTTCTACTTAAACGATACTTTAAGGGATAATTTTGGTATTAAAATAATTTATAATGACTTTAGAATACAACCATATATATTTCTGGTCTATTTTGATAGACGTTTCCTACGTTGCGAATACATAAATGTTTAGAAATTATTTGCTCCGTCAAAAGATTCTCCACATTAGCCTGCGGCATATATTACGTATGAAGACGCAATTCCATCACGCACATATGTAACAAGTGCTGTAATCAATTTGTTACACGCAACTGCATAGTACATTCTCCTTTAGGCACATAACAAACGATCCACTTTCTAACTCTCAAACTTAATGGACCTACATAAAAAATGACGGACTGTTTAAAATATACTATTTGCACACGATAAGATGATTTGCCCGATGATTTTACTAGATCTCAACTTGATTTGACCCCTTAAATAGTATTAATATTTTTATCTTGATTTGAATTGGAAATATTTACAAAAAGTCAAAATAGGTCTCCATCTCACTCAGCTCATTGTATATGCGGTAGAATGAATGTCAATTTTTTATTGTTTTTTACGTTATGTTTGGTGTTAAAGTGGCTGATGATGATGATGATGATGATGATGATGGTGATGATGATGTGTGGTGCAGGCACGTACTGCGAGCTGGAGGTGTCGCTGGACCCGCAGTGCGTGGCGGGCCCGTGCCGCAACAACGGCAGCTGCAGCGTGCCGCCCGGCGCAGACACCTACGTGTGCGCATGCCCGCCAGGTACATAGCAACTACTTGTACATTGTAACAAGCTACGTGTTCATCCGTTTTTTCAGATCATGTTGTGTTGTAGATACCGAAATTATGAGACATTTTTTCGGTCGCACGAATATCACTGCTGATAAATCTCAGACTATTCCAAATTTTTCTGCGACGTGGTATCTTTTTCTAATTACGACTCTATTGCTAAGTAAAAAAAGAAAAATATTTGAAAAAGCTTGCCTCGACTTTAGGGGAGGCCTTTGTTCAACAGTGGACGTGTTGTCACTGAATGATAATAATGATGATAATGATATTTGTGTAATTGTGCAGGGTACACGGGACACAACTGCGAGACGGACGTGGACGAGTGCGCGTCTGCGACGGGCGCGTGCCTCAACGGCGGCCGCTGCGTCGACGCCGTCAACAACTTCACCTGCGACTGCACCGGCACAGGTAACTGCGGCTCTTCTACTCATATTACTGTAGGATTTGAATGTTATGATGAAAGATAAGTAGAATGGAACGATAGACGATATGGAACGTGGTTTATGTAAAAGAGATGACGAATAAAAGTAGTTACGATGGAAAGAGTTAGAAGATGAATGATTAAGATGTTGAAGTACGGTAGGACGGAACAGAAGAGAAGAGTCTGGAAGACGATGGAAGGCGTGGAGGACGATTGAAGTGAAGACGAAGTAAAGACGATTTTTTAAGAATATAATATATTAAAGACTATCCAAACGATCTTTTGCTGATTTGAGCCTTACGAAACGAAACTACTCCAACATTACGATTCTCAATTTTACTCGTCTCTGGAATGTTGCCATTATCAGGAACGACTTGTGGCCATGCAATTACTATTTTGTGATACATTGATAAGGTAGTTTACAAAGAAAACTTTAGGCTGCAGGACGCTTGAATACCACACATTTGCCAGAACTAGCTGCTCTGAAATTGTCAGTGGTTTAGAAATTAAAAGTGAAACAATTTTGACTGGATTTCGAAATTCACAATTATCTTTTTGCATTTTCTATTCCAAAGCTAGCAATGGAATTATGTTATGCCTCGGTGTGTTACAACTTTTCTCATAACCCTGTTTACTTATGGTATGTTGTCCCGCAGGGTACAGCGGCGCGCGGTGCGAGATGAACGTGAACGAGTGCGAGGAGGAGCGCAACATCTGCGGCCACGGCGTGTGCTACGACACGTACGGCAGCTTCGTGTGCGCCTGCCAGCCGGGCTACACCGGCGAGCGGTGCCACAAGGTGAACGTCTATACATCACATGGACATCTTTGTATAGGGGATATGCGTGAAAACTGCCTATAAACCAGAGCAATATCCCGCAGGAATTCATTCGCAGATATTAAGTGTCAAATCTTAAAATGATTTCAGACCAGGACAACAAAAAACTACAGTTTGGGGCGGTAGAAATAGACAAATCACTTGTACCTGTCTGAACGGCCCTATTATAAAGATATGAACGAAAGACTCATCTAAGACCCTAATAAAATAATATAAGTAATGTTTGTTGTGCACGTTATACAGGGTATATCAAGACTGCTACCGAAAACGAAGCCGGGTGGTAGTTTAAGCGACTTCAGACATAATGCAACAGAAAAAGTTGCAAAAAAAAAGCGACAATTTTTTTTTTATTTTTCCTATGGCCATATTTGGGTGGTAAATACATTTTTTCCTAAAATAATAGTGTATGCCCTTTTATTTATAAATACTCTAAGGTATAAAAGAGTTTAAATTATTATTTTAGCAAAAACTATGGATTTACCACCCAAAAATGACGATATTTAAAAAATCATAAAAAGTAATTGTCGCGTTTCTATGCGAAATTTTTAATTGCATTGTGTTTGTAGCCACTAAAACTACCACCCGGCTTCGTTTTCGGTAGCAGTCTTGAGATACCCAGTATAGAGGTGTTGTGTTGTACAGATGTCGGCGTGCGCGTCCGGCCCGTGCGGCGCGGGCGGCGCGTGCGTGGAGGAGGCGGGCGGCAGCGGGTTCCGCTGCGTGTGCGCGCGCGGGTTCGCGCCGCCGCTGTGTGCGCCGCTCGCGCCGCCCGCGCCCCCGCGCCGCCCGCCGCGCCTGCACCACCCGCCGCCTGCGCAGACCTCGTCTGTCCGCCGCACAGCCACTGCGACAGGACTGGTGAGCCACTTATACACTCACTACTTCACAAAGCACTGATAGCACCCTCACGAGCATCACGTAATGGAAAGCGAAATATGAGATGCCCGTCTACTGATGAACGGACAGCTTATTTAATGTTGCAAGACACTGAATGCATGCTGCTACCAACGAGTTTTAAAGAAATCTTTGGAGGAAGCCTATGTTCAGCATTGGACTTCCTATGGTAGAAACATGTATCTAGTGTATTAATTTTTCATGTGATACATCATGTCAATGTGTATCAATGCTGGTTTTTATCTCAAAATTAAAGAATAGATAGACACTGGCATAAAGTAACTTCTAAATAGTGTACCATTTGTTTTTTTATATTCTTAACAGGTATGCCGAGCGTAGTGACTGGCGTCGTTATATCGAAACAAGTGACTTGCATTTGCGACGTGGGCTACTATGGTAAGTTTTACAAATCATATTTTTATTTCTCAACCAAAATTTTCCCGTGTATCATTCTCACCATCGCCATAGTCACAAAAAATTGAGGGAAAACTGTTTTGGTCGCAGGCGCCCCAGGACCTTCCCCCAACTGCACGACCCTTGAGAAGGCGTGCGAGGTCGGCGTGTGCCTCAACGGCGCCACCTGCACGCTCGCCGCAGACCACTTCAACTGCACCTGCGCGCCAGGGTTCAAGGGTATGTCTACCCACTACACTACTGTCGTGCCTTACAAGTGTTGCATCCGTGTTAGAGCAAACCATTGAGGTGTTACTACCAGGGACACTAAAAGAAAAATTAACAAAAAGAACTCTCTGTTCTGTCTCTGTCACTCCAATGGAGTACAATATCTTTCCTCTCGTTCTACTGGGTTCCCATGGTTCTACTTGGTACATGACATGTAATGAGCACATAAGGTAAACTTGTTCACAGTCAGGTCCGGTATAATACCTCAATGGCTGTTTGAATTGAATGTTTAGACTTGTACAAAGTCCTAAATCTAATTAGTTTTAAGAAAATTTTTAATTACTTGCTGGTCTGAAATTAATTCCAATGTCTAACTGCTTTTGGTCTATATCTGATTTCGATAAGGTCTGCTAATTAGTGTGTATCTGAGTAAATTGTTCTATTTAGAGTACATTACTATTAGATGCATTGTGGTCACATTTGCCGTTTCAGTATAAAATCAAAGATAAGTACATAAATGACCAAAATATTATATATCAAGAATTAAATTGAGATCATCATTTCATTGTCAAGCAAATTGTTATCATCATTCCCCGATCATGCCTTGGATGTGATGCGTATTTATTTTGTCATTGTATGTGCATGTAAAGGACCATTTGGACCGCATGTTGTGTCAAGTTTTGACCTAAATAATTTGTTATTCTTTACCTTCTTCCGGTAAGTAAGCGTGTCTGCGTCAGATATCGGAATATAATTGTCCTGTAGGGCGATTCACGTAATTTCTTGACGCGCCGATCAAGTTGCGGTGCGGTTGCGATTAAGTTTACGTTTTGGTGCAAAATGGTATTCTCGTAATCGTAATTGTTTAGCTGCGCGTCAACTGTACGTCATACGTATGTAATACTTTTGACATAAATATATATTGATACGATATGTAGGATGTTTCCTTACTATGAAAATCGAAACTGCATATATGGTGCATGTAGTTAATCGGACTAAACCGTCATTTGAGGCGTCAAATGAATAGGTGAATACCTACCGATCAAATTGCGATCTGAATCAACGCGCTACAGTAGAATACGCTAAAGCGCTTGACGCGAGCGTATTATGAGAATACGAAAAGGACTGTTTTGATCTGCAACCGCAACTGAACTTGTTTATTTACGTGAATCGTCCTACTGGGTTCGAATCCCAGGTCGGGCAAATTTTGTCTGTCTGGGTCAGGCTGCAGGCGCAAGTGCTCAGATGCTGGCTTCGAATTAAGACTGGCGGGGTTCGATCCCCGCACCGAGACAAATGTTTGTATGATCCACAAGTATTTCTTTCGAACCTGTGTGTGGTAGGTTCTGTACACGGTTGGGCAGTGGGATGGAAATTTAAATAAAAAATGATTATTACCATATTAAACAAAAAATTGCGCCTGGTCATGTCTCGCAATTACTGGGGTGGCCGCTGACTGATTAAATGCTGGAATACTTCGAGCCAGTACTTAAATCGAAATGTGGACTCACATGTGATTGTTGCTGTGAATATTTATTTTATGAAAAAATATATTCAGAAAATCAAATTAATTGCCCGGTATTAGAATTTTTGCGAACTTTGATCTCGTTGACGCCAGTTCCACTTTTGCCTATTCTTTTGGGGGTACAGTATAAGACGTGTCCACATGTTGTGGTAGTTGCATTGAGCAGCAGCATGGTTAGGTAGATCAGTAGTGATGACAACACGCGGTCCTCGCGGTGAATGTAGATTGTTGTTGTGTTGTGTTGTGACGTGTGTGGTGCGCGTGCGCTGCAGGCGTGTACTGCGAGGTGTCGCCGGGCAAGGCGCTGGCGGACCTCAAGCCGCCCGAGCGCTGCGCCTCCGCGCCCTGCCTGCACGCCAACAACTGCCTCGACCTCGTCGTGAGTACGCTTTGTGTTGCCTACGTCATACTACAGCGGACATTGCCAACTATGTCTGTCTTTGTCGCTCCTACGTAGAAACGTATCTTTTTCTCTGTGTGAGTGTCTGATACGCGCGAACAGATTTTTTTGCGATGTCTGCTTTGTTATAAGCCATTGTATCCACAGCTGCACCCGTTTGCACTTTATTTTCGTTATTGTTTGTGTGTTCATATAAAGCTCGGTTTATGATTTTGATTTTTAAAATTGGCATGATATTTTACAATCTTATTCCCAATATAAAATGTTTTTTTTTGTTTTGCTGAAGTTTATCACTCTAGAAGCGCACATTGTAGCTTAGTTGCAATTTACACAACTATTAGGTGTAGATATAGCCCAAAATTTTGTAGACATTTCATAGTTTACAATTTACACAGACAGCACTTAATTTCATCTACCATCAGGTACAGTTGTATTTTTCTATTTTTCAACTCATATACTTTAATAGTAAATGATAATTGTATTTAGGCAACTAAAAGAGGTTGGTAGTATCTAATATTTATTTATTTACACTTAGCACCTGTATAAGCTATGCTTGAGACATCTTACATTCAAAAAGTAAGTTATTACGTTTTGGTATAATTGGGTCCAGATGAATAACCAATATGAAAGGGTAAATATCGTAAATGGCATCAGATAAAGATGTATCGTTGTGTGCAGTCCGGCGGGTTCCGGTGCGAGTGCGAGGCGGGATGGACGGGCGCGCGCTGCGAGGTGGCGGCGGGCGCGGAGTGCGCGCACGCGTGCGCCAACGGCGGCACGTGTCGCGACGGCGCCGACGGGCCCGCGTGCGAGTGCCGCGCCGGGTACGCCGGGCCCGCCTGCGAGCTCGTGCTCGACTGCCGCGCCTCCTCCTGTCCGCCCCACCAGGTACCACCACTCATTTGCCCACCTTACACAGATCAACTACTTCATTCATTCTAAATCCCTATATATTCCACTTTTTGTAAAATTGAGTTTTATACATATCATTTATTTGGTCACGACCAATTTCCTTCAAATATGAATTATTCATCCAATTCTAAGTCTGAGAAATAACTACCAGAGATTGTGCTATTATTTATTAGGAGTGTGTAGAACAAGGCAACACGTGGCGCTGCGCCCCTGTGGGGTCGGACTCTGCTTGCGCGTCGTCGCCGTGTCATAACGGCACCTGCCTCGCGCTCGACTCGGGACTCTTCCAGTGCCAGTGTCCCCCGGGAAACAACGGTGTGTACATCTCTCTGCAGTCTTTGTACGTTTGGGATATGTTGCTACGTCTAACCAGATATATGATGAATAACCAACATTAATTATACTCGAGTTAATTGACTTTGTTGATTTGAAACCTATCAGGTTTACCATAATAAATTGATTTTGATGAAAAACACATATAACGCTACAAAACGAAAAAAAAAAACAACATGAAATGTATTTTTAGTGGTTTATACTTGTATTTTCTACATGTTTATTTGGGCATACTCACACACACATTATGCACATTAGTACATTAGATCCGTCTCAAGTTTGTTTGCCCAAACTCATATAACAAATGATAACACATCCACTTAAAAAGTCTATTCCTCATCGGAGAATACTTTTCCTACCATGTAGGCAGGCGTGTCGCGCAACCTCTTGCCCTTCAAGTTAACCGAGTACGGTAGCAGCGACGGGTATCGCCTGTGGATCCCCCGGCCTTCCGGCGTCCACGCACGCACCTTGCACACTGTCTTCGCCTTAGCCGCCACCGATACCCACGCCACCGACGACAACACTATGTCCCCGCAGCACCATTTGGGCCCCTCGCCAGAAAACTCCAACACTGAGTCGCATTGCCTCAAACCCGGCCATTTCTTCAGCCTCTCCGCGCCGCCTGTCGGTGCTGCGAACAACTCTGTCCCGAGGAATTTTTCGTACACTTCATCCGCGTCTTCTGTCTTTGTCACTGTGATTGGCAAACTCTCTGAACAAAATATAGTAAAACGACAAGGAGTTGGACATTCTATGTGGTCAATTCGCGCGAGCCCGGCTATGAAAATTGTCGATCCCTCGTGCAAATAGTAAGTTTGAGGTTTAATCAGTTTCTTGGGAATGACTAACAGCAATTCCTCAGTAGTAAGAAGTGATAGTACTTGATCAGGATGAATTACTCCAGGCGTGTCATAAAGCCATTTACTTTGAGCGAAAAGCTCGTGTTTTTCATCCATGACTAGCATTTTCTGTTTTTCTATCTTTTCCTCTGATGGATCATCTCTTAAATAGGAGAAAGACCGGCCAATGTGACCAATCAAAGCCGGTGCTTCTGTAGCTTCTTTTCCCATAAGTTGTTCTTTTCGTATTTCTTTTTCGGTTTGCAATAACTTTGCATCAGATTCCAATCTTTTTGTTCTCTGTTGTAACTTCCATCCAGAGGGTCTATTGATAGGAAATTTGAGAAGATTCAAGGTAGTCCCCGGCCATGCACTAACTGTGGCTCTTTTCACAATGTCAACAGCATGCACTTTGCAGTAGTCAGATTGCAGAAGAGCATTGAAAAGTGAACTTTTTCCTACATTAGTAGTACCAATGAGGAATACATCACCTTTATAAAGCCACACCTTAAACATGGCAGATATAAGGTTTTCGACTCCATAGCCAGTTTTAGCTGAAATCAGTGCAATGTGTTTGATATTTGCTTCTCCCAATTTTGTCTTTTTTATTTCAGTGATGAGTGATTGTTTGATTCTTTTCAAATACCCAATACTGTCGCCTGGTAATAAATCGACCTATAAAATTACAATAATTTTAGTAACAAAATATATTTCATTTTATTATTATGTAGATATGTGTCCATTTTAATCAAAAGTTCATTGCAATGAAAACTGTGCTTTAAAAATAAAGAAAATATTACAAAGAGAATACCTTATTAGCCACAATAATGATGGGTCGGTCTGTGCCTATAATATCAACAATGCCGGGCCATAATGAACATGGGAAATCCAGTAGATCCACCATGACCAGCACTAGGGATTTAACACGTCTGAAATTAATAACAGAATACTCTGAATACAATTTAATTATTTCTGCATATTTTATCAAACAATTGCATTTATGTACTTGATGAAATGGGGAAGATTGAGCAAGAAAGCAGTCTCATGCATTGGTATACTACTAGATACAACAAACTAAGTTACAAACTATTTCAGTCTATAGTTATTATTATCTAAACATATTCTATGTGGTATGACATTTTTACTGAACAAGTCATGAAAGTAATAAGCTTCTGTTACCTTATAGACTGCAGTAGTTTCTCATATTCCTCTGGTTTTACACTTACATCCAATGCAATGTTATATTCTTTGAGAAAATGACAGCGCTGACATTCCATCATTTTCAAATCCATTGTACTACTTTTTTTGAGAATCTCGCTTGGCAAATACCCAGGTATGGCTGGGTCGCTACAGTGCAACAGGGCTCCACAGCCTCCACATGGCACTGATGTTACCCTCGCTTTGGGGTCAGGAGTGCCGTAATAATTGTGCCACCCATCATCATCTTCGTTTTCAGCCAATAATTTACTATCATCAAAATGTTCATAATTTGTCATCCATTTTTTTATGTTTGTACGATCAAACTCTTGTGATTCTTCATCAATAGGTGTACTTTTTGCTGGTTCTGAATTATTCTTAGAATTATCGTCATATTTCACATTCGTTGTGTTCGCAAAAGGTAACTGGTAAGGATTCTCAGTCTCATTAACTGTTTGTTCAAGTTCCTCTTTCAGCAGCCTATCTTTATCGACATAATACTGCAAAGATATGGGTAAAGGGGGCAGTGACTTTTCTATAACGTCGTTTGCACGCAGCCGTTTAGCTCTTTTTATTGTTTTCAGATGGTATTTGAAAGAACCCAATTCCAATTTCTCATGTTCCAAATACGAGTTAAACGTGATTTTGTCTTTATATTCCTGTATCAAATACTTGAAATCCTTAGTTTTGTTCTGTTTTTCATAATTTCCAACAATGTTTGTGGAACAAAAGCTATTAATTCTTGCACTATGAAAAACTTTAGTTCTCCGACATAACCTCAAAATTTTATACGAGGAATACAACATGGCGATGAATCACGCACTGCTTCACTTGTATTACTCATGTAATAGCCTATTTACACCACAACACCTGTTCATTTATGTTTATTATTTTAGATTTTATGGTTTATTACATAAAACCAATACATGAATTGTTTTGACATACTTCACTTTGATTCTGCGGGCGTTCTGTCAAAACTGAAATGTCAAATTAGTGATGTGAAAAATACCGGTTATTAATGTAATTGATTTGACATTGTTAATCGATATTATCTTCTATTGTTTTATATCCGTAACAATATGTATTTATAGTATTACTTCTCGATTTATTATTATTTACCGTTTTCTAATAAGATCACGCATTATATGTTTATTTTTTTCCTGGTAGATCACTTTACTTTCAAATATATCCTTCTATTACGAAGAAACCTACTGACGTATGTTTTGCAAATTGCTGTTATAATAAGGCTTTAGTATTGCTCATAGCTATCACTGAAGGTGATCGCGTTTTTAGTGTTTAGATAAATACTTCGCTGTGCTATTAACAATGTTTGGCTCTATTGTGAATCGAAGTAATCTCTGCTAGAATATTTTTGAAGAACTCAGTTTCAGTCACTTCCTTGACAACTGTGTAAACTTTTGTGAACAATGAGTGAATAATAAAATCTTTTGGTTAATGTTTTATTGAGCGATAACTTGAATTAACTTCGTGAATGAATTCGTTACACTTAATTATGCCGTATAGAATATTGCTTATTTTATTGTTTGGTAATTTTAAACTTTTGTATTAATAAATAAGTTTTTCTGTTCTATCCATTATTTTATGAGTGTGTTATATATGTGTTTTTTTTTAGGAAGGTTGTGCGAATCGGATATAGATGAGTGCTCTTTGAAACCAAAAATATGCAATTACGGCGTGTGCGTCAACGTCCCTGGCTCTTATCAGTGCTACTGCAGGCCAGGTATGCATTTTAAACGATTTTATCTGCCGTATTTCGACATTGGTTATTTTATTCAGTTTTCTATTGAACAGGGTATACGGGCGACAGCTGCGAACAAGATATAGATGAATGCCTCTCGTCGCCGTGCAAAAACGGCGGCACCTGTCAGAACTTGGAGAACAACTACGAGTGCACATGTATGGATGGATTTGAAGGTCAGAAAATAATTATGTCAATTACATTACACTTTGTTTAAGGTAATGCAATATTTTTCATGTGTGTATCGACTTGGTCGCAGGGAAGGATTGTTCGATAAATATAAACGAGTGCGAGACGAACCCGTGCGCCGCCGGCTCGACGTGCGTGGACGGCATCGCCAGCTACTCCTGCGTGTGCCAGGACGGACTTACCGGCGCCAACTGTGAAATCGACATCGACGATTGTGAGGTGTGTTTACTCATTAAATGTTGCGTTTTATGAATCAAATAGTTTTTACAATGCCGATGATAATTTTATTTCCGCACTTCAATAATTTTAATATCCGGATTAAGAGATTATTATGGTTTCTTTGATTCAAGCGAATGTTACACAGTGAAATAAAACTATTAGCTACGGATTTTATTGCGGATCGAAGAGAACATTATATTACTCTCGTACACTACGGCCTGTATTATTCAATAATTGACAGCCTCAGTGGCGCAGTCGGTTAGACGCCGCCTGTGATACGAGAGGCCGCATTTTCGATCCCCGTACGAGAGAAATGTTTGTGCGGCCCATAAATATCTCTTTCGGGTCTGGGTGTTTGTGAGACAGAAAAGTCGCTCGTAGTTCCTGATACCCACGACACAGGACATCTTAGTGTGAGGCCAGAACTATGTATGTGACTTTTGGGTGTTATTATTATTTTTATATTGTAACATATTTTATGCGATTCGATAAAATAGTAACAAACTAGGGACGTGAATTTATACAACGTGTAACAGGATTAATTCACAACCTCAGACACCCCAACTTTAAAATATTATTGCAATCATAGTTTATGCTTTGAAATCGTACTACCAAAATTACAAAATCTTTTATTTATGAAATTAGTTATACCAAATGTAGGCACTTAACATGGTTACCTTACGAGTTACAAATAAGAGTGCACTACTACACACGCTCGCGGACACGCACACATGTACACAAGACCCATTCACACGAGTACCTAACGTCGAACGCTGCGCCGCGCCGGCAGAAACAGCTGACAATAAACGAAATACAAATTACGTATGTAACTGATTACTTGGTGGTTTGGTAAACAAATTATTAGTAATTTAATATGTAAGCATAACATTTGTGTTTTGACTATAAAATCTAAATATTTTACTTACAAGATATAATTCGTACGAACCCAACATAAGACAATGTTTTGCATGAATCGGCTATAAAATATTATTAATTTCACTTCCGCTAAACTTAGTTCCTACAGGCCGGCAGGATACGGGCGTCATTTATTTTGCATTACTAATGAATAAGATAATAATATAACGCAATATCTAACAACGAAGACTAGATTGGGAATCACAACACAAAAAATACAACAAAATTAACTTACGTGTTACATGGCACTCATGCGGCGATTTCTTTTTAAAATATGTTCGAAATGTCCACCACCTTGATACACTTTGATGCACATTTGCGTAATTGTTCACGTAATTTATGTAAAACTTCAGTGTCATTCTTCACTTTTAGGAACGCTGCCACTATTCTACTTTTTAATTCCTCCACATTAGTACTTTCATTGAAGTATACCGATAGAGATTTATTACGTCCCCACAAAAAAAGTCAAGAGGCGTCAAGTCAGGTGACCTAGGAGGCCATTGCACAGGTTCGCCGCGACCTATCCAGCGCTCTCCGAACTCAGCATCGAGATACTGTCGGACACTACACTGGTGCCGTGCCTGTTGTTAAATGTCCTGCCTGCCAATGCCAATAAATACATTATCACCACAGAGTGCGGAAGTTCTCACCATTTCAGTGTATTCAATATTCGAATACCGAAAAGACATCGCGCGCGAAAGTTGTCGAAATATCTACTTAACACTTAAACACAAGTAGACACAGATAACTGCGGTGCACGACTAGATTTTTTTCACATTGTCGGTGCCCATTTAGGGATTGCAATAACGGGATATCCGACACACCGGGATTCCGCATACATTGTAGCAAAATTATAAACCGAATTTAATCACCATTTAAACGTTCCGCGAAATTATTTTTCATAGAAATACCTACTTGTTGTTTTTTTTCATAGTGATTTTGTTACAATTTAATTTGTTTCATTTAAGTGCATGTATTGCGCGGGATTTGGATCGCCCGGTCTTGCAAATACCGGTAGTAATTTTTTTCGCGGCGCATCCCTATAACCTTTTGATGTACCGCCGCGCGCGCCGTCGCGTGTCTCTCGCTCTATCTAGTTGTAGTTAAATGTGCGGAAAAGAGAATATGATAGTTATTTATTTTGGTAGCTTATTACGTTTATTCAGGCCACATTCAGGCCTATCGTTGTGTGCTTTTGATTAATGATAGATTGCTTAAATAAACTTTATGACTATCGAAATAAAGTTCATTTTTGTTCATGATTTAGTTTATTAGAGTATTCGTTTAGTGATTCATTTAAAAATGATCTTATGTCCTGGAGTTACGTTTCAATTTCGTTTGTTCGGAGTACTAAATGAAAGGGTGTCTGTAATTTACTTGGTCTTAACTAATTATTTTGAAAATAATACCTACCGAAAAAAATGTAAATATCGGTTCAGTAGCTACTACGAACGTACTACTTTCCGCTCTTACATTTAAATATGTTACATGTTGTATTTACTGCCTTATCGATGTAGTTTAAATTGGTTAATTTTCGAATGTTATTTTGAATGGTGACACGGAATCCTTATTTGATAGTGAAATATTTGTGTGCAGTCGCAACCGTGCCAGCACGGCGGGCGCTGCGTGGATGGGCTGAACAGCTACACGTGCGAGTGCGCGGGCACGGGCTACACGGGCGACGACTGCTCCGTCAACATCGACGAGTGCGCGCCGCAGCCCTGCCGCTACGGCGGAACCTGCGTCGACGACGTCAACGACTACCACTGCAACTGCTACGCCGCATATACGGGTAAGTTCAACCCTATTTACTCACATACATTCATCTGAATAGTGTAATGAGTTAAAAGTAACCCAGGATTTTAGATTCACTGATGCTATGAAATTGCTATGAGTGAAGATATTGACAAAACAAGATATTTTTTTGTGAAATAACTACCGAAAAGTACCGGAAAGTTATAGGGTATTTGACCACATGACTCAGACATTTTATAAATCCCACACACATTTATCTTGATGTAGATGCAGTACCGATTGTCTTTTATTTGACGGCCTCCGTGGCGCAGGCGGTTAGACGCCGCCTATGAAACGAGAGGCCGCGGGTTCGATCCCCGCACCGAGAGAAATGTTTGTGCGGCCCACAAATATTTCTCTCGGGTCTGGGTGTTTGTGAGACCGAAAAAAGTCTCTCGTAGTTCCTGATACCCACGACACAAGACTCGATCTTAATGTGGGGTCAGGACTATGTATGTGACTGTTGGGTGTTATTATTATTATTTATTTTACATCCTACTGGTGGTAGGTCTCTCATATGTGAGAGGCTGCCTGGGTGGGTACCACCGCAATGTCTATTTCTCCCGTCAAACAGCAGTTTAAATGCACAGGTGTGTTTCGGATTGAAGGACATTGTAGCCACTGGACATATTGAGACTTAACATCTTATGTCTCAGGATGGCGAGCGCAGTGGAATGCCAAGCATTGCTTTATAGTTCAAGATGTTTGGTTTTGCTACTGTTCATGAGCGGTCGCATCGCTTACCATCAGGCGAACGGCATGCTCGTCTCGCCATTCAATGCAATAAAAAAAAAAAAAACATCCGGCTTCTCACTTACTGCGTCAATGGTGTTGTAATTGATAAATTGTTGTTTTGTTCTGTTGAGCGATACCACCGTATCGATTGCGGTCGCCGTGGTTAACCACCGTTTGACACTTCCACTCATAAACGGATGGCTGAGCATGAGTCCAATTTATACATATAACTGTTTAAGGAAATTCCCGTTGTTTTCGATCAATAATAAGCTAAGTTAGAAAATATATGAATATCATAATTGAAAATATTTTCTTAGTGAAAATGTATAAGGAGAAGTAAAAACATTTAATTTAAAGAAACAAGACAAGTTATATTTAACTGCTGTCTTTCATGAGAAAATATAATGTACAAAGAAACTATCATAAATAAGATAATAAATTGGCTTGTGTTATCTTCATGACTAAATCAAGAAACTGATTGAATATTGATAACATTGAATTTTCTCAGATGTCTCGCGTGTCCAATGTAGTTAATTAACATTCAGCCTTGTCCCACAGCTGTCGGCGATGGTTTGTTTAATATATTTTCCCCCGCAGGTAAGAACTGCGAGTTGGTGATCCACGAGTGCGAGAGCGAGCCGTGCAAGTACGACGGCGTGTGCCTGGAGCGCAGCAACACCAGCCTGTACCTGCCGCACGACGCGCCGCCCGTGCAGGTGGGCCCGCAGGAGCAGATGCTGCTGCCAGCCGTCTTCTACCAGCCCTTCTCATTCGAAAATGCTAGTGGGTTAGTGAATCTAGTCTGTTTATTTTATATTGAAACCAAAATTAAGAAATATTGGCAAAAAGATACGTATAATCGGAATTTGTTACGGTTTTTATCGATGCATGCATCACTATCATGTAATAGCGGGAATTTTAATTATCTCAATGAAATTATTATGAATATTTTATCATGAACATTATTAGGGAATTGTTCAAAAACAAAAAATTAAATTTCAATAAAGTAATCAATTATATGACCGTTTTCACCGATGCCTACATCATTGACGCGGACATCACTGACATATGGCGGAATTATTTGATTAATTGAGACTATTTTACACTCAGATATTTTCTGTTGTGTTATTGTGTAAGTCTGATGAACATTGTGTTATCGTGTCAGTTTCGAGTGCGTGTGCGTGCTGGGCACGACGGGGTCCCGCTGCGAGATCAACATCAACGAGTGCGCGTCGCTGCCGTGCGGCCACGGCAAGTGCATCGACGGCATCGGCGGCTACACGTGCGACTGCCACGCCGGATACGAGGGCGAGCACTGCGAGATCGAGATCGACGAGTGTCAGAGGTCAGTCGAGACAACATGATGTATTTTGTGTTTTCTATCCGTTTATTTAGTCTCACAATAAAATATGATTGTTCACAATATTTTGATTCGTTTATTGTATAAGAACGTGGAATATTTTAAATGTGGCAAAATATAAAAGGTATTTAATCGCAATTCATCGTAAATATAATTACCATAAAGAGGTGTAAATAAATTCATAATGTGCTAATTGCTGGTTAGCAAAGGTGTGTCAGTTAACAACGATTTTTTAAAGTTTGGAGTCCCTTTTTAAATGACATATAATATAAATTGTTCTAGTGATAAGTGAGTTCAAATTTAACGCCGTATTGTTGCTGATTGTTCCTAAAATGTCTCTATGAACATTTTAGGAATCTCGTTAGTATAAAATAGTGTAAATATTGTGTTATTTGTCAGATACCAGCCGTGCTCGCACGGGCGCTGCTTCGACGGTCGCGCGTCGTACCACTGCCTGTGCGACCCGGGCTGGGGCGGACGCAACTGCTCCGTGGTGCTGGAGGGGTGTCGCGGCGAGCCGTGCAGCAACAACGGCACGTGCCAGGCCTGGCTGCGCGACGAGACCGAGCACCGGTTCAACTGCTCCTGCGCGCCCGGGTACTACGGAACCAAATGCGAGAAGGTACTAGTGCATTGCTCCTCTATAATCACTCATTTGATTGAGGTCTTAGCTAATTCACCGTATTTGTAAATTGTTGGTGGACTTAATATACTAAAGAAAGATGTTCTAAAATCTTGCTTAAATTATAATCATAATCATATTTTATATTTGTGGCTCTACAGAGGTTGTGAAATCAATCTATATAACTAGCTGTCCCCGGGTGCAGATACACTTTTCAAAATGGCGGTCAAAATGTTCAATTCTGACTATCAATTTAGATTTTAGAACATCGATCAATCAGACAAACTAATAAAATTTCCTCATATTTGCTAGATTTTTCACAAAAGTTTCCGTTTTATACGTTATAGCGCGATGATATATATTCTACAGCATTCCTCGATAAATGGCCTATTCAACACAAAATTTTCATTTCGAACCAGTAGTTCCTTAGATTAGAAGTAGCAAATAAATAACAAACAAATAAACTCTTCAGTTTTATAAATTAGTATAGATTTTGTAAATGTGGTCTGATGGGTCACATACTTTTTTCTTGTATTTTTATTGTAACGTGAACAAGTTATTGAATACAAATATAATTTGCAGATAACTACAATGTCCCTGGAGAAGAGCAGTTATGCTGAAGTGAACACGTCCCGCGAGGAAGGCTACGACATCTCGTTCCGGTTCAAGACGACGCTGGGCAACGGGCTGCTGGCGATGGGCCGAGGGTTGACCTACTTCTTCCTCGAGCTGTCAAACGGAAGGCTCAACCTGCACTCCAGCCTCCTTAACAAATGGGAGGGAGTGTTCATTGGATCCAACCTCAATGACAGTAACTGGCAGAAGGTAATGTTATGGATTAAACTGTTCTTTAGTTTATTATTGTGTAGTGTTGAAACATTTTGAAATGATGGAAAATCTTAATAAGTGTTAAATAACATTTCATTAAAAGTTTTTTTTGTGTTCACTGGTGCAATAAAGTGTTTCACTAGGCATGAGAGTGTCTAAATATTAAATCGTTGACTGCAATGCTTAAACAATAAACTATGTTCAGAAACCTCCTGTTGCGCAATATCTCTATATGTGTTGCGCACGTATAACAACGGTGTGTGCGTCGCACAATATGTACAAGATGGATTCACCTATTACATTAGTTCATTAACAGAAAGGAAGAAAAACGATTTATTAATGACAGACGCAACGAACACATTATGGATCATATAAAAAAAGTAAAGCAATGGATGGTCGCAGTTGTGACCGATAGGTGTCTACTCAGCTAAATGTTAGGTCAGCTAAATAGGTCCTGTTGTCCCCAGGTGTTCGTGACAATAAACTCGTCGCACCTGGTACTCGCCGCCAACGAGGAGCAGACGATCTACCCGATCAGTCAGATCGAGGCGTACAACTCGTCCGTGACGTCGTTCCCCACCACGCGGCTCGGCACGGCCGGTTCCTCCTTCGCCACGCTCACGCACGGACCAAACTTCTTCGTCGGCTGCTTCCAGGACGTCGTCGTTAATGGACAGTGGGTGAGGAATCCTTACTTACATAGGCGGCATTATGTGCCTCGATGTGGTTTAACATTGGTTGAATTTAAAACGAATATAAAAAAGTAATTGAGTGAACAATTGACTAGTTACGAGTGGTGTAAATGTTCACGATGGCAGTTAGATGTTAGATGAGAATTGACAGAAAAATAGCTTTTGGAGGTTATAAGTGTAGGTATTAGAATGAGCACTAACTTTCAGGAATTAACTATCGTATATTTTATAAATTAACACTTAATACATTCACAGACAGAGAAAATTATAACTATGCGATTCGGAGCGAGATGTGCTCGTGAAGAGAAATGGCAGACTGTCCTTTTATCCAAATAAACCGACCCTTTTATAGGACTACCCGAATGAGGATCGGTGGGGATAAATCTTACAGAAAATATATTTAAGCCATAAAATAGGGTCTATCCTTTCAACTAAAAATTAAGGTCTGCCCAAACATCTAGGCTATTGTCCAAACCGAAAGGTTTACCCAAACATGTGTACTATTGTTTAAAAACATAAATTTGTTGCTAAAGATTTCCGTCACTAAAGAACTTAACTATAACACTGGTCAACACAAGTCTTGTTTCCTTTAATTTTTTTTCTGTTTTTGGGTATTTCTATGGCCCTGAGTATGAAAAAAATACTGGAAGATTGCTAACAGCTTCAGTTTTTGAAATATAGAGTTTTATTATTTTGATAAAAAAAGTACAGAAAATTAATAAATGATGTTAACAAAATTTCTATTGAACTCTATCAATGATCTTTTATACGATTTTCTTGAATGAACGACTTTAGGTAGATCACGTTGCAAACTCCAGCAGTAGTCTGCCATCATATGTGAGTCCCACCGCCCCTGATACCGCTCTTCCATTGTTCGAAGATCCTGATGGAATCTTTCACCCTGCTCCTCACTAAAATCACCTAGATTTTGTGGAAATCGGTCTAAATGTGAGTGCAGGAAGTGGATTTTTATCCTCATGTTGCACCCTAACTCTTGCAAGTTCGATAGCATGGACTCAACAAGCTCGACGTGGTCGTCAGATTTCTTTTTGCCTAGGAAATTACTCATAACCAAAATGAATGACTTCCAAGCTTTGGATTCGACTTCAGTCATTGATTTGACAAAATTAGGATTTTTCACGAGTTGCCTAATCTGTAGCCCATCAAAAATACCAGCTTTTAATTTTTCTGTACTTAATCCTGGAAACTTGCGTGAAAGAAAATTGAAACAATCGCCACTTTTGTCAAGCGTTTTCACAAACTGTTTCATTATGCCGAGTTTAATATGAAGTGGTAGAAGTATGATGCGATCTCGGCTAACTAAAGGCATATTTATAGCATTTGTTGTACCAACTTTTAGCTCTTCCCGCACTGGCCAAACTTTTTGTGACCAATGGTGTTGTTTGTCACGACTGTCCCAGAGACACACGAAACAAGGGAACTTCGTGTATCGTTACGAACATTACTGCATCTCTTTTTTTCCACTGGGCCATAACCGTAGACATACCACACATTTCTGGCATACAATATGAGGAACCCATGGCTTGTCCTGATTACACAATTTTATTTTAAAGTATTGATGATACGCAGTTTTTACAAAGTCCTAAAACCTATATCAGGTTTTCGATATTTTGCAAATACATATTCACCACAAATGTAGCAAAAAGAATCAGGATTAAGTACACAACACCTTCTTGACGAAGCCATATCGAAAACAACAACAAAATATATTTCAATGTCCAATAAAAAAACGCAAATATAAGTAAAAATAGTAATGGAGGGTAGTTAGCTGTAACTCAAAAACAAAAGCTGTGAGAGAAATATTGTTACCATATTTAAAAAATACACGTTAGTTTGAGATAGAAACAAACAAAAAATTAAAGGAAACAAACGATTTCATTTTTTTTGTTCACCAGTGTAATAATACAGTTTTATTGCCCCAGCATGAACGGGCCATTACAATTAGGAAACAATAATTTAGCACAGCATCTTTTTAACTAATATTACACAATACGGTACATAAAAATTCTTACTTTAATAAAACGACTCGCAGATGTTTTATGGTCAAACATCTGCAGTCATATCTTAAAATGAAATGCGTGTTTAAATAATGTTCAAATTATAAATAATAAGTGTGTTATTTTATAAGCTAAATCTAAGTTGGCGTATTGCTACCGCCACAAGCTAATTTTAAAGGTGAAGATACACCATGAGGAAATTAACATATCCATGAATTATTTATAAGCTTTTCAATATTTTTTTAGTTTACCAACCAGCATAAGACAAGTACGATAGACTAATGTCTGAATCATAAAGACGTTACGACGCGTAATTATGATATTAATATTGAATCCTCGTGGTCAGGTGCTACCATCAGACGCGAGCGGCACTGCAGCGGGCGCGGGCGGCGCGGGCGGCGCGGGCGGCGCGGGCGAGGAGGGCGCGCGCGCGGAGCTGCGCGGCGTGCTGGCGTCGTGTCCGCGCACGCCGCAGTGCCAGCCCAACCCGTGCCGCTCCGGCGGACAGTGCGAGGACGCGTGGACCAGCTTCGTGTGCACGTGCCCGCGCCCGCACCTCGGAGACACCTGCCAGTACGGTGCGTCACCACACACACATGTGTACTCACCACATACTAGGATAACTAGTCTTATGTCATGAGCATCAGAAACTACGAAATGCTGTTGGCTTCATGAGACAAGAAACAGATACTTGAGAATGACAAAAATATTTAGTTCAATGCCGAGATTATAATATAGTCTGGCTTGTTTCACAGTCAGCTCTTAACAAAATGCATTACAGAGGCTGTCAACCACTACTACTACTTTACTCTATCGGCAAGAGCTTATTCTACAATAAAAAGTACGATAGAGAGTGGTAAGGCCATGTAATCCGCCACCCTGACCTAGTGTGGGCATATTATGTACCTATCTTGATTTTTGGCGGAGGCTTTGTTAAGTATACTATTGCCCCCGAATTCGACCACCAACATAAACTAAACAAAAAGAGAGTTTAACGTTGAGTTTACGGTATTGTCGTGTGTCGCATGCAGACTACACGGCGGCGACGTTCGGGCAGGAGTCGGCGCGTCCTCGCTCGGTGGTGCGCGTGACGGTGGCGGAGGGCGCGCGCCGCGCCGTGCTGGCCGCGCTGGACATCTCCATGTTCATCCGCACGCGCAAGCCCACCGGACAGATCTTCTATCTAGGATCGCTGCCCAGGTGCGCACGCGTTTTGTCATTATGATTGGAAAACGAGTATACGTCTGCCAACATCTACAACATCTGCAACGCCTGCAACACCATAAGGCATGAGAATACGTTGTACGCCTTTAAGTATTATGTTTTGTTTATACTCGAGTACTCTATTACAATTAGCAATATTCTTGAAAGAATATGTATATGTGTCAGTAATTTAATTGATTACCATGCTTATTCTTAGTTTAACAACATTATAGTGTTAAGATGTGATATAGGCTGGTGATCACATCTCCAATATATCCATAGACATGATTTAAAAAATAATTCAAGCATAATTCCCCATACTAATCCACGTAACACTAACGCACTTAGAAAAAAATATGCGCACATCCACATCATGTACAAGAATCTAATTAGTTTTATCGAATGTTTTATTTTCTTAGTTCAAACTGAATTCAGAAGTAGTTCGAAACGGACAAAACATTATATAGCTAAAATAGGTTTTAAAACTGTCTCTGAATAGACAGTTCATCTGATAATTTATTTACATGGACTACGCAATGCAATAGAATGTTCCATGTACCAGGTACGGTCAGACGGAGGAGACGCAGGTGGGCGCGTCGCTGGCGGGCGGCGAGCTGCTGGTGCACCTGCGTTTCAACCAGACGCCGGAGAACTACACCGTGGGCGGCACGCGCCTCGACAACGGACATCTGCACCTCATCGAGGTCACTCGGACGACCCTCAATAACCTTCACAAGCTTTATATCACATATTGCCTTGAACATGCTTGAACTATTTATTATAATCTTTGGATATAATCGAGTTCAACGGTGGTATAAAATATGATGAATGAGTGTGCGATTTCGATTCCCGCATCGAATTCCCGCATTGTGTGAACCACAAGCATTTGTTTTGAATCTGAGTGTTTGTGATACTTAAAAGTGTCACATGATATCCGATGCCCATGGTACAGACTCGATCCATGTGAGATCAGTGCCCCAAGCAGGAACATTTGGCTCTTTAGTATAGTAATCGTAATTGTAAAATGTTGTATTGGAATTTGAACAGCGCCATTGTGAGCGTATTTGGAACTAAATTATGGCAGCGGGAAACGTTTACGATACCATAGTATGGTAATAACGATAGTTTTACTATATAAATGTATGAAAAGTGGTAGCAGGAATAATTTTTGACGTATAGTATCGCCGATTTATTATCGAGAAATACGATTGTTTTGTCACCGACATTTTTACTGGGAGAACACTATCGAGAGTATATTTTTGCATTTCTACACATCGAATTAAGGAAAAACGTGTTAATTACGGTCATGCTTAGTGTCTCCCGATGCCTTAGTGTTATTGTGTGTAATTATCTACTCCGTATTTCGCTAATAATATGCAATTCAATGCGGCGATGTGAGGTTACAATTATTGTGATAACTTAATTATGAAGGTTATTTCTTAGACTATGGACTGTTTGGAATCGGAGTAACGAACTTGGGAATTGGGAAAAAGTATAAATAAAATATTTACTTTTGATTTTAGTTTTGCGTACCTACTTAATCATTTTATATTAAAAGTCTATTCAATATATAGTCGAGCAAGCTCTTAGGGCAGAGAAGTGTGAGCATATAATATGTGAAAATAGTTGCCGAGTAACTTAACGACCAAAAATATAGAAAATACTTTCATAAAGCTCTCATCCTCAAAAGTGTAGAGGGATTTTATAAGACATAGTATATACATATCTTTATCTATAACTTAAATAATATTAATTATTAATTTGCATTAATTGTTTGACAACTAATAAAAAAAAATGCTACGTTCGGAATCTAAATGCATAATTAATTGGAGTCATTTTGTATATTGCGGAATAAAAGCAATAAATATTTATTACTTTTTTTTTTTTTTTTTTATTGCTGTGAATGGCGAGACGAGCATGCCGTTCGCCTGATGGTAAGCGATGCGACCGCTCATGAACAGTAGCAAAACCAAACAACATCTTGAACTATAAAGCAATGCTTGGCATTCCACTGCGCTCGCCATCCTGAGACATAAGATGTTAAGTCTCAATATGTCCAGTAGTTACTCTGGCTACAATGTCCTTCAATCCGAAACACAACAGTGCATTTAAACTGCTGTTTGACGGGAGAAATAGACATTGCGGTGGTACCCACCCAGGCAGCCTCTCACATATGAGAGACCTACCACCAGTAGTACTTACTTTACTTTTTGCTTATTAATTTATTTCCATCTTTCTACGCGACATTAATGCATGTATTATATTTATTTGTTATTTTATAATAATAATAAATTAATTTACCCACGTAGTGAATGACAATTCCGCACGAATCATTCAATAACATTCGTTCATTACCCTAGATATCTGTCACTATCGTAACGTAATAGTATCGAGTTCACGAGAGTATGGTTAATCGATTCATGCTACCGATATGGAGTAGTAATAGTATAGTAATCGTTGTCACGATACTATTACTATACGATACTTCAAAATGTTCCTGCTTAGGGTACAGGACTATGTATGTGACTGTTGGGTGTATTTGTTACATAAATATTTTTAATTTTGATTCCTTGATATTCATGTTTGGTTATTTTGGTGTGTTCAGGTAGTGCGCAATTCTACTCTGGTTCAAGTGAAGCTTAACGGAACAGAATACTTCCGTAAATCTATATCAGGCGCCAAACAATTAGACGCAGAGGTAAGAGCGACGGAGAACATTAATATATTGATGTAAAAGTAATAATATTATAATGTTTTGATTGCCGACATGATTTACTGACGTATTGTTTTGTGTGCAGGTGCTATACCTGGGCGGTCCCCCGCCATTACCCCAGGCTCCGGAGGCAGCAGCGCTCGTGGCGCCGGGCTCGTCGCCCGCGCTCCCCTCCCTCCCCGCGCCGGTGTCGGCCGCCGCCGCGCAGCCCTCCCTCGCGCCCCTCACCCCCAGCACGGCGCTGTCGGCCCCCCTGTCGCCCGCACCCTCGGGCCCCGCGCCCTCCGCGCTGTCCTCCCCCTCCATGCCCGCCCTGCCGCAGGCGACCACCACCACACCACCCACTACAACCGCTACAGTCGACCAGCAAGACGACTCCGCCTACTTTAAGGGTGTCATTCAGGATGTACAGGTATATATTTGTTCTCGTGACAATCCGGCCATATTGTATTGGCAAGGTGTTGGCCAATCATAAAGTTTTAGATTTGTTTACACACCAATTTAACTTTTTTGGTTGCGCCTCTACATTTCCTTGCACTCTACATTTCCTTACACCCCTTTGCGATTTCTTTACACCCCTTAAAGATAGACTGGGAGAGAATGTCTCAGGCGTTATGTCTGACATTGTGTATAAAGTGTTAATAAATATTAATATATTACACAAAACTGTGTAAAATTTGTTTTTTGGTTTACTTACCAAAATACTTAATATAGGGATCGTATAATTAATCAATTTAATAGCTTTAATGGAGGTATTCAAACTGATTTACTTTTTTCTCATACGTAATTGACTTCGATGATATTTACCGGTAGCCCTTGGGCACGGGTTGTAGTTCTTCAGTGGTAACATATAATTGAACGTCAGGTATCGAACGGCGTGAACGTGACAGTGGTGGAGTTCTTCCCGCTGCGTGTGCCGGGGCTGCAGCTGCCGCCGCCCTTCGGCGAGGTGTGGTTCGACCCGGCGGGCGTGCTGCAGGGCGTGGTCTCCGACGACGCGTGCGCCTCGCGGCCCTGTCTGCACAACGCCACCTGCACCACCACCTGGAACGACTTCACGTGAGTACACACTACGAACACGAGACTGTTTTAGAAATCTAGAAGTGGTTCGAAAGGGAAACTTTGAAAATATTTACTACGGACGATCATAATAGGAAAACTGATGATGTAGATCAGTAGACTTGCGAGTTTTATACGTTAAAAATATGGTTTGCTCTTGTTTCAACATAGAGCCAAAGCGTGATAAAGTAAATATCATGAGACAATATATTTTCAACAATTACCTCTTTTTCCGCTCACTGCCTTAATGTAGATGTTTTAAAATATTCCACGGTTTTCCCTATTTGTTAATTAATAATGAAATAATTTATCATGATCTGAGATGATCTGTTTATCACAGTAAATGTTCTCGTGCAATGTAATCATATTGCTGTTTCCATGTGTTAATTTATGTAACGTGTACGTGTATGTTTGCAGATGCGCGTGTCCGCGCGGGTACAAGGGCAAGCAGTGCGCGGAGGTGGAGTTCTGCCAGCTGCAGGGATGTCCTCTCAGCTCGCACTGCCGCAACCTCGACGCTGGGTAACATATCTTGTTTATATACTCTATTTATTGTTTAATTTCGCTTCCTTTATCCACCACCTTACCCGACTATTGGACTCGGGTTATATTTTTTACCACAGTGTCAGAGATATATAATTTTGAAAACTATGATGTTAAATCCTTAGCATAATTATGTTGGCACCAAACTATTTAATTTAATTTTTGAAGCCTGCCGGATTTTGGCGATATTATTATAGTTCTAAATCTTGAGTGGGCAGTTTAGGTAATAAATGGTATTCCCAAATTAACGTGTTAATTTAAATGATGTATATATTATGTGTGTGTAGATACGAGTGCGTGTCGAACGCGACGTTCGACGGCGTGAACACGACGCTCACGTACAAGCTGCGCGTACCCCGTGCCGTCGCCATCCCCGCCGACGAGACATACTCGCCGCCAGACACGCTCACCATCACATACAGGTACCACGCGCTTATTTTTTATTGAATTTATAGGCAGAAGAGCTAGCGGCCCGTCTGATGGTAAGCGGCTACCGCTGCTCATGGACCTCTGCAGTGCCAGGGGGCCAGCAACAAAGTCGTTGCCCACCCTAAGGAGAGTGACTGCCAAAACTTTTACTGCATACTACTTCACATTCTTAAGAGCAGTAGTGCTCATATTCATCTCAAGGGCACCTATGAAACATAATATAATCTTATGACAGAGCTTCCACAACTGAAGTATACAATAAAAGAATCCTAAAAATTGTATTGTCAAGTTAACAAGTAATAATTATATTTGTATGGTGCAGGACTAAAGCTGGCGGCACCGTATTCCGCGCGGAGAGCACGGATGGCGGCGCGAGTGCGGAGGGCGTGGCGAGCGCGGAGGGCGGCGCGGGCGCGGAGGCGGAGGGCTCGTGGTTCAGCGTGGGCGTGTTCAAGGAGCTGGTGTCGGTGCAGTGGCGCCTGGGCGGCCGCCTGCCACGTGCACTGCGCATGCGCGCACATCACTCGCATCTCCGATGGACCACCGTGCGGTTCACATTCCGCAGGGAACAAATCACAGGTACACAGCATTATTTTTCTAATTTAATTCTGGCACATTTGCATCATGGCCAGTTAATGCGCTATTCCAGAGGGTATGTCAGTTAAGTCGTGTCCATTTCGGCAGCCTTCGTGGCGCAGCTGATTAGAAGCCTCCTGTGATTTTTTTTTATAAAATATGTCATTGTCTATGTACTGCCATCTATTTGGTGATTCGTCATAGAAACAATATAAACATTTTCATCACTCGACATATTTATGGCATCCAAACTGTTTTTATATGTTTACGCTTGTACAACCATTGAAGTGCAACTAACAAGACTTATAATTCATCAGATTGCGGATGAAGTAGCCTGTAATAAAGAACAACCTACAATATTGTAATAATATATCACATCAAAAACATCCTGTAAAAAAATTCCAAGTCTCGCAGCTCAGTTTTTCTACCGCAAAAAGTTGTGAGATCCATGTAATACCACGTCGATTAATTTATTTAGTCCTTGCTTAAGGGACCTTCTGTAAAAAGTTATTACGTAAGTTATTATCATATCAATATTAAAAATTCTTCACGTTTTAAATAAATAGATCGACTTGGCCAGTAGCATTATGTATAAATTGAATGATACATTATGTTATCACCTTTTTACAGAAGGTCCCTTAAGCAAGGACTAAATAAATTAATCGACATGGTATTACATGAATCTCACAACTTTTTGCGGTAGAAAAACTGAGCTGCGAGACTTGGAATTTTTTTACAGGATGTTTTTGATGGGATCTCATGTCTTTTTGTAGAGTCCTACTTTTTTCCTTTACGGTACTTTTTATTTCTAGAAAACATATAACGAATTTTCTTAAAGCCTCTGTCTTACGGTTTGTTATTATTTTTGTAGGTATCAATTTATTACAAATATAGCGGATTTGATTATTAATGTTCTTTCTTGTATGGTAATTGATATTTTCGAGCTATTTAGTCTATTTATTTGCAAGTTTTTCTTCGTCATGTTTTTCTAGAGGAATGTTGTACAGTTTCATGGGCTGAATACGCCCTTTCCCTCCCTATACCCCTCCTGTTATGCCTCATATATAATATATATAGATACCTATCTACAACTATTATTCCATTATATACAACGAATCATGAACTGCAAATGTAATCCTATACATTTATATGGGATTACAAAGTTATTCACGCAGTTGGTGTATCTAGAAAACTAGACAGAAATTATGAAATGTTTCAATTTTCCCTTAATTTAGGCATTAAATATTCTAAATTTGAAGGTTCTATGTCTGCTAGAAGTGCCTTAGACTTTTGATGATCGGTCAGTCAGCCAGTGAGTGACAAAATTACGAAAGTTTGAACAGTTATAACTCTTAAACTACTGGTTCAAATTGAATGAAATTTTAAATATACCGTGTTTACATAATGCCTGCTTATGTTACTAACTGAAAATTCAGGATTCTTGCTTAAACCACAACGAAGTTATGGGGGGTTGAAAATGGTCTGATTTGCTTCGAGAAAAGGATGGTACGACTGTGCCGCTTTTTAGCTCGACTTGGAGGGATAACATTATAAGCAACATTTTGTTACAGGTGCGTTCGTGGACGCGGAAGGTCGTGAAGAGGTGGGCCTGTCGGGCGCCATCGACGTGCGCGCGTGGCAGCGGCTGATGGCGGAGGGGCGCGTGCACCTGGGCGGGGCGCCGCGCACGCACGCGCTCGCGCCCGCCACCGCGCCGCCCACGCTCGCACCCACGCCGCTCGTACGTGCACGTGCATATTACAAAAGAAATATCAAGCCAAAAATCGGATCACGAATTTCGAAATACCCAATATTTATTATTTACTGGTGGTAGGTCTCTCATATGTGAAAGGCTGCCTGGGTGGGTACCACCGCAATGTCTATTTCTCCCGTCAAACAGCAGTTTAAATGCACTGTTGTGTTTCGGATTGAAGGACATTGTAGCCAGAGTAACTACTGGACATATTGAATCGAACATCTTATGTCTCAGGATGGCGAGCGCAGTGGAATGCCAAGCATTGCTTTGTAACTCAAGGTGTTGTTTGGTTGTACTACTGTTCATGAGCGGTCGGTTCGCTTACCATCAGGCGAACGGCATACTCGTCTCGCCATTCACTGCAATAAAAAAAAATATATATATATATAGAAAAATTACTAGTTTTTTTTATAATTTTTGGTAAACAATAAAACTAAAATGATATACTTACAATATTAGTATTATAATATTAATTAGTATTATTACTTACAATACAGTATTCCTATATTATTTTTTTAGATATGAAAACTACGGTTTAGTAGATTTTTTGCACGCATATGTTTACTAAAAACGACAATACAATATGTTTTATTTGTTTCATACCTGTTCTATGATAAAACATAATTATAGTTGAATGTAATGTTTTACAGACGGACGGCTCGACAGATCCTAACACTTGGGAATATACTGAAGGCGAAGACTTAGCCGGTGACAACTTGGAAGGCAAATACTTCAAGGTCTGGTTGACTATCATATAAAGGGTTTTTATTTCTAACACTGATTACATTCACATTCACTCAGTTTACCGTGTATAGAATTTATTCACATTATAACTTTGATAGACAGCTATTATAGACCAGTTAACTTATAAAATAATTTGCTTTCATATTTGTATTGTAGAGTATACAACCCATTGTGATGTATATTGATTGTAATATGTGTGTGCAGGGTTGCGTGGGCGCGGTGCACGTGGGCTCGCTGCTGCTGCCGTTCTTCACGGAGGAGGAGCTGTTCGTGGGCGCGGCCGCCACGCTGCTCGCCGCGCAGCCGCACTACGCGCTCGTGTTAGTGCCACACACAATACATCTGCCTGTATTCCACTATCATTGATTTCATACTCATTCATTTCCATTTTGTTGACTTTTGAGACAAGTCAAGTCACGCTAGTAGTTCTCAGTGCCTGGTATAATTAAAATGTGTACTTTCTGACGATTCTCGCTTACAAGAGTTGTATAGGCGTATGTAACGGCAGGGTAGTCCCTAGAGAATATTGTTGAAGAACTGTATTTCGAGACATTCATGGATAATAAGCTTGAAACAATGATTAAGTTTTATTATTCTATACTTAATAATGTTGCATTTATTATATCAGCCCATATACGTCCCATTGCAGGACACGCGCAACTTCTACAATTGAAAGTACGATTGAGAGTGGTTAGGCCATATAGTCCTCCATGCTGGCCTAGTGCGTATTGACGGTCTTTGCTTACTATAGAAAACGCTATAGTGTGCAGATTTCCTCACAATGTTTTCCTCCGCCGTTAAAATGCATGGGCATCGACTATCAAAATGTGACACTATACTATTGCCCCTTTCAGTTTATTCCATAGTAAAGAATATTACCCAATAATTCTAAAAGTATACAGTGACGTATGTATTTGAAGTGGTGAGTTTGGTGTGCAGGTCAGGCCGTCCGTGGGGCGCGGCGCAGGGCGTGGGCTGCGTGCTGTGCCTGGAGGCGGACTGCGCCAACGGCGGCCGCTGCGCCGACGTGCGCTCCTCCTACGCGTGCGCCTGCCCGCCCGGCTACTCCGGGGAGTACTGCCAGGTACCACGACCGTTGTCGTCCTTATATAGTGAGGGGTGGCTCGGCCATCCGTACTGTTATGTCTGATCTGTATGAGGTGGTAATAAAGTCGTGCTGGCGATGTTGAATATTGGTAATCTCATGTGAGGAATTATTGCGTAAAAGCTGTCCTCGAGAGATATTTCTACCCTGCCATTTGATGATAATTTATTTTCTTGTTTGTATACCTAGATCGATGTAGACGAGTGCGCATCTCATCAGTGTCAAAACGGCGCCACTTGTCAAGACGGAGTCGCTTCCTACACATGTATATGTCCCGAAGGATTTGAGGGGGAATTGTGAGTTTACTTTAAAAGTGCATTTATTAATTTAGTAACTCATGTTTGACTGTTTGAATGCGGAAAAAATTTCATTCGAATCAAATATATCTTTAAGAACTCACACGCATTATGATATATTCACTATCAATCCCAAATCCAACTGTGCATAACTAAAAAATGGCTTTTATAGTCAGTTATTAGACTAGCAATACTTGTTAGTGCTATGTGCAATAAGGATACAGCGCGACTTTGCATCGCCGCGTCACTAAGCGGCTAATTTGGCGTTGTCCTAGTTGGTCCTTCGAGCCGGACGTGTCGTCATGATGTGTGTTGTGCGCAGATGCTCGGTGGACGTGGACGAGTGCGCGTCGTCTCCGTGCCAGCACGGCGGCACGTGCGTGGACGAGGCGGGCGGGTTCCGCTGCGAGTGCGGCGCGCAGTGGCGCGGGCCCGCGTGCTCGCTGCCGCACGCGCGCTCGTGTGCGCACCGGCCCTGCGTGCACGGCACGTGCACCGACACCGCGCCAGGTATACTGCTCTGTGAAATGTGTGTGTAAAGAGTAACCCATCTTTATAATCCGTCACGAGAAGATTGATACCCTATCGCCTGATGTAGTCGTGTAACAAGTTGGATCCTCGCACCGAAAGATATGTTTATGCAGCCCACAAATATTTCTTTCGGGTTTGAGTGTTTGTGGGACCGAAAAGTCTCCCGTAATTTCTCATATTCAAGACACAAGACTCCATCTTAGTCAGGAGTGAAGTCAGGACTATGTGTGTGACTGTTGGGTGTTATTTATTTATTTATTGACTTATACGATCATACGTAAGGGTTTACGATCCCGTAGGTCTTCCTTAATATAGGCGTAAATTCAGTATAATATTATTGTGGGAATAGTTCCGTAAGGGGTCAAATTAAACAAAGATCGTCTTGTTAATCTTCAATATATTTAATGTTAAATAAAACTCGTCTTCTCTTCATACGTCTTCCGTCTTTTCCATCTTCCGTCGTCTTCCAGACTGTTCTCTGCTATTCCGTCCTTGCATACTTCAACATCTATATCATTCATCCTCTTACTCTTTCCATCTTAAATATTTTTATCAGTCATCTCTTTCACACAAACTACGTTCCATATCAGTCATACGTCAACGTTCCATTCTACTCATCTTTCTTCTTAACATTCAAATCCTACAACTCGGCCATACTGACTGCCCTCAGTCAGGTCTTATTTACATCACCTTTTATTAAAATCACAACAACTAAATTCAACATCACCAAACAAATTTACAACAAATCTTACAAAACATCTTATCCTAAAAAAAAAACAAATAAATTACACCTCTTACAATAAATACAAAACATCCACATACAAAACAATTTTGATTTTTCTTTCTTTTCCTCTTGTAAATTGTCCAACTATCTTTAAATCTTCCGAGTCGGTGTTCAGTAAGATCATCGTATTGGTTCATCAATAATAGCCATCTTAGAAAGTCGTCCAAAGGCTTTGCTCGTGACTCAACCTCTTTTCCCATCTTTTTTGCTTTCGCGTACCTGGTTCTTCTATTACTTCCTATTGGAAATAGCTGCAACTTACTAGACACATCTTCTGGGTCCATAGGATTGTCAGCTTCCATGCAGAAAACTTCCTTTTGCTGGTTCTGCAGTTCTTCGATCTCAACCTCAAACAGTATTTTTGCTGATGTATCCTCGTAAACGTCTTCAATATTTTCGTCATTACTCGTCTTAATTGAATTTATTTCAACATCGTTGTTGCATTGTGTACAACTGACAAATACGTTGTCATGGAGATCGCAGTTGTCGGGATTCACACCGTGAGCGCTAGGTTTGCTCTCGGTGACACTCTTAGTTCGCAAAACCTCTTTGATACAAATTTCGCTTGGAAACTCCTTTAAGATTGCTGCTTTGAAGTCTTCGTACGTCTCGAACGGATCCTCAGACCTCAACCACAAATCTGCGGTATCCGTTAGACACTTTTTCGCAACAATCAGTGTTTGTCTCGGTGTGAAATTGAACTTTTCACAAACGTTTTCAATGTCCTGCGCCCATTTGACTGACGAGTATGATATGTCCCTCCCATCAAATTTAGGACATGCATCCCAACTAAACTGTCGTTTTCGTCTATCCATCTTACATCTTACCTCTTCATCTTTTCTACTTTGCGTCGTCACATACCAGATCCCGGACGAGCCCCCAAAAATATGTGGGAATAGTTCCGTAAGGGGTCAAATTAAATAAAGATCGTCTTGTTAATCTTCAATATATTTAATGTTTAATAAAACTCGTCTTCTCTTCATACGTCTTCCGTCTTTTCCGTCTTCCGTCGTCTTCCAGACTGTTCTCTGCTATTCCGTCCTTGCATACTTCAACATCTATATCATTCATCCTCTTACTCTTTCCATCTTAAATATTTTTATCAGTCATCTCTTTCACACAAACTACGTTCCATATCAGTCATACGTCAACGTTCCATTCTACTCATCTTTCTTCTTAACATTCAAATCCTACATTATTTTATGTGATATTAACTCTGTTCAGATCCCCCCACGGGCAACCCGTTCACATGCACGTGCACGGAGGGCTACGAGGGTGTGTACTGCGAGCACGCCTTCTGTGAGCTCACACCATGCGTACATGGCACCTGTGTCAACGATACTGAGGTACTAAGCATATTTTATTTGAAGTATTTTTTCTTATTGTTTAATGATTTTACATATTTAATAATAAAGAGCTGCTTAAAGCTATAGTGATTTGTATTTGGTGCATTAATCACCTTTTTATTTAGTTTATAATTGAAGTCATGTAACAATTAGTTTGTGTGTGTCAGGGCGCCAGGTGCGCGTGCGCGGCGGGTTGGCGCGGGCGGCTGTGCGCGGAGGAGCGCGACACGTGCGCGGAGGCGGGCGGCGCGGCGTGCCTGCACGGCGGCCGCTGCATCGCCGCGCGCGCGCATCTGCTCTGCGACTGCGCCAACACCGGTACGTACGCACGCGCACGCACACGTGCACGTGCACGCACACAAACGCACTCAGACGCTCACTCATCACAATATTTTACCTCATACTTATTTACAGATAAATCTAAACATTCATTTGCATTCAATTTTAATTTGTTTTTATTAGATATTCGAGTTTAATACACACCAGAGTTCTCTAAACATGCACCGAAATTTAGTGTGGAAATATCACTTCAGAGCATACCTTAGTTAGTCCTAGGATTGTACACTGTACACACAATACAATATTGAGTGATCCCGTCTGTAGAGAGCACGTAATCTTACACTCTCATACTACAATTCTGAATTTTTCTCCTTGTGATATGCTCCAAGCATACAGTTGTAATCATAACACAAGTAGTCATCCGCCCATTAATAATACAGCCATATTACAGCATCCTAAACAATTATAAAACAAATGATGGAGCGCAGAGTAAACACCTGCGGTAAAATAAACATGCATTGTAGTCGACAGTGTCTGTAGAAAGTGAGTATTGATAGCGGCGGTAATCTTATCGCGGCCGCAACATCGAACGCAATCTACCTCTACTGATAACCGCTGATTACGATTATACGTCATCAGCGATTCTCAAACTTTACACCATATAATATAGTTTTAAAGGCAGAAAAAATAATTAAAATAAGTTCAGAAAGTTCATTAATAAATCTATTTTTACAAGACATTGAAGGTGGCTTCCATCCGAAATTATAAAAGAATACCAAAGCGGTTAAGTAAGCTTTAGGTAAAAAATTGGGCACGAAATTATTACGACGGACGAAATTATTCTGCAGAAACTGCCGTGCATATTGTCATGTCCAATGAATTACTTTGAAAACCTACAGCTAAGCTATTTCTCGTAAATATAAGTATTTATAAGTACACAGTGAATTGGTAGTTAATGTAACGAGTAGGCGACATGCCTCTCAGGTCTCAACGCATGCGTCATTGTTATGTTCATGCTAAGCGCATACGCCGCGCATCTCGCTCGCCTTATTTGTATACCTAATGAATCATCTATGTTGTTTATTGTTTATGTACTCGTGTACCACTGTTGCCATTCAACGGTCTGTCTGTTAAAGCGAAATACGATGCAAAATCGGACAAATGTACATATTGCAAGACTAGAAGTCTATAAGTATTAAACCGTCTTGGAAATTGTAAGGTTGATGTTAATGTTTTGATAACTTAACTTTTTATAAAAATTGCTTCAACTATCCTTTTAAAACTAATATTTGATTTGATAAAAATATGATTTATGACATATATTACGTACATAAACCGCTAATTATTTACCTTTTTGAATTCTTTTTTTTTTTGTTGATTCTGGGAAACCGGATTACCGCTAACGCCCCACCTTGGGGGAGGGTGGAGCGATTATGTTGGGTTCACCCATAGGCATACCAACCAAAACCCCGCGTTGCCCGCTTCAGCGCAATTAGAACGGCCCCGAGAACCCGAAGCAAGAGCGCTCCAGCTTCTACCGGGACCATCCCTGCACAATGCCGCTCAATTTGCGGCACGTACCATAAGTATGTTGGAGGCTAGGAAGCCTCCTCATTTCCCGGCAACAGGCAGTTGCTTCCTCCTCCTCCTCCTGCTGCCGAACATCTCGAGGTCGCATTGTACGCGAGTACAATGGGCGCAACAACAGCCCCCACTGCGCGCCCGCGACCTTCACTTCCCCATTAGTCGCCTCCTACAGGCAGGGGATACCGTGGCGGGATTCTCGAAGCGCCCCCATACCACAGGGCACACCTTTTAGAATCCTACATAAGTTTATGAATGAAGAATATGAGCAAACAGGAAACGGAAATGTGTAAAGACCGGTGTATGTGTAAAGACCCAAAATTATTTATTACCTTTATTAGAGTTTTCCTCATTTGAGTCGTATTTCCTGTTTGTGTATTTGTAAAACCCCTTTCATTGTTATTTATACAAAAACATATGCGTGAGTTAGATTAGGTACTATTTCAAAATAAACCTGAAACAACATTTTGATACAAAGTATTTTTTTCAAATAAAGATAGCTTTAGATTTGAGAAAGTTATAAAAAGTTTGAATATGGATACAAAACGAACACCACGAAAAAATTGTGTGAACCACAAATGTTTGTTTCGATTCTGGATTGTAAACGACCGAAAAGTCTCTCGTAGTTTCTGATGCCCACGCCACAATGCTTGCGTGTGTTAGGACAACCCGTGTGTCTATTAATTGTATTTGTTACAATTAAAACAAGGCGAGGACGTCACGGAATAGTAGCACCCACGTCACGAGATAACGTTCAGGAAAATTGCGGCCGCAAAGTTTGTGAATCAGTGGCCTCGCGCCGCACTGGGCCAGTGGGCGCGCGCGTCTCCGCTACATTATATTACATTCAACATTATTTGTGCAAAAATGGACAACAAAAGGATAGTGTGTGTGTGATTGTGATATGTGCATACTAGGATGTGGACATTTCTCACTGCCATTATAATTATAGGTAAGGTTGTTTACCAATTGATGCAAATGACTTCAATGAAGGTCCTATCGATAATTGTTGACAAAGAAACTGATGATAAAATCATTACCGGTCATCATTTTGTTAAACTTCAAACAGCTCTGTATCAGCCCATATACGTCCCACTGTAGGGCACGGGTATCCTCTACAATCTAGAGTACGATTGGGAGTAGTTAGGCCATTTTATTTTTAAAATAAAATAAAATAAAATAAAATAGTGCAAACCTTTCGGTTGGATATAACTAAATGTTATTGACTTACCCCCGGGCCCAGTCATCACTATTAACGTGTCAACTACAGTTCAAACACATAAATGTATCTTTAGAATCACCTATGCTATTTTTATTCTATTTATCAATTCAATATCACTTATCTATATCAGCACATATACTTTCCATTATGTAGTTTAGATTGGGTTGATGATTTTCACACACTTTAAGACATCTTGTAGAAAAGTCAGCTGTTTAGGTTCCTTCAATAGGTTTTGCTTTAGTTCTAAAAAACTTAATGTACATCCCTGTACATTAAGTTTTTTATAATAATTCACACCTTCACCGTAATATCTGTAGTGTGCTTAAAGATGCACAATCTTGGTGGTATAGTCAATGTCAAAATTATAATCAATAGTACATTGTTATGCACGATGCGTCACCGAACGAACGCGCCGACGAAAAGATTACATCGCGGACATCGCTAATTGATTCCGCAGATGCAATTATGTTTATGCTTTTCTATATTTACATTATTATTAGCTATGCTATTACATTTGTTTGCACAACACAAATACTGTGCCTTAATATTCATATTTTGGATCGATTTGGAAAAAAGATTTTTTAGATTCGTTGCCTAAAATACATATAACAGAAAAAAAAAACAGTTTATTTTATAATAACAATTCTAAATGCGATATATGTTTTCTAAGTTCCAAGGTTTGTAATAACCAATTTAATTTATTTGAAATGCCAAACATCCCTCAGACAGGAATAAAATTAGATCAAACAACACAGCTTTGCTAAAATAAATTGGGTCTAGTTGCTTTGGACTATTCTGTTATGCACCCTATAACTAAGAAATGGTGGAAAGTAACGCTGGGTGTCTCGATATTGATGGCCTCCCGGGTTCATTTACCTGGTCTTGGGTTATCTATAAGTGGACATTCTCAGCTCGCGGATTTTTCCCGATTTTGTCCTTAGAATTATTGTTCTTTTGTGCGTTATCATTGCAAAGCTTGCCTATGAGGCCAGGCGTGGTTAATGTAGGTGTATGGCCTCGGTATATCAATGATGAGCGTCAGAACTTTGAGTCATACAAGGGACTTTGTGATGTAACCCCAGCATTAGTCTATGACTATGTTATAGCTACTGTCTCATAGAAAACCGACGTAAAAATCTTTAGTGTTTGGATTTTGTTTGGTGAGATTCGTGGAGTGGAGATTCGTGATTCATACATACATACATAATCGTCACGCCTGTATCCCATAAGGGTAGGCAGAGACTAGAGACCACCACTTTGCTCGATCCTGACATACTACTTTCGCTTCATCCACTTTCATCAACGTCTTCATGCATTCTCGTCGGTTCAGGGTACTTTTAACCTGACTCTTGTTGAGGGTATCACCGATTTGGATGGTGTATGTTCGGTGAGGTCGACCCCTACCGACTCTTCCATCCACACTCGCATTATGTATTTGTTTCGTAATTCTCCTTTCATCCCTCCTCTCTACATGACCAAACCATCGTAACATTCCTTTCTCAATTCTCGTCACTACATCCTCTTTCACTCCACAAGTTTCCATCACCACGCTATTTCGCACTCTGTCACACAAGCTTACACCACACATTCCCCTTAACGATCCCATCTCTACTGCCCTAATTTTATTTTTATTCTTCTTTTGCCATACCCAACTTTCACTACCATACATAAGGGTTGGAATTAACACTCCTCCATGGACAGCCAGTCGTGCCTTTTTGGAGACCTTCCGACTACCCATAAAGGAGTGTAGCGCACCATTCACTCGATTTTCTGCATTCACTCTTCTTTCAATATCGCTATCATGCTTTCCATCACTTGTGAAAACACAGCCCAAATATACGAATTCATTCACTTGTTCTACTTGCTCATTACCTATCGTAATATCGCACTTTGTCATATACTCTTCCCTTTCAAATACCATAACTTTCGTCTTACTCACATTTATTTTCATTCCTTTTCTCTCAAACGCTTCATGCATAATTGATTCATGCAGGTAGTAATAAAAATTGTATCCGATTTGATGACATCCCCCGTCCATGATGGTGAAAACCCATCCCAGTGAGTCACTAGTGTGTGTGTTGTTAGTATATGTGTTTCAGTTATAGCTTCTCAATATTTTTTGAATTAAGAGAGGCAAGCATACTATGGCCTTTTATTCAATTTTTTAAACAGTGTTTATCAAAAGATAACCATGTCCAAAATATAGCGAACAAGTAATTTTGTTAATCCTTTCAGAATTAAACAAGTATTAAATCTTGCAGTGGGAGTAAAAAAAGTGATGCAAAGCAAAACTATTGACGTCACTAGTTTTTATGTGCATTACAGTGTACGCATGTGAAAGAGACGGTCCCGAACGAAGTCCCCATTACGTTGCCATTCTTTCTTTTAAAATACTATTTTTTGCCTCGTTTTATAAGCTATTTGAAGATTGTTTCGACAGAAATGTTTTATTTTCATGGTACTTGTGTTTGTCCGCAAAATAACTAAAGCAGACGCGCATAGTAGTTGGCCCTATTGTGTCGATCGGTGTAAAAATAATAATATCTTGCCGATGGATACTCTATATTAATTGTAATGCGCTGGCCATTAAATGCATTGTAACTTCTTTATAGTAACATAATAAAAAAGTTAGCAACATAAATAGATACATAAAGTTACACATCTCAACGCGGCTATCTTACTCACCTCAGATATTGTGTACTTAGCCTACTTGTAAGCTCAATAAGTTTGACATAGTTTTCATTTACGGAGAAAGTAATACAAATTGACATTTAGCTCTAAAAATAAAATAATGATTCGTTCCATCATTATTTTGTAATAATATTGGAAAATACCTATGCATGTGTAATAAAATCTCAGCCTACTTTATGAACTCCTAGTATCTGAAGTTTGGAAATGTTTGATTCTAAAATAATGAATTTACAAGTTTTGTCTATAGAATATTAACTCATTAGACAAAAACATCAACTTTGCTCACTTCCTGGGTTCCTGGTACTTTAAATTTAATTATGTCGTTTTTTTCGATGTTGGTGTCCAAGCGCATCGTACATATTTTGCTCTATGAGTGAGTGAGTGAGATGAGTGCGCGCGCATCGTACTCATAAATTTCCAAACGTCCCGAGAAAGGTATAACTCCGAAAAATAATGGAATATTTGCACAAAAGGCGCCTACAGTGCCATCAGAATTCTTGTCCAAACTTGAATTGGCACTGAATTAAATTTGCATAAACCCAGACTAAACCCACAGTTATTAGTCACCTTACTTCTGAAGCCTAGTTTTACAATCATTTCTACATTGACTTTGCAAAGTTTTGCAATATTATTGTTCTTGGCAATGCTATTCGCTAGATAATTTCATTAGTCACGCATGCTCAATGGCGAGGCAATTTTTATATTGTTATAGTATTTATTTGTCAATCCTCTTTATTTATTTATTTTATTTTATTTTCTTAAGCTTATAAAAGTTTTATTGAGACATAATGTTAATGAAAAAAAAAATCTGTAAGTTGTACATTTTATCAGGTATTGACTTTGTCATGTAAATGAAGTCATTGATTAAAGGAAGTAAGACGTTTTTAAATTTCATTTTGTAGTGAATGTGCAATGAGCCTTCAGCAATATATCGTACATATATATAATGAATTTAGTTAAATAACACACGTTATTTATTCTATGTATTTTCCAAATCAAATCACGACATCGGTAAAAAAAAATATATAAAGTCATAAGATGTGTTTATTTGTGTACTTGGCATGTTATAGAGTTGTAGATATGTGCAGGTAAAGACTGGTGGTAATGTGTGTGTGGTTGCAGGATGGACGGGCGTGCGGTGCGAGGTGGACGTGGACGAGTGCGCCGCCGGTCTCGTCAGCTGCGGGCCCGGCGACTGCGTCAATCTGGAGGGATCCTACACGTCAGTACACATCAATTACTGTTACACGCTTTAATAATCAGCAAGTAAACCTCTCATAAATGGGAGATAATTGATTATGTTCGTTTTGATCGCATGCGTGTGACGTCGCAGATGCCTGTGCACGGCCGGGTACTGCGGGCACGAGTGCGCGCTGGCGGACCCGTGCTCCGAGGCGGCACCGGGCGCCAACAGCACGGGCCCGTGCCGGCACGGCGCGCGGTGCGAGCAGCGCTGCGGCGCCGCCACCGACTACGTGTGCCACTGCACGCAGGGCTGGGCCGGCAAGAACTGCTCGCAGGCGGGCGTGGCGGCGGGCGCGGCGGCGGCCGGCGGACACGCGGGCGTGGCGTGGGGCGTGGGCGGCGCGCTGCTGGCGCTGCTGCTGGCGGGCGCGGCGCTGCTGCTGCTGGCGGCGCAGGCGCGGCGCAAGCGAGCCACGCGCGGCACCTACTCGCCCTCGGGGCAGGAGTACTGCAACCCGCGCGCGGAGATGATGCACCACGCGCTCAAGCCGCCGCCGGAGGAACGACTCATATAGCACCATGCAGGTACTAACACAACACACACATATTATTACATGCACAAATTGAACGTACCATCTTATGATTAGTAAATATACAGAGTATATCAAGACTGCTACCGAAAACGAAACCGGATGGTAGTTTAAGTGATTTTAGACACAATGCAACAGAAAATGTTGCAAAAAAAAAAACATTTTTTTGTTATTTTTTCAATTTTTTTACACCCTTTTATCCATAACTACTCTTAAGGTATACTGTATCAGCCCATATACGTCCCACTGCAGGGCACGGGCCTACTCTACAATCGAGTACGATTGCGAGTGGTTAGGCCATATAGTTCACCACGCTGACCTAGTGCGGATTGGTGGACTTACATACCATATAAATTCTTATAAATCGCTATGGTATGCAGATTTCCTCACGATGTTTTCCTTCACCGTTTTAGTGCGTGGTGGTTGACTATCAATACACACATGACTCCGAAAAATCAGAGGTGTGCCCTGGAATTCGAACCCGCGACCACCATGAACATGTTGGCAGCCGCGTCTAGTCCGTATACCGACAGACCACCACGCACTTGTTTTAACTTTTTAGTTGCAATGTGTCTGAAGTCACTAAAACTACCACCGGCTTCGTTTTCGGTAGCAGCCTTGATATACCCAGTATTTAGATACCACGTTGACCCTGTGCAGATTAATGCCCCAACTGAGCACTATGTACTGATCTTAAGAGCGTTTATACCTTCCGCGCGCTTTTTGGCTTAAAAACAGGACTTTTCAAACGAGTTAATAGCCACCAATAAACAATTTAAAGGAAAAATAATTAGTACTAATTTTAGTAAAGGTTGTCATCTAGGGATGTTGGTGGAAAACATTATAGATTGATGGATAATTTGTGAGTACTATAAGGAATACTGAACACAAGTTTCGTTATTTAGGCTTTAAATGGCAATTTAGAAGCTTAAGATATCCGAAATCACTAAATATAAGATGAAGATAAAAATATTATCAGACTAATAAGACCCTTATGAAGGGATTTTGCTGAGAAAAATAATCTTTTTGTGTTTAGTTTCTGAAAAATAAAAATTTTAACAATGCGAAATTATTCAGAAACTCTCGTCAAGAACATATTTGTTTTCACCAACTTATCGTACATCATTCTTTATAGCAATTGCATATTATAATAGAAAAACATCTTATCAATAAATTACCATTTTTATATTTCAACAAAATTAGTTTTCATGTTTTCTACAAATATTTTAAAAACCACTATAAAACACGCTGTCCGCCGTGCATCAAATCAGACCGCCGCAAGGCCTTCTAGAGGGAGGACGTATCGCTCGTCGCTCCGACCTGGCTGCAGTAGATTTTTGCCGTGCGTAGTAAAAATAGCCACGCGCGGACTGCGATTGTCACATCTTAGTACTTTAGTAGTAAAATATTTAATTTTTTTTATTACCTACAATGGTTTTGTAGTGAGTATAAATTATGTTTCAGATAATATAATGGGATGTTATTCCGAGGCTAAATTATGTTATGTATTGTAATATAAAATTAAATATATTTCGTAGTTGTAAGGGGTTGTAAGGCCCCTAACTCTATTCATGTGTTCGAACACGAAATGATTAATAAAACGTCCGTAGTGTCTACTGATTGAACACTGATTTGAATGCAACTTAACAATGTAATAATAACGAAAATATGATTAGTATCTAAATTTGTATTGTTCATTGCTTGCACAGTAATATTTGTCTACTTACGAGTATAAAGCAAATAACATATTTTTATGATATATTACCAATATATAAATCATAAGTTACATTTCAATTGAATATTAGAATTTTGAAGCGCACGGATCAAAGTTGGTTGAGCTGACTGTATAGCGAGCCGACGCGGCAGCTCTACGCACACAGCTTTGGTCGCTTATGTGTGCGTGAAATTAACGAAGAAATACCTATAGTTGACTTTACGCGCAAGGTGTAAACGCTCTTAATAGAATAATTTTAAAGGAAACACTATAACTTATTTATTACTAAAATAATTTATTTTAATTTTCATGCACTAAGAATATTTTTCTGATTCATTTCAGGTGAAGGCATACGAAGAATACAAAAATTGAACAAATAAACGAAATTAGATGAAAAACACGAAAATAGGTCACATATCTACTAAAACGTGTGTGAGTGTCTGTGTGTGTGACTGCGTTGATGACTGATGTGTGTGTAAGTGTGCGTGCGACGATGCTGTACCTGGACGAGTGGTGTGAAGATGTATTGACTATGTGAGACTTGAGTAAATTAATAATGTAGCTATAAGTTTTGTATTGCGGAGATTTTTAACTTTTGAAGCCTAATAATACGGGTGACACTCACGACTACCACCCGTCACGATAATGGCCAACTATTATATCAAGCAATCTACGACTACTTTTTATAAATCAAAAAATATGTATACTACGCCGTCACTGACTTTAGCATCAGTAAATTTAAAATATTTTAAATATTGTATTTAAAAAATCACATGACTAAAAATTTATCGACATTTTAAACTTAAAATATCGATTTTATAATTTTCTTGGCATCTTTATGTAACTATTGAGTAATGATTTTTTTACGGCCTATATTAATTAGAAAAATATATCCTCTGTATTGTCTGTATTGTACTTAAAAACATTATTGTAAACTTATGTACTTATCAAATCTTTATATAGGACTTGTAATAAAGCGGGTGTGATACATTCCACGGCGAAGTCGAAACTCGAAACTATTGACTTTTTTATGAAATAACACAATGCTCTTAATAAAATACATTCCACGATTTTTTACACTAAACTTTATATATATTTAGCTAATTGTTTTTTGACACTGTTAGTGTCGTGGAGTTGCTGGAGTGTAGTGATATATTTTGGTACGAGACGGCCGCCGAGGCCACTGTATTGTAATTTATATATTAGCCTAAGTAGTGTTTATAAATATTCGTTTATAAGGATATATAAATACAGGAACTTGATTCACGCCGTCCTGCCTGACGCGACGAGGCTGTTGCAATGTGTCTGTGTTGCATTATTGTATTCTTACTAATAAATTACTAGAAACATAATATTATTGACACTGACATTAATCTTATTTTCTATCTAAATGTTACTTTGTTATAGATTTTTTTAAATTAAAAATAGTTTTTCTATTTCGTACTTAAGTCACAGACACGTTGCAATGAGAGCTCCCCGCAACGGTAATAATATATCGGTATAACACGGGATATATAACGTAGTGTTTGTACGTAGGCGGGGCGCCGACACAGTGGCGGCTCCGTGCCAGTGCTGTGTATCTGTATATCAGTAGCGTAGGGTAAGCAGAAACGAGTGCCTTCACAAATATTCATATATTGTACATAAAGTGGCTGAGTATTAGTAAGTAGCACTACAACTTGGTCTGTAACGGGCAAATTACGAATTGAAGGGGAGAATTGATTTGCCGCACTGTTTTCAGAAGTATCATACGAATTTAATAACTCGTGATTGGCTCTTTATGGTCAAGGTGTAGGCACGCAGCACTCATTGTGTCGTCGCCTCTCGCACACCCACACTGCACTCGATACGGACTTGTGCAATTCATTATTTCTATAATTTCAAATAAAACTCCTTATTATTATTCCCAGAGGAATTGCAGTTGTTATAGGGAAACTAAAAAAAAATATTGCTTTGCATTTTAATCGAAATCGAATTGTGTAAATCAATTGAAATTAATTTTATATGCAGGATGTTATAAATTGTTTTGTAATTTTGATTAAATGAGATAGTTAAGTAGATGTTCTTTACAAATAAGAAAATAAAATGGCAGAAGTCCGTAGCGTGTCGCAGAGTGCGTGCTTTAGTTATTAAGTGATTAGTGAGTAAGAAATGATCGAAAGCGTGCAAGATTCTAAATTACATTGTAGTGAAGGCGATCTCCGCCGCCACAGCGCCCGCCCCCTCGCATCCCCGCCCCTCTGTGTCTCTATACCTCTCGTAGTGTATGTCGTAACTTATTCAATTGTCTATACTTATAATTAAACCCGTGGTCGCTAATCACCGATAGAATTAAGTCAATCACATTTTAATTCCTTGTGTACATAGACTGATGTTGAAGTAAGAAATATATCGTTAATAAACTGGATGTTTAGGTAATATAACAGTTATTGCATTCGGTTGCTTGTACATAGATATGGTAAGGTAGCGGCGCGGGGGCGTGCTGGAGGCGCGGCCGCGGGGGGACGTCCGTGCCTTACACACAAGTCTGTATATCGACTTATACACTAACCCTATGTATCGACTATATACAAAGTATTAGCTAGCTGTAAGTACGCGGCCGCGCTCCGAAGGCCACTATTAATGCTCAGTGTTGTAATACTATTTATGGTGAATTTACGGCCTTCGGAGTCGCGTCCCGAATCTAAAGCGTAGAGTAGTTAATGTACCAGTACGAGCTGGACAAAGTGTACTTAATCACGCCGCGATTCATAAACGTCGTGGCGCAAGTGGTCGATTTTAACGCTGTGTATTTGTATAATTGCTTATTTATTCCAAAAGCTAAGATCTTAAGGTGTTCTGGTCTTCGTGCCTTCACCCGCGCGTTGATGTGACTTTTATCATAACGTGTATCGATAGAAATGTGTTCCAACGTATATAGATAATCTTTCCTAAAGTCATAGACTTAATATTAAACTTTTTCAAAATATGTAATCTTACTTAAAATCGACCCTATTTTATATATAACTCGTGTATTATACTACTACAACTTATGAACTGTACTTGATACTTATCATGTAATGTGAAACTTCTAAGACTTAATATTTTGCAAGTGTATTGTGACTTAATAATATTGTATTAGCGACGGTGATGTTTGTAGATACTTAATCGATTTATTTAACTTTTTAAGAACCTACATAATAATAAAGCATGCTTTACAACTAACTTTAAAACAATTCATGACCAAAAAACAATTTTTCTTATAAAGTTTATTTCGAAATATATATATGTATTGTTATATTTTTAAGAATCGTATACGTATTACCCAAATTAATTGTTTTTTTATAAAAATCAAATATAAATAATCAACTCATATAAATTGTAACACCTGTTTAAAGTTAAATTTTGTGATGCTTTTATTATTTAGTGATTCAAACATTGTTTTGTAGTAGGAAAGTCCTATTTATTATTATATTCCAACCGTCCGCTAAATTAAGTTTAACTATTGTACAGGCCCCAAATCGACTTAATCATTCACTACTAGAAGTAATTTGGAATTTAAATTGTATACACGATGTTAGCATGCCGTATGAACTGACGTATTGTATTGTACTCTATATCAATAATCAAACAACGTTCGTACATTAAACTAGATTAATTTATAGAGATTTGGCGTTACGGATATGGGCTGGCTGACCGCAGAAACTAAAATATATTTGCTTAAGTATCAACAACATGTTTTTTAGAGGAATAGATAATTTATAAAATAAACATCCTTATAAAACGAATCAAAATGTTCAATATTATGTTTATCGTTCTCAGGGCTGTAATTGTTAAAGAAAACCGGCATGCGGTCAGCACCGTGTTTTTTACTTATTGTTAAGTAATTATTTATATTGTACATATAGTATTAGAGCAGCTGTGTCGCGGTGAGATTAATTACCGTTACCGTCCACTACACAATTACGAAGGGACGTGTTGTCATAGCTCGCAGATTTACAAGCAAAAGTATATTTACGTTAATATGCACACCAAATATTCTATTCATATGTTTGCCTTGTTCATAAACAAGCGAATTTACTGTGACTCCATTCGCCCTCATACGTATGCTTTGGAGAGATATGGGGCGATATCACATTGTGTCAATACAGCGCGTCTCACACGCTTTTAGAATACTCAACCGTTGTACGCAACGTACACAACTTCGTACGTAATTCGTCGCCTTCATAGTCAAGGTGTTCATATTGCTGAGTGATGTTTACCGAGTTGTAGTCAGCTAGAAATGGCAACGCGTCCGAGTGTGACAGTACTGCGAGTTGAACATTTTCTGTGAGTGTTTTACACAGCACTTGAGCCTATTGGCGTTTACTCAATAAATTACATAATCGTACTAAGACATTGTTTTATTTCCTACCTTTATACTTTCACTACCCACCTTAAAAGTACACATACACATCTACACATATACAATAAAATAATTTAATTAAAAATTAAAAGACCGACTTCAATGTGCACTACAAAGTAATAAATAATATATATTTCATTGTGCTAGTACACATTGATTAATTTTCTTATTGACTAGACTAGCCAACAAAGCTTAAATACGTAATAAATATTATAAAGAGGAAAACTTTGTTTGTTTGTTTGGTTGTAATGAATAGGCTCAAAAACTACTGGACCGATTTTAAAAATTATTTCACCATTCGAAAGCTACATTATCCACGAGTAACATAGACTATATTTTATTTTGGAAAAAAATAGGGTTCCGTAAGATATTTGAATTTTTCGGACACAAACTGAAAAAAATCAACCAAAGAAGTTACTTATTTTGCGTACGCTGCCTAAACTACAAAAGATAGAACCATAAAATGTTATAATTAATTGTAGATCTTATAAATATCTACAAAAAAGTCCGCGACACACTATACCTATCTATGTCGAGTGAGGCACAACAACCACATTTTTATTTAAAAATCTTGAATTTTTTTTGGACTACATTTAAACGCGTTTATTTTACTCATGCTATTAATCCTTATCAAAATAAATTATTTCATCAATAAGTACAGTTTATGTTGATAATATTTGGTCTTTGAATGATTTAAATTGGACGTTTGGTTTTGAAGTTGTGGTGAAATTAAAATATTACGATTTCTGCTGCACAAAAATTTCATAAGGCAATCTTTATATGTACACTAGCGGCCCGACCCAGCTTCGCCTGGGTGCATATATTTTTTGATTCCACTCCACACCAAATACATGTTGTTTTTCGTATAAACTCTTGTATGCCTAAACTTGACGTAGCTATCCTACTGTCCGGCTCAATCCCGTCTCATCCGCTTGTTCAGTCTCTTCCCAATCCGTCCCGACCCTTCTCTTTATTATCCATCCCGTTTTATAACGTGCATTTACAGTTCGTCCTAACAAATCTGTCATCTATCCCAGCCCTCTCCCGTACCTTCGATTCTATTTTACTTTATGTCCCTTCTCTCCATAATCATCCATATACATCTTATATATAAAATAGGAATTATTAAAATTTAATATGAGAGTTACACTGAGATAGCAAAATAATAATTGTCAACGTTACTACTACACTTGATGCATAAACAATAATCGTATTGTGTGAGAGAAACAGGAGACCGGCTTCGTTCTCATCCCTACTCCGTGCTGTTTACTGGGTCAGAAGTGACACCTGTAGACATCTGGCGGGGATAACTAATTAAGTGACGATTGATCAGTTTTCGACCGGAGAGGAAAAATGATTAAATTACTAAAATGGCTATTAAAAAATAAGGGTTGATCGTAGAAGGGTGAAAATCGAGGATTGTATGTATTTTTGTATGTTGTATCATAAAAAAATAGAAATTAAAAATTTTGTCTAAAAAATAAAAAAAAAATTAAGGGTGGACTACCCCTAACATTTAGGGGGATGAAAAATAGATGTTGGCCGATTCTCAGACCTACTCAATATGCTCACAAAATTTCATGAGAATCGGTCAAGCCGTTTCGGAGGAGTTCGATTACGCACCCCGTGACAGAAGAATTTTATATATTAGATATATATATATATATCATAGTTTTAAGTAGCTAAAGCGATGTTGTTAATTGATAACTGTGATTTAACTTTAAATAAATTATTTATTAAAATTGTAGAAGTAATAATAAGTTAGTATTGTGAACTCAACTTTATGTTCCTGTTAGTAACTAAGAAATCCAGTTAGTAACTTGTTAAAGTAAGACTTGGTCTAGAAAATGTTATTTTTCTTGTAATTTTAGAAGAAGATGATTATTTTAACAACTAAATATTGTTTATTTTGACATGTTTTACCTGCACTTCTAAGAGATTTAATTCTATACCTTGCGTTTTTTACATAACAGAGAATAATTTGAAGACATTATCAAACAAATGTTACTAATCGGAAGTATTTTCATCAATAATTTGTTAAAAATGCTATAAATAGTTTTTGTTTGCTATTATAATGAATGTAACTGATTTAAACAAAAAGAGATTTAATTTAAAAAATACATAATACTTGGTTTTTATTTAAAAAAAGATATATGAAAAGTGTTACTAATTGGAACTACTTCTGCCCTGTGAGCTCTATAATTTTTTTTTTGTTTAACTGCTTATTCGAATATAAAACAATTGATATTTTCAAAAAGCTAATTTATTATACTATCCAAAAATTGCAAAATATAGTAAAATATGAATACTAAAAATAATAACATTCCGGTTTCGTAACGGTCAACTTTTTTGAAAAACACCCTTTTACACTTCTTTCATTTTGTAGCTCTGTTACATTACTTATTTTAAGTAAGGAGTTAGTGAGAGTGTGGGGAATAAAAATCAAACTACACGATATATATTTCTAAACACGTCCTTTAATCAAATACTGTATGTACAGGCTGTAAGACATATGATACAATAACAACGCGCGCGGCCGAGCGCACGCGCCGCACACAGGCGCGGCTAGTGGTAATATATTCAATAAAATAACGCGTGACCATGCGTTTGACGATCATCTCTGTCATTACACAAAAATCGCTCTAAATAAAACAATCACTATATATATCATATAACCCTGGAAGTGTTTCGAGTGACAGAGTTGTTACTTTTCGTTCATCAAACGCAATATCACGCACAATCTCGTTCTAAATTAAATATAGGATATGTGGCGCGACACCTTGAGAATCAATCAGCCAGCCAGATGCGTTACCTCATACGTTTGAATAAAACAGAGGTTAAACTCACTAATATTTATATTCATACATCGTTCTACCGTAAAAAAATAAATAACAATAGTTGGAAGACTTTTGGAAATGTCAACTTTCTAAAGTGCTTTCCATATTCGTCTATGAGTAATTGAACAACTGCATAACGATATACACTAGAGTACTAGAACACTAGACATATCCTATAAATTAATCTGGAACGCGATCAATACTATCGTCGGCAAGCCACGCGCTCAAGCTATCTATGCAAAGGAATGACTTAGATTTACCCCCTCGCACTGTCGACAAGTCTGCGGCTCCGAGGGAGCGGAGTAACGGCTACTGGTCTCTAGGTCTAGTTGTTAGTTAATGTCTAGTGTTTAGGGCGACTTCGCGCAGAGCTAGCACCATGTCGTGAGCACTTTGTAGGCGCCGCTGCCGGCCACACGCGGGCGAGCACGTCACAATTATAAAAAACATTACAACAACAATGTTTTCTAAATTGCATCTATATCAAAATACTATGTTTACTGGAGGCCCGGGGGTCGAGTGGCCGAGGTTCAGTTGTGGGGAAGTTTGCGTTCACAAACTGGAATCAAACGTAAAGTGGAGGAAGCACGGACGCTACTCAATATATAGGAACATTCAGTCGTCGTGTAGGTCGTCGTTCATTTCAAAGTATAAAGAGCCTACTTACAAATAAAAACAAAAAAAAAATATTGTAAAATCATACAAAAAGGTTGAGCACGCGCGAGCCGCAGTCGCTCGCACCTTGCTACCGTACAATTATAATAATAATCAACATTATTTAGTTATACATTGTAAAACAATCTGTTTATGGCATAATTTACATTACATTAAAAGAAATAAATATGCATTGTATCGTCATCCGCAGCGGGGACATAATATAAAAAGCTAATACGTGGAGAGCGCGCGCCCCGTTAGGAGGGGGCGCCCCGCATCAGGTATATCACTCGCCAGCACGAATCTCACGTTAATACTGTCCGCATACACACTCATGACGTCACCACGGTCCGCTCTCCGCACACCACGGACTGATCACACGCGCACACACTCATACACTGACGCACGCACACGCACACGCGCCTGCTGTCCCTGGGACACTTGCGTCAGCGCCACGTTTATGGAAGAGAGCTAAATTAACACAAATTATAACAAGTGGCACTGCGAGTGACTTCTCGCCTTCTGGTCCAAGTCCTAAGCTGCGCGTCGTTTGTACGTCACATCGCCTATATGCGTGTGCGTATGCGTGCGCGTGCGCGTGCGCGTGGCTGGCGCGGCACGTCATGCGTCGTCCAGCCTCTCGTCGCCGCTGTCTCACGCCGTTGGCTACCTGCAATTCAAACATAAATTTAATTAATCATTTAGTTTAAAATATTATTTCATTTTATTTGTTACTACTATACCCTACTCTACTGTACTATAGGGCTTAGACTACGCTTTTAACACATCCATCCTATTGTTTTCTATTAAAAAATGCCTGGTACAAGATGATCGCTATTTGTACATCATAATAGTATTTAGTTGTTAACATTTCTTCGATTAGCAAAAATATTAACTAGAAAGCTAGATTATTTTCTACTTTCATCCTCAACTGCCTCATCTACAATATGTTCTGACTCATCTTCCTTTTTTAAATCATACATGTTTTTGTAAAATTTCTTCAGGTGTCATTATGTGGCTTCAAATGAGTAGCAATCGGTTATTTTAGAATTTCTACGTAATGTTCCTTTAATAGTTGTGTTCGATAATTTGTTCCGTAATATGGATTTCATAAAAATAATATCTCACAAAAATCTTTCCAATGCGGCGCTGCTATGTGGTAGGCACAAAAGTTTCTTTACCAATTCACACAATGTGGAAATGGCTTGCTATCTAGTGTAATTGCGTTTTATTATATAATTTCGTTATGAAAATATATTTATATATAGTGTAATAGGTGCCGCCTAAATGCTAATTGAAAAACAGTAAAAATAAAGAATGAAACAGAAAACAGGGACTTAAATGTGAAAACAGCAAATCTACTGTTAAAACAGTAGGGTTGGTAACACTGAATATAAATAATGCAAGTAGTAGTGTTAGAATAAATAGCAATAGGAATCATAAATAGCAAGTAAATTCGATAATAGCATTTCACAAGTTGTATAAATAAGCTTAAGAGCGTTTATACCTTCCGCGCGCTTTTTGGCTTAAAAACAGGCTAAATATAAGATGAAAATAAAAATATTATCAGACTAATAAGACCCTTATGGAGGGATTTTGCTGAGAAAAATAATCTTTTTGTGTTTAGTTCCTGAAAAAAATTTAAACAATGCGAAATTATTCAGAAAGTCTCATCAAGAACATATTTTTTTCACCAACTTATCGTACATAATTTTTTATAGCAATTGCATATTATAATAGAAGAACATCTTATCAATAAATTAACATTTTTATATTTCAACAAAATTAGATTTCATGTTTTCTATAAATATTAAAAAAAAAAAACACTATGAAACACGCTGTCCGACGTGACTCAAATCAGACCGCCGCAAGGCCTTCTAGAGGGAGGACGTATCGCTCGTCGCTCCGGCCTGGCTGCAGCCGATTTTTGCTGAGTGTAGTAAAAATAGCCACGCGTGGACTGCGAATGCCACATCTTAGTACTTTGGTAGTAAAATATTTTTATTTTAAATTACCTACAATGATTTTGTAGTGAGTATAAATTATGTTTCAGATAATATAGTGGGATGTAATTCTGATGCTAAATTATGTTATGTATTGTAATATAAAATTAAATATATTTCGAAATTGTAAGGGGTTGTGAGGCCCCTAACTCTATTAATGTGTTCGAACATGTAGTGTCTACTGATTGAACACTGATTTGAATGCAACTTAACAATGTAATAATAATGAAAATATGATTAGTATCTAAATTTGTATTGTTCATTGCTTGCACAGTAATATTTGTTTACTTATAATGCAAATGTAATATTTTTATGATATTATATTACAGTTACATTTCAATTGAATATTTGAAGCGCACGGATCAAAGTTGTTTGAGCCGATTGTATAGCGAGCCGACGCGGCAGCTCTACGCACACAGCTTTGGTCGCTTATGTGAGCGTGAAATTAACGAAGAAATACCTATAGTTGACTTTGCGCGCAAGGTGTAAACGCTCTTAACTTTGCGATTTGCGATTGTGATTCACAAAGCCGATGCAACATCGGCCTGCATCCAACGATTTGGTGCAAACTTAGCCAGGTCATCCGCCCACCTTGTATGCGGGCGTCCGACATTTGACTAGTGAGTAGTGTTGAGTGGTGATGTGTGGTGATGTGTGGTGATGTGTGGTGATGTGTGGTGGTGATGTGTTCACCTGTTATCGTGCGGATGCAGCACGACGCGCTGGTAGTCTCTGCGCGCGAGCTGCTGGCGCTGGCGGGAACCGAGCTCGGCGGTGCCGTCGCGAGTGATGAACAGCTGCAGCCCCGACGCTGCGCAACACACAGGATACACATTACACACTGCTTCAATATCGCCATTGTGCTATTGCAATATCGATGTAGCGGAGGGGAATGACCAGTCATAGATATACCGGGTATCTCAAGACTGCTACCGAAAACGAAGCCGGGTGGTAGTTTAAGCGACTTCAAACACAATGCAACAGAAAAAGCGACAATTTTTTTTTGTAATTTTTTTCCTATTGCCATATTTTGGTGGTAAATACATTTTTTCCTAAAATAATAGTGTATACCCTTTAATTTATAACTACTCTAAGATATAAGAGAGTTTAAATTATTATTTTAGCAAAATCTATGGATTTACCACCCAAAAATGACGATATTTAAAAAATCATAAAAAATAATTGTCGCGTTTCTAAGCGAAATTTTTAATTGCATTGTGTTTGTAGCCACTAAAACTACCACCCGGCTTCGTTTTCGGTAGCAGTCTTGAGATACCCGGTATATCGGTCCAAGCTACCCACATTTCAAAGCACATTTATAATATACAATAAACATCATAATAAACGACTAAAAAAACGAGACCAATTATTTGCTAATATTGATTCTTACAATATTTATTGTTACATTTTTGTTAATACCTTTTATTATTATTTTTTTCATTTATTTCTGTCAACTTTTATATATCTGGTGTATGTTAAAATGTTAAATCTGTACATACTCTCAGCGGAGTCGTCGACGGCATGCTTGAGGTCGGTGGCGGCGAGCAGCTCGTCTATGAGCGAGTCGGGGTTCACGCGCGTGTTCTCCACGCGACACGACACCACGTGCTGCAAACACAACAAACACATAATATCTTAATTATAGTATGTTAGGTTCACATCAAATAAAATTAAACATAAGGATAGAAAATATATTCATAAAAAATATAAAAATAATATACGGTGTTTCTTCTTGTAAATTCAGCCACTGCTTTTTCATTTATTAATATTCCCAATAAGGCCAAAAGGCATGTAGACTTAGGTATTTTTTTCTTACATTAAAGGCTAGTACTAGAATAGTAGTAGAACAGTCAGTATAGTATTTTAAAACATTGACATTTTTTACCGATACTGTCATATTAATGAAAAGTTTAATGAATTTGTAAAAATTACTAAGCAAATCCCTTTTTAAGACCATTCTTTTGCTGAAACATTGTGTAGTCTTCGAGATATTTATCCACGTCCAGTAACGCGTGTATACGTAACGTGTGGCACAGTACCTGCGCGTCGTCCGGCGGCGGCGGCGGCGGCGGCAGCGCGGCTCGCTTGCGGCGCTCGGCGGCGGCGCGCGCGCGCTCCAGCGACCCGCCCTCCGACGCGGACGCCGAGCCCGACGACGGGTTCCTGAACACCACACACACATCATACATACTGCTGTACACTCAAACATACACACATATACACGTTCACTGCGGCGCAGCCAACTAACGCGATTCAACAAAACACGATTTTCACAATTTTATATGACACCAATATTCTTATACTACAATATTATGCGTTTCAATCAAGAGCCCAAAGCTTCAAGCCTTTTGTTTCGGATGTAACCCATTTGCTGCTATTAATTACACGTCAAGTATTTCCATACATAATGCGTGCCATATTGGTGGATAGCTCGTTTTGCAGCCGCAGTCAACGTGTAAACTAAACACAACTAAACACAATACAGTAAACATACCAATCATGAAATTAAACATGCACAGGACATCAGCCAAACCGCACACCACTCGGAAGCCCCGGTTGCCGTTACACTAAACGCGGCGGTTGCATATTTCAATAGTACTTTGTAACCGAAAACCACTTCTAAATTCACATATAGCCCGGCAAACCCGTCTAAGCGATGATAAAGCGGGGGTCAGTCAGCCAGAGAAAAAAAATAACATAACAATTATTTATTCGCCAATTTTCACCAAGAAGCTATAGTATAGAAGCGAAATTTAAAAATATAATATGAATATGATCATGCAAGAAATTACCAACATTACACATAAAAACTTTATTTATAACATTTTTATTGTTGTCGGATTAAACATTAATAAAAAGATACACCTAATTACATTCAATAACATTATACTAAATACAAAAAATGTACATAAATGCATAAAGAACTGTAAACTTTACAAGTGCTCATTAAACAACAATATGTTATATAAAAACAATTCAATTTAATTAACACGTTGTAACGCACAGTTTTTTTATTCAAAATAATTACTGAGAAAACAAGTCAAGACTAGCTTGTAAATAGATAAAAAGTTCTACACTAAACGAAAAGATAATGAAGTTCAGTCGAAACGAGGATAAATCTAGCCGAAAAGTGTATAAAAGTGAGTTATGTTCAATAACATTTGTGTCAAGTGTGATCACGCACGCCCACAACATACGACAGACTAACAGCGACACGCGACAACATCTAACGCGCACGCACGCGGCTCGGAACCACACGCAACATTGACGAACACATTTATTTTGCCAACACATTGGCTCCAACATCAGTGTGTAACTGCAAAAGGCATGTGCCAATGATCGAGCAAACGCTGGAGCCAATGGTTTGGTCAAGATAATCACGTCGGATCGGCCGCGTGTAGCCGGAGCGGTGACGGTGTCCGAGCCTCGTGCGTGGCAGATTGAACCGTGAGTGTGGACTAACAGCGCGGAGCTGGGGCGGCGCGGCAGCGAGCCGGCGGCGAGGGGCGGCGCGGCGGGGCCCGCGGGGGCGGCGGCGCCGGCGGGGGCTGCGGGGGTGGCGGGGGCGGCGTCCCGCAGCGCCGCGCATGCGCCGCACTCGCCCGCGCCCTCCGCGCCAGACCGTCTGCGTCACGCACACTACTACTGCACACGCTACTCAATACTCATACACGTTGCTACCGATGCACCTTCATGTCAGGTATAATATCAACACTTGTTATTAACAATAATATAACGCACACAGAGTGAACCGTATTATCATGAATATACAACGCAAATACAAACGATGGCAACATCTTAACACCATCCGTGAGTATACTGTACAATACATACATACACAATACACAATTGTTACAAGTACACTTTGACAAGAGTGACAGTACAGAAGTGATGAGATGAGAGACAGAACAAAAGAGAACAGTAGACAACAGAAAAGTAAGCCCGAGGTCCTGTTAAGCGCCAACCGCAACCACATTAGTACGCCGCGGGAGTTAGGACGTGGAGGAGCACGGACGAGGCGCGGGGCGGAGGGAGACGGGGAGGTGGGGAGGCGGGAAGAGTGCAAGCAAGCCACGCAGGGAGGCACTCACCTGATGTGATCCGTGTAGCTGTGCCGCAGGGAGGGTTTCCAGGCCTCCTGTCGGCCCCGCGACGAGTAATCGTTCCTTTGCACCACGCCATCTACCACGTCCGCTTTGGGGGTGGAGGTCAACACTATCTCCTCATTGAGAGCATGGTTGGAGAGGCTTCGGAACCTGTGCCGAATGTCCACGGGCTCGGAGACGCCCAGCTCGGCCTCGGGGTCGGAGGGTATGCAGTAAAACTCGTCCTCGATGCAGCCCGACAGTCGGTTAGCGTTGGACACGAGCGAGCACTTCCGGTGCGCGAGCGGCGTGAGGAAGGGGAAGTTGTTGAACAACTCCTCGTTCTTTTTGTTCTTGTCGAGCAGCGCGGGTATTGTGTTGAGCGACTTCTGTTTGAAGATCTGGAAGTTGGTGAGAGGCTCGACGGCGGCGCTGATGATGGTGGCGGCCGTCTTCTTCTTCTTGTCGAAGTAGGTGGGCATGGCGAAGGAGTTGTCGAGGCCGTTGTCCATGAGCGTGGAGTCGGGCGTCTTGTACTGATCGGGCGAGGGCGAGTGCAGCGCGTGGCGCGGGATCACGTCGGGCGGGCCCGTGAGCGTGGAGTTGGGCGTGAGGAACACGTCCGAGGTCTCGCTCACCACCGTCTTCTCGAGCATCAGCTTGGCGAGCGCTCTCCCTGTGTGCTTGCAGGTTTGGGAGGGGACATATAGCGTGGTGGTGGTGGTCGTCGTGCGCTCTAACCGTACGCTGCGGGCGTCGGCGGCGGCGGGGGGGACGGACGGGGGTGAAAAGAAAACAAAAATTAATAAAGCAAATAAATACGCCGCCGCGAGATACCATATAAATAGAGTTAGTTACGTGCTGACAGTCATTGTTATCATACAAGCGGGGTACTGTACAGGCGGGCTCGGCCGGCAGTCGCGCATTTCTCGCTGCTTCACATCTCCAGATGTGACGTCACACTACTCGAACGTTTAGGAAAGACCAACCCTCGGGGAATGTTTTGTGCGAGGAAGTACCAAAACTTCACATAGAGTAGTTTTACATTTATCATATCGACGCAGGAAAGCGATTTTGTTGTATCTCGAAACAAGCAATTTTACACCAGGATCAAAAAAAAAATATTTAAAAAATGAATAACCTCTAAACTAGAAAACTTAGGAATACCATTTAATTAATAACAACATTTTAAAATAAAACCTTACATTTTCACAAGGAAATTCAATGCGGTATTTTTTTATGAATTAAATAATATACAAAACGCACACACGCATTTTTTGATACGACAAAATCGCTTTCCTGCGTCGATCGTCGATATGTTTACACAGTACCATGAACTTTAAGGCCACAAACACACATAAATTAAAATCTCTTTTGATATTTCATTTGCATGCAATATTTGACTTCGTAATGACTTACGTTCTTTATGCACAAACTCATTTTCATGGCGTATTTGTGACGTACATAAAACACTAACACGCACCACACGCAAACTTTTCAATAATAATAAACGGAAACAAAACAAAATTATCACACATGTTCCTAGCTACAACTCAACTACAAATTCACAAAGATCTAGCGATTACTTCGGTTTCAACATCGGTGTTATATCCGTAATCGTATCGGTGTAATATCCGACCGTATTGGTATCCAGAACGGGAACAACACATCTTTATACATTTTCATTTATACATAGGGGACGTTCACAGGCACGCGTTTCATGTTGGCAGGGTGGGATTAAGGGGGGTCGTGGTGGGAGGTATTGTACCTATTGTGGTGGGGCCTGGTGTCCCCCGCGGAGTCGCCCTCGGAGCTCTGCCGCGAGTGCGCCGACGCCGCCGACGAGCTGCCGTACCCCGACGCCTGCAACGCACACTTACATATCTCAATTGTGCTAATTGTGCCACGTTCCACAGGAAACAAAGCAAACATAACTACAGCCAAGACACAGACATAGTACCAGAGTCTATTGTTTCACTACAGGCTTGTCAAGGGATGGCAGGTTGGGGGAAACAATCTCGTAACGTGTATCTCAGGAGTGTCAGCAAGTTATGTAATGTGATGCTAAGATCAATACCGGGGATAAATAAGTATAGTATAATAATAAATAAACCCAACAGTCACATACATAGTCCTGACTGGGGTCAGGAGTGGGCCCCTGAGTCTTGTGTCGTGTGTACGAGAGACTTCACGGCCTCAAAAACACGAAAACCAGACCCGTAACATATACCTATGATTCACACAAAGATTTTTTTCGGTACGGAGAAAGAACTCGCGGCTTCTCACATCACAATCGGCGTTTGACCAACTGCGCCACGGAGGCTGTACAATAAAAGTATAATAGTTTACGCATTGTGCTGTCGCCTCACCTTGCTGCTCATGTCTCCGGAGGTGTTGGATGAGTTGCGCGAGTGCGTGTGCTGCTGCTGCAGGCACGACGCGCACGACGTCGCCACCACAGTGCCGGTCGTAGACACGCTCACTGTTAGACCTGCAACACCGTACCGCTTGCACTTACAACCAAGTCTCACATGAACGTCCTATAAAGCGGAGATGGGATATAATGGCGGAACTCGTAATTGATCGAGAGAACGCTGAGAAATAAAGATCAAAGACACTTTAAAAAAAAAAATTAAAAGCGTATCACTTGAATCACCGTGACATATAGAGCATAAATCACGTCAATTTTAAAACACTGACCAGTCTCTAAACACGATTTACACTTCACTAAAACTGATTTATACGAATGTCATACATTTTTACACTTTGAAAATAAGAAAGAAGAAAGAAAGAAAAATAGTTTTATTTGCCACGAGCATTAAAACGACGTACAAAAACAGATATACAGAGGTCTATACAGGGTATATCAAGACTGCTACCGAAATGGAAGCCGGGTGGTAGTTTAAGCGACTTCAGACACAATGCAACAGAAAAAGTGGCAAAAAAAAGCGTCAAATTTTTTTTGTTATTTTTTTCCTTTGACCCTATTTGGGTGGTAAATGCATTTTTTCCTAAAACAACAGTGTATACCCTTTTATTTATAAATAATCTAAGGTATAAAAGAGTTTAAATTATTATTTAAGCAAAAACTATGAATTTACCACTCAAAAATAACGATATTTAAAAAATCATAAAAAAAAATTGTCGCGTTTCTAGGCGAAATTTTTAATTGCATTGTGTTTGTAGCCACTAAAACTACCACCCGGCTTCGTTTTCGGTAGCAGTCTTGAGATACCCGGTATATAAAAAAATAAAACAATAAGAAATAAAGGAGAAGTTCGCACGTCGTGGCTGTGACAAGTAGGTGATCACTCAGCAATTATGTTGCGCTGCGGTGCAGGCCGTAGCACAACGCTGATTTTCGGTGATCACCTTGGATGACGTGCAGACGCAAGCTAAAGCAAACTTAAGCCTATTATAAAAAAAACTAAACATTAACCTAAACCTTAAATAAATATCCTTATACCGGGTATCTCAAGACTGCTACCGAAAACGAAGCCGGGTGGTAGTTTTAGTGGCTACAAACACAATGAAATTAAAAATTTCGCATAGAAACGCGACAATTATTTTTTATGATTTTTTAAATATCGTAATTTTTGGGTGGTAAATCCATAGTTTTTGCTAAAAGAATAATTTAAACTCTTTTATACCTTAGGGTACTTACAAATAAAAGGGTATACACTATTATTTTAGGAAAAAAAGTATTTACCACCCAAATATGGCCATAGGAAAAAAAATAACAAAAAAAAAACTGTCGCTTTTTTTTGCAACTTTTTCTGTTGCATTGTGTCTGAAGTCGTTTAAACTACCACCCGGCTTCGTTTTCGGTAGCAGTCTTGATATACCCTGTATAAATGTACAATAAATATATTACAAAAGCTTTAACCAAAACAATAACAAAAAAAAACTATAAATTAATTAAAACATTAAATGTAACAAAAAAAAAACAAACGAAGCAGTCGTCAACAAGGCCATGCAACAGCGCAGCGCCCCATCCCGCTACCCGCATTACATATCGCACGATGGCGTGCGAACTAACAGGCAACAATGCACACTGCAATAGAACTTTATACCCTTTGCGCGCTTTTTGGCTAAAAACAGGACTTTTCAAATGAGTTAATAGCCACCAATAAACAATTTCAAGGAAAAATAATTAGTACTAATTTTAGTAAAGGTTGTCATCTAGGGATTTTGGTGGAAAACATTATAGATTGATGGATAATTTGTGAGTACTATAAGGATTACTGAACACTAGTTTCGTTATTTAGGCTTTAAATGGCAATTTAGAAGCTTAAGATATCCTTAACCACTAAATATAAGATGAAAATAAAAATATTATACGACTAATAAGACCCTTATGGAGGGATTTTGCTGAGAAAAATAATCTTTTTATGTTTAGTTCCTGAAAAATGAAAATTTAAACAATGCGAAATTATTCAGAAACTCTCGTCAAGAACATATTTTTTTCACCAACTTATCGTACTTTTTTTTTTTATTGCTGTGAATGGCGAGACGAGCATGCCGTTCGCCTGATGGTAAGCGATGCGACCGCTCATGAACAGTAGCAAAACCAAACAACATCTTGAACTATAAAGCAATGCTTGGCATTCCACTGCGCTCGCCATCCTGAGACATAAGATGTTAAGTCTCAATATGTCCATTAGTTACTCTGGCTACAATGTCCTTCAATCCGAAACACAACAGTGCATTTAAACTGCTGTTTGACGGGAGAAATAGACATTGCGGTGGTACCCACCCAGGCAGCCTCTCACATATGAGAGACCTACCAGCAGTGTGAGACCTACCACCAGTATTTTTATATGTATATTTTTTTATAGCAATTGCATATTACAATAGAAGAAAATCTTATCAATAAATTGCCATTTTTATATTTCAATAAAATTAGTTTTCATGTTTTCTACATATATTTTAAAAACCACTATAAAACACGCTGTCCGCCGTGCATCAAATCAGACCGCCGCAAGGCCTTCTAGAGGGAGGACGTATCGCTCGTCGCTCCGGCCTGGTTGCAGTCGATTTTTGCCGTGCGTCATAAAAATAGCCACACGCGGACTGCGATTGCCACATCTTAGTACTTTGGTAGTAAAACATATTTTTTCTTTTTATTACCTACAATGATTTTGTAGTGACTATAAATTATGTTTCAGGTAATACAATGGGATGTAATTCCGAGGCTAAATTATGTTATGTATTGTAATATAAAATTAAATATATTTCGTAATTGTAAGGGGTTGTAAGGCCCCTAACACTATTTATGTGTTCGAACACGAAATGATTAATAAAACGTCCGTAGTGTCTACTGATTGAACACCGATTTGAATGCAACTTAACAATGTAATAATAACGAAAATATGATTACTATTCAAAATTTGTATTATTCTTTGCTTGCACAGTAATATTTGTCTACTTATAATGCAAATAAAATATTTTTATGATATTATATTACAGTTTCATTTCAATTGAATATTTGAAGCGCACGGATCAAAGTTGTTTGAGCCGATTGTATAGCGAGCCGACGCGGCAGCTCTACGCACACAGCTTTGGTCGCTTATGTGTGCGTGAAATTAACGAAGAAATACCTATAGTTGACTTTGCGCGCAAGGTGTAAACGCTCTTAATACCACAAACTTGATGTGTTGTCAATGAAAAACTCTCACAAGAACCACAATAAGCCATGTGCTGTATATTATATGATGTATTACAGAATGTGTATACGTGTGTGCTTACCAGGGTGATCAGGAATGGAGGTGGCAAGAGGCGACTCCTCGGAGTCAGGAGACGGCAGCTCGCACGAAGGCATCAGCGTCAACGTCTGAGACACGCTGCCTTCTGTAATCAACAACATTTATTGTCACCAAAAGATCGTCAATATTTTATTATTATTGCTTTTCTCAAAAATAAAAATAGGTATTTGCTGGACCTGCATTAAAATTCAATCTAAATACTTGACAGACACTGTTATAAAAAAAATGACATTATAATTATTACTGTGTTATTTTAAATCCACTAATGCAATCTTGAAAATAAATGCATAATAATTCCATTGACAGAGAGCATTACGAAATGGCCTAAATATCCATAAAATAATTATTTTATTTATTTAATACGTTACTGCACACACATAGGAAAAATAATCCAGATATAATAATTACAAAAAGTACAGATCATCTGTACTTTTTGTAAATATTATCGCTCTCGGCGATTTCTTACAGACAACCCTAGTATGTCTATAAGAAAAGGAAAAGAATAGAAGACAGCTTAAAGCATTGAAACAGCTATAAAACCAGCACATCCATAAAATGCCTAAGTAACGAGATGTACCGTAGTTCTTCTTCTTGGTGAGGGATCCGAAGCCCGAGCTGGCCGTGGAGGAGGCGCAGTCGTCGTCGGGGGCGCCGCCTCCGGGCGCGCTCTCCGAGCCGCTGTCGCCGCCGCCCTTGCTCTCAGCCACCTCCTGCTTGCGCTCCGGACTGGAAAAATACAAGTAAGCATTCAATATTTATCACAATGTGGTGCCACAAAAGCAAAGTTTAAGATTAGGCAGATTTAAGAACAATCACAAGGGTAGTGGTTTCTGGCGTTAAGCGGGTTAACACCGTTATCCCTTGTTGATATAAAACGTTGGAGAGAAACTGGGAGCGCGTATTGTCGACTTTAAAAACAGCCTAACCTAGCAAAGAAAACCCTCCAATGAAGCTATATTCACCTCTATATTACCACACTGATAGAATTAGGGCAAGTATACTCTTAAATTGGTACCACTTGTAAAGCACACATTCAACATGTTTCACTACAAACTAATACTTAATCAGTCGTCTTACACTTTAAACAGCGGGTCGCCTGAGATCATGTTCATCTTGATGCGCAAGCGCAGCACGGAGTTGTCCTGGCGGCGGCGCGGGTCGTAGCCCTCGAGCAGGCAGCGCCGCGTGGTCTCGCCAGCGCCCGCCAGCTCCGCCAGGTTCACGTCGCAGAAGCCCAGCTTCTGGTACGACCTGCCTCCTGGAACACGCATCAAGTATTGTGAGACACTTTCAAAGATATATTTACTCAGCCAAGCAACAGTTTCGTAAAAATAAGAAACATATCAAAGAAAATAATTATACGTCGGAAACCATTTAGATTTTTTTAAAATTATTTAATTAGGTCTATAATATTGAACATTGAAAAAAGAAACATAATTATCAAATTACAATTAAACATATATATTGTTCATTTTAAAAAAAACTGAAGCACTTAAAAAAAAAGTCACATAAAATTTCAGCTTTAACATAAATCTGATATTGAATAAACGGCACGTTTATCTCGTTGAACAACCTTAGAAAAAGTAGTGGCAAATTTGTTTTCGCATAAAATTAACATAATTTAGGTTGAACTCGACTCGAACTGCATCACAAAGCGTAGTTTGAACTGAAGTCGGAGGGTAGTTGAAAAATGCCACATCTCCGGTCGATGCGCGCAAGTTAGCGACATCCAAGTTGGAAACTTTACCAAGGAGAAGACGATTTACAACTTGCACGTCTCACCCTTGGACGTTATAAATGACTTTCCAACTACAGTTAGGAATCGACTTTGTGTTATATAACTTAGGACTATTGTCCATTTTATTTCCTGTAGTACTTGTAAATAAGATTGTTTGAGTTGGATTTATACAACTAAATAAAACGTGAGAAGAAGAAAACCGGAATTGTTAATTTGAACTACAACACCAACACTACAAATAAAATGACTGATGAATGACTCAAACTCCAAATTTACCTAATCAGGGTTATTTGCAAACATATCAGTCAAAATCACTCGAAAGCTCCAATCACTTGACTACTCTGGAACTTGGAAGATTACTTCTTATAGTAGCTCCGAGTAATGAGGTATACAGTATGCGGTATTTACCTTTGCACTCCTTCCTGACGGAGACCCTCAGCAGCGCCGGCTCGAGCACGCCGGTGCTGGCGTTGGCGCACATCTTGCACATGAACGAGAACTGCGCGTTCCACCGCACCGCGTGGTTGCGCACCTCCTCCCTGCACGACAAAATCAATCGTCAGACATCTATGTCTTCGTTGTGATGATCCAACACAACGTATTGTCAATCATCATGTTCAGACAGAAAAATCAGGGCACTCAAATGATTAATTTCATGTTTAGGAAAACACACATAAAATGGTAATATACACGTACAATAAATAGATCATGAAAATTTCAGATCTTTGTATTTCGCATAATGTTTTAACAGGAATAAACATATTCCAAACGAATGGCGTAAAACCCAATTAATTTATTAACGCGTCACTTGCTATAACACCTGATTCAGGTTTACTATCCTCGCACGACGGGTGATCACAATGCCACCTGATGTTTAAAGTGTAGCGCAATCCGGTCAGGAAATCCACCAATCCTTTTTTATTATGACATACTGCATATTTCCTGATATTTCTTTGAACTCGAAAATACACATAATTCATTGAGAAATGAATGAATTTTCCTCTATACCAAACATTACCAAAGTTAAGCATTACTTGAGCACCACTCGGCATGACAGTTCAAACTGCTTAGTGCTTGACGATGCGTTAACCCTACACGTTTATCTATTGTCGAGCTCTACAGGTATGCGACAAAGATACCTTCGGTGCTTCATCATTATCCCGCTGTTTTTATGGCAACATGTGTCCCACTGTTGGGCACGGCTCACGAGCCTCTGCGATTGACAAGAGTTCGGCCATAATAGTCTGAACATGTTCCATGACACTTACGTGAATCACTATGATGGTTTTTCAGTAAAGAACATCGGCGAAAATGGACCATGAACGGGACCAGTTATGAATGGTACATCAAAAATTTTCATAATTTATTAGAGTCAAAATGCATATTTCAATTTATTTTAAAAAACCCGGATAAGAAAGAAAAACTTAACGTGTTTTTAATAATATTGAACGCATATGAGTGCGTTCCATCAGTCATACTTTGTTTTAAAAAAAGGTTTTAACTACAACGTTGAAGGTAGTACTAAGTTTAAAAAAAGTGTAGGTATTTTTCTATGACACATGACTTTTCTTTGCGCTGTCATTTTGCTTTCTTTTGATTTCCGATTTACGACTACTGTTAATTCTCTGTTTATATTTGTGACTTGGCTTTAATCACGGATTCCGATATACCCTTGTATTTCTGACCACTTTGTAAGATTAACCATTGTATAACGATAACGCTTTGTGATTTCGTTTAAAGTGTGAAGTATTACCATATTTCCAACATGAACTCGGAACAACAGTGCGCTCCTCAACAATTGTGCATTGTGTTCAATGCAATACCCGTCTTATTATACTTATTTCTGTAATCAGTGAATGGGTCTATCAACTAATCGAAGTTTTTTTTAGCCATGAATCTACAAGGTATCCTATTTACCATTTAGTTAATATGGTTTAGTATCCTGGAGTTCCCACAGGAAAAGTGTGTGTGTTTTGATGAAAAACAATGATGCCAAACTTCCAAATCAAGGAGAGACGGAATAACTAAGTATTGTTGTAATTGTGTAGTAGGACGTCGCACAGTAATGTTGCTGTGCCCACTTCATGACTTTGATGTTGCTTCCCCTGCAGATTTCTTAGATTCTATAGTAATTAAATAATAGTTACAAAAAACTAAAATACACGCTTTAATAAGATATACAACTAAAAAAGTAAAAATAATTGATACTGAATTTAAGATAAGAGAATGGAGTAAAATACATATATTTTATTGTTACAAAGCGTGGGGTGTTTACAACAATTACTTATCCTCCTGCACCTATATTAGTTATATATCTTATTAAAGTCTTAGTTGTATATCTTATTAAAGCGTGTATTTTAGTTTTTTTTTAACTATTATTTAATTGTTTTGACTAAAAACATCCATCTACGGCTGTATTTCCAGAGGAAGTTAGCGGCGTGCAAAATATCCATTTTTTTTTTCAAAAAATCTATTTTTTTTTAATTATTGTATTGTCATCGGTCTTTGACAGGTGTGCAAAATTTGAATGAAATCTGTCCGTTTAAAGTGGGTCAAAATCGCGTCTTAAGGAGTCGGTTACAAACAAACATACAAGTGAAGCTAATATAAAGCGTGTAAAAAGAGAATATGAGAAATAATACATTTAAAAAATATTTTCTGTGTTTTATTTTTGTGACCACTGCTTATTATATTCCTATACATACATATAGGGGGATTTTCAAGTGTGTGTGGATGGCCAAATACGAAACTATGAAGAATAGCGAAAGATACTCAAAACAGTCTAATAAATTCTGATAAAATGCTGCAAAATAATGACAGCAAAATACTACATTTTCTCTCATTATCTTAAGGTAACACAGGTATGGTGTACACCATATTCAACGGCTAATTAGTTTTATGAAAAGGGAAATTATAGAGCATAGTAATTACTAAGCCATCATTATGATTTAGTACACTTTTCTTCCTAGGTAACCAGGTAGATAACCATAAGACCACCCTACATTAGGTATATTTGACAATTACACAAAAATATACAATAATGTTGTGTATTGATAGTCTATCGCCACGCACTATAACGGCGAATTAAAACATTGTGAGGAAACTTGCATACCATAGCGATTCGGAATAAGTTATGTGGTATGTTATAAAGTCCGCCAACTCGGCATTGTAGACTATACATCCTAACCTGTCACAGACACTTTAAATATTACACAACGTGTAATCTTTATAGGACGATATGGTCGCTCAGCGACAAAGTCCTTACAATAAATGAAAAAAAAAAAAAAAAAAACACATCTGCTCGCCTTATGTTTACAATCATCTAATGTGCCGAAATATTGTAAGCGGCGAACATTTTTAAAATCCACATAATCTCTATAAGAACTTTATTTCGGGTCTACTAAGACTACCGACTAAGACTCCCGAGTTTGTATAATGGATTGTAACTCTAAGGCCACATTGGAAGCAGAGGTTCGCGGGTGCCAGGTGGCCGTTTTCACTGATTCTCACACATATTCACAAAAAAACTGGTAAACTACTTTTTAGTTTATGTGAACGACTTTATACACATGTTGGCACATGTAATAAAAATAAACATTTGTATGTGGTAGAGCCACACTGTTGTCAGTTATGACTCGGCATGAATGGACAGGCTCGTCCAGGACCACTGTGTCACTAGAAATCGAGGTAAAGCGACAGCTAGGCTGTCCTGTTTCGTTTGGTTATTGAGATTAACAGATGCCCAATCTCTCTTTAGTCTTAAAATTACAGCCCGCACTATGACGGTATTTTTTTAATCGCATATCCGAGTATTTACTAACAATTGTTATTTGGAACAAATGGACCGAAACCACTGACTCATTATTTGCTTTAAATCTAAATCACTTTCAATTAAATAGGGCGCAACAATTGCGGTACGAAATAAAATAATTAAAAAGCAATGTTGTGATGCGTCGCAACTGGCAGCGGAAAGCGCAGTGTAATTACAATAGCACACACAGTAAAAGGAGAGCGACAGAGTTGTTCCTCCTTCCTGGCGTTCGCTTTAAACATCGCATTTTTTATATGCTCCCCTGGGAATGTTTACGAGAGGGCGGCACAGTTGAAATGACCTCAGTGTCACAACATTCAAGGTTATTCATTTTCATGAATAAATGTATAGTCCATAAATGTATATATTTGCTATATAAATTAAATGCGCGTTTATATGCATAAAATATATTGCAACGCTAAATATTATATAATCCGGCTGTTGTGTCACAATAGATAAACGCGTACTTTAATTATTTTTCGAAATACGTTTAAGTAATGCGTCTTTTGAAAATAAATTATTTTTTCGATTAGTTAATTTAAATTTGCAATTTATTATTATTTTTGCAGTAACTGTCTTATTAACACTGTATTAATATTTATTGCTGCATGAATTCTAAAAACCCGTTTGAATTATTGTAAAAAAATTGAACACGTACATTTAATTCAAGATTGCTTAAAGCGATAAGACCGCCAGTTATATCACCAAAGTTATGTGTCACTATAACTATTGTTTTCTTTTTTGTGTTTTTCTTCTTTTTTTCTTTTTTGTTTTTTTTTTTTGTTATCCTTTGTACATGGTGTTATAATAAAGAGTTATATTATTATTATTAATTCAAGTGATTTTGATTTGTACTTCCTACTTAGGTATTACTAAATATAATCACAATAAATCGGAATTGTATACTGTTATTTTCTGATAATATATAGGCAAAAGTATATAAAAACAGAAGATGATGTTTGAGCAGACATCAGTAAATCTGATGTTTGTGGTTTTCCTATAAAACATTCCCAATCAAACCGTATTTTAAACTTACCACAACGTAATTCTACAGCTAAACCTAAATATGATCTCTACTATCAGATACTTCTACTACAACCCGTTTTGTCCTACTAGTACGAGAGATGACAACCAAAATTTTTGTCTCATAGCAATACGGCCACAACCGCATCAAATTGATAGATTTGATTATTTCAAACTCGAAAATACCAATTTCAGACATTTTTCGCGTAGCGTTTGACCGAACTGAATTTTCAAAAATGTCAACAAAGGAGACGGGCGAAATTGGGCCTGACCTTACACTTATGAAAGCTTCACTAATATTATTTTTAATTTTTTTTTCTCATCGAAATATAATTAGATTTTTTTACAACGGGAAAATTAAATTAGTAATTCATTGAGTTTAAATTAGATTTTCATAGCGGCCTGTCATCACGCCATCTTTTAATTACTGACATGAATGACAAATATCTCTTATTCACTTATTTGCTTTGATCTACGGTGTGAATGCTAAACTGGAGTCATTGCTTAGATTTTGATACCGTGACTTCTTATTTTAATAACTTAGGCTATTTAAAAATATTTTGACGAACGACTCACGTTATCCGACTCCGACGAATACTTGTGATCAATAATAAAATAGTTCCTGGTTATTGAAGGGTAGACTAAAATCTCCACATATTACTGCAAAAGTATATTTTAATTGATAGTTCTCTGGTTGGAAGACTAGCCAAAAATATTTTTTTTTATATAGGTATAGGTAATAATTGTTTGGTCGTAAAACGATCTGCAGGTTGCTGTTGCCATATTATAATAATTCATTATATAATTTTCATTCAACACAGAACACAACAAATCATCCGAATTTGATGCCACTTGCGCAGTTTTTAGATGATACTTTAATGATTAATTAACGAAGATGATAAATAAAATTGAAACGGACAATGCTTGTTTATCTCTTTATGTGCCTTTAATCATAAGAAATAAGTAAAATACAACATATCGTACATTATTTATCTCATTAAATTATCATACATCACAATCTTATTATAGCTCCTAATCCTCCTCATTTTTGCGTTTTATTCCTCAATATTGAGGGTCGCGAAGCCCTCATGTATAACTGTCTCGAAGGAGCTTTCCCCGTTTGGTTCTGTTCCGGCAGTGTGCAGGCCGCTTTTAATTATAGAGTCAAGTATTCGATGGTCATCATGAGCTTTTCAAGCTTGTCACCGTCTTTTCTAGCAATGTGACCGAAGTATTCCGATTTCCGGGGATTCTGCGTAGACATAAGAATGACCGCCGCGAGGAGATTTTAACTTAAATACCGATCAGTTTACTTATTACATATTAATATAAAAATATGTACTATCTATATAGAATATGATCTTGAACAACAACGACTTGCATAATAATATTTCGGTTCTTCATGTTCTTTTAAAATTGTATTTGTATTTTGACTCAGTCACTCTTGTCATCAGCCGTTGACATTTGACGATTATGTTTTTCTTTTTATTATCAACTACTGCCAGCATCATCGATATAGTATAAAAAGGTTTTGCGCATGAAAAAATGTCACATTTGGTAATTTTATTTTGTAATAAATACCGATTGTCCCTTAACTCCCATTTGGCGCAAAGATTTTAATTTTTAATTTCCATATAGTTATCTTATCCCTATAAAATAATGCATAAACCAAGTCTGTAAGGCTAAGCCCAAGGTTCTATGAAGTTTCGCCCGTCTCCTTTTACCGGACTGTATCATAGCAATCTGTCTGATTTTCTGACTGTAGTTATATAATAGCTATAAGATACCGAAAACTTATTTTTCAGAAGTTAATAGTGTAGCGCGAACCCAAAAAATAATTTAGAAAAATTAAAAATGAGACAAAAAAATATGATGAAAGCAATTCGTCTGAAAATGTTCTTTACGAGTAAATTAGGATTAGTTAATAGGAAAAAAAATATTTTCAGAAGGAAATTTGAATGCATCAAATTTTGAGACCATTCTAAATATGTTAAGGAATTTTACCGATCGGTATCACAGCAATCTGTCTTAAAATTGTTGAACTTGATGAAATGAATTAACCAGATGTAAAAAAAAATTACATCAGAAGAATTCAGTGTAGCACCTCCTTCATCAGACAACTTTTCGATATCGACCGTGTTGAAGCGTGACTGCAAGTCGGGCAATCACCTTGCTTTTGTCTTGCCAAAATAGAGCGCGGACAACGTATCTATGCTATAAAAACGTCTATTATAATTGATAATTTTGAATTCTTAAAAACCTACTCTTCCATCCCCGAAAACTTCGTCAATGGCAGATGAGCAAACTATGCCTTATCATTGGGAATAGAAGAAAAAAAAACGTCCGCGAGCCCTCGGACAACCAGCGACACACCCACGTCCGCCTGAGCAACTTATAGTTTGTTGTCACTTTAAGTGAGCGTCATTTCAACGGTGAGGACAGCTGGTGAGTGACTATGTATAGTAAGAGAGTGGCAGGAGTATAATATGCAAAAAATCATTCCCACCGCAGCAGGAACGTAAGAAGCGCTCAGGCATCGGCCAAGCGACTCCAAAACGTTCTTTTCCCTTTTGGGAGTACATGCGACATCTAAAATGTCTGAAAACATTTTATATAATTTCGACCGTATTGCTATGATACATGGTTTTGGTCGTCATCTCTGGGACTATACTGCCTTCCCCTCAACTACAACACCGGTAGGCAGTATTCGCAGGCGGGCAGTTAGTGCGTGCGTGGTGCACTCGGCATTAAACTGCGCACTCGCGGCCGAGTGGCTCAGCGAGGGAGCTCGTCTGCTCTGATAGCACTCCACCGCGCTAATTGAGCTAATTCATTGATTAATTGCGTGTCTAGTCTCGCCGAGCGTGGAGATTTATTTTTAAAGTATTCTTTTTTATTTATTTATACCTAAGTTATGAAATATGCACACACTTTCGATTCCTAACAAGTTGTGTGCTTCCCTAAGAAATATATGTTTTGGGTGTGTGTTCATAAAGATGCGCTTAGTTTTAGATATTATTTGTAAGGACAAATAATGGAGGGCAATATGACTCCTAAAATGTGTTAGACATAGATAAAAACTATCCATAAATTCTTCGAAGATTTTCATTCAAGAATGCCCAAAATATACTTCTCTGTATATTAAAAGTATATGTGCACTTATAATCAAATGACGCAAAATGTACGGATCACATAGCCTCGACGATGTCCAGACCTAGTCCAATAATAGCTGCCGTTGATTGGCCAGTGTCATTTACATCTGAAAGAGGCGGACAGCAACGCGGGGCTAGTTGATTCAATCACTAGGCTAGATTGTCTCGCGTGTCTTCCTATTTGCTGTGGCTAGGACGGATTTGGAGTGTCGTATGGGAGGTTAATTGCTAAGACAAGCCTGACTAATACACAAGGTGTATTTAGTCAGGCTTCAATAAATCAAATAGTGAATATGCTCTTGTAATTGTTTGTAGATAAGAAAACGAAAGATGTGTGTTTTCAAATTCAAATAAAAATATATTTTGTTGTTCAGTTAATAAGCCAACAACTGTTGAGTGCATTGTCGTTATTTACAAATATTTTAAAATCTTGAATTTAAAAAAATACCAACTATCGAGAGGACGTATATATACCCAGCAGTAGAATGAAGGGGGTGAAATTAAAAAGAAGAATTAGAAAACGAAGTGTTTAACACAAGCGTTTTAAAAAGGCCACTGGTAATGGGAGGGGTCTAAAGCCCACAGCTTCATTTCTAAATCTACCCCCGGTAATCGTCGAGTACGGCACACGTGCACAAGTAACTCTGAATTGGTGCTAATTCACGGCGACACGTGTTCAGGACCCAGAGCACATACTAGCCTGTCGTGTTCACTATACATTGCTGTCAATGTGGATAGATTACTTCATGTACGTGGCTTGATTTGGTAGAAACTTCGTAATAGGGGGGAAAGCCTGGATATATCTACCGGCTACCCTTATACAAATGTTATCAGACCAAATTAGCATACATTTGATTTCAAACAAGATGGTATCTTTAGGTGTTATCTTATCTTATTTAAGGTGTAATCTTTTTCCAATATTATATCGACTCTACACTTTTGAGTCTAGAGTACCTACCCACCCTATTGGCACATTGCATTTATCATGTCGAGCTTTATATTCACTTTCCTTTGGCAGTAGGTACAAAAAAGGTAATTTATTCGCAACAGATGCTGATTACTTCGTATGTGGGTGTCGGAGGACTGAAATATTACTTCGTAGTACCTCACGCCTACGAGGTAAGACTTATCTGATCTTCCAAAGGATTTGAAACTACCACTGTAGGATGTAACTATGACTGTACATCTGTAGGATGTACAGGTATATAAATTCAGTTTTCAAATGTGTGTACATCTCGCAAAATCAGCAATTGGTCAAACTTGAGGTCAGAGGGTCATTCTTCTGGCAACCTGACCGGCTGTCTTACAGAATGGCACGGGCACGCGCTCCTGGCCCCTCGAGCTACCATTGTCGCACTCCACTTCCCAATCCGCGACTTTGGCGTCCCCCTCCCTCCCCACTACTGGTGGCAGGATTGTTGTGTTGAGTCATATTTTTCACTCAATGCTAAATCCGAGCGGGTTGGTACCACCGTCTGGTCTATTTCTACCGCTAAGTAGAAATGCGTTCCGGTAGAAGGGCTGGATAGCCGTTCCCTCATCCATTCCTCCCTCTTCGGTGGTAATAGGTGTTGGTTGTTGCAAGCGATGCTCGTTGATGTGGTTGGGTGTCGGAGTGGGCGCTCGGTTGCGGGTACTGGTGTGGAGTACAGGGAGACCCGGTGGGAACGGTCACCGCCGGCCGCCTGCCGGTTAGTAGGGGACCTGAACCCGGGGATACACAATTGTCAAACTCCCTCCCCGGGAAGCTGTCCCGCCAACCAGCGAAAATCCCGTTGTGCGGTCGTCGTGCCAGAGTGAGAGACTGGAGTGGATCCCGGCGACTGCACGCGGGGGGGCATCGGGGGCCCTTCCGTGCTTCACGCTGGCTCCTTCAATGCCGTGTGTCCGCTTCGCACTATATTCTCCCATCTCGAGTATCGTCTTGGTTCAACCACGCTTGCCCTTACCCTATCCCACTCTCTTTAAAATCTATGAGAAGGCAAAAAAAAGCAGGCTCTCCACGGCGGGAAATTTATCCACATTTTCTGTGGACTTCTGTAATGTCAGGGGTCTACATAGCAATCACGACGCCGTCCACCACCATCTTGAGACGGCGCGGCCTGCCCTGCTCTTTTTAACGGAGACGCAAATATCCGATCCTGACGATGTATCGTACTTAAATTACCCCGGTTACGTATTGGAACATCGATTCCTACGTAAAGCCAGGGTGTGCGTCTTCGTCAGGGGTGATACCTGTTGTCACCGCCTTCGGGGCCTCGAGCGTCGGGACCTGTCCTTATTGTGGATACGGGTAGAACTCAGGGGTAGGACCCGAGTCTACGCATGACTGTACAGGTCCCACGCCAGTGATACGGGATCTATTCAATTATTTGAGAGCGTCCAAGTGGGGACTGACCAGATTCTCGGGCAGTTCCCTTCCGCGGAGGTGGTGGTCCTCGGTGATTTCAATGCTCATCACAAAGAGTGGTTGGGATCCAGGACCACTGATCTCCCCAGTCGGGCTGTCTATGAGATGGCCTTGGCTTATGGTCTCTCGCAGCTGGTAACACAGCCTACCTGTGTTCCAGACGTTGAGAGCCATGAGCCCTCTTTGTTGGATCTTCTGCTGACGACCCACGGATACAGGATAGTGGTTGATGTTCCCCTTGGATCATCTGACCACTGCCTGGTCCGTTCATGGGCTCCTGGAGCGGGTCCTAGCCGCTCTTCGGCGACTGGAACTCGCACACTTTGCCGGTATATGTCAGCAGATTGGGATGGACTGCGAGAATTCTTTGCGTCCTACACTTGGGGGCGGCTTTGTTTCTCCTCCGATGATCCTGACGCCTGTGCGGACTGCGTCACGTATACGATTAGCTTGGGTATGGAGACTTTCATACCCAGCTCAAAAATACCCGTAGGGCGTCGCAGCCGGCCTTGGTACAATCGTGCCTGTGCTGTTGCTGCGCGCCTTAAGCAGTCTGCATACGCGGCGTGGCAAGACGCAAGAAGGCGTCGGGATCCAAATTCAAAGGAGGAGAAACGGAGATTCAACGCCGCCTCTAGATCCAACAAGAGAGCCTTAGCTAAGGCCAAGGCGGAGCACATCCGCAGAATTGGCGAGCGACTCCAGAGCTATCCCTCTGGGAGTCGTGCTTTTTGGTCGCTCGCTAAGCTTATAAGCTACGCTTGTAAGCTCGAACTCGACTTTGGATGATGGGGGCGCCACACCGCCGAACATCCCGCGTTGTGAGAGCCTCCTATCTGACATAAAAATCACCCGGCGTGCTCTCAGACGGGAGCTCAGGCTTCTAGACGTCCATTAGTCGAGTGGGCCAGACGGTATCCCCGCAGTGGTTCTTCAAAACGTGTGCCCCTGAGTTGACACCCGTGCTCACGCGCCTTTACCGTCTTTCCTATAAAGCCAACCGGGTTCCGGCTTCGTGGAAGGTCGCCAATGTACACCCTGTCCCTAAAAAGGGTAACCGTTCGGCCCCTGCGAGTTACAGGCCGATTGCTGTCACATCCCTACTCTCCAAGGTCTTGGAGCCAGTTATAAACACTCAGCTCCTGAGGTATCTTGAGGATCGGCAGTTGATTAGTGACCGCCAGTACGGTTTCCGTCACGGTCGCTCGGCTGGTGATCTTCTTGTCTACCTCACGCACCGTTGGGCGGAGGCTTTGGAGAGTGGGGGTGAGGCGATTGCGGTCGGCCTTGACATTGCGAAGGCGTTCGACCGAGTGTTGCATCGCGCCCTTCTGGTGAAGCTACCTGCGTATGGAATTCCTGAGGGGCTCTGCAAATGGATCGCCAGCTTTTTGGATGGTCGGAGCATAAGAGTCGTAGTGGATGGCTGTTGCTCCGAGACCAAGACCATTAATGCTGGTGTTCCACAAGGATCGGTGCTATCGCCGACACTCTTTATCCTGCATATCAATGACATGTTGTCTATTGATAGCATGCATTGTTATGCAGATGATAGTACGAGTGACGCGCGGTACATCGGCCAACGGAGCCACTCTCGGGATTCCATTATGGAAAGACGGTTTCAACTTGTGTCTGAAGTCGAGAGCTCTCTGGGGCGGGCCTCCGAATGGGGTGAATTGAACCTAGTTCAATTTAACCCTTCGAAGACACAAGTTTGCGTGTTCACTGCGAAGAAGGACCCCTTTGTCATGGCGCCGCAATTCCAAGGAGTTACTCTCCAAGGATCCGAGAGTATTGGAATCCTTGGCATCGAAATATCAAGCAAGGTCGAGTTTAGGAGTCATTTGGAGGACAAAGCCAAACTGGCGAGCAAGAAGTTGGGAATCCTGAACAGAGCCATTGCGGTACTTTACGTCGGGTCATAGATTGACGCTTTACAAAGCGCAAATCCGGCCCCACGTGGAGTACTGCTGTCACCTATGGGCAGGTGCCCCAAAATACCAGCTCGACCCACTTGACTCCTTGCAGCGACGAGCTTGTCGAATAGTCAATGATCCCGATCTCACGGACAAATTGGAACCGTTAGGACTACGGAGAGACTTCGGATCTCTCTGTGTGTTCTATCGTTTGTTCCATGGGGAGTGCTCCGAAGAGTTGTTTGAGATGGTACCACCGTCGCCTATGTACCATCGCACCACACGTTTCCGCAGTAGAGTTCATTCCCACCACCTGGAGGCGTACCGCTCCCGAACGGTACGTTTCCAGCGTTCTTTTCTACCACGTACGTGCAAGCTCTGGAATGAACTCCCTGCATCGGTGTTTCCTCAGTGCTATGACCTGTCCTTCTTCAAACGAGGTTTAAAGAGAGTACTATCCTTGAGGTAGGCAGCGACTTTGTTGTGCTTGTCCCCTGGCACTACGGAGGTCCATGAGCAGCGGTAGCCGCTTACCATCAGGCGGGCCGCTAGCTCGTCTGCCTACAAGGCAATAATAAAAAAAAACTTAAACTTATTGCTTGGACGAATTTCAAACAGGATTACTCTGACGAAATAATCACTCTAATGAATATATTAAAATATGCATATATTTAATAAAGTTACTTAATTTTGCGCAACATATGCATTAATAGGACTGTCATCAGTTTAACAATAACGTATTGATTACATTGAGAGGGGTCGCGGCAAGGCGCTCTAGTGTGGCAATGCGTGACCTCTCATATTGCACATCCGAAAGTGATTTCCTTGAAGTTAAACAGCAGCTTCTTTTATTCATATTTAATGTCGTTTATATACATTCGAAAATCTGAACGGACGAGCTTCTGCTTTGGCATTTGCAAAAAGCAGACTTGTTTTGTAACATGGCGTTATTTAATCGTAATTTTTACAAGAGTAACCTAATATAATTTTAAAACGTCCGAATCCTAATAATCCACTTTCTTCAATGTGAAGAAATAAAATAAAAAATAAATTCAATGATATTGGCAATTCAATGAGTATACTAACTAATACACTTTGCCTTAAGCTCTTACTTGAAATAAGTATTATTTGATTATAACATCTTAATTTATTAAAGCACTCAATCGTATCTTGGGACCAAAACACATTTCTGTTGGATCGAGTCAGTCGCGTGTACGAAACCATTACGCTGGTGAATAGTTAACCTGTAATGTTGCACATCAGATAGCTGATGCCAACGGTCAAAGGAGGTCGGTGGTCGGATGGTCACCGACACGCATTTCCGCCGTTTGACCGCCGAAACATTACCACTATGGATTATCACAATAAGTGTTTCCCTTTTTTTGTGTGTAAGAAATTTAGGTGACTGTATAATTATGTTTATCATTCATTAATATTTTAAAAATTATGTTAAATTCTAATCTAAGCGATTGCTTATCCGATCCACTAAACTATTATAGAATTACAACATAGTGTTAAATTAAGTCTAGGATAGACTATCACAATGTGGGACGGAAAATGCAAGGCGAAAGGATAGGGTTCTGGTTGCACCTCTGCCTACCACTTCAGGGAAAAGGCGTGAGTTTACATACATGCATGTATGTAAATCTAGGATGAAGTGATAAAGTGTCAATGAAACCAATTTGGACTTCACAAACTGTGCTTAAATTGATTGAATTTTGTTACTACGTTTCGCGTAGGAGGCAGTCACCAAACTCCAACGGTCGAGAGCGAGCATTTACGATCACTCAGTTGTAATTTGATTTAAATCTTTCTAGCTAACTAGTTTAGATTCCAGTTCAAACTAAAATCTACCGGTGATGATCATCATTATCTGCAACCAAGGGAAATCCTTTAATGAATGCTCCTTCGAACAGTTATCTTCGCTAACTGTTGATAGTGTATGTGTAAATAACACTCACTTGCTAAGCGGGTGATTTTGCATACAAAATATCCGTTTGAAGAATGTTATTACAACAAAAACTTGAAACACATAAAAAAGCCATTCTTCATTTGGAATTCGTGCTAATAAAATATATTACTTTATTTTGAAACACTATCGACGAAAAGTGAAAACATTTTCATTATATTGAATGAAAATTGTTGCGGTTAGTCACGCAATTCTTATCGAAAGCTGAAATTTTTCATCCACACAAATGGATTAAAGTTCACCTCAGCATAGTATTGGAGAAAATCAATAATGTGTTGTATAAAAGCAATGTAGTAAATGATCAGTAGTCAAGTGGCTAACTATAACCGTTCGACACAATTTGGGAAGCCTGATTGTATTGCATTGAACTAGAGACACACTGTGGAACCGGGACGAGACACCCAGAAAATGGGGATGCTATGTTGGGAGAGTGTACGGTAGTCGCTTACAGACGGATATGAATATTCTGCCCCCAGCAAATAATATACGCTTGGATGAGTTTTGTATCTGCATTGATCATTATCTCACTTCACATTGTAGGGCGAGAATAACACGGAAACACGGCTGCGTTTAAACCTCAGTATATGGAAATATAGTTCACGGTGCAACGATTTCTTTCTTTGTTGATACGCAAGCAGACCCTTGCACGCATAAACCATCCGCCATGGACACGCTTCGCCTGTTTGGGATCATGAACTTCATAATTACCTTCCATAACGCATAAATATATTTTAATAAGCTCTTTAAGCACGTGTAAATTAACCTTTTCTATCAACCAGTTTGGAGTTAAAGAACTCATAAAATAGCAAACGCTGTATCATTTTCTTACCCATTTTTTTCATTTTCTTGGCAGTTTTCAAACATACAATAAAGGGTCTCTCTAGCATGTTTCAAAATTGTATATTAATTTGTTTTCTATACATTTTCTTGAGGCCCGTTGAAGTGACGAAAATCATGATAAATTTAAATTCCATCGGATACGATGTATTACAATATGTTAACACGATACCGGATACATTCAGTACAGATTCAGTTCAGTACAGTCAGCTTTAACAGCGGACGCTAAACCACATAGCTATCTGTTCCGCCCAACAACACGTTTGTTAATCATCAGTATCAAATGGCGATCATTTCCGTTGCCAAATAATCACTTACAGGAGTTTAAACTAATCATTTTAGAATTTTCTGAATACGGGTATAGAAAATTAGATAAATTATTAAAATAAAAAAACACTATAAAGGCAATTTTATATCAAGATTTTATATTTAAAAGTGGACTTCCTGTGTAAAAAAATGATGACGATATTACATAATGAAGCAAATATTACAAATATCATTCTTCATGACTGCCTTGGTGGCGTAATTGTACTAAGGTACGGTTACAAAGCTGAGGTCTCAGGTTCGAATCCCGGGTTGGGCAAAGTGATATTGGATTTTTCTATTCATTATCAGCCCAGAGTCAGGAATTTGTGCCCGATATGGCGATACGCTCGCCACCTATCACATCGTGGGACAGAACATACAAGGCGAAATGTAGGTGTCCTGGCACCTCTGCCTACCCCTTCTGGGAAAAAAGCGTGAGTTTATGTATGTATCATTCTTCATTATAGGTTAAATGATATTACAAAATTTCCGTTTTAATAGAACCATTTTAGTGCATCTACTGATTTTAGTTCACTGCAATGTTGATCTTGGCTTGTTGCGTAATTTGCGGGCTTTGAGCCTTAATCCGCAACGGCCAAATGTTAGTTTAACCACCTGAATTTAGCCTGTAATTATCTTACATAACCCATTCATTAAATATGGCGGGTAAGCAAAAAAGGTCTACAATACATTCACCTCTTTTTCGTTTACAATAGCAAACAGTGTGTAACATATAATTCACGAGTTATTATATGAAACAAATATGAATATGATATAAATGAAGAATGACCACTTGTGTGTGGTGCCCATCTCATTAAAGCGTCTATTACGAGATGAAACCGCATCTGAATTCTGAACCGACGATGTAATTGTTATACGACACCCCAATTATATAATACTTCAAGATTTATCGTCCGTGCAATCGTAATTGTTGCAATTTGTGTTAGCGCAATCCTGGTGGGGAAGTAAACAGATTCAGCGCGTTCATTTGTTAAGGAAATATATTGTTAGAAAACGTACAAAATTCTAAAATCCTTTTTGTTTCTCGCTCACGCCTGTATTTTCGCAGTAATAGACATAGAAGCTACTAGTATTTGAGTTCTTTGTTCTTATTTGCATGTAAATGTGAAAGGGTTCGGAACTATTGCAATATTGGAATTCGGAAGCAAATTCCATTCCCGAGCAAATCATCTGAGACTTTTTTAAATCATTCGTAGTGAATTGCCTAAACCGGGAATGGCATATTATAGTGCCTCTTAAGTCCCCCTAACTAAGTAACCCTATAGCACATATACTCTGCCAATAAGCTGTTATAGTATTTATAGCTGACAAATTCCAGGCTTAAAAGTGAGATCGCTTCAATTTCAAACTTATTTTCGTAACTAGAAATCAAGAAACAAAACCCTGCCACCAAATTCATATTATTCCCCATCTATTTCCAACATACGCCCACGATTGCAAAACATGACCGGTTCGGCTTCATGTGAACATTGTTCGATGGAATTCGTGCTGGCGGGTTACAACACGCGTCCCGATGGAACGACCCCATTCCTGCGGGTTTACGACCGACGGGATCGTTGTTGGACTACCCACGTGCTGAAGGGAGTCGGGGTGAATGGTGTTATCATATGGAATGTGATCAAAATATCAAAATTATTGATTACTGCTTTAGAATAGCGAGAAATTTAATTCTAGATTTTAAAATTATGTTTTAGGAAAACGTGAGGTTTACTAGATCATATTAGGACCGGTATTGCAATTGATGTTTAAATAAAGTATGAAATAAGGAGAACATTACCTTTCCCAAACGAGGTAATACTCCCGAGGATATTGCTAAACATCAAAATACCAGTGCGTGGATTATATTACGACATAACATTGCCAGCTTTATATAAGGAATAAGGATAAACACAGTTTCCTTCAATCGACATTTCACAACGCAGACATCAATTACATAGAAAGCTTCTTTAATGACGTGCTAATGCTTTCATTGAAAAACAAATTCTCGTACGCTGCCAGTCAGCTGCCGAACTATATTTGTGTAAGACTATAAAATTTCGCAGTAAAATCGTTTGAAGTGTGTCTGGTTGGACGATCTGGGATACGGTAAACAAACCCATTAGATATGGGGAGTTAAATCGGGTTGCGTTCGGGGAAATTGCTGCATGGTTCGCCAAAAATAAAACGGTGTCACTAGATCAAGTATTAGCAGTGGTGTACATTGTTTTATTGGTAACAATTATGAATCGGTGTATGAGATTTAGTATTAAGTTTCTGAACAGGAATTATAAATTTTTAACATTACTCTATTAACTGCCTCGGGTTGCTCAATTTCATTACAGTACGATTACAATGCTGAGGTCACGAGTTTTAATCCCAGAGTCTGGAAATGTGATATTGGATTATTCTATTTGTTAGTAGCCCGGTGTCAGAAATCTGTCCTTAATAATATGGCGATAGGCTCACCACCTATCACATCGTGAGACGAAACACACACGTGGTTGTCCTGATAGCACTGCTTCTTTCTTCTTTCTTCTTTCTTCTGCTTACCGCTTCTCGGAAAAAGGCTTCAGTTTACATACATAAGTGTACTCTATTGTATTTAAAATTCGTCCAAAGCCTACTGAACCATATTTACCAGGAAACAATGAATCCCTACTTGCCACCTGGAAGCAGTCAATATTTGAATAGATTTAAATATTAAATTAATAAAGGATAATATTTTCAGTGTACTTACTTTCCATACTTTAGAATTCCACTACCTATTTTACATTGATTGGTAAACTTCGCGATAAATAAAATGAAATAACATTTACATTGGAATCATCTCTTTTCTAGATTAGATTGGTTATTAGACTACATCAAGGCCATTATACACATTTACACATGCATATTAATATTACGATAAATAATGCACATCTGTTTTTAATATATTGCATCAAATCACTAATATATTAGATTACAACACGCTGTTTTATTAATTTAGTTTAAATACCACGAATGTAATATTTTAAACAAACGCATGCATAGTCTGTTCTACAGTAGGAAGAAATATGACCGTCTCATACGGGCGGATGGCTATTTATTATGTTTAGACTATTTTACTATAAAAGTCGTGATTGTATTGTGTATGACTGTAAGCTCTGGTTTTTTTTTACTTCAGTGGATGGTGAGACGAGCATGCCATTTGCCCGATGGTAAGCGATACGACCGCTCATGGACAGTAGCAAAACCAAACAAAACCATGAATTACAAAGAAATGATTGGCATCCTGAAACATCAGATGTTAAGTTTCAATAGGTTAAGTAGTTACTCTGGCTATATACACTTTTTAATATTTTCCAATACATGTTACAGATTTCAAATTACCTCCCACTTCCTACTTATCAATAGTTATGATTACGAGGTCGGTTGTGTTCCGCGCGCGTGTCCACACTGCACAGTATCCACAAGGCCGGCAGATGCGGCGGGCGGTGTCGGGCAACGCGCATGGCCCCGGAACACATCTGGCTGATTGCCTATAGTCTACACATTCCACGCACGTATGTAGGAAGTTTCATGTCCTCGCCAAACGGTATATACGGAAAACCCTTTTTAGGCATCAAAGGCTGTTCGATTGTAATGGGATAGCGTTTTCCTACAGAATTGATATGACGTGGCTTCTGTATGAGTTTTTTCGAGTGGTTTATACAATAGCTTCGAATGTGAACATATTATCTTATAAATACAAGGATGAGGAAGGAACGTGAACTATACTCTGCGCCTAAAAAATATTACTGATATCACCGTTAACGACGAACGACTTAGTTAATTATATCTACTGTTTCATTCATTAACTGTTCAATTACGCCGATTCTCATGGATAAACTCTATAACATGAGTTACATTACTCTCTTTTCTAGCCTTCGGGGTTCCTTCATTGTTGGTCTTCCAAAATGTTTGCTGAATATAGAGGAGCAAGGAAGGGTAATGTATGGTCATTATACTTCCGCGAACGCAACCACGCCTAATATTAGTAAACTAATTAATCTAACTCTACATGTAATAAACCAGCTAATGGCCCACTAATGGCAATAAACATTGTGTGCAGGCGTGGCGGTGGACGGGGCCGGCTCCTGGACGCTGTCAGCTTGGCACCAGCGCCAGCAGGTGAGCGTGAGGACTCAGCGCTGACTCACGGGGTAGCTCGCACTTCACCTTCATAGCTCAATAGAATCGCGGCTTTGTGACAATTAATGACCAAACGTAGAAATGTTAATTTCATTGAGGTAAATTATTGTGAGATTCTTCTAAACTAATTTTTGCTTTGTTTTATTTATAATGTTCTGATGATGCTTTTATTTTCATGTACATTCTATAAGGTAACTCTCAAATTCGATAAATAATAATCGCCACTCCCTATAAACACTCGAAACTGCGTAACGGACTATACTTAAGATTATCGACGGATCGAAAGCCAGTAGAGACTCCAACACAGTGTGGCTTTATTACAATGTAGGTAATAATAAATAATGAACACATGCGCATAAATAACATCACAACATCCTATACAATATCCAAATCTAAAAAGGCAAAGACTAGTCTCCAAACTAACGTAGGATGCAGATTATTAATCTCGTCACAAAACAAACGTCTGGCTTGTGTTCGCTAGTTCGCACAACACTAGATCAAAATGTAAACTCATTATAGACCGAACCCGATTACCTTAAAACGATAGGAAGCCACCGCTTTCATTCAAAATTGAACTAAAATTGTGCAGGATAGGGTACGAATTTGCCAGGCATGTGTTGTGGATAATTATGGGAGTAATGGTTGTGCGCCTGTCCTGACAAGGGGGCCGGGAACGGGGTCTCCCTGTAGGAAGCGCTGCAACCGCAGGATGCACGCCGCAAATTGCTTTATTGAACACTGCCGTGCGCGACCGGGGATTCTTTTATGCTGACACTGTTTTATACAATGTGTGATAGTATAGAGATCATAATACGATACATGAGCATAAGTTAAACTTTTAGTACTTAGACGTGGATAGGTAAATCAGTCATTTTATTTACAAAAGAGCAGAAATTATAGTAACGTCCTTTAAAAACATAAAAAAATTAATCTATACAATATTAATTATGCAAACTTTAATGCCTAGAAGATAATTTATCGTAGCTCGAATCTTACGAGATTCGAGCTATTAGGAGTTCATTTTTCGATTAGTTCTAGGGAAAATAATGACGATATGTTTTATTATATCGTCCTGAACTTAGACTCGACCCCAAATCATATCAAGAAACCTTTCTAGGATACTGTCATCAAGCGTGTTTAATATGTTCATTTAGCCGGCCGCCGCAGTTCGCATGGAGCACCGAAGTATTGCTGCGTTGATGCAACCTCTTTCCTTATTACCGCTCCAAATAGTTCCAGCGCATTTATTGCGGGGAATAAATCATTATTTAACGCGCACACGGGAATGATTATAGGGCCCGATAGTTCTTGGTTTAGGATTACCAGAGTCCATTAGTTCGCGGATATAGCTAAAGATGTAATGTAAAACGCGGGTAATACAGGTTTGTGGATGTTCAAAGATTTCAAGACAGATGTGTTTTAAGAGCGTATACACCTTGCGCGCAGTCAACTATAAGTATTTCTTCGTTAATTTCACGCACACATAAGCGACCAAAGCTGTGTGCGTAGAGCTGCCGCGTCGGCTCGCTATACAATCGGCTCAAACAACTTTGATCCGTGCGCTTCAAATATTCAATTGAAATGTAACTGTAATATAATATCATAAAAATATTTTATTTGCATTATAAGTAGACAAATATTACTGTGCAAGCAAAGAATAATACAAATTTTGGATACTAATCATATTTTCTTTATTATTACATTGTTAAGTTGCATTCAAATCAGTGTTCAATCAGTAGACACTACGGACGTTTTATTAATCATTTCGTGTTCGAACACATAAATAGTGTTAGGGGCCTTACAACCCCTTACAATTACGAAATATATTTAATTTTATATTACAATACATAACATAATTTAGCCTCGGAATTACGTCCCATTATATTACCTGAAACATAATTTATACTCACTACAAAATCATTGTAAGTAATAAAAATACTTAACTATTTTACTACCAAAGTACTAAGATGTGGTAACGCATTCCGCGCGTGGCTATTTTTACTACGCGCGGCATAATCGACTGCAGCCAGGCCGGAGCGACGAGCGATACGTCCTCCCTCTAGAAGGCCTTGCGGCGGTCAGATTTGATCCACGTCGGACAGTGTGTTTTATAGTGGTTGTTAAAATATTTGTAGAAAACATGAAAACTAATTTTGTTGAAATATAAAAATGGTAATTTATTGATAAGATGTTCTTCTATTATAATATGCAATTGTTATAAAAAAATATGTACGATAAGTTGGTGAAAAAAAATATGTTCTTGACGAGAGTTTCTGAATAATTTCGCTTTGTTTAAATTTTTATTTTTCAGGAACTAAACACAAAAAAATTATTTTTCTCAGCAAAATCCCTCCATAAGGATCTTATTAGTCTAATAATATTTTTATTTTCATCTTATATTTAGTGGTTAAGGATATCTTAAGCTTCTAAATTGCCATTTAAAGCCTAAATAACGAAACTTGTGTTCAGTAATCCTTATAGTACTCACAAATTATCCATCAATCTATAATGTTTTCCACCAAAATCCCTAGATGACAACCTTTTCTAAAATAAGTACTAATTATTTTTCCTTTAAATTGTTTATTGGTGGCTATTAACTCATTTGAAAAGTCCTGTTTTTAAGCCAAAAAGCGCGTGCAGGGTATAAACGCTCTTAAGCATGATCTTATTTTTTACTTTATGCAAATGCTATTTAGCAAAAGTATTTACGGCTGTATTCATAGATAGTTTAAAATCTATTTTAGTGATCGAATGTTCTGTTTTCTTCACTCAAACTGAATTTAAAAACCGTTCGAAAGGGACGAGACATTCGATAGCTAAAAAGGTTTATTAACTGTCTATGAAACAGGTCGTTATCATGAACTCTTTGTATAAATTATAAACTTATGTTTAATCTGAACACAAAGGAAAGTCTTTCAAGACTAGATAGTGAGAGCTTTTTGTTAAGTATATCAATGTGACAGAAGCAACTAAAAATTATACATTACGACAAGTAATGTTTATTATAATACACAAATTACGAGGTGAGGAAACACAATGAAATGCATCAATTTCGTCAAAAATATAATTTCCAAAGAGCGTGTTGCAAAATCGTTTTCATTACTTACAGAATCTCAGCTATTTTACAAACCAAAATAAACTCATAAAACATCACCACAACACCTGTAAAAATCACACAGCTTAAAACACGCTTTCAGAACAGATGTGCAGTCATTTGCTCCGAGTAATAAAAATCTAGTGGCAATTTCCCAACAGTGGTACACAATGATCTCACCACCGCTGATTCACAAGTTCAAATAGCAACGTACGAGTACAACATTCACAGATTTTCAAACATATTGTAAACTTGCCAAACGTTTGCCAACACATTTTATTCCACTCGATGAGGCTATTGCTGATTTCGGTGTTTTGGTATAACAGATTTAAAAGGTCTGCCAACCCGCAATAAGCCAGCGTAGTGGATAATATATGGCCTAATCACTCTCACCTAATGATCTTGTAGATGCAATAGGACTTAAAATGCATGTGTCCTTCATTTGCAGATACCAGTCTAGCATGTTATTATTAATTTGAAAAATATAATGTATCGGTGAATTGAATACCTAATATAATCTCTACAAACATGTCAATGTTTTTAAAACAATCAATAAATGACTGATTTTAATTATCACCATAAAATTCGGTGTTGTTTTGTTTGTTCTCTTGTTACATTATGAAATCAAAATCACTATTCCCGGTGTTACATCGTTGAACTATTAATGCGGGGTTACCGGGTTATGCGGGTTATCATGTACATTACACTGGTCTACAAAATTTAACTTTTTGTTTATGTGTAAAATAAATGCTTTGTTATTTTACTAATTTGGGGTCACTGAATACGAAAATATAAACCAAATTTGAAAGTTAGCTCTTATTTTAAAATTATGGCTGGTATCGAAATATATGACGTAAGAGTAAAATTTCATAGAATATAAATCGATTCTTTTTTTAAAAAGACATGTTCTTTACTTTTTAATAAACTTTTTACATGAAACTGTATTTTAAAATATTTCCCAAGTATTTAACCTTTACTATTCAATAATTTCTCCTTTTTTCGTTTTCCTTTTGGAATCATCTTTACGAAAACCTTAAATCAAGTTCTAGCAGTAGTCCGCTAGCATTGACGCATTCTATCGGCCGTTGTATTTCTTTTCCATTGTCAATAAGTCTTGGTGAAATCGTTCACCATGTTCGTCAGTCATATCACCGCAGTTAGGAGGAAAAAATCGAGGTGAGCATGAAGAAAGTGAATTTTTGGGGACATATTACGACCCATTTGCTGATACTTTTGCAGAAGATTGTTCACAAGCTCGTGGTAATTTTCAAATCTCCTATTTCCCAAAAAATCATGAACTACTACTGCTCTAAAAGATTCCCATGCCTCTTTTTCGATGCCCTGTGAAATCTGATCAAAGTTTTGGTCCTTCAGAATCTCTCATATTTGAGGTCCGACGAAAACTCCCCCTTTTATTTTGGCGCCGCATAGATGTCGAAATTCACTTCGCAAGTAATCAATTACTTGCAATGTGGGTGCGAAAAAAGGTGGACCAACCTTCAAAGGTTGGTCAACCTTTGTTGAGAGGATTAACCAAGGTCTTCATTAATCCCAATTTCATATGCGATGGAGGAAGAAAAATTTTATGAGGATCGACTAGGGGAGGATATTTAACGTTATTTTCTCCAGGGCACAGACTTTGTCTTCAAGTCCAATATTTTTTAAGGTAATGTAACGATCTAGCCCGACTATCCCACCCACACAAGAAGCACCAGCACTTGGTGTAGCCCATTTGCAGACCCAACAAACCGTAGTTTTTGCAAATTGTAGTTTTTGCAACAGAAATTTGTCGAAAATGAGAAATATCTTTTAAAATTTCGCGTTTTAACAAACAAATGAAACGCTAATACTATAAGACACATGAAACGAAAGCATAATAATAAAATTAACGCGGATACTCTCACAAAATTATTTGAAATCTCATAATATAAAGTGACATCCCAAGTTACCCGGTATTATCTTAAATATAGCATAAATTAATAATAAGAGCTAACTATTAATTTTAAGTTCTATATTTAGATTAAGGGGGTCGAATACTAAAGACGTATAGCAGTTTCAAGTAAAAGGCAATTTTCATGTTGACCAGTGTTATTAGTACAATTTAAATTAAACTTCAATTTCTTGTTATACGGAACAGTTTTTCGGACTCTTCTTGAATAACTAAGTCACCATCTTCCTACGTAAGTTAACGAAATGCCTAAAGCAATAGATCATGACGAAACATGACATCACTCTTATGAATTGTAATAGCTGACTAAAAACAAGTTGACGTACGCCAACTGATCCCAAAACTTAAAAAACAGACTCATTGTATTGGATTTTCCAAATTACTAGAGACTTTATAAACTAATTGCATGAAGTCATTCCTTATCGCACACTTGTTAAGAAAAATGTGGTTAGAAAACTAAGCATCTTGTAAGTGGTAAGTAATGGTTTAATGATATTTGTCATTATATTACCGTTGCCTCCTGAGAAGAACGATTCAATATAGTTATATTACAGACATAACTGTAGGCGAGATATGAGAGAGAACTAGCCACTATTTATACCTTGTATGTTCTGTAATTATATTTCTGGGAACAACTTTAGACGCTTTCAAGCCAAAAATGCAGCTCATTAACAACTGATTTTATCTTGCAGATGTAATGCAAAATTTTATGAACCGTTATGCGCAAAAGCGAGAGTGAATTGGTAGCACACCAATGGGGTCAACACGTGCGTTCAGAAATAAAATGCGCTACGGGTTCATTTTGGCCTACAAAATGTATACTACAGTACAAGATAGGTATGGCCCGAGTGGTGATATTTCAAAAAAGCAAAACAGCATAGTACAGATTTACAGGCAGTTTAAGTAATCATAAAACAACCAGAAAGTTTATATGTAATCCTTTTCTCACAAACTACTTGCACATCATTCTGAAAGGGCAATAATGTGCTGACGTTTCCCCTTACATTGGGCTCTTTAACTCTGATGGAGGATGATATGAGCTGCTTTTTATTTTTAATACTAAGTTCATAGTTGTTAGGCATGAAGATTATTGCTGCAGACATTTGCCAAATTCCGCGTACTCTAACACCATAACAACCGCTAAGGTATACAAAGCATAGATAAACAAACCTGACCCATAACGAGCTAATTTCATATCGAGATGAGCCGACTGTCGGCACCTGTGACGTGCGTTGTTAATGGGCAGCGAGCGTGACGTGCGCGTGGCGCGGCCGTCGCGAGGACGTGGCGAAATGCCAGCATCACTATACGCGGTATTTCCGACGGGCAATACTTTCCGGCATTTCATATGAGACCATATCTGAATATATTCGAACTCATAGTAAAGTTCGTAGAAAGAAGAAGATTGATAATATACGCTGGTATGAAACACAGGGTGAGAGCAGATAGTGCTTAGTAAAATTTCAGAGCACTCAATGTCTCCTAAGAATGAGTATCAAAGGAGATGTGAAATAAGGAATGTCTGCTTACATTTCCACGAGCGGGACACAAGCCGCTTGGCAGCAGAAAGGGCAGCCCTTCCCTTTCTGCCAAGCGCCATTATATGAACTTCAAATCCCTTGGACAGACCCACATATTCTACAACTAGCCACAATATTCAGTCAGAAAGAGAAATACAGTAATGTATCTCGCATCTTCCAATGCATGTAGCCAATGCTATTGCAAAAGTTTGCGTGTATTCATCTGAACTTCGTGTCCCTTGATGAGACACACCCACAACAGCCACAATTAGATCAATGGACACGTGTGACGTGTGACGTTATTGACGATGCGTGCATGACGCGTGGCGTGGTCGTGGCGACGTGCCAGGCCATCTCACGCCACAAGGAAACTTCGCAGTTCTCACGTGGGTCGCTTTTGTTGTGCCCTTTGTGATCAATTTGTTATGAATTTGCACTAGCCGGTAAATGCCACTCTCAATTAACACCTCAGAAACTCCTAATTTAAGTCTTTATTTTTATACATCGTAAGCTGTTATGTTATGTAGATTACCTAAATAAAGATCGTATTTTGTGAGATCATCCAACTTATCACCTCGGTGTTTCAAAATTAATTTCGGCTGTTAGTAAATAAACATGTTAGTAATCATTAAACGGACCTGAATCAATTGGATCAACTAAATCAAACACAAAACAGTTCCTATCTTATGGACGTAAACAAATGAAAGCGACGTTGTTTAAAAGTGTTATCACGTCTGAGGGTAATAAAGAAGCTCACAAATGTTTACGGCGCTCGGCAACAAAACAAGCATTGATATAAGAACTGGCCGCACGTAGGAGCAACGCGATCGAAACTAGTAAAGAACGTAGAAGCAACTGGGTCGTCTGACTCACCAGCACGAAACCAACAGAGGACAGTGACTCTAGTTCAGGAAAACTACACGCAATAATTCTGAAAGAGACACAATCGCCTAATTAATCTGGAGAATAATTTACGGTTATATGTTCGTAAGAAATATACATGTGAATCTGAGATAGCATATTGGATCTGAAGATAAGGAAAGCCGAGGAAAATTATGGAGCATAAATCTTAATAAATCGAATAATATTTCTCAAAAGTATACTTGAGGATCATATGCAACAATACAGTAAATGTGGCCATTTAAAAAAAAATATTACGTCCAAGATAGCTATTAGTCGCACATAAAACGAGGCAACTCAGAAATACAATTCTGTAGATGATACACACTTTGATAAAATCAGAACAACCTTGCTGAATGACGAATCTTCCTCAAATACGAACAACGTGTAAATTAGTATGAGTGTGGTAAATGTTATTATACGAAGTTGCGAGAGTGTGCCTAGTCTGCGGTGCGATGACGCGATGACGTCACTCAATATCAGTTGTGTACGGGTGTTTATAAAAATGCGCTCGCGTCTTATAAGTTGTAATGTTAGTTGTAACTGATTGTTTGCATTGATTATATGTCGTTAATAATTTAAACACCGTTTTATTGTTTGTCCCTGAGGTTCCCTGCCAACAGTAAATGTCGATGATATTTTTGTTTATGCACAAATGACGGCACGGTTCAGTCACAGTGTCGACTGTCGATGTGCCATGCCGCCCCCGCCCCGCGCAACAAACAAACAACGCGGCAACGTGCCATATTATGTAAAAACGAACACATACACCTAAACAAACTACTGCAAATACAAATTTCGACATATTACAAATCAGTATTGCTTTCACATGGAGGATGTTTGAAACTGTAAATCTTCTTAGGGTTTTGATTCTTAATCCAGCACGCCAATGAGATGGGATTTATTAAACTAGAAGCCAATTTGAGTAATAAATAATTAAGATAAGATTAGAATATTAAGATAGCGCCATTAAGATTTCTCGATGGTCTTTGTAAAATAGTAACAATCAAGAAAGAGGATTTAATATGCTCTTCTAGATATGAAGAGACTCGAAATCCCTATTCACATACCATATTATTACCCCGGTATTTAATTTGGTTATTCATTTCAAAACCGCTTTAGATCTAACTGCTACGTTAATGCATAAATTCAGAAATGTTGATTGTAATGCAATAGGCGCGCGTAAAACGCATACGTCCTATATATTATTACAGATGATGTAATATGATCAAATGTTTATCACTGATACATTACTAGGAAATCTAAGCGACAATAAGCCTATTTATGTATATACGCCTTGCAAACGCAGCTTTATACTAGAAGAACTACAGAGTTAAAGTTAGACACAAACCACGTAACCACAAGAGGCGATCATGTGTACGGTCGATTACTGTAATAACAAACTATTAAATCATAGCGATGACCGATCCGTTTTCCTGAACGATGATATAATATGTGAAATACAAAAAAATATTTATGGGAATTTTATTTTGAGTAGATGACTGTGTGACTACTCAGTATAAAGTATATTTATACAATACGCAAAGTCATTAACGCAGCCTGCTCTTTAAATTTGTTTAGTCTATGATGTTTCCTTGAATCATATGATATACTTTTAAATTCGTTATAAAATAATTTGCCGAAGTCTTTTGTGGTTTATATGCTACAAGATAATTATGTCCAATAGTATGACAATCATGACACTCACAAAGAAATGACTAACATTCTAAACACTATTATCTATGACCTCACTAGACCTAGAAATTATATTTATTTTACAAAAACTACTGTATATTTTTCACTTTCATTTCGATGTACAGTTTGCATGCGCCCTTAGCCACCGCGAGGTGTTTCCCGCGCTTCAACAACACATTTTCTTAATGGCACTTTATATCTCGAGACGTTCTTGGAACAGAGTAGGAAAAATCTTCCGAAAATGTCCTATGTCCAATCCTCGGAAAATTAGGCTAACAAAGCTTCTCACAGCATTTCGTATATTTAATTTTCGGTGGTTTGCCAATATTCGCATGAATGTGGATGACTAATTTAACTAAAACTAAGAATAAAATATTGGAATATTGACAATCTTCAACAAATTGGTGAAATACGTGTCTCAAATACACGTGCTGAACCCCTTGGAGTGCTTGAGACTGCTGTAACTTACATCACAAGCTCAAAAACTACTGAAGAATACAATCCACAGACATCTAGTAGTCCCTAACTTGTGAACTTTTCGTCTCGCGTGAAAAGTTGTACGTATCCTGTATCCAGTGAATGAGTGTGCCGACTGCGCGAGGCTTTTACCTGGAACAAACAACAACTTATATGAGCAAAGTTTTCGACTAGCCCGAGGGAACTTTGGGAACATTATAGCGAGCACGTGGTTGGGGTTTTGCAGCCAGGTATTCTTTGTATCCATTAATTAAAGTTTGTTTTTTTTGTTATTGTGGCGATTGGCTAGACGAGCATGCCATTTGTCTTATGATAAGCGATACGACCGCTCATTAACAGTAGCAAAACCAAACAACACCATGAATTACCAATTGGCACTACACTGCGCGCACCATCCTGAGACATAAGATTTTATGTTCAGTAGTTACTCTGAATAAAAGTCCTAATATTAATTGATTTAAATGGGTACATTTTGTTGGAAACTGTATTCTTCATTGTCCTGTCGACTTATAGCCATTATTCATGAATTATTAAAACAGTGTATATTCTACTCATATTCATGTAAATAACATGAATATATGTAAGTATTACCATCTAAATATGTCGACGAGGGTTTCTCACAAGGTCACACACAACAGTGCGTCTTCACGACCTTCGCGAGTCACTTTCATCTCGTCCTGCCACAACAAACAAACAATGACAACCGTTCATCTGCGCAACGCCAACTGTGTTTCACTCGAGAACAATTTTAACAATTACGTGTGCTCTGATTATCTTCAGTCATGTCGCGCTAATTACTTACGACCTAGTTACGCTACCGACGAAAAATTATTGATAAATAGGTAAAAACGCCTATTAGTAATATTATAGGCATTAAAAAAGTACGCGTGTTTTTTTAGTATGCTGTTCGGTCTAATTTACCGAACACCTTAGTAAGCAATAAGTTTAATAACATGCTTGTGATGCATAACTTTAATTATATAAAATTAACATTAGTGCATTCTGAGCAATCGCGTCAACCGGGTGCATTCATTTAACATTTTCTTAACATAACTAACCTTAAGAACATTTTGTGAATCTGGACAATAAATAAGTGAACATTAACATTCCTATCATTTCAAACATCTGCACCCTCGCTCTGTGCTCGTACATTATTTTTTGGTCCTTCGAAAGGGCTTCGCGCGTGTTCTGAACACATGGTGAAGTATTGAACTAGACAACATCTGAACATTTAGTGCCAGTATAGTGTGAGAAGTGCAGCGTAACATTGCAGAAACATCATCCGCAGCGGAGTTAAGTCAACAGGCTCTAAACAAGTAATAAATTTCCTTTTTTATAACAAGAACATCAATTCATACTTGAATCATGGCAGACCTTATTGACATTCAATCAATGATTTATGAAAACATTGTGAAGCTTGGCATTAACGTTAGAAAAGATAGCGCTGAGCGAAAAACATTAGATTATTTTAAGAAACGATTAAATTCACTAGATGAGTATTGGAAGGAGTATCAATTTAATCATGATCGTATTAGCACGGAAGTAAGTCATTCTCATGCTTACTTTATGCAGCGAGAGTATGAAAAAACATTTAAAGCTTATGAGGAAGTCAAAGGTTTGGTCAATCAACAATATCAAAAGTTGTTCCCTAAGAGCAACGTACCCACGAGAGGCGAGGAAATCATTACCCCGCAAAGAGTAACGCCAGGTACTGACCTAGGTGATGAGGACATGATGGTAAAAGCAGGCCCTAGTTCCCCTAAGCTTCCCTTAAAGAAAAGTTCAGGTACAAATAGTAGGATAGATGATTTGTTAAGGCGTCAGTTCGCAAATTTCAAAGCTTTTTTACGAACAACATCAAACATCGACGTGGATTCCATTTCGGAGAAATGCATGCTTCGTAGAGCTAAGTAAGTCAGTCTTGTTTGTTATTGGAAAATGGAAAAATTTACTTGATTTCATCATTAGTCCGCAACAAAACATTACTGGATATAGTTAATATACATAAGTGTCCACTTGGACCTAACCTAGCACAGCCGTAAAGAAATATCACATTGTACGAAACATTATAAAGACATTACAGCAAATTAGTTTTTTTAAGGCTATAATTTAGGGTTACTTTATTTACAATATTAATTTTGTATTCAACAGTAGCTAGACAAGATATTTCTCATTGAATATAAAAGCAAATAAGCCGAAAAGGAAATAAATTTAAGTATTGAAATCACAGTCAAAAACCGGTAAAACTAGGGAAAAATATAATGTTGCAAGTCGGCGAGTAAATTATGTGGGTCACTGATTGCCGATTAGGATCTGCAACTGGCGCGTGATTTACGACGCGTCCGATTATAATCACATTTTGTAAGATGCTCGAAACAGTTTCAAAGTGTTATGTAAATGCATCAATTATGACACACTCTGTTAGGTTGTCGCGTTCTAACACTTCTACCTGAAATAAGACTTCATTTTAACAAAGCATCCCATACACGCCTCACTAGAAGTTGCAGTATTTCTCTGATATAGAGAGATAATGAGATCATGGCTCGCTACGCTGGCCTACTGTTCGTGTACCTACTTCATACAATTTTCAAATTATTGTAGAAAAAGCTTATTCAGAAGGAATAAGGGTAGAAGATGTATTGTGTTAATTTGTGGTAGTTACTGTTCCCGCAATAAGACAAGGTGGTCACATTTTGCGATTTATATTTTTGTGGATAAACCAAAGTAGTATTATTGAAAAATCAGCAGTATTCTCCCTTATGTGCCCTTCAACAAGCAGAAAAAGAAAAGCCCGTTTTTTTTAACTGGAAATTCAAACCAATTCTCATCCTTTTCTTCCTTGCGTCGATTCCCCAATGCTGGAGGTCGTGAGTCGTTCAATCAAACCAACTCTACAACTCTCAAAAAAAAGTGTGGAATATAGTGACACATATCGAGGAAATGCATCCCGCGTGATTTTTAACAGGCATTCACAAAAGGCACGGATACAGTCCGAAAACTTTTCCAATCACCGAGTTCCAAATGCAAACTCCTCTCTTGGCACCTGCGCCGCCATATATTTCCGACACTCGCCATAGAGTGCCCCTTTTGTTTTTTTGTTATCCGCAAACGATATTTCGATTTATCTCTCCGACTGTATTTTATATAGGTACCAAAAGTCATTATTTTTTTATTACAATGGTATTGTTATTCTACAACCAATTTACAATTATAGGGTCTCTCGATTTGTAACTTGAAACATAATCCATAAAATTGTTTATCCCCGAATCAGCGCATGAATTATGAAAAATCATCTCTGTTCATTAACGTTATCTGTATAAGGAAAACGTGTGCAAGATTGAATGATTCTGATTAAGGATGTTTGTTCTCTCTGTTATTGTGTAAATATTTAACTAACATCATACGCGTGTGGAAAAACAATAGCAACTCTTATTGTAATAAACAGCAATGTATTACTATACTTTGCGTTTTCTTATTAAATTGTGATATGTTTTGATATTCATTCATCCACCAACACAGTACACAAAGCCACAGTCACTCCATACAAGATAATTGAGGTAAAGGCGTCGGTGGTTTCCGCGAAGCACGCAGACGCCACATTTCATTACCTATTCCTGTACGAAGATTCTAGGAACTAAGCAGAACAACCGCGGAATTATCAACGTGATGTCACTGACAAATACATCTCAGACAACACCGTGTGGCAAGTACTATTACACATATTAATTAGATAATAAAAAAAACTAACGCTCACATACAATCCGGAGGCTAGAATAGGATACCTGTGTTATGTGGTGGATATCAAAAAATACGAGAAACTCACGACACCTAGATCGAAAAGAAATATTTCTGGATTATATGTACAAGAGGTATTTCCAGTCTACGAGCTACAGTTCAGGATAAGACGTCAATTTAACTTGTAGAGAAGAACTCGAAATGAAATGCGCAGTTAACCGCAACTTTTATTTGTAAAGTACTTTCAACAAATCGGGCCCCAATTCCCGAAAATTCGCAATAAAGGTCCGCATCATCAACTCTAAAACGAAGGTCGCGAATAAAAAGCGCAAAACATCCTCTCTATTACGGTCGCCGTGCGTGGTGTCTCAATTGCGCTGGTGCGAGGTCGCCACTCCATTTGACCTCCGGGAGTGCCGGCGACTGCGGCGACGGTGAGGCGACGGTGACACCGCCCACCAGCCGCTGGTTTGTTGACCCTTGACCGCAGCGTCCTTGCCACTTAGCCGCCTGATCATCACGGTCTCACGTGTGATTGTTATCACTTTTTTTTACGATGTGAATAGTTATATCTTGAGTGTAAATGGAGGATACAACTAGGCAACAGTTTTTATTTGACTAATGATTGGCGTAAAAGAGATTGTGTCATCGATCTTCAGCACCTAAATATTTTTGCGTATAGAATTCGTATTTCTTAAACGAATCCCTGATATAGTATAAAAAAGAAAAGATTCATTAAGATACATTCTTGTGTCCCTACTCGAGAACCCCAGATTGATGGCGCGGCGGATACGTCAACGCGAATAAACCCGCGGGCGAAAATTAACGCGCAACAAATTGCGCTCATTTCCCGTTGCGAAGGGAATCTGCTCTTTGATATTTCCCTTTGGATTATATAATAAAGCAGGTTACGTAACATACACGATAAATTTAGATAAGTTGAAAAAATATGGAGGCATAATTTATTTCAGCAATTTCCGTTTCACGATTACAGACCGACAAAATATGAGTAGTAGATAAATATTTTATTAATCACCAAACATATAGAACACGTAATTTCCGTAGTGGAATTAAATATGTTGTAGAGGTAAAATATTAGATGTTCCCGCCCAGTCTTATCACAACTACAATAAGACAATCCAATAAAAAAACGAACACTAAAAATGGGCAGGGCGGATGAAAAATTACTGGACATATAAGTTTTACATGTAATTGTGTTGTAAAATTATACTGTTGAAGGTAAGGCAGCAATTTAAAGCAATTGTTTCAAGTGGAAGATGGCGTGAGGTCAAAGACTGCTTTGATATTGAAATATTTTTGAGGGGAAGCACTCGCCTCGACAATGGGTAGCGTGAGTATCGAATCTTCAAAGTTATATCTTAATATATATATTTCTTGTGTGCGTGTGTATGTGACTGAACTCCTCCTAAACGACTGGACCAATTTTGATGAAATTTTTTGTGTGTGTTCGTGGAGATTCGAGAATGGTTTAGATTTACAGTTTGGTCTACTGGAAAATGTTTTTTCAATTAATTTCTTATTTATAAGGAGTTGTTGATTTTGGTTATACCATACAAAATGTTCATGGGTTTGTAACTGTCAAACATTTAATGTTCATACCGTCAATACGGTAAACTCTTCCCTCAAATTAAATAACGTATTTAAATAAAGGTTTCGAATCGACAACATATATCCACAATATTCGATTAATGGCGTATTTTAGATTTTAAAGATGTAAAATAATGACAGTAATGAAAAGTGGTTGACATTTAAATTGGTTGTCAAATATTTATGCATACGTTCAGAAATTTAATTTGTGTAAACTAAAGAGTATATTATGAAGCTAAATAAATATAGGACAGTCAAATAAATAATATTCACACGTAAGAAGTTTTACTTCTTTTCAAGATAGAATGTCACTTGAAAATGAAAAATCTTTCATAAAATAACACATAAAAATAAAAACTGAACTGAACTGAATAAAATAACAATTTTATATAATTATGGAGAATATTGCAGGGATTCTCAAATTAGGCGTTGTCTGTGTCTTGAGAAACCAGTTATATATAATTGTTACTACCGTTACTCAATGACCGTTACTACATTAATTGTGTGTGTGAGTGTATTTCTATGAAAATTTATATTTAATCTCTTTATTACTAACAAAAAGTAATGGCGTAATGTTTTTGGAAAACAGCATACTGGGGGTGAAATAAGGGATGGAATATTGCATGGATAATCAAAATCGCTAAACAGTTTAATGTCAAAAATTTATAAGGCACACTATTTGGATATGGAGAAACGGGATATAATAGAGTGGGAGGTAGGGGAGAGGACTGGGATAGCTGACACATTTGATAGGACGAAATGTAAATGCACGGTATAAGACGGGATGGTCAATGAAGAGAAAAGACGGGACGTATCGGGAAGTGACTGAACAGACGGGATGGGACGGAATTGAGCAGGACAGTAGGATAGCTAATTCATGTTTAGGTATACAAGAGCTTATACGAAAAATAACATGTATTTGGTGTGGAGTAAAATAAAAAAATATCTGCATCCAGGCAAAGGTGGGTCGGGCTTTTTTGCTATGCTAAATAATTCAATATAAAATTCATCATATAATAACTAAGCCATAGCGAAGCGTGGTCGGGTCATCTATGGTATCTTTTAATTGATTTCAATGAATGTCGTCGGAGTAGTAACAGTGTTATAATATTTCCACAGCAAAATAATGATTTGAATCTGGAGAGATGGGATAGAATAGAATATAAGGTGGATAAAATGGGACATAAGAATAGGTACAGGATGGGATTGAAAATGGATAAGCAGTTTAGACAACGGCTGTCATATTGATTTTAAATAAAATATGGACTGGAATCTGTATTTGCACCCAGGCGAAGCCGGGCCGGGCCGCTAGTATCTATATATATAAAAGAAAGTCGTGTTAGTTACTCCACTTATAACTCAAGAACGGCTGAACTGACTTGGCTGAAAATTGGTGGGGAGGTAGCTTAGAACCAGGAGAAGGACATAGGATACTTTTTATCACGTTCCCGGTTTCCCGAGTTTCTATTAGCTTATTAACATTTTCTCATACAAAATGTTCATGGGTTCGTAACTGTCAAACATTTAATGTTCATCCCGTCGATACGGTAAACTCTTCCCTCAAATGAAATAACGTATTTAAATAAAGGTTTCGAATCGACAACATATATCCATAATATTCGATTAATGGCGTATTTTAGGTTTTAAAGATGTAAATTAATGACGTTAATAAAAAGTGATTGACATTTAAATTGGTTGTCAAATATTTATGCATGCGTTTAGAAATTAATAGACAAAGAAATAAATAATATTCACACGTAAGAACATTTACTTCTTTGCAAAATAGAATATCACTTGAAAATGAAAAAGCTTTATTAAAATAACAATTTTACATATGGAGAATATTGCAGGGGTTCTCAAATTAGGCGTTGCCTGTGTCTTGAGAAACCAGTTAAATATCATTGTTATTACATTAATTGTGGGTATCAGTGTGAGAAAGTGCTAATAGTGTATGTTTGTGTGTGTGTGTGTGTGTGTGTGTGTGTGTGTGTTACGTGTTATTATGTTTACTTTTATCACGAATTTTTACAGTGGCTTTTCCTTCGCTATAATTCACTGATAGAAATATTATACATTTTGAAATTTTATGTCGAAGAAAATCGAAACCACTGAAGTTATTTCTATGAAAATTAATATTTCATCTCTTTATTACTAACAAAAAGTAATGGCGTAATATTTATGGAAAAACAACATAGTGGGGGTGAAAGAAGAGATGGAATATTGCATGGATAATCAAAATCGCTAACGTGTTTAATGTCAAAAATTTATAAGGAACACTATTTGGATATGGAGAAACGGGATATAATAGAGTGGGAGGCGCGGGAGAGGACTGAGTTAGCTGACAGATTTGATAGGACGAAATGTAAATGCACGGTATAAGACAGGGTATATAATGAAGAGAAAGGACGAGACATATCGGGAAGAGACTGAATAGACGGGATGGGACGGAATTGAGTAGGACAATAGGATAGCTACGTTATGTTAAGGTATACACGAGCTTATACGAAAAATAACATGTATTTGATATGAAGTAAAATAAAAAAATATCTGCATCCAGGCAAAGGTGGGTCGGGCTTTTTGCTATGCTAAATAATTGAATATAATATTGATCATATAATAACTAAGCCATAGCAAAGCGTGGTCGGGTCAGCTATGGTATCTTTTAATTGATTTCAATGAATGTCGTTGGAGTAGTAACAGTGTTATAATATCTCCGTAGCAAAATAATGATTTAAATCTTGAGAGATGAGATAGAATAGAATATAAGGTGGATAAAATGGGACAGTAGAATAGGTAGAGGATGGGATTGGAATTGGATAAGCAGTTTAGACAACGGCTGTCATGTTGATTTTAAATAAAATATGGACTGGAATCTGTATTTGCACCCAGGCGAAGCTGGGCCGGGCCGCTAGTCTATATATATAAAAGAAAGTCGTGTTAGTTACTCCACTTATAACTCAAGAACGGCTGAAAATTGGTGGGGACGTAGCTTAGAACCAGGAGAAGGACATAGGATACTTTTTATCACGTTCCCGGTTTCCCAAGTTTCTATTAGCTTATTAACATTTTTTTATACAAAATGTTCATGGGTTCGTACTGTCAAACATGTCATGTTCATCCCGTCGATATGGTAAATTCTTCCTTCAAATCAGTATCTGTATCTGTATCAGCCCATATACGTCCCACTGCAGGGCACGGGCCTCCTCTATAATCGAGAGTACGATTGAGAGTGGTTAGGCCTAGAGCGTATACACCTTGCGCGCAAAGTCAACTATAGGTATTTCTTCGTTAATTTCACGCACACATAAGCGACCAAAGCTGTATGCGTAGAGCTGCCGCGTCGGCTCGCTATACAATCGGCTCAAACAACTTTGATCCGTGCGCTTCAAATATTCAATTGAAATGTAACTGTAATATAATATCATAAAAATATTTTATTTGCATTATAAGTAGACAAATATTACTGTGCAAGCAAAGAATAATACAAATTTTGTGTCATTGTTAAGTTGCATTCAAATCAGTGTTCAATCAGTATACACTACGGACGTTTTATTAATCATTTCGTGTTCGAAAACATAAATAGTGTTAGGGGCCTTACAACCCCTTACAATTACGAAATATATTTAATTTTATATTACAATACATAACATAATTTAGCCTCGGAATTACATCCCATTATATTACCTGAAACATAATTTATACTGATATATACAAAATCATTGTAGGTAATAAAAATAATTAAATATTTTACTCCCAAAGTACTAAGATGTGGTAATCGCATTCCGCGCGTGGCTATTTTTACTACGCGCGGCGTAATCGACTGCAGACAGGCCGGAGCGACGAGCGATACGTCCTCCCTCTAGAAGGCCTTGCGGCGGTCTGATTTGATCCACGTCGGACAGCGTGTTTTATAATGGTTTTTAAAATATTTGTAGAAAACATGAAAACTAATTTTGTTGAAATATAAAAATGGTAATTTATTCATAAGATGTTCTTCTATTGTAATATGCAATTGCTATAAAAAATTATGTACGATAAGTTGGTGAAAAAAAAAAATGTTCTTGACGAGAGTTTCTGAATAATATCGCATTGTTTAAATTTTATTTTTCAGGAACTAAACACAAAAAGATTATTTTTCTCAGCAAAATCCCTCCATAATGGTCTTATTAGTCTGATAATATTTTTATTTACATCTTATATTTAGTGGTTTCGGATATCTTAAGCTTCTAAATTGCCATTTAAAGCCTAAATAACGAAACTTGTGTTCAGTAATCCTTATAGTACTCACAAATTATCCATCAATCTATAATGTTTTCCACCAAAATCCCTAGATGACAACCTTTTCTAAAATTAGTACTAATTATTTTACCTTGAAATTGTTTATTGGTGGCTATTAACTCATTTGAAAAGTCCTGTTTTTAAGCCAAAAAGCGCGTGCAGGGTATAAACACTCTTAACATTTTCTCATACAAAATGTTCTTGGGTTTGTAACTGTCAAACATTAAGGGTGAGTTGCAGGAAAAGTCCTGCTAAAGATAGAGGTAAAGTTAACTTTAGCAGTGTCTTTGACCATGACCCACTGAATTTGACAATCCGTCTGTTGCACCACTGTAGGAATTGCTAAAGGTAAAGTTAAACGGGTGACCAGGAAAAAAACGTTTCAACACCCCAAAACGCTACAGGGGTAATTTTTTATCAGTGACAACACCTCAATACATATTTCAATTTTCTTTGAAATTGTGAATCTGTTTCATTACACGCTATAAATTAGCTTCACTTGTATGTTTGTTTGTATTTTTTTAAATCAAAATTTGTGCTTTACAGTTCACAATACTGTTTCAATTATAGGAATTTGCGATCGACGATATTTAGATACTGGGAGTTGACAATGCAAATATTATGATGCCGGTTGTCGCCAATTTTGTACAAAATAATACCAAATGAGTGTAAAAAAAAGAGATTATAATTAATTGCTATTGCTATGCGGCTGGCCAGATAACGTGAAAAACTGATGAAAAAAAGGAAAACCATGCAATAAGGTGATCTTGTACAAATATGTCATTTATGTTACTTCCAAAGTCATAACCCAACACACTTTATTGAAGTATCGTCACTTGAAGTTCTCGATTCCCATAAAATACCTCGTAGTAAAGACATTAATCCATTTTAATTCTTCTAAAGCGCTGTGTCAAAATCAAGTAATGGCAGGTTATCAGTGTTTTGATAGTTGACATTTTCCTATATAGTGTATTATCTATGGTTGACATTTTACAGACATGTCTGTAACTTTAGCCCTTAACCGCCCGAAACTGTGGAGCTAAAGGTAATGTTATTTGTGACGTCATTTTGTCAAGAGTTAGATTTCTGCAACCCAAAAATGGCGTAACTGTAACTTTGACGGTTGATTTGACGTTTGCTACAGGCAAAGTTACTTTCTGCAACTCAGCCTTAATGTTCATGCCGTCGATACGGTAAACTCTTCCCTCAAATTAAAAAACGTATTTAAATAAAGGCTTTGAATCGACAACATATATCCACAATATTCGATTAATGGTGTATTTTAGATTTTATAGATGTAAATTAATGACATTAATTAAACGGATTGACGTTTAAATTGGTTGTCAAATAATGCGTTCAGAAATGTGTTTATGTGTTTTGTGTGAACTAAGGAGAATATATCAAGCTACATAAATAGAGATAATTAAATAAATAATTTGCACACGTAAAAAGTTATATTTACTTCTTTTCGAGATCGAATGTCACTTTATCACGAATTTTTACAGTAGCCTTTCCTTCGCTATAATTCACTGATATAAATTAATGTAATACATCGTCTCTGAGTGAGATACGTTATATTTTACCTAAATATTGCTTGCAATATTTTTGGAAAAGCAACATTGTGGGTGTGAAATAAGGGATGGAATATCCATGCAGATAATCAGAATCACTAAAGTTCTTAATGTCAAAAATTCATAAGGCACACTATTTGGATATGGAGAGACGGGATATAATAGAGTGGGAGGTACGGGAGAGAATTGGGATAGCTGGCAGATTTGATAGGACGAAGTATAAATGCACGGTATAAGACGGAATGGATAATTAAGAGAAAAGACGGGACGGATCGAGAAGTGACTGAAAAGACGGGTTAAGCCGGGATTTAGCAGGACAGTAGGATAGCTACGTCAAGCGTAGGCATACAAGTTGTTAAATTAATATGCTAAATAATTGAATATAATATGAATCCTATGATACCCAAGGCAAAGCGAAACGTGGCCGGGTCAGCTAGTTTAATTTAAAACATAAACACATATAAATACATATTTGTAAACAAACTCGAGCTAACAACACGACACCTTGAAGGAAGATTAGTGTGGCCCTGGCAACGCTTGAAACCAGGGTCACGACTAATGTTGCCAAACTTTATTACATCATAGGGATATATTCCAGGAACTCCAAAAAAATATAGCTATAGGAAAGATTCTAAAAATACTGTCCCTTCACTGACTCTAATTAAAATATAAAGCAATTTTGTCTTCACTACGATTTTCAACTTCAGTTTGACCTGTAAAGATAACATAATTAATTCATTAGATATTTCATATAACATTGACGTTTCAGTATAAAGCAGAAAAGAACATCTTTACTCACGAATTAATTATAAATTTGAATATTTTATAGTAAATTTCAATAGAAACGATCAGCTTAGTTATTTCGTGTTAGTTGGGTAACACGAATTGGCAACACTAATGGCTTCAGACGTGTAGCCCTTGACCCCGCGCGGTCACGAAACGCGGAAGTTACATCTAATTGGATCCGAGTTGAGCGCGGTAAGCCCCAATACAAACTACATCCCTCCGTATCCCCCCGACCGGCGGCCGAGTGACACAGATTCATTAATTAAACTATTTCACTACCACTGACTTATTATGGAAGAAAAATAGTTTACTGCCATAAAAGTTAATAAAGTATTTCATAATGCTTTTCTGTTTCCTCACAAACATTCTTGCTAAAGCAAAGCTTTGAAGCTCCATTACGTATCGTATATAAACTTCGATCATCCGAAGTTTCAAACTTCGTTTCGGATGAATATAGTAGGGCCCCAGTATGTGGCCCTGGTTTACAAGAGTTGCAGGGGTAAAAAAACCACACTTTTCTGTTATGTTTTACAAGTTTCACTTCGATCAATCAGTCTGAGTCACGAGGGAAGCTACAGTATCCTAAATAAAACCACATACAAATAAATATCATCAATGCTATTGTCATAAATAGCGTATGACAGCGAGCGTGGGATCCGCTGATTCACAAAAGTCCGTTTAGTTATGTCATTTGAATAGCGCACAGTTCCGAATGCGCTGGAGTGACGTCACGAGGCCGTGCACTCATCCGCTGGCTTATTAGAGATTTAACATAAATGCTAGATGCCATTGCTTTCGGTCATCGACTATCATTTGTTTTGTTGTCCGGCTATTTCACAAACACTCACATAGTAATTGCCATGCCAAGCATTACTTTGTAATACATGGTGTTCCCTGGTTTTTAAAAGGGTAGTCGTATTGTTACCATCATCGAATGACATATCATGCTCGTCTCGCCATGAATTGCAATAAATAAATAAATAAAATACTCTCAACAGAAAACAAAATCTTTACATGATATACATTATATATGACTGTGAAACTAAAAATGACAATAGCGCTCTCAGCGGGATGCCACGAATATTTTTTTCGTTTGTATTTACATGAACATCCATATACCGTGAAATGACAACAGTAAACGTAACAACAAATGACAAAAAAATATATTTTAAAATAACATACAATGTGCCGTCAATGAATAATAAGTACTATTTTCCTCAATATATCAATGAACACAAAAAAATAATTATGAAACAAACGATTTTATATTCAAAATTCAAATGCTACGCTGTAAAATATTTGTGAAAGTTATTTTTTATTATGTTCATCTTAAGAGCGTTCATACCCTGCACGCGCTTTTTGGCTTAAAAACAGGACTTTTCAAATGAGTTAATAGCCACCAATAAACAATTTAAAGGAAAAATAATTATTACTAATTTTAGAAAAGGTTGTCATCTAGGGATTTTGGTGGAAAACATTATAGATTGATGGATAATTTGTGAGTACTATACGGATTACTGAACACAAGTTTCGTTATTTAGGCTTTAAATGGCAATTTAGAAGCTTAAGATATCCGAAACTACTAAATATAAGATGAAAATAAAAATATTATCAGACTAATAAGACCCTTATGGAGGGATTTTGCTGAGAAAAATAATCTTTTTGTGTTTAGTTCCTGAAAAATAAAAAATTAAACAATGCGAAATTATTCAGAAACTCTCGTCAAGAACATATTTTTTTTCACCAACTTATCGTACATAATTTTTTATAGCAATTGCATATTACAATAGAAGAACATCTTATCAATAAATTACCATTTTTATATTTCAACAAAATTAGATTTCATGTTTTCTACAAATATTTTAAAAACCACTATAAAACACGCTGTCCGACATGGATCAAATCAGACCGCCGCAAGGCCTTCTAGAGGGAGGACGTGTCGCTCGTCGCTCCGGCCTGGCTGCAGTCGATTATGCCGCGCGTAGTAAAAATAGCCACGCGCGGAATGCGATTACCACATCTTAGTACTTTGGTAGTAAAATATTTAATTATTTTTATTACCTACAATGATTTTGTAGTGAGTATAAATTATGTTTCAGGTAATATAATGGGATGTAATTCCGAGGCTAAATTATGTTATGTATTGTAATATAAAATTAAATATATTTCGTAATTGTAAGGGGTTGTAAGGCCCCTAACACTATTTATGTGTTCGAACACGAAATGATTAATAAAACGTCCGTAGTGTATACTGATTGAACACTGATTTGAATGCAACTTAACAATGTAATAATAACGAAAATATGATTAGTATCCAAAATTTGTATTATTCTTTGCTTGCACAGTAATATTTGTCTACTTATAATGCACATAAAATATTTTTATGATATTATATTACAGTTACATTTCAATTGAATATTTGAAGCGCACGGATCAAAGTTGTTTGAGCCGATTGTATAGCGAGCCGACGCGGCAGCTCTACGCACACAGCTTTGGTCGCTTATGTGTGCGTGAAATTAACGAAGAAATACCTATAGTTGACTTTGCGCGCAAGGTGTATACGCTCTTAAGAGCGTTTATACCCTGCACGCGCTTTTTGGCTTAAAAACAGGACTTTTCAAATGAGTTAATAGCCACCAATAAACAATTTAAAGGAAAAATAAGTATTACTAATTTTAGAAAAGATTGTCATCTAGGGATTTTGGTGGAAAACATCATAGATTGATGGATAATTTGTGAGTACTATACGGATTACTGAACACAAGTTTCGTTATTTAGGCTTTAAATGGCAATTTAGAAGCTTAAGATATCCTTAACCACTAAATATAAGATGAAAATAAAAATATTATCAGACTAATAAGACCCTTATGGAGGGATTTTGCTGAGAAAAATAATCTTTTTGTGTTTAGTTCCTGAAAAATAAAAATTTAAACAATGCGAAATTATTCAGAAACTCTCGTCAAGAACATATTTTTTTTCACCAACTTATCGTACATAATTTTTTATGACAATTGCATATTATAATAGAAGAATATCTTATCAATAAATTACCATTTTTATATTTCAACAAAATTAGTTTTCATGTTTTCTACAAATATTTTAAAAACCACTATAAAACACGCTGTCCGACGTGGATCAAATCAGACCGCCGCAAGGCCTTCTAGAGGGAGGACGTATCGCTTGTCGCTCCGGCCTGGCTGCAGTCGATTATGCCGCGCGTAGTAAAAATAGCCACGCGCGGAATGCGATTACCACATCTTAGTACTTTGGTAGTAAAATATTTAATTTTTTTTATTACCTACAATGATTTTGTAGTGAGTATAAATTATGTTTAAGGTAATATAATGGGACGTAATTCCGAGGCTAAATTATGTTATGTATTGTAATATAAAATTAAATATATTTCGTAATTGTAAGGGGTTGTAACTTAGATTATATACTCGTCTAGATTGAGCAATGTCAACAAACGATGCGCTAAAAGTGTCCTCACTTTCGTTGATATGTGTGAGTACCGGTCGTGTAATTATTGTAATCCAACTGTCAAGGTGTGTGTGTTTAGGGATGCCTACTCCAGATTATTAACTTAACTTTTCCCCATTATTTGATATACAAAATAGGTTAAATAAAATATTTTTTCTTTATTTAAAGTAATCATACTATTAATTATATTTATAACGCATTTTAGTAATAACAATAAAGATTTAAACCCATCTCCTAGTGTTTGTTTCCGAATAGAATTAACTCTTTGGATTTATTGCCTGGGCTGTTATCTGATTTCTGTATTTATGTAAAATATAAATCATCATAAGTTTTTTTTTTTTTTATACTCGCCTGGCATATTGGTGGCATTGCACCTGATGGAAAGTGCCAATGCCTGAACTCAACCATGTTCCTGGAACCCCATGTAGAAATGAGATCCAAGGTCCAGTTGAGCTCAATGACAAGATCTTCGCGTCCCTTCACAGTTTCGACACGACAACCTGGAGGCCCGCAGTGGTATCGCCCATGAACCGTGCTGTCATCTGCATAGCAATGAATGTTGCCAAGCGACAACATGTCATTGATATGCAGAATAAACAAGGTAGGCGACAGCACCGAGCCCTGAGGAACTCCGGCATTTACCGACATGAGCGCCGAAGCGTGTCCGTCAATGACTACACGTATTCTACGCCCATGCAGAAAGCCGGAAATCCACGAACACAGGTTGCCGGGTAGACCGTATGCCGGAAGCTTGGACAGGAGACCACGGTGCCAGACCCTATCAAACGCCTTGGCAATGTCGAGGCTCACAGCAAGAGCCTCGCCACGCCGGTCAATCGCCTCACCCCAGCGATGCAGGACAAACTAGAAAATCACCCGTCGATCGATTATGACGGAAACCGTATTGCCGGTCACTGATCAACAAGTGATCCTCCAGGTAGCGGATCAATTGAGCGTTTATGATCCGCTCCATGACCTTACACATCACTGAGGTGATAGCAATAGGGCGGATATAGATAGTAAAATGTTCGGAACACACAACTGAAGTCATGTGAGTCTACGAATGGTCTTCTTTTCGTTTCCGCTGTATAATGTCTCTCCAGCAATTTGCTAGTACGGAATCCGTAGGAAGTCTAAAAATATTATTAGGACCTGAATAAGTTCTCGCTGTTTCTTCAAAGATGACAATAGCAGTACCCCGTTTGTGAAATTTTGAATGGTAATACATATGCAAGGCAAAGAATTAATAAAATTACTATGAAGTGCATGTCGTCGTGGGTTTCATTAATATCGTGTAGGTAAGTATTATTAACTCATTAAATAAATAATGCCATTGTTCTTGTTGTTATTCTGATCGAAATATTATGTAATGATATTTGTGTTTTATAGTTTCTCCCATAGTTTCAACAAATCTTCCTAGTAATAAATTGACAACATTGGCCAATGAAACTCATCTTCAAAATAATGAATTAAAAGTTCATGTTTTCTTCAAATAATAGTGGTTTAACAATAATGTTACCGATAGAAAGTGATATTGGTATTATTATACAGTTTTCCCACACAATTGCGATACAATTCGACAGCACAAACCGGCATAATTAATTATTTTTCGGGAGCACGTTATCCATATGTAGTTCAAATGATACTGACGTACGTGAGAAGCGAGTCTACCAAATTTGGTAGACTTTTTTTGAGCCGTGCGGTGAGGTGTGATGTGTCATCTAGACGAGTTTATAATCTAAGGGGTTGTAAGGCCCCTAACACTATTTATTTGTTCGAACACGAAATGACTAATAAAACGTCCGTAGTGTCTACTGATTGAACACTGATTTGAATGCAACTTAACAATGTAATAATAACGAAAATATGATTAGTATCCAAAATTTGTATTATTCTTTGCTTGCACAGTAATATTTGTCTACTTATAATGCAAATAAAATATTTTTATGATATTATATTACAGTTACATTTCAATTGAATATTTGAAGCGCACGGATCAAAGTTGTTTGAGCCGATTGTATAGCGAGCCGACGCGGCAGCTCTACGCACAGAGCTTTGGTCGCTTATGTGTGCGTGAAATTAACGAAGAAATACCTATAGTTGACTTTGCGCGCAAGGTGTATACGCTCTTAAGGTTTAAAAATATTTCTATTATGGAAGACAATATTTTACCGAGTCAACTAATATGCTCTTTAAGGGTGAAGGAAAACATCGTGAGGAATCCGGCAAACAATTCGGCATCTTTTAAGAATGTTTAAAGTATGTGAAGTCCACCAACACAGAATAGGGCAACGCGATGCCATCAGTCCACCGCCGCGATGCCTTCTCCATCCGACTCTCGATTTAAGAGTTATTGCTGTAGGTCCCTGCTGGAAGCGATTACGGCCTGATTCAGTACGATCAGTCCACAATCCCTGTAGAACTTTCCATCGAACATCCATTCACGTTGGCCGGTGAGCGCAAGGTCGCCAAGCCCATGCGGCTACTCTGACAGTGAAAGGAGACACGAAAAAATCGATGCTCTCCTTTTGTCAATTTGTATATTAACCCAAATTGTATCGTTATTTATAAAATAGTTCGCCTATCCTCGCCACACATTAGGCTTTAGTCACAACGCAAATTGATTGGGTGTTGTATCAGCCCATATATTTATATACATCCCATTGCAGGCTACGGCCCTCTTCTATAATCGGGACTCCGATTGAGAGTGATAAGGGCATATAGTCCGCCACGCTGGCCTAGTTCGGGTTGGTGGAATTTACATACCATAGAAATTCATACAAACCGCTATAATGGTGATAACCATTATAGTGCGTGGTGATTTATCAATACACACATGACTCCGAAAAGTCAGAGGTGTGCTCGGGGATCCGAACAAGCGACAACCGTGAACATGCTGGCAGCCACGTCTGGTCCGTTTACCAACAGGCCAAACGTTTGGTTGGTGAAGGAATGTTATTAAATATGTGTCAAGATATAATTTTAAAGCCATTCATAGTATTAAGGAAGCGATGTAACGTCGGTCACCATTGTTAAATTGCTGCAGCAATAACCGAACACATAACGTGCTCTTCAGAGCAAGAATGTGCTTGATAATATTGCCTCATGTAACACAACAATGCCTTTTATTAATTGACCTACGAGCCCATCTCGTAAAGAATTAAATACCCGTAAACAACAAGCGTAAACATTAGTTGAAGTACGCACATAAAGTATAACAAACAGTCGGTCTGTGTTAACGTTGTTTATAGTTATTGTGGAGGCGAGGCGCAAGCCACGGAATGGCCACGTTTTGCAACCGACACAACGCTCGCCAATTGTATAATATAACATTGTTACGTAAATGAAATGCATTTGTTACCTACATGTTAACCGTAAACAAGTTACACAAAAAACGTGTTGTGATATTTGTTTCATTCGATAACGGTTGTACAATGTTTATGTCAGGTGATGCATGAACTTGTAAATGTGCTATAAGTAATTTATTTTTGTTCGATGACTAGATTATTTTTCAGTGAATAAAATAAAAAAAAAATATGTTTATAATCTTCTCCAACCATAGAAAAACCACTGTACGTTTAAAGGTGGCCACAGCGTCCAATTTTTTTTCGTATTCCTATATAACGCCTTAACTTTACATTTAGTAGTAAACCCTACTAGATATACCATAATAAACTTTGAAAAAGTTTCGAAAAGGTGAACTTTTCAGAATTTATTTTCATATTTCTTATAGAGAACGTTTGAGCTGTCCCGACATTTAAAAACTTGTATAAAATTTATGAAATCCAATTACAGAGCGAGACGTGGCACCAGCGCGACTTGGGAGCCAACTCTCGCAGTAAAAGAAGGAGCAATGCCTTAAAATAGGAATAAATTGAAACTCCACAGGCACATGAATAAATGTCCTAGGTATTTTTAAATTCTTGTGATATTGAATACGTTAGGTATATGTTTTATCACCGTATTGAATCTGTTTTCATATAGTAAACCGAAATTATTATGCTGTTACAGTATGTCCAAATACTTAAAAGCCATTTCAAAATTGCCAACGAAAGATATCAAAAATTTGTCTCCAAAATAATGAACAAAATTGGTTGATTGTAAATGTACGTCTGTCATTACATTTCATTACATTCAGTAGGTAGTAGGTACAGTTGTACATTCCATCAAGGCCATGCCACTTAGATGATCATTGACTCTGTCCAATACGATCTGCAGCTCAGCGAACGAGTGATTGTCGTCAAAATAAAACCAAATAGATTCGATTACCAAATCACCAGGTTCAAGCGAACGTTATGGTTTTGTTTTTCTTTTATTTCATAGGAAAATGATTAACCTCAAACAAAGTGAATTACCTAATTAAGAACAACATAGAAACATAAGTGCGTGGTGGCCTGTTGGTAAACGGACTAGTCGCGGCTGTCAACATGTTTACGATGGTCGCGGGTTTGAATCCCAGGGCACACCTCTGACTTTCGGAGTCATGTGTGTATTGATAGTCAATCAACACCCACTAAAACGGTGAAGGAAAACATCGTGAGGAAACCTGCATACCATAGCGATTTATAAGAATTTATATAGAATGAAGTCCGCCAACCCGCACTAGGCCAGCGTGGTGGACTATATGGCCTAACCACTCTTAATCGTACCCTCGATTGTAGAGTAGGCCAGTGCCCTGCAGTGGGACCTATATGGGCTGATACAGATAGAAAAGACTTAATATAAACAAACAGTACTAAAGCTAAACAGCTTAAGAAATGCTGCATCTGGCCTAATCGGGTTGATAAGTTTCCCTAATTGAATGAGATCTTCATGTATTTTATAAAAAAATCTACACATCTTTTGTTCCTATTCTCCGAACTCATTCTATTAACGATACAACACTACACGTTATCCAGTAGCGCGCAAATGAAGGGGGTAGTTTCAGGGTGCGATGAACTCTATCCGCCGCTAACGTAATAATCCTCCCTTGTTATCGTGAATCGTCTGCCATGCTCCGGAGCTAACGACGTCTCGTGTGACACAAGTAAACCACACGTTTAGTTTGATAAACTGGCACTAACTTTTTATCTTTATTTGTAGGTAGAACATATTTTGATCTCTGAGTGTTACATAGCACCCTAAAGAAGACAATTTTGTCTATAGCCTGAACCCTCTCAATCATACACACGATTGTAGTTGTCCCGCCCTTACACCCACCACTGCAACTCCTGTAATTCAGGATCAGTGGCAGGTATTGTAATGGCACAGAGCATTGTAGCTCGGCGAGTCTCCGGGACTGTGTAACTTGTATATCTCGCAATGAAATCAGTCAAAAAGTTAAACAATAGGAGGAGTTAGAAATACGATTGTAGTGGAGTCCCGTGCCTACCAGTGGTCGTTTATTTCTATAAATGCTTCTCACTAATGAAAAGTCAGACTGTAAAGAGGTAAAATGTTCGACAATACTTCATTATGATTGGAGCATTATTACCAGCTGTCGCATCCAGCCCACAGTAATTTCATTATAACGGCAAGTGCACAAGACGCGGATGTTGCAGGGGCACCCGACGGGCGTTCACTCGAGTGCTGGTTCGAAGCCGGCGAGCGTTGACCCGCCAATTCTGGACCCATCACATTCTCGCATAATTTAAATCTCATTCCGGCGCATTAGAGATGTCGCGTTGGAGTCAATATATTACTGGATTTTTTGATAAGAACCACGACGGAAATACGGCTTAGGCAACTGTGCATAAGAAGCGGACGTGTCAAACCAGTTTCCTTTCGGGTTTTTAATTTTGTCATGTTGTCTTTGATAGTAATAATACGTCGGTTGAAGAAAATATGTACCTACCAAAATAAATAACTGTGTACTGACTTACAATTTGTGAACAGGAAAACGGAAGGCGAAAATCTTCCAAAATTGATGCAACTAGGTCAATGTCATCACGGATATTGACGGAAAGGGATAACTCACATGTTTTATATTGCGGGGAAACCTTGAATATCAGTCGCGTAAAATATCAAGTAGGGTGCTTACATTTTTTTATTGCACTCTACGAACAGAGAGAATATTAATTACAAGAACATTATTGTGCACACCCGTATTTCTGTAAATCAATTACCAAAAATAAATTATCCCCAATGATTTTATTTGATCATAACAAACAAAATCCAAGATAACATATATGTCATCTGGTATACCAGATACGTACCATTGAAAAGATACAAGTAAGTATTAAAAAGTACTGCGCTGACACTCAGCCCTTTCCCAGCTCAATGAACCGCACTCTTCAACAAATTATCACCATTACAAACCATTAGAGGCGGCCACGCCGCGGCGTCGCCCAATTAACACGTACGCAGCCCCATAACCTGATTAACCCGCGCCATGGCATCCATTCACCATCAAAATAAACACTGCCGAGTGCCGACTGACAATGCAATAAGGAAGCGTTCTACGCCGGCAAGCTTTTTTTATCTTTATTGCTATGAATGGTGGGACGAACATGCCCTTCGTCTGGTGGTAAGCGATACTACCGCCCATGAATAGTAGCAGAACTAAACAACACCTTGAATTACAAAGCAATCCTAAGACATAAGATTTTAAGTCTAAATATGTCCAGTGGTAACTCTTACCACAATGTCCTTCAATCCGAAACACAACAGTGCAATTTACACTGCTGTTTGACGGGATAAATAGACATAGCCGTGGTACCTACCTAAGCGGCCTCTCACATATGAGACACCTACCACCAGTAAAAGTTATATCGTGTGAATAAAACTACAAATATTGTGTTACTTAAAATCTCTGGTTTTTTAACCGTGATGGACACTTCACATGCAAGTGCAACGGCATCCAGAAGATATGTTGGCAACAGTTAACTCCTGCCATTCGGTCTCTATAACAGCTTCTTTATGAAACCACGAGTGGACTTAGGATTATAGTAATGAGGAACACGTAGGCCGTTAAACTTATTCACGCGTGAGTTTGTTTATATTATACAATGATGTTAGAATCTTGCGATGACTTACAACGTTTACATTACAATCTAGCCTTCAAGATGTATAGAATACTTTTATAATCTTAAATATGGTCACTCGTCGACAATTTAGGTCGTGGTTAATCTGTTGCATTTCGTTGATTCAACAGCGGTATGAGCAACACGTAGGTCATGGAAGTCGAAAGTATTTATTGCCCATGATTAGTGCGTAATAAAACGGAATGTCTGTGTCTACATTATTTCCTTGAACAATTTGTCTCTTCATCGTGAGGTAAGACCGCTAATTTATTTTATCTGTACTTGAAGTTAAAGAAAAAAGTTAAGGAAAGTTATTGCACATCTGTATACACTGTGCATTATTTTTTTAAATAAGAATCTCTGGATCCTTAACTGTCAGAACGGCCAACAATAATAAATACGCCAATATTTTACATAAAAAAACGCAGTCACTATGATTTTTTGTTTAACCCATATAGCCAGTTCTGGTCGTATGTGGGTTGGTAGGTGCAAGTCATACAACTTTGTGTACTGTATACTATAATGTATACTATAATGTATAACACGAGTGCACGTGGCCGGCGCGTTGTCGCACCGCGGCAATACTCAGTAGTACACACGCCATTCAACTCCGCCCATTCTTACCTCCGAGGAAAAACTGTGTCACACGACTACATACCTGCAACAATGAAAAATACTTATTAGCATTTGAGTACCATAACTTTCAAAGAGACTTATAATTATGAATGTTTTTTATTGCGAAAGTATTCATTAACATAATATGTACGTAAAGAATATAAGTTAGTGTATATACCTATCAATACACAAATAACTCCGAGGTGTCAGAGGAATTCCCTGTACCCGTGATCACCGTGAACATTTGGCAGCCGACCCACTCTCATGGGGCACTTTCAGGAGTCAGGTTTGTATTCATAGTCGGTCACCACACACTAAACAGTGAAGAAAAACATCTTGAATTTCTATGGTATGGTGAAGAACTTCTATGGTATGTAAAGTCCACCGACTCGCATTAGGCCAGCATGGTGGACTATATGGCCTTAACACTTTGAAGCGTACTCTCAATTGTATAGGAGGCCCGTACCCAGCAGCGTACGTAGCGTAGCGATACGTCCCGTATCACGTAAATGGGCGGATACAGCATATATCTAAAAAATCATTTACTTGTACTTAAATAGTGCAGGTGTTCTGCTACATATTGAAAAACTGCTATAGCTAAAATAAGTACAAACTTGTTCAGTATCTTTACAGAAAGAAAAATGTTCAGAGCATTTCGGTGCGTGTTATTTACCACACTTCGAGTCGATTTAAACATCTCCTTGCCACCCTACGGCAGCGAACACGACAGTTATTTCCTCCCCAGTCGCGGAGGCAAGCGAGACGTGTTCCTACCGCGACGTCAATATGAACCGATTACCGGCACAGATAAACTTATCATTCAGGACTCGAGACACGCTGGGAAATGGAAAATAGGCGACATCGTGTCGAGAATCATATTCATTTTTAATATACTACCCACAAATGAAGAAAATATGAAAGCAATATGAAAGAGATATAGAGTGGAGGAAGAAGTAATACAAAGGAATAATGTAAATAAAGTCTTCTACGCAGACATAGTAATGTGATATGCGTTGTGCGAATTACTACAGTAAGTCGAAGCTAATACAAGACAATCGGTGTAACGTTTGAAAAGTAATTCTCTAAAAAATCTAATAGATAATATTATTTATACTTGTAAGCTTGTACTTCATATATCGACGCAGGAAAGCGATTTTGTCGTATCTCGAAACAAGCAATTTTACAACAGAATCAAAAAAAAAATATTAAAAAATGAATAACCTCTAAACTAGAAAACTAAGGAATACCATATCTTTAATCATAACATTTTAAAATAAAACCTTACATTTTCACGAGGAAATTCATTGCGGTATTTTTTTATGATTTAAATAATATACAACATGCATATACGCATTTTTTGAGATACGGCAAAATCGCTTTCCTGCGTCGATATGTTTTATGTAAATAAAGACATATTATGTAATGCCTAAGCCGTTTTCTAGAATTTAATTTCCATCAATCAACCTTTAAAACACACACGATTTTCCCTGTTTAACAATGAGTTTTTAAATTCACACGCCACATTGTCACGTGCGGAACACATTTCCATCTATCGTCCTTTTATAACGAGGAAAGCTCTTTACAGGGCGTGCCATGCACTCTTAACACATTGTTCCTTCAGGTTTCATATGCAACAATGATCGTTTACTATACTGACGCCTGTGATTGGTGTATGTTATGATATTTCTCCTCAATAAAAATACTGTTTTAAACTGTTATAAATGGTAGTACTTATGGCTCACTAAAATAAGTCTTGTTTCAAACATGACCATCTCGAAAATGTGTTTTCCAGTAATTCAAGCTTACAGAGGCCCTATAATTTCTACATTTCCTTTGCCTAATCAGCACCATTCACCGTCCTTTTTATAAATAATCACCTCATTCGTCTTCTTCTTTTGCCTCTTCAATATTGAAGGTTGGCGTTTGCTTCTTGCATTCTTCTTTGTCATAACTCAGATAAATCAGTTGTTCAATGGTGCTAAAATCAGTCCATTTCTTCAATCTAACAGGCTTGCTTTCAGAGTGCTGGTTAATTCCCCGCTATTAGTCTATACAAGTCAACCTATCGATATTATATCTAGATAGTGTAGGTACTCTAGCTACGTGGTCCATTGATGCCGAACACCTACGTCTGTGGAACAATGCGTCGTTCTCACGCAGCCGGCACGTGCGCGCGCGCCTATGCGTCTCAAGGGCCAGGAGAATTAATATGACTAATCATTACATACATTAATGTACCTGACAATGGGTTATCTATTCATTGTAGTCGAAAAAGGTGAGGTGAGAGGTTGATTGCAGACACGAGAATGTGTTGGGCGGTCTTGCTTGTCTAGACGTCTTATATTAATTTCAGCTTTAGCTTTAACTTCGTCCTTAAATTGACAGTTGGGACAGTAAATCATGGGTCTTGCCTTTGATAGTCGCCTTCTAAGAATTTTACAACGTAAAAACACACACAAATCCCATACTATTTCGTAAGCGAAAATAAAACAACGCAGCGCAGTAGTTTTGCCCAATAACAATGTTTATAAATAAGCCAGCTGTTTTGGTGTGTTTATTTACGTCCTGAAGGATTTGGACGGTAGTTTACGGGAGCGCGTCCGGTGCTAGCAGACGCGCGGGCGCGTGCATTATATTACTAATGTGTCAAAGTGTAGTTGATAAGGAGCCGGATGTTTGTGCTATTATAAGTCGGGTAACGAATGCGCTGCGGTGTCGGGAGGTGTGAATGTAAGACCGGTTATACACTTCTATCAATTTTAATATTCGGTCACGTTTTTTTTTTTTTGTAAATTACATTTCAAGAGTTTATAGTTTTATTAAGATTTAAAATACATTCAAATAAAGGACAGAACTTAGCGATGGTACGTTATATAATATCAGAAGCCAATTCCTTGAACAGTTTTCGAAACTATTGATTTGGAACGTACTTAGAAGCGCTGGCGTAACTCTTAATTATTTGCTTCACATTTACAAACTTATTTGAAGAGCATCTGTGCGAAAGGTTGCAATTCAAACACAAATTGTTTGACTAAAGAAAATGCATCCAAAAAAATAAAAGCTTTGATACTACGATTTAATGAAAAAAAACTTCCAACGAATTTCATGCTTTCAAATCAACTGCAATTCTGTATACAAAACAGTAAATCTGTCGCTGCGACGACCGCCTTATTTTATTATTATAGTTCTTTTGATCTATTGCACGTTTACACAAATTAAACTAGGGACTTCGTAAATGGGTTGATGTCATAGTTTTATTTTTAAATGTGGCCGCTTTGAAAGCATTCAATGCGCATTCAAGTATTTATGTCGAACGGCGGCTGGATAATTAAACGGGAGATGGAGATTCCTTACAAATATACAGTCTTTTATAACATTTCAATGGAGAGTTTTCTATTCTCGACGAGATCATAGCGAATATATTTTTGTAGTAATTAATTCAGCGATACTACTCACTGCAATGCTATTCAGTAATAACAACTGAGCCGTTTTTTATATATTTGATGCTTCAATTTTATGATTATTAAGGTATGAATAGTAATAAATGACCATTCGCGACATTGTCGTAATGTTTGTTTATATAGGTTGTAAGCATCTCATTATGGAATCACATTGCAGAACTAACCAAGCATTGGCAAGACATAATTGTTCCAGCCTTCTTAACCATATAACGAAATACCATTTTGTAAAGTAATGCTTCAAATTTTTTTTACTTTTGCTATTCTTGATCTTACCATACGTGCGTATACAAATTGTTAATGTTTTCATTAACACCAATTTCCGAGCCATCGTAAAAGCCCAATGTGAAGAAACAACAGCATCTTATCATACTAAGCTGCGTGTAGACAATATTGCATAGCCAATACAGATCGATAGCGTGTCGTGTGCCGTTTCCCTCCGAGAGTGACCGGCCGGGTCGCTGAACTTGTATTTCACGCGTTTCATATGAAAAAACATCAACAAGAGAACATTAATCAAATATGCTATGCCATATATTTGAAGCTTTTATATAAAAAAAGATTTATTTCTGAATAAGTTTGAAGCTGTGATTTATTTTTAGGAAAACTAAAGCTTGCACTCGGGTTGGGCGTCACGGTAATTCCTTCACTACCTATTATTCGAAATGTTTAATCTGGAACACAATATCTTTCTGATTCAGATATTATAATAGTGGCACAGAATACCGTAAATAATGTCTTTTGTATAAAACCAGCCTTTGTAACATGACCTTTGGTTCCACGCCAATAACATTGACCCTTCCACCACAGTGCAAGCTTTTTATTACCGATAATAACGTCAGGCACGTCATTCCCCTGATGGTAAAATCACCACTGGTCAAACAAGAGCAAGAGCAACACCGCTCATAACTTATTTTCAAGACCCAGCATATAAATTGCCAATAACCCAATAAAATTGAAAGTCAATAAAAAGTAATTTGCATTTAATATAAAGCCGGATATTTATTCCAAGCAACCGACAAGTTCCGTTCCGGGGTGGTCTGATCGATATGCAATCAAGGAACGTTAGTAGCGCACCCTTGCAGGCAGAGTGGCTGTCCGACTAGAATGTATGGGGGATTATACATCAACCATCCAATTAGGCTGGTAGCGCTGACTTAGCTAATGTAAGACCTGGGTTTTAATGAAATTGGATGTCGTGACTGCGGCTGCAAAATTAGATGTGTATGGTTTAAGTGAATAAGATTCAGGCATAATTGTTCGATGCAAGGTTATTTCTACAGGTCTGTTTATGAATCTTTCGAAAGATTCAGTTTAGCAATGGTGAGTTAATTACGTAATGTAACTTTGGCAATGCTGTTATAATCCGTAATTTAGTGTATTACCCAGTGAGGAGACTGAAAGCAATTTAATATTTGCTTTTATGTCTAAAATAGTGTCCTATTTTCCCTAGAAAGTTCTTGGAATATAATCAATATATTACAATGAGGGTGCCACCGTCCCTGGTCAGATTGATTGCAATTTATTTCGTGGCTATGGCTCTTAATCAGGTTAACTAAGTAATTTACGCGAGCCGGCCACGCGAGATTAAGAGGTTTTGTTTCTACTTTTAATTGGACAGATTAATCTTTCAATATTAGGAGTCAAGCAACAAGGTACGGAACTAGTGCCTGACCGAAAAACCCTTCCTTCTTTAAAACAAGACTTTATTATATTGAATGCGATAGTTCACCTGGTATAATTTATCAATGACACCACACGTTCCGAAGACAAAGCCAACGCACAAAGACAAACGAGTTTATCAAGAATAAATAATCTATAAAAGCATCACCTAATGATGGATCATTAAAGATAGTACGAAGCCACGCGACCTAAACAAGACAATTATTTTGCCGGCCAGCATCAATCATCAGCTTTGACGTACCAGGCGGATCGTAAACAAAGCCAACGGATCGATAGAGACAGACATGACGTGTCATTAGTTTTTAGAAAGCATTCCCGTCTATGGTTTGTAAAATTCAACTGTAAATCCTGATAATTACTAATTACTAAAGAGAAGTTAGAAGTATGATGATATATAAATTACTTGTAATGGGTATTTTTAACGGAAAACATTTTATATATATTGCGGCGGAAATCCTGTGAGAATAATGATAAGGGTCTTAATTTATACCAAGGTTTTGTGCGAACAAACACAATTTTGTGAATATTTTACAATACTCTCTTCAATCGTTAAAAAAAATCAATTGCTTTCTGCAAAGCTCTCACTCTTCTTTGCTAGGAAATCAAATAAACACACCTATTAAATCATATTTTGTGCGAAATCGCAAATTAAAAGTATTTTATGTGCAAATAACTTTCGCGTAGTGAATGTTTAACAGCGTTGCAAATCAACATTAACAACAAACTTTTTATATTTCGCTTGCAATTTTAATTACGAGTATTCGGCTCAGTAAGAACTTCATTTTACTTAAAAATTACGAAACGACTTGCGTTAACAAAGAATTCCGGGAAAATGTTGTTATTTCCTAATACAATTTTGTTAAAAATTGAGGATATCATATTTCTCGGAATTCGATCCTTTAATACAGACCAATATTTATAGAGGTAATTACTTCACTGGTTTTAGTCACGTTTTATTGCTACATCGACGATCGGCCGAGTTTCTATTGGTAACTTAAAACATACAAAGAATTTAAGTACTAAAATACAGAAAAGAACATGTTTCTCAGCTATATAGTAACAAAATATGTAAACAAACAAACGTGGTGTGCGTAAAAACACCCCAGGTGTATCGCGTTTCGTGCAATCGAAATGTGGTTACACGAGTTACCCGCACGCGTGATTCGAGCAAAAAGAAGAACAGGTAAGAACTTGTAAGGTTAGAGAGCTATGGCGTCATTCTTTGTCAATATTGCTGTATATTTAAAACACCTTTGCAAGTTTAGGGTTCGGAACAATTTTAACCCTGATCTATGTCTGCTATGAACGTATCAAAGCACGACGTCTGTTAAAACTAAGAACGGAAATAAGTTCCGTTAATTGGGGCACTCCTGGCACGCTGTTTATACTTTTGACGACATATGCATGAACTTAAATACTATGTATTTGGTAAATTAGAAAAAAATACTCCAAATTGTTGTCTCACATAACTATACCACAAATCTCTCCCTTTATTTTGAACACTAAACCCGTATCCACAACGAAGCATGTCCACCTGACCGCACATCGAGTGGCTCGCGTTGGCAACAGAACCGGTCGCGTGTGGTGTTGGACGTGAACCACAAACAGTTACCGCGAGCCGAGTAACGCAATAACTTGATTCTACGTCAGCATTTTTTAAGCCGCTGTCCCTAATTAAGCCATGGGAACTGTCGAGAATTAATTGGTCTATTTGTTAGTTGTTTAAAATTACTTTAAGAACTTATTTATACACAGGAGTTTGTAATAAAGCACAAAGTTTTCCAAGTTGTAGAAAACTTATGCGGAGAGGTAATAAGGCAATACAAATAAATTTAGTTACCTTATACCTCTTTAGAAGCACTAAGAGAAGGTTTTTTTTTTATAAAATAGGTCTGGCAAACGAACAAACATTTCACCTGATGGCAAGTGATCACTACCACCCATGAGCATCCACATTCCTTGGATCATAGATGTATTGTCCGCCCATGAAATCGAGAGGGGAGCGGGAAGAAAAGATCACGGGTAGGGGAAAAATGGGTGTTGGGCATTCGGAAATCGTCATTCACCGGAAGAAACGCGATAGCGAAACTGTCGCTTAACGTAAGTCTCCTGTCAGGCAGTGATCAGACTGAGTCATGACTGGCTTTACAACTTTAAAACAGATATGTCTTTCCACATCTATTTAAAATCCATCTATCCACTAAGTTTTTTAGTAAACCATACAATATAATTAAACAAATTGTTTATTCCCTATATAATGCTGTGTACATTTTAATTAAAGCAAGAAAGACAGATTTCGTGCCGCTGAAGTTACAGCGATAGTCGTCGCGGTACGTAATAAATAAGTTTATTGGCGTTGCCGTACATTTCGTGAACAAAATGGCGACTTTGACAATTTTAACATCACGCCAATCCTATTGATATTAGCAAATAACATAATTAATTGTGAAGTTTTGTATTCCGACTTATTCGTATCCTAAATAATAATTATTATTCAATGTTTGCAATGAATGTTCAATGTAAAAATGTGTCTAAATTAGTCATACCACAACAGATGATATTATTTAGGTAGGTATACTTTCTAGTATAATCCTTGTAAAAATAAAAAGATTATCACTAATGCACTACATTTATTACTGAATTTACTCTTATCATTTATTCACCTGTTTACGGAACTCTTATCAATATTAATACCTTCCTAATAAATTTGATAGACGTGAATCAAATTACACAAAAAATGATTATTCTGCAAACTCGTCGGAGCCAGACATAACAAAGATTAATAGCAATATCTTTGATATATGTGTTGCAATTCCTAAGCTGCAATAACAAGTTAAAAACGCTCGGAGCCAATGGTTCAACAAAACCCTGTTGTTTTTCAGTGCGGCTCGCGTTTTTTTCTATAAGAGCGATATACAAAAAGCCACCTGCGCGTTTAGAATAACAAGCGAAGCGCCGGCGCTTGCGCACATGCACGCTACAATAACAGAACCGTTTGTCTGTTTGTGTGATTTAACTTCTTTGGGTGTTATGAACAATAAGAATTTGTGAGGCAAACATAAACATACATTTGAATTAATTTAAGTATGTAATTGATGTTTGAATGATTGAAATTCCAACTTATTTCGAATCGAAATTTATATTTTTTATTGGAATTGAAAAAAACATAATGAACGGCTGTGGATAAGAAGTATTCTTATTCACAGCCGTTCCGCAATCTAAAAGAATATGTACTAAAATGTTAAGTGCTCCCGCAACAGGTCATTTAATCAAAGAATATTTATCCTCCAATAAAACACACCGACACTATACATTACAAAGAATTACCTAGGCATACCAGGCTGATTCTGTTGTACTCATATATACTAATATAGCGAAACATCAAAGGCGCGTGGATGTACAGTGCGCAGATGCGATATGGCTCTGTTTGGCAAGCGCTCGGCACTATGTTTATACATTCTATAGTAGTTGATGAAAGGTAAGAATTTGCGGCGCCATGGCCATGGCGCCATCTAAATAAGAGTATAGTTGCTACTTGAAAACTAGGAAAAAAGATAGTTGAGAAGAAAAAGTATGACGTAGTATAATGCAAAAAGTAATAATGAAAATTTGCCTTGTTTCGAAAATCAACACTTGATTACTTCCATATTTGAAATAAAAATAGTATTTACGGTTTTTATCGCATATTTTGTTTAATTTTTAGATTTCTTAACTTCCCGACACGTTTCGATTACTTTGAAAATTATTTGTAAATGGCGATATAAAAAAAAAACAAAAGAAAAAAAGAAGACAGTTCGTGTTGCTGAGGGATTTTCTTGCGCCGCTTCTTCTTCACAGCTACAATACGTTCCGAAGCGGTGGTAGCAGAAAAGGACGATACAAAAGATCTTGTGAAAGACTATTTGAATAAAGAATATTTGATTTTGATTTTTGCATCTTCGTGGTCACGGACGAAATAAAGAAATAAACCAATTCTGCAATAAAATCGCTAAATAATAGTTTTATTTCAAATCATACATTCGCGTATATATAAGAAACCATTATATATGCGTATTATAAAAATCTTTAAAAAAAATACAGTCATTATTCCCCGAAATATTACATCAACCCACAACAAAACTAGAATCCCGTGCAAGAGAAAGAAAAACAAACAGCCGACTAGTATATGTACTATATTATGTTAAACCGTTACACGTGGTACGCACAGTCGGGTTACAGTGGGTCGCGGTGCTATGTTCACGCTTCGCCGGCGGCGGGGCAAGCTGCGCGGAATGCCGCCAAACACTCGCTAACGTGGATGTACACGGACGTTTGGCTATATTACGATATTCGCAGCGCTCCACTGGTAATTGGTTAACTCGTTCATTGGATTTCAACGTTGCACTATGTTCAATGGGTACTTAGATACTGACCACAAATCGACAAAATATTGTATGATGCAATTGTCGCTTAACAGTTATGTTAACGTAAAATGTATCTGTAAATACAGTAAATTTTCAATCGTTATATTTTTAAAACAGTCCGCAAGAATAATTATAAATAAATAATTAACAAAGTTTAACTTTAAAGCTATATCTAACTAAATTAGTGACCATGAGACACCTGCTATGACCGATCATCTCGTAATTATCTCACTACGTAAAGTTTACATGAATAGTGATCGGCTCACCTTTACTGACCTTAGCCGTGGATTCAGTGACCTCTTTACAAGGCTATAATCGGAGGCTGCGAGATGACCTCGATGACCTTTCAGCCCTAAACGCTCATAACCGTCCTAAATAAACAATAAAGTTTGCTAACTCTACTGTTTAACGTGTTATAACTGTGAACACAATTTAAACACATGTTACAAATTTGGTGAATATTTTGTTGACCATTCCGTTTTCTATTTTACTTTGTGATGTCCAGGCATGGTTACTCGGAGTAAATATTAAATAATATTAATAAGGCTAAATCGACTCACTAAACGAATATCGTTCTATAGGAGATTTTGTAAGAACAGATTTCAATGGGATATCTCTCTTGTGTCAATTTAAAAATGATTCGCCTGAACTACTGTCTCACAGAGTGTAGCAAGAGTTTTGTTTTTGCTTTTATATAGTCTGACATTGCCTACGGGTTAACGACCTTTTATAGGAGACAACGCAGTTTCCTTATAGATATAATCCCACAGAGGAAACTTACAGTCAGGTGACACCTTTACCGTGATATTTCCGTATAATAATACAGTAAAATCCGTTGTATCTGCTAGTGTAACGCCCCCGGTTTTACTTTCTATGCGAATCGCGAGCGTGCTGCGACGACTGCAACACGACGCCGGCGCCGCGCCGTGTTTACAATCAATTAACAAGTACACTGATGAACGCCGTAATCGCCACCAACCACCGATCGATACAGATAACGTCATGTACAACACTTTTACTCGCTACATTAGCTCTCTATACACTGTATTCGATACTTATTATTTACATCACAAATAAATAAACATGTTAGCAAGTTTATAATACCGGTGTGCTATCTGCCAGGAAAGTGTATTTTGCTTTTTGCTGTTAAAGACCAGAAGTAAACACAATAACATTATTTAATAAAGATATGCGAAAAATTCAATTCAATTTCTGGTGAGCATAGTACGTGTCTCCTAATAAGTAGATGTGATTTAATTCCTGAGCATACAACAAAGCTATTATTACATGCTGAAGTTTCCTTGCTACAGTGTTATCAACGAGACAGAATTAGAGCACGTAGCTTATTAATTTAACAGCTTCTAACCTGCGCCACTGAGGCTGTTCTAATTTAATAATTAAGAGCGTTCAAAACCAGTGTTTAATTAATGAATGGCACCCCGTGTGCCACGACACAGGCAGACACATTACCGTGCGACGTTGCAGCTCAGTGTCACGAACCGAAGACAACGAACGCTTTAATGATCCAACGAGTAGATGAAAGTGAGGAGAAAATGAGCGAATTGGTCGCACTTGCGGTCGTCGAAAGTCCCCGTGGTGGTGGAAAACACTGGGAGACAGTAATATCAGTGGTTGGTGTCGTTTACGAATGCGGGTATATATTTAATGTTGTTGTTGTTCAAAATCCGTCATTTATTTTCTCTTTTAACCAATATTTAATTTTTGTAAAAGCATAAAGGAAAATATATCTATAATTATTATTTGTAACGACTTATAATTTCTGATAACGCAAAATTGCCTTAGTCATTGTATTTGCAAACTAACCATAATGAGATATATTAACAATATTGTTTTTTTTTATTGCAGTGAATGGCGAGACGAGCAAGCCGTTCGCCTGATAGTAAGCGATACGACCGCTCATATACAGTAGCAACATTCCACTGCGCTCGCCATCCTGAGACATAAGATGTTAAGTCTCAATATGTCCAGTAGTTGCTCTGGCTACAATGTCCTTCAATCCGAAACACAACAGTGCATTTAAGCAGTATTGTTTCACGGGAGAAATAGACATTGCGGTGGTACCTACTCAGATGGGCTCTCACATATGAGAGATCTACCACCAGTAACAGTTTAGTGTGTAGGAGAGGATATTACGGAAACGTAATAAAGGATATATTTTATTCGCTTTCCTCGTTAGTTGCTTATATCCCCTAAGCAAACCGCAAAAACACATAGCTTTTTATCATCACTAAAAGAAGATTTTACCAACACTTACTAAGAGTAATTCCAATCGGTCGGATGCAAAATCACAGTTGGATTAAAGTAATCATTTGATGTTTATAGAATAGACAGGAGTACAAAACGCTAGCCCGCAAGATAATGTTAATGAGCGCACATCGGCAACCGTCGGCAAATATCGCGTGATCTCGTGCCCCAACGTACCATCACACGAGGCAAAAGGTAATTGCACTTGAACATTGCTAATTACTAATTAGTGCCATCCTTTAGTTTCACGTGCACTGCACCTTGGCACCGAGCAGTAACTCACCAATGCCGTGCGATTTTAGATTCGCTTATGGGTTTTCGTGCCTTTTAAAATAGCTTTAGGTGATACAAGCTTCGTTCACGCGTTCCTTATTCGGTATTAAGTGTGGCAAGAAATCCACGATCGTGGTGTGATTTCGTTAAATGTGTTAAATCTTCTGTCGATGACTTGGAATAAGGGATAATTGATTTTAGTTAAATTTTACGTACATACATATCATATTCGATGTACATGGCATGTACTGATTCCGACCCTTGTGTATGTTATACGAAAAACATAATTCACACTACTTATTGAAGAATGCGAATTTTTATTGTTATTAAATTTTCAAAGTTATAATCTGTGCATATAAAACTTTGATATATTGTACAATAACATAAAAACTATAACAAAAACCAGTTCTACCAGATATGTACAATTTAATAGATTAAAAAAACTGATGCAAAAAAAAAACAACTCAAACCAAAGCAATATGATTGGATAAGATAAAACTACGAAACGTACCCAAATTAATAACATTAAAATAAGAAAAAAGTAATGACAGACAGTTACAAATTACACGAAAATATTAATGCACAAGTTACATGTGTTGGAAAGTAAAAGTGCTCCGTTCCACGAGAACTGAAACAGTGAACCAAAATAATTAGTCACGTATGTACATCGCATACTTTCCTTAACCACGTTGTTGGATCCGACAGTATTCCAAAACTTCTCAGGTTAGATGGACAAGAGATGAAAAAAAACAGGAAAGACAGAACTGTTCAAAGTAGATAATGTTATAATTAGATACTATTAGGCCAAAAAACCATTCTTCGAAATTGGAGCAATTATTTCTGACTTGACAAAAAATATAAAAAAATAATGCGATCCATTACTTAAAGCCAACTTTATTCATCAATCCACCACTATCCAACATACGGTGTACTCCATAAAAATATGTTATCCACGTGCGTGCTGCTATCCCACGGGAAACTAACCCGACGCTCGAACAAAACCCAAGAGTGAAAGTAAAGCAACGGTTCGGCAACCGCGCGGCCACGACGTCACAGCGCAGCACGCCTGACGCAGCATCCGAGCGGTGCACATGCACCCACATGCAACAACCTTACGCGAAAGTTATTCACGTACGATAAACGAAGAGTACGCTGTCACCGCCGAAACGTTCCATCATATTATGTAATAACCTATACTAATAATATTATAAAGCTGCAGAGTTTGTTTGAACGCGCTAATCTCTGGAACTACTGGTCCGATTTGAATGATTCTTTCAGTGTTGGGTAGTCCATTTATCGAGGAAGGCTATAGGCTATATATCATCACGCTATGACCTATAGGAGGAAAGCAGTATTGATATTTGTAGCAAATACGAGGAAATTTTGTTCGTTTTTCGTGGTCCGATTGGTCGATATTCTAAACTGATAGTCAGAATTAAATATTTCGACCGCCATTTTAAAACGTGTATGCACCCGGGCGGAGCCGGGCCCGACCGCTAGTATGTAATACGCGCTAAAAGTAATGCTTTTGTAACTAATCAATCCAATACGATCAATACAACCGGGATTTGCCGCTAGCCAAGATCTACTAAAATAAACTATAATTAATAAATACACCTAGCACAAAAAATCCCTGACCCACTATAAAAAACAAGTATTATGTCGTGGCTATCAGAAACAACGACAGATTCGTCTTTCAAAAGACCAGGCAAAATATTTCTGTATTTGAGATTTTAATCTCAATAGTATCATAGTGCCTATTGCCATCGCCTTTAACACATGCCTCAACTTACTACGCCAACGATCGTACTCAATAAGGTCAAGTACATTTTAATGCAGCAACATTCAAAACTTTATTAGCAAATGTATCGAGTCTGGCAACCATACCGACTTCCGCCGGCGTCAGACCCTGGCCTCGCGGTGACGGCGCGGCTTCGACCTTCGTCACCACGTGGCTGGTGCAATGCGGACGCCAAAAAGCGTCCCATCTGATACTACTGCACTCAACAGATACGCTGACTATAAATACTACTTTATTTAAAGAATTCGTACATTACAAGAAAAGTGCGACATTGCTACTGATAAACAAAATACGCATTTAGCATCCTATATTGAAGACCTGATCAAAGTGCGATTGAAAAACGCGTGCAGAAATTCTGCAGATGATGCCAAGGAATTTCAATAAATTCATTAAAATTTAAATGTGTCAAGTATTTCAAATAATGTGTGAAAACTGAAAACAATAAATATGAGAAAAATATTAGTTCCACATGCTTCTCGCTCGCTGTTGATAGACACAATGTGTAAAATACACATTGGATAATGTATAAAATGAGACAATGTATAAAATACACATCCAGATGGTCCATATGACGCAATTCAATAACCGTTTATTAAAGCATTGATAAAAGAATGTAAGCAATAATCAACAAACTTAAACTGTCGGATGTAAAATGACAGCGGTGATCGTTTTCTTTCCGATTATACGCTTACATGTGTCACGTTTAATACTGAACTTACTTTTAAACATTAACTTTATCCACAACAGAGCAGCTATCTACTTCAGGATAAATCCACCTTCATTTCACCAACCCCACTCAATTCCACTCAATTTTCTAGATTCCTACCAAATCGTCCAACCGCTAACAAAAGATCATGAATGGTAACAATGCGAGCAGATATTATATCGGCGCGTTGCAGCGCACACAATGCCTGGACGAACGAACGTTTGTTTGACTGTTGACAGACATACAAACAAACACGGGGAGCGTTTACTGTTTACGTTCCAATTTTCTATCGAAACGTGCTGGATACCACTTTTGTGTTATGTCGCAACGTCTCTGGAAATTTTCGTCTAAAACTATTGCTTGTGAGTTTTTATAAATTTGTAGGGTTTCGATTTTCAAAGAAATTTGTAAAAGAAAAAGCACTGTAAGGTATTTGAATACAAAGCAATAAATAAAATGGCAGAATATGAACAGAATTTTTCAACCATAACATTTGGTTTATAATTGAAAACAGAACTCTTGAATTTATACACGTCTTAATTGAATTAGGGAAGCTTGGTTGAACATAATTTAGCTGAAAAAATGCCCGTGCTCAGGTAACGAAGGAACTTTCCTTAAATCCATTCTTACTATGTCGTCTAATAACGTTCAAAATAGAAATCTAATGTCATATCTGTTAATTGACATGCCGACAACAGTAATAGCGTGTCGATGAGTATATTTATAGTGGTGGTAGAATGATGGTGGTGGCGCGGTGGCGTGGTAGCATTGTCACCGCGGCGTTCACCGTCGAATTCCTCATAGCGATGTTAATGGCCGCTTGTATTTGCATATGAAAATTTATAAGTGATTAGTACGACAGCTTCGTCGAACACGTTACGCTCTGTTGGTTTGTTATTGATTTGTGAGCGGTTGTGGACGTCGAGCTGCGCTTCTTAAATCTCACCATACTGGTTTTAATGTTGAGTGCTTCCGTGTTTACTTTGACTAATTAGATTTAGTTTTGATTATACCATTCATGTATTTATCCCTAATTTATTAATTTAAAGTTTTTCAATCCCATCACATCTTGGTACTAAAAGGTTTCAAATTTTGCAAATATGATTGGCTAACCAGCGAACCTAATAGAAGCAAAGAATACATATATGTATTCAATTTAAAAAATCGCTGACTCTCTTACATAAAATCAAATTACTTAAATCTTACTTTGGCCTTCAAAATATTATCCATATTTAAAAGTGTTGCTTTTAGGCGAGTTTATTAAATTACCTTCCATAAACGCGTAAGTAGCTAAAAAGCTTTCCTAATCCTATTTATCCCTCACACCGATGTAACGGTAATAAAACCTATTTGCGATAGAAAAACAACATCGTATTATTTCCGCTCAATCAGCCCCGAACAGAGAACAATTAAATCAAACTCAGCGCAGTTCGGGGCAGTAAGTTTCTTCCAATTCAGTGACGGAAAAATATCGGAGGAGAAACATTACCGATGTCAGAGCGGTTATTGTACACAGACGAATAGTTTCTAATTCCTTTACAGGGAGTTTTAAGACTTTGGTAAAGTACTTTACGTAACGCGGATATTTTAATGTAGTAACTGTTTGATAGTGTTCTACTCGTATTTTATTTTATGTTATTAAATTTAGTTCGCGAAAGCTGATGCTAGAGTGATCTGACATTTCTAACGTTAAACAATCCTCGTCAGTAATTCACGGCATTGTAACGCAAAAAAAATATTCCTTCTTATGTTTTCGTTACGGTAAACACATTGTTACAAGTATTCAAAGAACAAACTATAATATGTTCTCGAAGAACCGTATGGACTAATTTGGCTGAAATAGTAGTACAAATAGTTTGTATTCCGTATTAGTGTATTAGCTTGGCAGTGGTCCAACCGCTTCCATACTTCCTACACAGCACACACTTTACGGCAAGAGCACTCATTATCAATGTAAATAGACACAGCTTTCATTGATTAATCTGTCTGCAAAGAAGCATTTAGTGTCTAGTCGTACGTTGCACTGTCGATACAAAATATAATGCGACATAAAATATTCAAATTATTTTTATTGTTTATAGCTGTACCAAAGTGTTCAATTCACTCTGTATTGTCTTTGTATTGTTCACATACATGCATAGTTTACTACATTTTGTTATTTTAATATTATTATATATATGCCGGATATAAATCCGGCTTATCCAGGAGACGACCCTAAAAAGTTGTCGGTGTGACCGGTGTCTTCAAGTCATCTCCGCTATCTCTTTCCCAGGCAATTGTGAGACGTGACCCCAACATGGCCGGTGGCCGGAGCAAGGCTGACGGTTTGGCCTGAGTCTCAGAATTCATTTCCGCGTTTATCTCTACCCGGAAGGATTTGTAAGACGAGATATTGTATCCATGGCCCCGGCGCGTCTGGAGCGAGGCTACCGGTGTGGCCGGTGTCTCCGGTGCGGTACGGTTCCATTAGCGCACAATCGTCGCGCGGAGACGGCGCGGTGCCTGATGGCCGGACGCCTCCGCATTCCACCGGCCCCCTGCATAACTAACCGCTTCCCCCCGCGTCCGTCCAATCCAATTCCACTTTGGTTTCATTCCGTTTTCATGTGTAAAGTCAGTTTGCCTATACGTATAGTTTAATATGTATGCTATTACAAAGTGTTGTATTTAGAGTTTTTAGACACCTTTGACTGTATCAAAGCAAGGAGATGCAGTAATAATAATTAATCGTATATTTTAAAGGTGTATGAGGTTTCTTTTCTAATATATTAAATCTAAGAATGAAGCCGGTTGCGCGAAGTTTAACATCAAAAAAATAATATCAAAAAATACATCCACAACCATTACTAAGCATTTACTAAAGTTACGCCATCACTTAATTAACTGGCAATCAAAAAAATTAACACGTTACGTATAGGCGGGGCCGACAAACAGCAACTCATCCAAAAAATATCAGCCAAGTGCGAAAGGAAACAGCGCGTTATGTAGCGACGCAACCTTCCTTGTTTCTTTTGATGTTAATTTTAATACGAGCACCTGTTTTCAAGATTGCTCTATTCAACAGTATAATACTATGTTGTTCTATGGTTCTCTATAACTGGAAATAACTTTTAGATCCAAATCAAATATCAAATCATATTTTATGTGGACATAGGTTTACATAAGCTGTTACAAATTGTTTATCCGATAACAAATGTCCGATAACATGTTGTACATATCCTCGCAGGATAAAACCCGAGGCCCTCCCTTTTTCCTTCCTTCCTTATAAAAGCTGTATAGTTACAAACTATAGCACATAATTATAGCGAACTGAAATCTAAATCAGCTTTAAGGTCCGGTATCCTACGATCATAAGTCTGGTCATCCTATACAATACTCCAAGGCTCACAGCTATGGCTTTTTGTATGTCATATAGGGAATTCTGAACCTGCTATTTTGCTCGAGATGTGGCTAAATGATTAGCGACGATGACCTTTTTAAATTTTCCAAGTTTTGGCGACTTTTGATTACTTTACAGCTTTCGTAGTCACGGGAAGTTAAAAAATGCAAAAACTAAACTAAATCCGTGATAAAATCGGTAAATAGTTTAAATTTACAATTTTATTTAATCACATAGTTGTGAAACTGTGTCCTAAAGATGCATATTTCCATTGGACTGGAATATCCTATCGATCCCAATCGACCATATCTTGGGAAATGAAATAAGCTCAGGAGACTGTAGGTAGATGAAGTAGCATATTTGTCGACCCTATTTATAATTAAGGATATAGTCGCTATTTCTTATACTTTTCATTCCATTTACGGACAATAATACAAATTCGCATTTCTAGACAAATAAAACGCTGCTACTACACGCCCGGAGCACTTAGCAATTTATATAACCAAACAGCCAAGCGAGACGCGGCGTCTGGGAACAAAATATCCAGTGAAATCGAATTAAACCGAACCACATTAGCACGAGTACGTTTAGATGTAAAGGGGCGAACATCCCCGGGCGTGGCGCGTTTAATTGAGTGGAACCCACCCCGGCCGTCAAGTGAAACGGCGACAGATTAAGGATAAGGCGACGCTATCGGTGCGACAGATTTCATAGTCATCTATTTCGGGTCGAAAATGTTGAGGTCACCGGGATTTCTCCGATAATGGAATGTCTTTTCACAGATAACAAAAAGACTCACAGTTCTAAAAAGTAACTGAAATTCTCGATGCTTTTGCTGAATGCACAAAACTTTGGGAGGAATTAACAAGACGTCTTCCCATCGATCTTCGCTGACCTCAATTACATTGGGAACGGGGCAGATGGAAAACGATAACGCATTTGCAATCAATACATTGCTCCAATTAATACACATCGTACATCCATTATTGTGTGGACACGTGTTAATAAGCGGGCCAAACAATTAACTAAACCCAATATAATATCAAAGCAAATAGCATATACGTCACGCTATAATAATAAATAATATGAACATGAATGCATGTCACAAGTAGTAGAGACATTCAAGTATAATAACGGGCCAAACTAAAGACGTAAAATAATAATCCTGTTACATTATATACGAAATATATTTATTATTATTTGCCTGGTAAGTAAAACATATTAATGGGGTCGTAAATACCTAATCCATAGCTATAACATCTTTAATCGAATTTCCTTACATATACGAAATAGACATAAATGGCAGTGTCGAAGCGAATCGCTCTAGCCGGTGCTCTCAGCTCGCCGTTCAATTTCACGGCCAATAACTCTCGGGGCTCCACGAATCTTATCACATGATGGTCAGACAAATGACCATACGCTGCAGTTTCTAGGTCAAATTCATAAAAAAAACATTACTGACATGCCGATTTCATTATTTAACTGTATGTTATTGTCATCTGTACTGTTGTGTGTATGTTTACGATCATTTGTGTTGCCAATGGAAATTTTAAGTGATAAATTGAAACAAAACTATTGTTTACGGATTTTATTGTGGATTTGGTTTACCTTTTCATTTTTTTAACTTCCTGACGTTTCCATTACTTTGCAGCTTCCGTTATCACGGGGCGGACTAAACCAAATCCGTGACAAAATCCGTTAATGATAGTTTTATTTCATGTGCGACATTCGCGTAAATCTAAGAAACCATTATTTTCTGATGGCTTTGATAAGGACCAAACATGTTTTTATTCCGGTACATATTTGCGAGAATAATTAGTTTTATCGCAATTATTATTTTATAACCCGCACTAGGCCAGCGTGGTGGACTATATGGCCTAACCACTCTCAATCGTACTTACGATTGTAGAGTAGGCCCGTGCCCTGCAGTGGGACGTATATGGGCTGATATAGAATTATTTTATAGTCGATTTCCTCGTTTTATAAAACTGTATTACGCATTATTAAGTTTTCATACATAATAAAAAATATAGCAATTACGATAAGGCAATTTAAAAGTGATCAAACAACGGTTAATCTTTTAATTGGTAACAAAAATCGTTAATTACCAATTTCTATTATTAATGACATTTTAGTTCAGATAATCTGTGACTTTAACATAATATAATACCCTGCGATATGTTCAGTGGATATTTTTTTTCTTTAAGACCTCAGCCCTTATAGATCTTATCTTCTTAGATATTAGATAACAATTAGGGAATTGCTGCCTGTTGCAAGGTTGTCTGGCCGAAATTGCTTAAAGTGATAAGACCGCTGATTGTACCAACATAAAATAATTTTAATTATACGTGTACGTTTGTAATGTTCATGTAAATATGTGTGCTATATTTATATAGAATATATTGACAACCTGTGTTCCAAATGCCTAACCTTAATTACAAGTCGGAACAAAGGTTTTTCCGAGCCAATGCTACTTTCCGCATACCTCTAGGGGTGGTGGATTGTCTAAAACCTGGTAAGCATATCGATCTAATGGAGCTTGCTGTACAACTGGTCCGTCGCGGGACCGAGGCGGCTCCGTTGCGTCACCGACACGACCCACTGATATTGTGCACCGATCGAGTTTTGTAACGTTATATTATTATGACGTAAGCTTCACATTACCAACGGCCTGCGTATAGGTCTTACAGACATACTATCCCTCGAGTATTAGTATTGCAATGTGAATAGAAAACACGTGCCCGATACTTGATCCTGGTTATTCTCATTAAATACAATAAATATTAACAACTTCAAAATTGCACTGTTTTCATTTTTAATAATTTGACTTATAACAAACGTATTTTAGCAGAAATAAAATCTTAAGATTGTTTGTCATTCTTTGTGATTTGTAGGTGTGATTTTAAGCTATTTCTATTGTTCACATCAACAAAATTATTTCGTCTGATATAATGAAATAAAAATTGTTTATGTACAGAGCATTGACGTCAATTACCCAATTACGGTTTAATTCCTAGAAGTCTGGAATTAAGTGGATTAACAGTGATAAGCTCAAAGACTTTCATGACGTTTGTGTTGACAAAATTACGAGATGCCAACAACTACGCATCAGAAAAATTGCACACAATTCTATGTAATAAAATTATTTTTGCCACGCAATGATTTCTTCTTTTCTTGTAATAATTTCCAAAAGCATACATTATTTACATCCTGATTATAACGACTGTAAAGTTCACAAAAACTTTACTTACATGCTTAAACCGATGTTTCATTGTATGTTTAAAGTTTTATATCCGGACATTCGCACCCAGAAAAAACAATCTAGCAAAACAAGCCTAACATAAAATCATAAATTTTTATTATTGTGTGCGACTTCAGTAGTGATAATGCCGAAATTCCGCGTTAACTGTCCTTATAATTCCTATGAGCAGTTAGCGCTTATCGTCGAGAATGCCCATGTCAACGGTATTCGGAGATTTAGCGGAAAGCATGCTCTTTATCTTTACAAGCAAGGATGCCCAGGCATAACTTACAAATTTCTCATTACAGTTATAATGATGAAAATGCTTCTGTGTTACTCGAGAACGTGGATGTGAGCCTCGAGTGTTAGGTTTGAGTTATGTGAGAAAATCTTATAAATTATTATATCCCAAATTTCTATCTATGTGTTTATCACTGTCTCAAAATAAAGTGATTTAATTTCGATACAGCAATATTTTGTGTAACATGGCTCCTAAAATACATAAACCATCTGTCCTGCGGCAGCAATCGTTTTAAAATGTCTTTTAATTTATAACTCCGCCTGTCTCATCGAAATTTGAAAACACCTTCTGCACAAGAGATTTAAAACTAACTTAAATTTACTGAATGATTACACAGGCTCGTATTGAGCAATTGAATTTTCGTGTGCAGTAACCGTGACACTTTACCAAAACACACCGTTATTAAACTTGTAGGCGGCCATGATGTTCAAACAGTGTTAGCAGCCACATTTTGACAACACCAACTACACCGACGCAATTTTAATAATAATCAGTATGCACCCGAGGATTCCGGCTCATGTATTATGTAAAAGAGATAAAAATCAGAACCGCCAGAACACGGCTGCGGTAAGTTATTAATCTATTCTGTTATCTGGAATAGGCTCAGACTAACCTAGGCTCTAGTATATAGCAAATCCTAAGTTTTTTCAGTTAAACGTATTAATTTTGACAAATTGACGCATGTGTAAAATACGTAGCTTCTGGGTTGATGATACCCGCTCCAATATACATTTGTATACCTTTCGATATTTCTCGTTATTCAACGACTCGTCCCTAACATGTAAGTTTTTAAGGATGAATATTAAACAATATTCGGCACCGACCTGCTAGAATGATCCTGGAAGTTGCCGCCGTCGAGCAAGCGCACCTTGGCGAACAGCACGGCCGACACGAAAGGCACCTCGGTGAGCTCCTCCAGGCAACACTGCACCTCAAACTTGTACCGCTTCTTCTTCATCATGAATGCCATGACGCCGCGCACATGGGGCCCGCGCGACCGGCCCGCGCACTCTCACTGCACTCACTACGCACTGCACTGCACTGCACTTCACATGTGTGTCCAACTAAACTAATAGTATCAGAATTATACTGTCCGAAAACTTATGTGGATAAATAGAGCGGTGGCGCGATCTGGGCGTCAGCGCGGCCGCTGCGGTGCGATATCGGATGGCCAGGCCCAGCGTCGCTCGGGCGCATAGCTGCCGATGTCATTAGTCTGGAAACACACAAGATGGTTAGCGACATTAAGATAACGACAAAAAAAATTACGAGGCTTAGCGCACGATAATTACTCATTCCAGGAGATATCGACGCACTCTTGCTACTATTAATAACCTGTTTAACATAGATTTTTATCACAAACTCGTTAGTCTTAAAGAGGAATGAATACCTGACTTAAAATACTACGTAGATATCAATCATAGAAAAATATTATTTCCAAACAGCGTGCGCATTTGTAATGCAATTAAATAAACAAAATTGAACATAAACTCGGTTCCGTCGAATGTTTGCGCGAATTACTAATTGTAGTAAAAACAACATTGCCGACTATGCTAACTTAACAAATAACGATTATCGCGCGTAATTCATAATACAATAAACAAATTAAGAAACCACACTTTAACTTTATAACCCCCAAAACGCATTAACGAATGCCATCCGAATTTATCGTCAACAGTCAATCGAAATGCGTTTTTGCGACACGTTTTAAAACGGATGAAACCTTAAAATCTCCTTGGCCTAGTGAAATATTGCCGGCAGATTGGAGATTAGCGGCAATAATGAAGCCGATGCAATGCTATCGAGCTCTCGTACAAGGCTCCCTACACGGTACACACGTGATAACGTGCTTCTACTGGATAATCACTCGCTCAACCTGTAATTAGCTGCTTTTAGTCTATTCACTTACATGCACGATAGCTTCGATACTAGAGATTAAAAAAAAATACTAAAGTGTATGACTAAGACATTCATGTTAATTAGTCGAGTTGCAGATTGTTGTGATTAGATGCAAAATATCTTTTGTATATTTTATATTTGCATGACATCATCTGTTAGTCGCCACTGATGGTTTATCATTGTGAAATATATTTCCATATTAATGTGTTAAATTTGGGTCGTATTAATTTGATAACTAAGCTAACTCCAAAATCATTTAAAAGTAACTGTTAATTAAAAGGCAATTAAAGAAACAAATAAAATGTGTTTTACTAAATATTGTATGTTTCTTGATATTACGCTATCTTACATTGCATATGGGTGCTACCACATTACAATAAATATGAGAAATAGTGGATATCAAATTAAATGCTTGGTTTAATGTAAAAATATTCATAAAAATGTAAGTCTCGACATGAAACAATACAAAACATGGACTAACGAAAGTCACGAACACAAGTAGAAACAAGAATAGTAACAAACGCGGTTCGGACTAAGTAATTATGTACAATTCAATCCTGAGGAGAAGTGACGGAGATTTATCTCAATTGAAGCTATAAATCGTCCACTTTAGATCCTAGACAAGGCGGATAGCGAATCTATCTCACTCACCAAAATGAATTACTGTTACAACGATCGACCGTATAGTGCTCCTCACAAAAAGCATATTCTCAGAAACTGAAACCTGAATATAGCAAATTCATTTCCATTGGGATTCACTACTATTTTCCCAATTATAATCTGCATCTGACAGCTATTTCACTTTCAAAACTATATACCTAAACTAACAAAATACATTAAATCTTCATTTACTTAAATATATTTTTATTTAATTTTACCATATTATCAATATCAGCGTTTGAAACAACAGGCGATCCATTCTCAGCTTCGACAATACTTTAAAATAATTCGAGTACGTGAGGTGTTGGAACGAAGCGAGGGACAATACGAGCCGAGTACCGGTGGCAACTGGCAACGCAGCTCCATTGAATGCATTCGGTTTAATTAAAACATCCTTTTAGATGGCAACGGTAACCGCGCGACAGCCGACACCAGAAAGCGAGCACGTGCGCACTCACACATCAAGAATCATCGTGTGTTGCAATTATTTGCATTTATATGTACATTTATAGGTACGATTAATATACCTGCCGTTGCAATACCAACCAATTAATAGATAACCTTATTTTTATCGGTTACGGCTTCGCACTTCCTTTTCACTAAGTTAAAAAAGTAATTATTTGAAGTTCGTACATTTACAGTCTAAATTATTGCTGTTTAAAACAACAGTGCTGACTACAATTTCCCACAACTTAATTACAACAGAACACATTTACCCAATTCTCTTACACTCAATAAACACAGAATCTTACGTCTTCCGGAATTGGAGAAATATCGATTATAGATTAAAATCAGAGCCAAACGCTACAGAAAGGATGTGAACCCTTGGGAATTCTTACATATACATACTCAGCACTCTGTAGGCTAAGTGAGACATAGAAAATAAAACTTACATGCTTGCGAGGGGATGGAACGTGGAACGGTGCCAGCTTAAGCACACCGCATCAACGGAAGACTTTTACATTGCCTGAAACAAACAGACACATTCATAAACATCTGCATAATATATACGACAAATAAAATGCCCTGTCTTCATCGCAGTTCGAGGAGTCAGCGCAATGTAAATTATGAGGAAGAAACATTAAACCGATTGCCCGACGAAAACTTTTTAATTCAATCATTCCATTACCGCCAACGTTTTTACATAGTAACATAAATATGAGCCAGTGAAGTGGAGTACAGCCTAGGCCCAGTAATAAGTCACTTAAAAATATATCGTACACCTTTTTTTCTGACATTAATGTATGAAGATCAATGAATACTTCCGCTGTCATGTCTAGATAAAAAATATAGGCGGAAATGAAAAGTATTCAACAGTTTAATTTGAAACTCGATTACGAGTGCAATAACTGCTAAGTAGAAACGAAAAATTCATGTTACATAATTTTTCCATATGATATATTGCTTTTAATTTAGAGGATTGTTTTACACAAAACAAATTAGTACAAACAAAAAAAAATTAGTAACAGGCTAATTCAGATTGTTTATAAACCTGTTTCAGTTATCGAATTGTTTTTTACTTTAAAGACTTTCGAATTTCGTATGAGCGCAGAAGACAAATCATTCGATAACTAAAATAGGTTTATACATTTCTATGAATAAGGCCATTAGACTAGAGAACAACTATCTTATTTACTAACCAAATACGATTATTGATGTTTTTTCTACAAAATAGAATATTTATTACGTCATATAGTCATTTTCATTGATATTACATTATTCAATGTAACCACGAATAAAACTGTAATCTTTCCCCTTTTTTTATAAAATCAAATAAAGAAGGATCCTTGAAAGGACGATACTAGCCCGCGTCCCTGAACTTTTTAATAATGGAATGTATAGTCGTTAACGAAGCAGTTAATTCATTCCCTAAAGAACTCTTACACGTATTCGCGTTCACAAATAAGCGAATTGAATTGCGTTAATTTCCCAGAAGACACCACATCGCCGTGAGATATTGAAACATAGCGCGAATTGCTTTCATTCCGAGTACATAGATATAAAAAGCTCGTACACATAGACGGACAATTTCATTTCAACTATTGAAAAGACGCATTGTATAATCAAATGTTTAGAAAAACTTCCTTCTCCGTGCGTCATTCTCGCCAATTCTGAGTGTGATTGGCCTTATTAACACACATAAATCAAGCATAGCGAAAAATATTATTTCCTTATTCATTTATGAAGTATAATAAACGGATGATTAAATAAATCACGTGTTCTGATAATTACAATAATAATATTTTGGAGTTATTTTATACAAGGAAAAACTATTAATAAAACAAAAATACCTATTAAGTATGGACTATGGAGTACCTATAGACGCAAATCATCGTAACCTAATAAAAAGCTATCTTTAAAACACGTGTGCAACAAATACTAACATTTAGATTAAATGAATTTATGGCTGCATTATCAACAAGTTGAAACAGATTAAAATATTCAGCATTTTATTTCATGTCAATACAGATATTAAAATGAATCATGGGACTTTACCGTCATAGTAACCACACATAGTCGAGATGAGGATAAAATGCAAATTTTCCAACAGACGCTGCAAACCCATAAATAATTCCACTGGTAATGCACTTTAATCGCGATAACCGGTCATTAGTGGCTGAACTCAACAAACAAACAATTACACGAAAATACCGCATGCAAATCTGTAGAAATCCAAGGATATAGAATGATCTCTGCGCTCACGTGTATGAGGCGAGTAAAATCGGGAATAATTGCGTGGAATTACGCGAGATTGGGCAATTGTGGGCGACCTTCGCGTGTGGAGAAGTAGCGCGATGTGCGCATGCGCCGCGCCACCCGACCTGAGGGGAGCGTCTGCGCCTGCAACACTTGTGAATTAAGACTAGGCGCACCAAGAGGGGACCCGATCCAAATTGTAAGACAATTACACGTGCAAGGTCGTTCACTAGTGCTGTTATGTAAGCCCAACATCTCTCCGGTTCCATGCGGTTAGCTAACGATTTCCACTTACGAAATTGTTTCAGATAAAAACAATGCAGAACCCAAGTCTCTTACTGCGTACGATATGGGTGGGTGGCTTGCCACTTGTTTGGACGCGACGGTTTGTATTCTTTAAAGCGTGTATTGTTATCAAATTAGTACCAAACCCTATTCTTGGACTGAAACTTCCGCACAAATCTTAGTGTCGGTTCAAAAGCTACTCGAAATTAATTTAGATCCAATTCCTTTCAGCCATTTCACCATGTAATGAATTTTGTTGTGAACAAAGTCCCGCCCGAGTTATAGTGCTCCGCTGTCGTTTTACAGGAATTGCAGTGAAGGCACAATAAATCTCACTGGAGCCTTGAACTATACAAGCGATTACTGGCGTTCGGCTATTTTAATCTCGCAGTACTTAGGGCCCCTGAGTGGTGGAGGCGAGGCGCGTGTGCATACCACCTGAACACCTGGCCGGCTGCCAACTGCTGGTCGCCTTGGACCGGAGCGCGCCCATAGGGCCCCATGAGCATGGGGAATGTTATGGGCTATTATGTGCTAAAATTATCAGAATATGCCGTGTGCGAGAACACCGAAATAGTTTGTACAGGCACGGTAGAATTACCTAGCTAGACGGCAAATGCAATGCTGCGTAAAGTATTGAGTAGTGAAACATAGTTATTTTCAGGATACATAACTTATATTCTTTAATGTCCGATTTTTTTTTTATTATTATTTTATTTGGGTGGCTCACAACTATCAATAGCAAACAAACATAATATATTATACAAATTGTATACAAAAGATAGCCAATTACGAGCTACCGCAGATAGGTTGCAAAAGTTAAGTCTAAATTGTCTTACTACCACAGAGTACATTTTACATACTAACTTACTACTAGTATCTTTAAAGTTAGTTAACAGGGATTACTAAATTAAGTTACTCATACTAAGTATAATAGATATTACCTAAAATAAAAAATAAAACTTAAAAAAAGTAAATAATAATGTTCTCGTAATTTTACGCCAAACAGATATAAGTCATTAATGAAAATAAAATAAAAACAATAAGCATCAATAAAACGTTTGGTTAAAACATTTTTCGAAAATGCAATTTTGCTGCAAAATAGATCTATGCCTACATCTCGAGATACCTCGTTAAACGCCTATTAAGACCCGTTGCAACGGCCCCAATCCCAATAATTCCTAAGGTTCCGAAAAAGAATAATTAGGATGGTTTTATGCAATAATGGGCTTAGATTTCGACTACATTTTGCCGATTTTTCTCGATCCCTTCCAGCTTTCAAGAAATCTCCAATGCCACTTTTCTAGTTTATGACCTTTTTATATTTCCAGATATTTCATGATTACGTATGCCTTTGTTTTTTAACGACTCCTAAGAGGCAACTTTTATAATTACTTCATTAATAATTTAAAGTAATAAACTTGCGCACTGTATAAAATATACGAATTAAATAACAATCATGGGAAACGTGATAACAATATTTAAAGCATACATACGTTGTTATTTCGAAACAAATTTTATGACTTCCTGTTTTTTATATCTTATCTAAAACAATGTGCAAAAAGTGTAGTATTTTACTATGCAAATCTTGTGATATTTTTTTCTTTCAATCAATGAACATAAAATACTTATTATCCACGGAGGTTAATACTCTACATAAAGAGGATACATAAAGTAAATAACTGTGAGACTACAATAACAATGAAGTTAAACCAAGGGATACTATATATCACATTTCAATATATTGTATTTGTTTCCCGTTAAAAATGTGAACTAAAGGACATTTAATTTTATATGGTCACGACAAGATAGCAACAATGCGCCTGATGCTCAGTTTAGTGGAATCCAGGCTAAGTATCCACCGGTTAGAGATGGATATCTCTTGACCAGTCGCCAGAACTATGCTAGGCGGCTCGAAATCAAATATACAAAGATTGAATCCGAGACTTGGCACAATTACGTTACTTTGACAAATATTCAAAGATTACATACTGCAAAGTGTGGAAAGAGATGTAGGTACTTTATTGCTGCTAGATTTTATTGCTACGAATGATACGAATAGGCCATTCGTCTGATGGTAAGCGGTACAAACGCTCATGGATAGTAACATGAACAAACAACATCATGAATTATAAAGCATTAGCATAAGACTCAATAATTCCAGTAATTACTCTGGATATAATGTCCCTCAAACTAGAATACATCAGTTCAATCTATGAAGGAATTTGTAAGTCGAATATCAAATCTGTACCACAATAAACAACTCATACAATAAAATGGTATTAAATCAATACTAATGTGAGAATAATGTGAGTGCGATGTGTTTAAGTGGGCTATGAGTCAGGCTGTTATCGTGCGGGATACCGGCTGCCGAGGCGCCACGGCGACTGCTGATAATAATGCAAATGTATTGCTAATTACTAACCAATATTCACACATTCACAACTCGGTAATTTCACAATGTGTCTGATTGTTGGGAGAGTCCATTTCTGGGAAAAGGAGTTCCCAGATCTAGGTATAACAACGAAATCTTTAGTCACCGAAAGCTTGATGCCTATGGTCCTTATTGTTACCATTTTAGTGAAGCACGCATAGTGAATCATCCTCCTAAGGAAACTAACACCTAACATAGGTATTACTGGAAGAAGTTGGAGCACAATAATGTGCTGTATGCAGTTAAATGGCTTAGTGCAATAGATTCGGTGTGATCACATTTACTGAAAGTCTGCATCCCTTATCGAGAATAAGTTCGATTTTACGGCTCGCTAATGGTTAATGGCAATGGCAACATCAATCTCGTTTTGTTTTCTGCAAACATAAGAATGATAATATATTACACTAGTTATTCCACAAGGCGAATCCAAATAAGTAATTGCATTTGCACACGCAAATAAAACGATGAAATTCTCAATAAACCTTCAGATATAACATATTAATGTGTACCTTTCCTTGTAATAATGGCCAATTTAAATATCTCATTACAAATACGGTTTACATAAAAATAATATTTAAATAAACACTAATTTTTTATAGAACTGAGTAAACAAGCTGGCCAAATTTTTTTAAGTAACTTAATAAACCCATAAGAGGTAAGAAAAACAATTGAGGCACTTAGGCATTATTTTTAAATATCGTGAATCGTGAATCGACGCGATATTTATCACCGAGGAAAACAAGACAATGCAGGTCATTTTTCCTCCTGTGTACCGCAAATAGAATTGATTCCCTGCTATATATAGTTGTATACACGCTCAATAATTTGCACTAATTGCGAACAAAATCATCAGCCGCCCTGAATACGTTTCCGTTGCGATTGCATTTTTACAACGCCCACGCAGACCTGATTTTTTATCAACACATCAGACCATTGAGTAATCATTGATGCAGCATCCTTTCTAAATATATTTTACGGCGATTTCACATTAAAATTACAAAAGAATTGAAAAAAATACACGGAATGTTACAACTGCTTATCTACCACAAATACCTTTTGAAAACATATTCGAAACGCTATTGTGTGATTTGTATAAACACCTGCATTGAACGGTAAGAATAAGTAATTATGTTCATGGACGTATCTGAAAATAGAACCCGCTGCGATTACCATTCAATTTTTACAAGCGTTTATGCTAATACAAATTACAAAACAAACGCAGTTGTTAAATTTTTTTGCATAATATAATTCATATAATACATTCGTCTATACGTGCGTGGTGGCCTGTTGGTTAACGGACTAGACGCGGCCGCCAACATGTTCACGGTGGTCGCGGGTTCGAATCCCAGGGCACACCTCTGACTTTTCGGAGTCATGTGTGTATTGATAATCAATCACCACGCACTAAAACGGTGAAGGAAAACATCGTGAGGAAACCTGCATACCATAGCTATTTATAAGAATTTCTATGGTATGTAAGTCCGCCAACCCGCACTAGGCCAGCGTGGTGGACTATATGGCCTAACCACTCTCAATCGTTCTCTCGATTGTAGATTAGGCCCGTGCCCTGCAGTGAGACGTATAGGTAACGTGACCATTTATTTTTTGTGCTAGAGCGGAACATCTGATGACGGATGACGTAATAATAATAATAAAGTTTTTATGTAAGTGTGAAACTCAGAATTTTCTGAAAAAGTGAATTTTCGTAATAAAAATAGCTTTAATTACTGCGGCACTCAACTGTGTTTTATTACTTGTCCATATTTTGTTAATGTGAGTAAAAACTCTTTCGATAGGTGCGTTACTTCCAGGCAGGCACATAACGTACTCAATAATTGTGGAAAAGTTTAATAAATCAAGATTGTATTTACGAAAGTGCTGGAATAATTCGACCCCCACGGTTTTTAGCATTAGTTCGGTAAAGCATTTCGAGCGGGAAATACATTTTAAATTATCGTTTGGTCTGTTTGCAAGAGCGGGACTATGTCGGCCTTGCTGGGGACACCGGGACAGACTTCCTGAAAGCGGGACTGTCCCGCCCAAAGCGGGACGTATGGTCACGTTACGTATAGGGGCTGATACAGATTCGTCTATTATCCAGTTTTTTAAAATCTGATCAAAAGAAGATCTATTGCATCGACTTCAACAGGATTTGGATTAGTGAGGGGTCAGGTGGGTCAAATCACGATAAAAATATAACAAAAATCAGGTTGATTGATGATACCGTTGAATTCTGTTGCTAAACGTTTACCAGCAACCACATCCGCGTCTGACAAATCGATGGTTACAACATCACGGCATCGGTGACGCTCAATTTCTCAAGGGTCACAGGTTTGACATGGTTCTGCCAATCGGTTGCTACGGAGTCGACACAGTTTATGTCATTCAACGCTATTATTCACGCACGCAAGGTACACCTATTTAGTTTTTTTTTCCTGTTTGTGGATTTTGATACGTGTCCTATTATGGAGGAAGCGAGAACATTTATTGGAAATATTATGTTCGCGTATCTTTTTAAATGTTACCTTTATCTAGTATATCCATATATGTATGTCGGCTCGACTTGGGTAGTTTCTTTTTGATATTCAACGATCTGATGTTACAATGAAATGTTATAAACATTCTAATCACACGATCACAATATATATGTATAATGTAATTAGTTGCACTTGAACAAAATCTCTTATTAAATGCTGTTGAAACTAAATCACGATTTCACAACATCAATGAAATCACTTCTTTATTGCTGCTGGGTATAATGATTGCATTGAAGACAAGGAAAGTACAGAAAAATGCTAAAATGTACAGGTAAAATTGTATATATCAGCAAAAATTCAAAGTTGCCTTTTATCACTTGCCCCTTTCTCTAAATAAGATAATGGACAAGCAGTTACCCGTGATGTCACCGGGAGGGTCCATCTATAGATTTAGATAGCTCGCCACACCTGACGTGGAGCTCGGCGTGACGTAATCAGCAGCCAAGCGTGCACGAGGCCAATCGATTACCACGCGCTGTGCCGCCGCACGCCGCGAGCACAAAAACGCACCTATGAGCGTGCTCTTCAGATAAGAACAAAATTTGTGAACTTTCAAATTTTCCACAACAGAACTATGAAAATAAAATGTATTCTATAATTGCTGCAATTATCTGGGGGCGCGGCCGAGCCCCCTCCAAGTCGAGCTATAGGCCGTAACATCCTTTTCTCGAAGCAATTCAGACCATTTTCAACCCCCCATAACTTCGTTGTGGTTAAAGCAAGAAGCCTGAATTTTCAGTTACTAAGTAGGCATTGTGTAAACACGGTATATTTAAAATTTCATTCAATTTGAACCAGTAGTTTAAGAATTATAATGTGTCAAACTTTCGTAATTTTGTCACTCACTGACTGACTGACCGATCATCAAAAGTCTAAGGCACTTCTAGCAGACATAGAACCTTCAAATTTAGAATATAATTAGTGTTTAGTGTCTAAAGTAAGGGAAAATTCAAACATTTCATAATTTGTGTCTAGTTTTCTAGATAGACCAACTGCGTGAATAACTTTGTAATCCCATATAAATGTATAGGATTACAAAGTTAAATTTGCAGTTAATGAATCATTGTACCCGTATATAGTAGAATAATAGTTGTAGATAGATATCTATATACATGAGGCATAATAGGAGGGGATATAGAGAGGGAAATGGTGTATTCAGCCCATGAAACTGTACAACATTTCTCTAGAAAACATGACGAAGAAAAACTTGCATATAAATAGATTAAATAACTCGAAAATATCAATTACAATGAAAGAAAGAAGATTAATAATCAAATCCGCTATATTTGTGATAAATTGATACCTACAAAAATAAGAAAAATCTATAAGACAGAGGCTTTAAGAAAAATCGTTAGTGATATTCTAGAAGTAAGAAGTACCGAAAAGGAAAAAAAGTAGGACTCTACAAAAAGACGTGAGATCCCATCAAAAACATCCTGTAAAAAAAATTCCAAGTCTCGCAGCTCAGGTTTTCTACCGCAAAAAGTTGTGAGATGCATGTAATACCAAGTCGATTAATTTATTTAGTCCTTAAGGGACCTTCTATACCGGGTATCTCAAGACTGCTACCGAAAACGAAGCCGGGTGGTAGTTTTAGTGGCATCAAACACAATGCAATTAAAAATTTCGCCTAGAAACGCGACAATTTTTTTTTATGATTTTTTAAATGTCGTCATTTTTGGGTGGTAAATCCATAGTTTTTGCTAAAATAATAAATTAAACTCTTTTATACCTTAGAGTATTTATAAATAAAAGGGTATATACTATTATTTTAGGAAAAATATTATTTACCACCCAAATATGGCCATAGGAAAAAAATAACAAAAAAAAATTTGTCGCTTTTTTTTGCAACTTTTTCTGTTGCATTGTGTCTGAAGTCGCTTAAACTACCACCCGGCTTCGTTTTCGGTAGCAGTCTTGATATACCCTGTATAAAGTTATTACGTTAGTTATTACCATATCAATATTAAAAATTCTTTACGTTTTAAATAAATAGATCGACTTGGCCAGCAGCATTATGTATAAATTGTACAATACATTGTTTTCATGCGATGGCCAAGTCGATCCATTTATTTAAAACGTAAAGAATTTTTAATATTGATATGTTAATAACTAACGTAATAACTTTATATAGAAGGTCCCTTAAGGACTAAATAAATTAATCGACTTGGTATTACATGCATCTCACAACTTTTTGTGGTAGAAAACCTTTTTTTTACAGGATGTTTTTGATGGGATTAGGAAACTTACGGGAGCCGTCATGCATTTACGAACATTTAACAAAACGACACTCACCGACTGGACGTTTAAGCAATAGGGGATTAAAGTCAGAAGTTCAACAAAAACTAAATAAACATGCGTAAGCCGCAAAAGAAAGAAAGGAATAGAAAAAGATGGCATATTACTCCAAGTAATTTGCAACCAGGGCAAACGTTTTTACACAGTTTGTTCATAAGCTAAGAAGGAAACATCTCGTACGTACATACATATAATTATCTAGTAATTGCTAAGCAAATTGCTTCCGATGCGATGACACTCCAGCGATTTGCATAAATGACGTTATAAACTAACATCACCCACCGCAATTACCAACATATTCGTGCATAAATAAGAAACGTGTATGAAAACTATCATAAAAAGCAGATTACATAGTAAATTATGAATATATGAGGAATATACTATAGCCTTATTGGTTTAATGTAGGCACACGGAAGTCTTAAGCCCTGGTCTGTCGAAGCTACGCACAACGTTGCGTTGCGCGGAATGCGGTGTCAAACTCGGTTTTGTATGAAAAACATTGACATTGACATGACGTTTCGCCGCAGTATGCGTCAGCCCGCGTCTGCGGTGAGGGGTCAACCGAGTGACGGGTAGACTGGTCTTTTGTGCTGTCACAGTATGCGTCAGTGTAGAGCGGAAAGTGCAGTGAAGCGCGGGGCGGATACACCGCACAACGTGCCGTCATTCTCGTCATTTCGTCGCGGTAAGCGTATTTGCGCAATGTATTTATTTGAGGACAATATTTTTATCAATTTTCGTTTGGTTTAAACTTTTGTTTAGGCTGTGGCGCGTATATCGACTATGTGCTGCCGCACATTACGTTCAATACTGTTCACGTACGTTCCCAATGACAATGGTATAATATTACACCACGTAGGAATAACATTTTAAAGCCTTGGTTTGGTAAAAGATACAATTAAAAAGTAAAAATAATTGATATTTAATAAGTACAAGATTATCAACTGGAGTCAATTACATTTATTTTATTGTTATAAAAATGGAGAACGGAATTGTATGTTCATTGTTCTAAGTACCTAGTACCCCATGCTTTTAAACAAAATATAGCAACTGAATTAGTTCGCAACTGATCAGGGTACAATTGGAGACGATTTATTAGTGGGTATCTATATACATTCAGTCTTTATTCCTATTCACAGGGCACTTTATCAGCTATCATTGCAGAGCACTGGTCTCCTTTACAATCGAGAATACGATTGAGAGTGGTTAGGCCATATTACAGTCCACCACGCTAGCTGACCTTATCCCTTTATATAGTATATATGCATAGAAAGAAATACAAACAATAAACCTAATAAGAACATCAATCGTTTAAGTGCATGCACTTTTTATATGAGCCCGAAAAAGTAGCTACAAAGAATCTTATTATGAGTTTTGTATCAGCCCATATACATACATTCGTTGTATAATGGTTGTATATTATCGTCGTAGTTATTTACAAAATCCACCTGCAAGATATAATAAACTATCGCTGTTCGACACAATTAGCACCACTCTCCTAGCACCTGGAGTGCATCAGCATGTGATAACATGGAGCAATCTTAAATATGTAGTTCCTCAACGTAGTATCAAGTTCTGTGTTTTCCCTTTTTTTCCATTCCCATTCCATTAAAACCCCCTCTATATATATTGTAATTTGTGCTACTTGCACCTACGCATATATATTTTTAGCTCTGTGTTATAAATTCTGTTAAATACTAAAATAAAATTATTATTGTAAAAAGTGCCCATCAGTATTGTTCCAGGTTTTGCTCGTGATAATTTTATAGGAAAATAATTTAATCGTTATGGAATTTAGCTTTTACCCAATTACGGTACGATCGATAACGATAATTTAAGAAAGGATATCTACATAAATCCAGTGAAATTTAATTTGATCTGACAATAAATTGATTAAGCGAAAAAAGATGTATTCAGCAGATGCGTATTTCATTAGAATGATACGAACCACTTTTATCACGTATTAATATTGCGAAAATTGTCTCGTAAACATAAATACCCAGTTTATTTAAAATGACGCACAAACTTTTTTTTAAGAAATTATATATATTTTCGAACATAAATGATTGTTAATTGTTGTCATGGAAATTCAAGTAAACTTCAATGCGAAATTGCCATAGTAACGTTTGTTGTCAATGAACGGTTCTCCCATTGGTCAACGGTTTTACGCACAGAGTAAAACCTATATGTGAACCACCTTTTTTGTTGTTATTTGAACTACGTTGCATGACGTCATGACGTTGCTGCTTACCGCAGTGCCGCGCGTATCCTTCGACAGACCAGGCCTTTACTCATCATTGCGTAATTTTTTGATAGGTACACAAGTTTTACTCCATTACAAATTTAATTGTGATTACAAACATTTTTAACCTTTTTCTTCTTCTTTGATATTGTGCCTATTAATGTAGGGAACATTATATTGAATTATAGTGCAAGAATAATTAATATAAAACCAGATAGTACAACAATCAAAATTCAACAGCTGGTCGAGATCTATACAATATAGAGCTCGTTCACCGTCCACCTCATTGTTTATAGTGAACAGTGAGAATATCAACAATAAATAAAAATTTAATTAAAAATACTAAAGAGTCCTTATACCATAAAAAACCCCTTACAGTTTGATAAGCGTTCTAAGACAAAGTCATTTGGCAAGTTAACCCAATGGCCGTCGTCTCGTCTGGGCCTACTTTGCTGCTGACGTTTCTGACAGATTTACTTTCCTGCCGCCCTTTTACTTAAAACGATATAATCTCGATGCCATTGTAAAAGGGGTGAACTTTAAGTTGTTTATTTGTTGTATTTAAAGTCCTATTTCGAGACACGATTTAGCTGAAGTAGTGAGTGTAGTGAACTCGAATGGAAATGCCTTGTAATATCACCCAATTAAAGAATTCTAAAAATCAATATTAAACTCCAGTGTTTCTATCATCTTCATCGATTTCAAAACTGTCAAAACTCCTACAATTCACAATAGCAATTTCAGTATATTTGTCTCATAAACTGTATTCTAAATTTCCATCTACAGGTGACATTAAAGCAGCAAAAACGATCATCAGCAAAAATGTACTTAACACTTACTCTAGCGAAACTATTTCAAATTTCAGAAGCCCTAGCATGATTTGCAACAATTTACATAAACCTTTTGCCCACAAACCGGTTGGTTGTAGCAACCAGTTGCACGGTGCACGTCATCGATCAGCGGCAGCTGTCGAGGCACCCCTCGCGTGCTGCGCCCTGCGCGGGGCGGCCGTCGCCTAATGTTGTGTGAACTTACGGCTGATTGGCCATTGATATACACTGCTGCCGGCGCGACCACCGTGCTGCTATCATTATTTTATATATTTATGGAGTTTGCTTTTAAGATCGGCTGATATGCTTGGCGCTTTATTACATCAATGATGTGAATACATAGATGCACCTGTTTCCGTGTCAACAAAGGAAGAGGTATTTTTTCATCCCATGACGTGCACTTAGCGCGTCTATTATTTTAAATAAGTTACTTTGAATCACAACATGTGAATAAAGGATGACACACTCTGAGAATTGAAATTAATTACCTCGACAATTAAAACCTGCTTAAGAATTACAGATGGAATAACAACATGAATTATTACACAATATATCTAGGACGGCACTACTCCTGTTTTTTTATTTAAAAAAACTATTAGATACTATACAGTAATGTTCTTACAGATAAGACCTTTTAGTTGACTGTGAAGTAACACAAAGATCATCTAGTAATCATTCACCGACCGAAAACACCATGATAAGCCCTGGTCTGTCGAAGCTACGCACAGCGTTGCGTTGCGCGGAATGCGGTGTCAAACTCGGTTTTGTATGAAAAACATTGACATTGACATGACGTTCCGCCGCAGTATGCGACAGCCAGCGTCTGCGGTGAGGGGTCAACCGGGTGACGGGTAGACTGGTCTTTTGTGCTGTCATAGTATGCGTCAGTGTAGAGGGGCAAGTGCGGTGAAGCGCGGGGCGGATACACCGCACAACGTGCCGTCATTCTCATGATTTCGTCGCGGTAAGCGTATTTGCGCAATGGATTTATTTGAGGACAATATTTTTATCAATTTTCGTGGTTTAAACTTTTGTTTAGGCTGTGGCGCGTATATCGACTATGTGTTGCCGCGCAGTACGTTTAATACAGTTCGCGTACGTTCCCAATGACAATGGCGCAATATTACACCACGTAGGAATAAAACTTTAAGACCTTGCTTTGGTAAAAAAGATGCAATTAAAAAGTAAAAATAATTAATATTTAATAAGTACAAGATTATAAAATGAAGTCAATTACATTTATTTTATTGTTATAAAAATGGCGAACGGAAGTGTATGTTAATTGTCCTAAGTACCTAGTATCCCATGCTTTTTAACAAAATATAGCAACGGAATTAGTTCCCAACTGATCGGGGTACAATTGGAGACGATTTATTAGTAGCTATCTATATACATTCAGTCTTTATCCCTATTCGCAGGGCACTTTATCAGCCCATATACGTCCCACTGCAGAGCACGGGTCTCCTCTACAATCGAGAATACGATTGAGAATGGTTAGGCCATACTATAGACCACTACGCTAGCTGCCCTTATCCCTATATTTGCATAGAAAGAAATACAATCAACAAACAACAAATTTTATATGAGCCCGAAAAAGTAGCTACAAAGAATATTGTGATGAGTTTTGTATCAGCCCATATACATACATTCGTTGTATAATGGTTGTATATTATCTTCGTAGTAATTTACAAAATCCACCTGCAAGATATAATAAACTATCGCCGTTCGATACAATTAGCACCACTCTCCTAGCACCTAGAGTGCATCATGTGATGACACGGTGCAATCTTAAATATGTAGTTCCTCAACGTAGTATCAAGTTCTGTGTTTTTCGCTTTTTTCCATTCCCATTCCATTAAAACCCCCTCTATATATTGTAATTTGTGCTACTTACACCTACGCATATATATTTTGAGCTCTGTGTTATGAATTCTGTTAAATACTAAAATAAAATTATTATTGTAAAAAGTGTCCATCAGTATTGTTCCAGGTTTTGCTTGTGACAATTTTATAGGAAAATAATTTAATCATTATGGAATTTATTTTTACCCAATTACGGTACGATCGATAACGATAATATAAAAAAGGATATATACATAAATCCAGTGAAATTTAATTTGATCTGACAATAAATTGTTTAGCCGAAAAAAATGTATTCAGCAGACGCGTATTTCATTAGAATGATACGAACCACTTTTATCACGTATCAATATTGCAAAAATTGTCTCGTAAACATATATACCCAGTTTATTTAAAATGACACAAACGTTTTTTAAGAAATTATATATGTTTTCGAACTTATATGATTGTTATTTGTTGTCATGGACATTCAAGAAAACTTTAATGCGAAATTGCCATAGTAACGTTTGTTGTCAATGAACGGTTCTCCCATTGGTCAACGGTTTTACGCACAGAGTGAAACCTATATGAGAACCACCTTTTTTGTTGTTATGTGAACTACGTTGCATGACGTCATGACGTTGCCGCTTACCGCAGTGCCGCGCGTATTCTTCGCCAGACCAGGCCTATACGCAACTTCACGCATTGCGTCACAAACATAGCATTATAAAAAAATAATTCGCAGCGTTTATGTATTGCACGGGGTGGTAAAAACAACGGAACCGCTGTGACCAGCGGAGCGACGGTCATCACGCCGCCACTTCATGTCAGAAATTGGTATGAAGTAAAAAAACATGGATTGACGGGCGGGCGTGCAAGCGGCCGGAGTTTCGGTGCAGCGTTCAACCAATGCAAACCGCGCCGCGAATTATGCGAGCATGTGGACTGGAACGGACTAATGTGGTGGAATGAGGAATTATGACACTGATATTAAGCTTGGAACGCGGCGAGTTAAATTTGGAACCGTTGGATTTATGTTCTCACATCCGGCTCGAAGGACTACGAGACGTAAAACAATTTAAATGGCGATGTAAGAATTTAGATTATTTATAAACGTGGAGAACTAATAATAAAGACCTCTTTACACTGTTATACTTTGAAATAAATTGTAATTTTCATTATTTTATAATGACCATAAACTATTAGAGGATATATTACATACGCAAAGAATACAAAATAATTCTTTTACTGGTGGTAGGTCTCTTATATGTGAGATGCCATCTGAGTAGGTACCACCGCAATGTCTATTTCACCCGTGAAACAACACTGCGTAAATGCACTGTTGTGTTTCGGATTGAAGGACATTGTAGCCAGAGTAACTACTGGACATATTGAGACTTAACATCTTATGTCTCAGGATGGCGAGCGCAGTGGAATGTTGCTACTGTTTATGAGCGGTCGTATCGCTTACCATCAGGCGAACGGCTTGCTTGTCTCGTCATTCATTGCAATAAAAAAAAATTACATTAACGTCAGAAACTAGACTTAACTTACACCCACTGTTAGGAATCAAGAGCCGATTCTGGTTTCTTAAAAATATTCCTGGCCATAGAGATTTCTACGAACCAATTTTACTCTTAATCCAAGAACCGTCACAATAAAGTGTATGGAAGAAATTCTATTGGCAATTTATTCACTGGGTTGTATATATTTAGTGTAAATGTCTAGCGCGACCCAATAAAACTGTTTCTACAGATTTACGGGTATAAATTCGCCATTGATCCTGGCCGGATGACGTAAGCGTGAAGCCGGGCTGCCATAACCTTCCATTTGGGGCGATTGACAAATAAACACAAGTTATTAGTGTCCGTGCTCTGTCCTCTCCGAAGGCAATCACTCCGGATTACTGAAGATTTTGCCAATGAGACTTGTCATGAACATGACTAACCAACCGCACTGAAAAACTATTGCATTGAGTTGTATGCGGAGGAGATTTTGGTCGATGGGGCCATCATAAGTGCGCGGTGGCCTGTTGGTAAACGGACTAGACGCGACTGCCAACATGTTCACGGTGGTCGCGGGTTCGAATCCCAGGGCACACCTCTGACTTTTCGGAGTCATGTGTGTATTGATAAGCAATCACCACGCACTAAAACGGTGAAGGAAAACATCGTGAGGAAACCTGCATACCATAGCAATTTATAAAAAAAATATCTATGGTATGTAAGTCCGCCAACCCGCACTAGGCCGGCGTGGTGGATTATATGGCCTAACCACTCTCAATCGTGCTCTCGATTGCAGAGTAGACCCGTGCCCTGCAGTGGGACGTATATGGGCTGATAGAGGCCATCATAATGGAATAAGGAAATGTAACCCCAAATCATGAAAATGACCTAATATGCAGAGATATATTTGAAACGATCAGTAAAATTAAAATTTACTCAATAGGAAATTATTGCATGTCTGTTAATTAATTCCTATTAGGAGTCCATTAACCATGTTGCACAATATGTCTGACTACGGCTCTTATGTCAATTACATGTCACGTTAATTGGCAGCATTTCATCTTCAATAGTATATCGAATGGGTAGCTATCATCAAAGCTTATATGGCCAAATAGTCTATGTAATAATATTTAGTCTCAACATTCAACATTATACTAATTAATTCGTTCATCGATTTAATGCAATGGAAATTATGATATGATTTCCATTATGTAAACTATGCAGTGCTGTGTGCGATTCTTTAATATAATATGCCCTAGTTTTTGATGGTTCAATCAATCTTTGTAGTTATTTTAAGCTCAGTTTGAATAATCTAGGATGGACATTATGCTTAACCAGTCGATATAACATTTTGCGATACAAGTAATAAAGACAGTATATACGGCGACAGACGATCCAAGCGCTGTAACGTCGGGAATACGTGAACTTACATACAAATGGGTATATTTAAAAAAATGCTGCGATAACACAGACTTGTAATTAACAGACCAATTGTTCCAACCTTGCTCGGCTCGTTTACCGCGTCGTGTCGGCACCGTCGCGTGGTCGTATCTGGCCGAAACTTCGCAAACCACACACGAATTTCGGTCACAGGGAATTTGCCTGCAGTGGCTGTAGTTTGCAGTTTGAGCTATGCTTGTGTGAATTAAAGGTTGTTTGAGCGTTAAGTTAGTTTCAATATATTTTGCGGTGCATGAAGACATCGTAAGGTATTCTATATTCAGGGATATTTCCATAATTTTTAATGATGTATGAGGCTTGTCAAGTCGCACAAAGTTAGGGTGCTGCACTGAGCTTCAAGATCTCTCAATAAACTCCATTTTTAATAAATGCGATGGACTACTTGAGGCTCACGAAATTTCAATCAAATATCAATATAAATACACCCACTGTGCTGTAACATTCAATGTGTTAATCATTTAAAAAAAAACCTACACACAGCTATTACCTGCTTGAAAAAAACGCACAAATCCTTTCATCCGTTAAGACTTCCTTGCAAACTTTCGAATTTATAAGTAGGATAAACGTTATAAGTAGGAAATTTTGTTTGAGTTAAGGAATTTTACACTTTCATTAAGAAAGATAATGTATTGGAAGGTCGTATACCGGGATTAGACAGTTAAGAATTTTGCTCGAAAGGCCCAGCCGAAAGTGTCTGAAAACGAAAGATTACCACGTGCGCGACTATAATTCGGGCCATTTGGAAGCAAATTGTGCTATAAAATTCTCGTACGGCTGGGAGCAAGCTCGATGTAATGTGGGCCGATATCGCCTCGTGTGCTATGAGACTTTCCACTGCTAACTCGGTAATTTTCTTTAATCATAACTGTCCAGTGTTTTCTGCACAAATGTCTGTACTTGTTAGGTAATAAAGGCAATTAAGATGTAGTTATGTGCCGACACGAAAGCCGACTTATTGGAGATAATTTTTGCTTTGAGTCTTAAAGAGCACATTGGCCGCATACTAATATGCTTTATTAATGACATAATAGTCATTTGATACCAGATTTTATGTTCTATGTAAGATAAATAACGGCAAAAATGCAGCGTAGCGTCTCATCAATTTAAAAAGCAACACAAAACATTAAAACAACACTCATCAAAAACTTCGGGAGAAAGAAAAATGATAAAATTTGTTATTCCAATTTCGGTATCAACTAGCCTCTTGTTAACAATATTTCTCACATAAATGATTTACCTAATCCAATTTAAATTGAATTGTCCATCAAGAATTATTTATACATAAAAACTTATTTATTACCACACACATAAATAAATTTCACCTTCAATATTATTTACAGCTTCACATAAAAAATATGTTTATACAATTCGCAATTAAAGTTTACAACAGCGACAAATTTCGGCGGCCCACGCTGTTTCATTGTTGATAATTGCTGCGAATGCCGAGGATCTGTGGGTTTCCCAATGGATGTGGGATGCATGGCGCAAGGTGCGCGTGTGTGGTACGTAGGACGGTAAGCGCTGACTAATGTACCCTGATATTCTCATAGATATGCTAAATATTATTTATTGCCTACGTTGGAATATCTCTTAGGATCTGCTGTTTACATTATACGGTTCCTTTGTGGAATAATTGAATTTCTTGCTACTGTGGGCAGACAATGCAAATAACGGAGAACTAAACGCTAGTTAAATTGAAAAACATTATGTAATAAGCTGGCGACCATTTGAACCAACTGCGACAACGCAGAACAAAACAAGAGAAATATTCGCTCCTAATCATTCATCTCTTTCGAACTATCAACAACCGTAACAGCATACAAATTTCACATTGGAGTTCAGTCACTGGTGGTCAGTGTCCAGCAGGGAAAGTGGCAACTGATCTGTAACCGCTGCGGCCAGCGAGAGACCGGCGCCAGATACTCTTACGGGAAGTTACATGAGCGTTGCATCTCGAGCTAATAACCAAGAAAGTTAGGGCATAGTGATTATAAAATATCTCCGCTTTCCCTGGTTTATTGCATAGAAATAGCGCGGTCGTATAGCTTCGTGAGATTTCTTTACCCACTGATATTAAATAGTCAATGGTTGTTTTATTACTGACGCAGGCTTCCCTACCAAAAGAACTCTATATTTATGACAGTGACATGTAAAGTAAGACTTTTAAATACCATTTTGTTCAAGATTACCTCATACAATATTCTGTATCAGCCCATATACGTCCCACTGCAGGGCACGGGCCTCCTCTACAATCGAGAGTACGATTGAGAGTGGTTAGGCCATATAGTCCACCACGCTGGCCTAGTGCGGGTTGGCGGACTTAAATACCATAGAAATTTTATAAATCGCTATGGTATGCAGGTTTCCTCACGATGTTTTCCTTTACCGTTTTAGTGCGTGGTGATTGACTATCAATACACACATGATTCCGAAAAGTCAGAGGTGTGCCCTGGGATTCGAACCCGCGACCACCGTGAACATGTTGGCAGTCGCGTCTGGTCCATTTACCAACAGGCCACCACGCACTTACAATATTACTACCTATAAATAGAACAGTCATAGAAAAATAACAGAACGCATATTACTATCTGCAAATAACGAAGCCAAGTGGTTACAATGACATGTTGTGTATCAGCTCAAATCGCCAGCAACATGTAGATTGAAATCACCTCAACTACGCAAATTAAAGCGAAGTCAAATAATACGTAATACTGGATTTAAACGGAATCACAACCAGTAGGTACACATAATGTCGGGCGGGATTGCGCCACGCGCCCGCCATGGCGCATCCTCGACGCAATCGTTGCCAAACTGCCAGTAATTACAACGCATTAGCAACCGCAACGGAACCGCACGCAGGTATCTTCAAAAACGCATGTACCTACTACACGCATAAATTAGCGCCGACACTTCCCTCATCAAAGTTTTTATTACCACTAAATCAATGCTTAATGAACGGGATTGTTTTTCATTGGGATACAATAATAACAGATTGATTACCACGTAAGTGGAATCCACGTAACACACCCAATGTAAATACGTAGAAATTATGTTGATTAAAAAATAAAATATTCCATTGGATATCGTTTAGATTTCAAACGAAGCTATATTGACATGTAAATTAACACAGTCATTTGCAGTAATAGATAATTAATTAATAAATATCCACGTAACTGAAGTGTCAGAGGTGCGCGGACCCTGGCTCTAATCATTTCATCTTAGCCCTTGATTTCACTACCACTTCATCCATCCATCCATCAACCAAAGGAAGTCCACTGCTGAACATAGGCCTCCCCCAATGATTTCAGAAACCTGTTGGAGGCAGCCTGCATCCAGCGACGTCCCGCGACCTTTATCAGGTCGTCTGACCACCTTGTGGGTGGACGTCCCACGCTGCGCTTTCCGCTACGTGGCCTCCATTCGAGCACTTTCCGACCCCATCGGTCATCAGATCTCCGCGCTATGTGCCCTGCCCATTGCCACTTCAACTTGCTAATCCGGTGGGCTATGTCGGTTATTTTAGTTTTCCTACGGATCTCCTCATTTCTGATTCGATCTCGTAGGGAAACCCCGAGCATAGCCCTCTCCATAGCTCGTTGAGTTGGGCAAGAGAAGCGATGCAAAGTTGAAAGTGGGGCAATTTGGACATGGGCAACGGAACCCCAGGGGTGAGAGGCTGGCCGACTTTCTGGAGAAAGAGGGACTCTTTGCGATGAACTCTTTTTCTCCAGAAGTCGCCTCACTGGAAATGGACCTGGCTGAGTCCTGACGGTTCTACGAGAAACGAGATAGATTTCATCTTGACGACGAATAGACGGATATTCAGAGATGTCTCTGTGATCAACAGGGTGAAAACCGGCAGTGATCACCGAATGCCTAGGGGCACACTGAATATCAATGTCCAATCGGAAAGGCGTCGCTTGACGAAATCTACGCTCCGACCTACTCGCGCCCATATCCAAAAACCCGAGAGCTTTCAACTCGAGCTGACAAATCGCTTTGATTGTCTAAAAGAAAACCTTGCAGTGGACGAGCTAAACAGCGGTTTGGTAGAAGCTGTCCATACGGTGGGATCTAAGTATTTAAGACCTCGCCGTAGAGATAGACCACAAAAACTCTCGAGCCACACTCTTGACCTCATGGCCGAACGTCGATCTTTAGCGCTGCAGTCTTCCGATGACGCCGAAACATAGCGGCGGCTCAATAGACAGATCTGGAAGTCCTTGCGACACGATGTCTGTGCTCACAATACTGTGAGCATTAAGGAGACAATTGAGCGGAATGGAGGCTCCAAAGTGTTAGCAAGAGACTTGTCTATTGGGCAAAGCCAGTTGTCTAGGCTGAAGACGGACGACGGCCGCGTAGTATCGACGAGGGCAGAGGTATTAAGGGAGATCGAGAGGTTCTACGGACAGCTTTACACCTCGGTTGCCCAACCTGCTGTTAGCTCGGCCGAAGACCCTAGAGCCGAGTTGATCCGACACTTTAGCGATGATATCCCGGACATCAGCCTGTGTAAGATTGAGATGGCCCTGAAGCAACTTAAAAACAACAAGGCGCCGGGCGAGGACGGAATCACTTCAGAGCTTCTGAAAGCGGGCGGAACGCCGATACTGAAAGTCCTTCAGAGGCTCTTCAATTCCGTTCTCCTCGAGGGCTCAACGCCAGAGGCATGGAGCAGGAGCGTGGTGGTACTGTTCTTCAAAAAAGGTGATTACACTTTGCTGAAGAAGTACAGGCCCATCTCGCTCCTGAGCCATGTCTATAAGTTGTTTTCGAGGGTCATCACAAATCGTCTGGAACGCAGGTTTGATGACTTCCAGCCTCCCGAAAAAGCCGGTTTCCGAAAAGGCTTAAGTACCATATACCATATCCATACGCTTCGGCAAGTTATACAAAAAACCGAGGAATATAACTTGCCGCTTTGTTTAGCGTTTGTGGACTATGAGAAAGCCTTTGATTCGATCGAGACTTGGGCTGTGCTACAGTCTCTCCAGCGGTTCCATATCGACTATCGGTACATCGAAGTATTGAAATGTATATAAAACTAGCGGCCCGGCCCAGCTTCGTCTGGGTGCATATATTTTTTGATTCCACTCCACACCAAATACATGTTATTTTTCGTATAAACTCTTGTATACCTAAACTTGACGTAGCTGTCCTACTGTCCGGCTCAATCCCGTTTCATCCGTCTGTTCAGTCTCTTCCCAATCCATCCCGTCCTTTCTCTTTATTATCCATCCCGTCTTATAACGTGCATTTATATTTCGTCCTATCAAATCTGTCAGCTATCCCAGCCTTCTCCCGTACCTTCCACTCTATTATATCCCGTCTCTCCATATACATGTACATATAAAGATTGCCTTATGAAATTTTTGTGCAGCAGAAATCGTAATATTTTAATTTCACCACAACTTCAAAACCAAACGTCCAATTTTAATCATTCAAAGACCAAATATTATCAACATAAACTGTACTTATTGATGAAATAATTTATTTTGATAAGGATTAATAGCATGAGTAAAATAAACGCGTTTAAATGTAGTCCAAAAAAAATTCAAGATTTTTAAATAAAAATGTGGTTGTTGTGCCTCACTCGACATAGATAGGTATAGTGTGTCGCGGACTTTTTTATAGATATTTATAAGATCTACAATTAATTATAACATTTTATGGTTCTATCTTTTGTAGTTTAGGCAGCGTACGACAAAACGAAGATCATGTCGAATGTCCATGTTATGCCCACCCCCATCGGTGTTGGAGGCTCGACTCTTGAAGTTGTTGACGAATATGTCTATTTAGGACAAGTGGTCCGGTTAGGCAGGTCCAACTTCGAGAGAGAGGTCAATCATCGAATCCAACTCGGTTGGGCAGCGTTCGGGAAACTACGCGACGTCTTCTCGTCCAAAATACCTCAGTGCCTTAAATCGAAAGTCTTCGATAGTTGTGTGTTGCCAGTGATGACTTACGGCACCGAGACGTGGCCTCTCACTATGGGCCTTATTAGGAAGCTCAAAGTCACTACCACTTATGTTCAGAAAAACGAATAGCATAACCATTGATATGAGCATAACTGATAATTTGCATAAGTCGTGGCTATTACCATATCTACTTGTAATTTTAAGTAGCATCGAGCGTTTGTGTACGGCTGGTAATAAGTGGTAACAACTGACTCGATTGTTTTCGGTACGGCTTCGCAGTCGTGAAGTGGCGGCCACTTAAATACTGTTAAACTAAGATGTAGGTTGAAATACAAGCAGCTAGTAAACAACATTTACCCGTATTGTATAAATTACGTATATTCCGACCTCGTGTGAGATAACATATCTCACAATCTAGATATATGGGAATACGTCACTAGATCCTTGTGTTTATTAATAAACACTTGAAAACGATGCAATGGCGCTTCGTATTTAATATTCGATTGATTATAGTAATTGAAGATAGCGATGATATGCAACCGTTCAAAGTTAATCATCGATAAACTTGCACAACTAACCTTGCCAAAGAGACTAAATTTGCCCCAGAGTAAATATCTGCAATAAAGCCTTTTTAGTATCAAATGGAACGTAAGTACTTCAGAAACTTCTCGAAATATCAATTGGAACATCTTTAGAGGTGTATTGAGGAATGATGGCATTAAGCCACAGCCGATAGCAAGTGCAGGATGCCCTACAAACACCGTTATGTAATTGTATTACACAAAGTATTGCGATGCAACGGTACCGGCGTGTAATCCCAAAACTTACACGGAAAGGTCGCGCCGCTGATAAAACTGCGATTAAAGGATTTTGAGAATGTGTTACTTTATAGTTTATTATCGAATTAACCTTGCGAGTTGTGAATTGTGACTTGTGAGCGAGTTTGGGCCGTTGAGGCTGACACGATAGGTATTCGGTGTGGCTTGTATTTCCGTTGTAAAATTAATAAGCAAAATTTTGTTCTCAGATACAAAGAGATTGGGGTGCGATGAGGAATAAAGTTATGACCAATATGGGACGGATACATTACATATACATTTTTTATACATATAAAAAATAAATATGTATTTATGACCAAATACAAATATTTTTAATACTAATTGAATTATTCAGAACATAATCATCAGAGTCATCGAATAATTTCGACATTTAGCATAGATCACAGATAAATAATATTTTCATACTTTCTCCTTATAAAACACATAATTTATAATATTATCGCTGTTTTTGTTTAGACATAAATATCATTAAGTTACATGAGACTGTCTTCCGAGCAGAGTAAGTTGACACTATACACAAAAACCTAAGTAGTGACATAACACTGCAGTAGTAAGAAAAGAATGGGTAATATATTTTGTATTTATATTTTGTTATAATTTCTCAACCTATGTGTTGTTTTGACCGAACAAACGGAGGAACAGGAATTCTCCTGTTGAACAAACGCCTATGTCTCTCCAAAGAATTTCCACAGCCACCTGATAAGACAAAGTTTGTCTCCATATTAACTTTGATTAGTCTTCTATCTCGTGTTACACAATTTTCTTACAATTTACACAACATGTATATTATATTATACGACAGTAGTAAGCTAAGTACGATACTGTATTCAACATCATCAGCCAAAAAAGGCTATCTAGTCTTGATGTCCTAGAGACCTAGACTTGTTAGTACACTGTAGAGAGCGAGTAATAGATAATATCACTGATAATACGACATAGATAGCATTATGGCACAGTATATCGTATAATTTAATTACGAGAATAGATAATATATCTCGTTGAAATAGGAACTACTGAGAACTGATAACGGTATATTAAATTAAACGATAAACGCTTATTACTTTCCACCTACCGACTATAGTAGACGATTAAAATTTACCTACAACCGTTATATTATTGAAAAATCAACAAAGAAATAATTCATAGATAAAATAAACATAAAACATGTGAATAAATATTGAGTAGGTATAGAAAGAAAAGTTAATAAAGTTATTTAAAAAAGTATCATGCTCTCTGAAGCAAATTCATTGAATTATTCACTCAATTAAAATGCTCTGTATCTTCGTAGAGTTCAGAGATCGGCCTGTAATCTAGATAGGCTTAGCCCAAATCCTAAGCACTAACGAATAAATCACTTGCACTCAGAGGATTACGCGAACGACCCATTAAACCGATCAAGAGAACGCTAATGGCTCAATTAAAAGACAAACTACACCTATTGACAATGACTTTGCATTCACTACATTCTAAATATGTTAATCAGATCTTAAAGTAATTGATTCAGGAAACCCGCCATGAGATTTTTCATTATATATTATTCGTAATGAGTCTTCTTTCCTCGTGCTACATATTAATAAGGCCGGGCAAAATGTTTCATCACACATTCATTGGGATTGTTTCCTATAATACACATAATAATTAACACGAAATAACAATACAATGGTTCCAGCTAGTTCCTGGTCCTTGCCTACCAAATAGTGAAACCTATTAATACTATGTCGTAGTTTGCATTTTTTCTGTATCTATTATACCTGATTAAATCAAACAGTTTTAATACTAGATATAAGTCTGTCTACTAGTAACCGCCCAGTCATTCGAAGTAACGGCAAGCAAAAAGAATTGTAAAAGCACACGACAAGCCAGAAAGAACAGTTTCATTGTCGCCAATATGTAACCAGACGGCGGTAACATGGCATTAACCGATACAAAATAACCTAAAAAGCACATCACACATTCTTGTGTATGCAATAAACAAGGCGACCGAGCTCTAGTGAATATTATGCTCTAGTGGTATGTTTACAAAGATGAATATAGTTTGTAGTGAACGAGGGTTCGGATAAGGCGGGTGCAAAAAACAAACAGTTTGTCGGAGATGACAAGCGGGCGGTGTAGCGCGTAGACTGGCGTCTGGGGCGCGGTGCGGCGCACGCTAGACATTCGGCTTTAGAGCTAGGTTCATTGACACACATAGCGAGCTGGCAACGGCAGCCACGGCCTGATAGCCTAACCAGTAACCAATCGCCGCCGAAATACAACAAACTTACTTTTTATATAACCTACAAAACTTTATTCGAGCCATCAACCTACAGTCTACACTAACATAGGCGCAATATTTATTCCGCAAGTTGCAAAGTCTGTTTCACTAACAATATTCACATCAACTAGGTAATAACGTATCAATTGTGGATCCACGATACGTCCACTAACTAAATCTAAAGATTTTGCTAAGGATGATTCGTGATGATAGGCTATGCAAGCCACATCCACCGGTCACTGGGGAAGTATTTGAAGGAGGTTGATCTTCAGCGGTTTACTGATGGCTGATGAACAAGATATAAGAACCAAAACCAATTAATTTATAGAACAGGTTAATAACAAAGAATTTATCATATTGGGATTCGGAGTTAATACTATGAGAAGTCAATAATCTAAAAAAATGACGTGTAAATGGGTATACAATTATGTATTGCAATCGTGATTTCTGACAACCGCGATTCGAAATCATGTTATATTTACTAGCTTGCGAGTTCGCGGCAGCGTGGCGGAGCAATGACATCAACAGTGCTAAGTGGACGAACACGCTAAATTTATAACAACCTATTCAGCATTTTTTTCATTCAAAACACTGTTTTTTGCTTAATTCACGAGTCGGTGTGGGATGCGCCATTTTTAAAACAACTTCGTTACATAAACTCTAAGTAATTCTCACATTCAACATACGCGTGTAGAGAACACAAATATTTGTTACCAATGATTGTACTCGAGTCTCGAATCGGTTCCTACTTTTGATGAGCGGAAGTCAATATTTAAATTAGTTGAGAAATGTTCATGAACGCTACAATAATAATATTCAAAGACTTTCCTTATATTTCTTGTTTTATATAAACAAACCATTGAAATATATTTGTATCGTTATCTAAATCTTAGATCTAAATATGCAAAATAGACACGTGAATCCGCAATGTATATTAAATAAACTAAAGGTTATACTTGGCACTACGTTATCCTCGGTGTACACATGCGTGTTCAAATGAATAAAAATTAAACATGCGAACATAACAAAACCAACAGAATTAATAATAATACCGACAACTGCTTCTAATAGTACAAAGGCACCCCTGTTACCATAAGGCGTGAGTCACAGAGCCACCCTTATTGCGCTTCCCTCGGGCAACCCCTTGGTGCCAGGTGTCCATGGCGACGTACAACAAACCGATGAGATGGAGGTCACAAGGGTCGCTGGTAGTCGCTCGCAGGCGGCTAACGGTCGCCCGCACGCTAGCCACTAGCAGCTAGCACACTAAATTGCCGACAATTTGTTTGGGGACAATTCAAAAGCGAATAAAACCGGTTCAAACTGGAACGTATCCGTTTTCAGAACCTAACAGACAGTAAAACATGAAAATAAATCAACCGTAACAAAGTCTCAAAACTACACATAAATTAGGAAAATTCTAAAAAACGATGGACATCTCAATTATTACACACACTGTAGCATCTACTAATCCTATATTATAATTAATTTGAATTGTAATGATCATGCATAATAATTTATTTAATCATCCAAGCAAAGTCTTGCACTTTGAAAATACAATACAATTTCAACAATTAGAATATCCGACACGATTAATGAATTAAATTGTACAAACGCAGCTAATCAGTTATGCATAGTTAGTAGACAGTCGTTCCACGTCGCTTCGTATAAGGAATGAAAAATAGAGGAAGAGCCAGTCGGCGACAGTTTGGTGGAATCCGTGTCAGGTGGTTGGGCACAAGGGCGCCGGGGCGAGACGCGCCGTCCACCGAGATAAATGGGACGATCACGTGGAATGGACCACCGTTAGTAGTACCCACGGATATTGCCTGGAACCTTGTCTTCATACTTTAGGTCTATTTTTTTCAATTGCAATTAATTTCGAGCATGCCATGTACGCCTGATAGTAAGCGATATGAGCGATCATGAACAAGAGCAAAACCAAACAACACAAATTACCAAACAATGCTTGGAATTCTACTGCGTTAGCCACCCTGGGACATAAGATGTTAAGTCTCAATATGTCCAGTAGTTACTCTGGCAACAATGTTCTTCAATCCGAAACTCAACAGTGCACTTACACTACTGTTTGGAGGGAGAAATAGACAATTAATGAGCTTAGTAGATTACAAGACTTAAATCTAATTTAAATATAATCATTCAAATCGTTTACGCCGACATTGATTACAAAAATGAAATCATAATGGACTACTAATTTTGCCGTGAATAAATTAACTGTGCTTTCCGGTACTTTAGAAGTATTATTTTACTGTATTATTATTAATTCCAATAATCTCGTTTTGTTACCATTTATAGTGCTGAACGGTCAGTAAATGATTAATATTTAATATAGCATGCAACAGCAATCTAAATAAACAAACATGTTGTCATTTCTATACTACTATAATTATAGTGCAAAAAGAAAAACTTTGTGCTATTTACAATATTATCTACAAAAAACTCCGCTTCGAACAGTCCAACTACATATCGTACTTTTGTAATTTTCTACAAGGCCGCAGTGTTTTAATGGTCTTGAACTTTTTAGAGGCTCTAGAATGCTCGTTAAAGTATATAAACAATATTTAATTTTTAAACATTGAAATAGCAACGATGTGAGTAGCAACTAGCAGTTGTATGTAATGGCAACGCACAATAGTCAATTATTATCAATCACTATTCTCCTCAATTGCGGCTCAATTTTCCTTGCACATCGTTTAAATACTAGGTTAGAATTATAAACATTCGATATAGTATAATCTCTTTGCCTACATTACAATGTCACACTACATGATACATCCAGGCAAGCGGGCATCTTGCTCTCACGCTTGTGCGGCGTGCAGTGCAAACAAAAGGCGGAAACACCGCTTCGACAAACATTGGCACAACATCCAATTGGATGCATTCATCAGCGATGTTCGTTAAACATTACTCCGGGTTTAGTTACAAAAGTATTTCAATTGCTCTGTGTATTCACAACGAAGGCTGTAGAATTTTTGAAACGTCAGGAGCTTATAATCAATCAAAAAAGCGTTCAATCCATATAACTAGGGATATTACAATAGATCCAACCTAATTAAACTCGTGTTAAGAGCGTATACACCTTGCGCGCAGAGTCAACTATAGGTATTTCTTCGTTAATTTCACGCACACATAAGCGACCAAAGCTGTGTGTGCGTAGAGCTGCCGCGTCGGCTTGCTATACAATCGGCTCAAACAAATTTGATCCGTGCGTTTCAAATATTCAATTGAAATGTAACTGTAATATAATATCATAAAAATATTTTATTTGCATTATAAGTAGACAAATATTACTGTGCAAGCAAAGAATAATACAAATATTGGATACTAATCATATTTTCGTTATTATTGCATTGTTAAGTTGCATTCAAATCAGTGTTCAATCAGTATACACTACGGACGTTTTATTAATCACTTCGTGTTCGAACTCATAAATAGTGTTAGGGGCCTTACAACCCCTTACAATTACGAAATATATTTAATTTTATATTACAATACATAACATAATTTAGCCTCGGAATTACATCCCATTATATTACCTGAAACATAATTTATCATATAACAAAATCATTGTAGGTAATAAAAGTAATTAAATATTTTACTACCAAAGTACTAAGATGTGGTAATCGCATACCGCGCGTGGCTATTTTTACTACGCGCGGCATAATCGACTGCAGCCAGGCCGGAGCGACGAGCGATACGTCCTCCCTCTAGAAGGCCTAGCGGCGGTCTGATTTGATCCACGTCGGACAGCGTGTTTTATAGTGGTTTTTAAAATATTTGTAGAAAACATGAAAACTAATTTTGTTGAAATATAAAAATGGTAATTTATTGATAAGATGTTCTTCTATTGTAATATGCAATTGTTATAAAGAATTATGTACGATAAGCTGGTGAAAAAAAATATGTTCTTGACGAGAGTTTCTGAATAATTTCGCATTGTTTAAATTTTTATTTTTTTTTACTAAACACAAAAAGATTATTTTTCTCAGCAAAATCCCTCCATAAGGGTCTTATTAGTCTGATAATATTTTTATTTTCATCTTATATTTAGTGGTTTCGGATATCTTAAGCTTCTAAATTGCCATTAAAAGCCTAAATAACGAAACTTGTGTTCAGTAATCCTTATAGTACTCACAAATTATCCATCAATCTATAATGTTTTCCACCAAAATCCCTAGATGACAACCTTTTCTAAAATTAGTACTAATTATTTTACCTTGAAATGGTTTATTGGTGGCTATTAACTCATTTGAAAAGTCCTGTTTTTAAGCCAAAAAGCGCGTGCAGGGTATAAACGCTCTTAAGCTTGTTTAGATTGATATTTTTTGAATTTAAAGACTAAAGTTATAATCAAAGTTAGTACCTATTTGCAACTAAGCATAAAAGATCACAAATAAATATCTATTTAAAGTACCATCATAATATAAATATATTACTTATATTGATAGCGAGAACTGCGTGACAAAACTACTGTTTGTAAAGCCTATCTCAAGAGATAGCGGCACAACGAATGAATGTAAACCTCATCGTGCGAGGCAATAATTCTTGCCAAATATTAATTATATTACAACGTTATTACGTGTTTAAACAATTAAGAGTGACATTCACGATCAGTAGCGAGAGCGGAGAGTCGACTAGCGCAAGTTTGTATGAGCGTGGCAGACGCGGGCGGCGGCGCGGCGCGGCGCGGCGCGGCGGTGACTTTGACCGCGGCACTCTCGTCCCGCGCTCGACACAATGGCGAGGCCGCAATAATTCGAAACACACGTTTCCCGCACACTTTTTATTTGTTTCCGCGATTTTTTTCCACGCCAACTACGACGAAACAAACGTACAAGGAAATTGATAATTGAAACGACGCGTCGTAATTTGGTCGTTTTTCACGGCGCGTTTTTCAGAATTGTCTTCTCGGTTGCTAATGAAGTCTTTGTTCACGACGCTTCAATTAAATGTTAATTGCGAGATTACGGGCCAATTGTGGTTGATTCTCGAATGGCGCGTTGTCAAGGCGTTTGTAAGTGGAGCGATTGTTAGGTATCTGTACATTTCGCTTGCACAAATGGTACGTCTGAATGTGGTGTCAGTGGTGGTATCAGGTGACGTCACAATGGAGCGTGTCGTGTGATGTTTGCTCAAGTGTCTGATGAACAATCGTACTGAACACGACACCGCGCCGAGACATCTGCGTGCGGTGTGCAACACTGCCACAATCGGCGAAATATATGTTTACACGAGAAAATGCACTAGAAATTTTACCATCTACCTTTTCATTAGGTACATTTTCCATGTAACTTCAGACAAGCTTTTTTATTCGTGGGCAAACATTAAATGTCGCCTTCAATACTACCTGAATATACTGGAAAACTAGAAAGATATCAACACGTCTGTCTATTGTCAGGTATCAGAATCTGCATCAGAATCTAGACTATTGTTTTATCTATTGTTTGCAAATAACTAGCGTCTAATATTACAAACTACTCGGCAATGACATTGTGGTGAACTATGGCGTTGTGTTGCCCAATTTACGGGTTAAACTAGCCAAACAGGGTCACTGCCACGTGGCGGGGAAATGTCACGCCACTGAAGGGTTAACTGTCAAACTTTTTGCAAATACTCCCGGCGTTGGTTGGATTTGGCAGGGGTTGTAAATTACTCAGATGGTGAATGATTTCGTTTAAGTGATTCATCTTGCTGATAGACATGTAGAGAACAATGAAAATATTGGGGACCTTTGGTAACATGTAGAAAAAATATAAACGTCCTTTTTTAATATTTTTCGTTTAGCTACCATCTTTAATCCTGCATCCTTCTGCATATGCAAAAATAAAGATGGTGTGCAAAATCTCATCTATTATTTTTAAAAATACAAATGTTATCAATAAAAATAAAAGCCTTAAGAATTGTTAATTGTGGCGTAACATAGTGAAATTTTGCTTACTACATAATTATTTCATGACTGAATCGATAAAAAGATATTAAAGATTAACATTGATATTGATAAATACTTAATTATACCTTGAAATTGCAAATCTGCAGATACATTAATCATGGGATTAATAAATCTTTTTCACACCGGGAAAATTGATATACCTAATATTGGCAATACATCAGTACGAACTGTATTTTCCATTTCCATTTTTATCTAATTTCCCTACAAAATTAACATTAACTAGTATCACTGAGAGACTTGAAATATGTAGTGGGTAAGAGTGGGATCACTGCAGGCCATCTAGGATGTTAATCAAAAGTACGATTGAGAAGGGTTAGGTAGTACAGTCCACCACGCTGGCCTAGTGCGGGTTGGGATAGTAACAAACTAATACGAGTATAACACGCAATAAACAATGGAACCCTCGCTTCGTCTCGCCACGTGCCAATAGAACATAGGCACAACTATTTCTACGAGTACACGTGACACGCACAAACTGCCAACGCAAACGCGTCGTCACCACTATCGGTACTCACCATCTACTACCAAAACATAGCATGTCATGTTACTTCTACCATTAGTGTAGAATGATAATATTAATTAATATATGAAACAGTATTATAGATATTTCTTGCTTGCTACAAATTATAAAGAAAATTTTCGAATGCAAAAATATGATATATTTTTTATTGCAATGAATGGCGACACGAGCGTGCTGTTCGCCTGATGGTAAGTGTTACGACTCCTCATGGACAGTAGCAAAACCAAACATCACCTTCAATTACAAAGCAATGCTTGGCATTCCAAGGCGTTCGCCACCCTAAGCCATAAGATGTTAAATCTCACTATGTCCAGTAGTAATTCTGGCTACAATATTCTTCAAACTGAAACACAATAGTGCATTTACACCGCTGGCGGCCTCATATATGAGAGACTTACCATCAGTAACGTCTCATTTACTTCCAGCTTATTTTTGTACTGTACTCGCCAATTACTGTAGACCAATTTCTAGCAGTTAGAATACAATGCGAAGTGATAACGATGTTGAAATATTTGAGCTATTTAATAACACATTTATGCAACTAATTGTTCATGAAAACTCCAAACAAACATGAAAACCCTCTCAATCGCATTCTTGATTGTAGAGAAGGCTCGTGCCATGCAGTACCACTGCACGTTCATATATTGGCTGTTACAGTACAGTTCACGAAAACAATACAGCGAAAATAAAACCACCATGAAGTTTCTAAACAGGCCTTGTAATAATCGTACTAATTGCGCTTAAACCGATAGCTAAATGGTGGCTAGTTACCACTCTGTCACATTCAAATGCAAATAACCAACTTCAAGTTTAATTACTTTACTTCAGCCTTCATTACTTACAGATAACAATAGCATCGCCTTTTATTATCGGCCTATTGTTATTTCTTTGAAACGGCATTCATATTATTGCTGCAGATAACACACGAGTAAAACTGAATGTGGGTTTACGATCACACATACTACATCGATGTATTCATAAAATTGATAAATATTCATTCCATTATCTTTGCTCTTCATTTGTTTATACTCGTGCAGCATACTATACTTTCAACATTAAAATCATTTATTCAATAAATAGGTCACAGTGGTCACACTTTCATGTCCAAAGTGAAGTCCAAAATGAAATATCATTTCACATAATTACATTTATTGTGTAGTTATATCAGTGCTTCTGATAAATTTATACCAATAAAGATGCACATTATTTCATATCTTAGACAGTAAATAAACTTATATATACATTTCGAAACGAAAATCACTTAAAAGTCTAAATATGTTCATTTTGTTTCACCCGAACACAAACGCTATAAAAACATATATTACAAAAGCATCTTAAATATTTCGCAACTTACGCAATTGTCTCCTCGTAATGCTATCATTAAGCAACACTTCGTTATCAATATTATCTGAAGTCGTCACAATAATCAGCTCTCGGCAGAAGGCGGGGGCGCACGGACGATAAAATGCGACCCTGTCCCGCATCATTGGAAACTGCAAGAAAAAATGTGTTGGGCAAGCGACAACACGTTTTAGTGTCAAGTTCTCCGCGACAGATAAGTGTGGCTTTTATTTGCCTTTATTTATTACTACCACTCGGCAATCGGGACGTAACCTACATGCAATTATTATCTGTAAGGCCGTACGCACCGGCAGCGCAGAAGCCACTGTCTTAGTATACGGATTTGGAGTTTAATCCAGGCCAGCTGACCCATTTCTCCCAAGCTAGAAGAATAGTAATTTCCAACTGTAAAGTATTGTTTTGGAGGTAGAACCTGTTTCATTTTCTGTGGAAAATACCGCAATTATCAGCTTCAAGTCACCTTTTACAATGCCACCGTAGAAGTGAACAATTATTGCACTTGAGCGTGAAACAACCTGAAGAAACTAGCTCGAAGGCACTCCTATGTGTTTCTGACCTCGACTCTCTCAATTATTATGGTGAAGGAACAGCAAAAACTTTCTACCTAATTACATTTTATAAATGTATATCAGGGCTGACTGCCATGGGGACGTAATAAGTATTATGTAAATTGCGGGCTCTTCATATCTAGCATATTGATATGCATACATATAACATGACGTTAATTGTAATCAAGATTATTCCACTAACTACAACAGTTGCTACACTGTCTTCATTAAACAATCACAACCTAGCATTCATATTGTACAAGGGTTCTTTGATAGTTAATGTTTGCGGAAGTGCGGCGGCGGTGTGAGATGAGGTCAGAGCTGCCTCGGCGGTTGGCTCACGGTTCGAGTCCCGAATTGGTCGGCCCGTGTGAATAATTGCGCATGCGCTGCGGCGTGCGCTGCGCGGTGACCTCACGATGATGCACGCTCGTAACGTGAACTCCGCCGCGTCACGCATTCCCGTCGAGAAACGGTTAGCATGTTTATTTACATTAATCTTAATAGCTGCTTACCTAACATAATATAAACACACCCGGCCCTGGTTAACCTACGTCGTGACACGCGAACATGAATCAATTTACTTGTTTACGTCTAGTTACACGGGATTGACAATCAACATTAGTAAATATATTTTGCTTCATTATCTCCAGATAATTTATATACTGTCTGCTCAGCAATGATTTTGCCATAACACAAAGAGCACGGTACAAATAGGCAATACAAAAACCACCAGACACACTCAGTCATGACACCACACAAAAAAACATCTGTTATGTCATGGATGTCGCGCATGACTTTTATCCGCAAAACAAATTCTTAAGTATCTTACCAAGCCTTAATATAAAAGATCAATACAAATAGTTGTCAATGAGGGCGATGACGTTGTCCCCAGCTGATCGGGCGACCTTTGAGCACCGGCGTCACCCACGCGCGACACATTCTTAATATAAATACGTACGTAATCGGAAAGTCTCATGAATGGCAATGTTTGCGATCACCTCGCCTCTTTTCTTCGAATAGTCAATGCCGTCTTCACTGTTGCACTATAGAGTATAGGCGACCACTACCCATCAATGTGACTGACTAATATTGTAAAAAAATCCAGTTACTTCTAATTAAAAATTAAATAATTTTTAATCTGTTTGCTCTTTTCTTTCTTACTCCGTAAAAAACCAGCAAGATGAACACACTCTGCTTACCACATGTGTACTACTAGGGCTATGTTGTAAACCACATACATACATAATCGATGTTAAATTGTCAATAATGATTTAAAATAGAAATACCATCAAGCTATTTTTATCTCAGAGGCAAATGTAGCAACTACTGCTACTGCTAAATGTGTAAAAATATACTTTTGCAACTTTTTCTATTACATTTTGACTGCGTGATTCATAACCTATCAGAGGTGGTAGGAATATTTTCGATTACATTTTGAACACTACGATCGTTTTTCGTTTATCAATATGGCAGTCATTTTGAATTAGTGCTACAACAAATATCACAATCATTAAATTTATCTCATTTTCCAAATACTATCTTTTAAAATGTCTGTTATTTCAATTAGGAGATTATTGTGCTTAAACTTTAAAGTTGATAAATGGGTATTTCTTTCTATTTTTGTGCTGTCCATGTGAACGTGATTGATGATAATATTTCATAAAAAGTCACAATTTAAATTAAAGTCTTTAGTGATCTTCCTAGAGGCATTCGGATTTTTTCTGAACCACGGGAAATCCATCAACACGGTTTGAGTTAGCAATATCGCAACTTAGAAACCACGTTGATGGCGTCATCCGGATCTTCCAAAACACGCTTCGGCCGGCAACAGAGGTGAATGAAGCACAAAGCAATTCGATCCCGAACAAAGCAATGCACAAAATTGTTATCTACACATGTTGCGCGATTTACTAAGCTCGTGATTTGAATTGACTACCTTCGAAAGATAAATGTGTGTTAAACAACCGAGTCACGACTGCTCACAAGCGAAAATACTAAAACGAGTACATTTTTACGACAGTACATACGATGCACTCACGAAATCTCGTAAACACACCGTAACTGCATGCAACGTGAACTCTTGCAATTTCTACAACGTGTCAATTGTAAAGCATGCTTAAGCATGCTAATCAATGTTTCAAGTTTAAACTTGAAACATTGATTAATTTGAAATTTTACATGCGTATCGACTTGCACATTATAGGTACAAACTATATCGCCATTACAAAATTACGTCTTCCCAATGTAAAAGGTGACTTAAATCCAATAACTAAATACTATCTCTTAGACTAAACTAACTTAATAGTCAATGATTAGTTACAAAAAAGAATTGAAGATTAAGATTATCACAATAAGTCCTTACAATGGATGGTTAATTCCAGGGACCGAAACCGGTATCGTAAATACCGGTATTTTTTGGTATCAACCGATAAAAAAATACCGGTATTTTAAAGGTATACGCCAAATTTATTAGATTCCTAGAATTTAACCGGTATCATACCGGTAACCGAAATAAGGGTTACCTCTATGTTTGATGCGCCGTTCCTCATGAGTCAAAGCGCAGGCTGTACCTGCGTGTGGTTATATCGCCGTGTGTCTTCACTAAATATTATGGCACTATACCACACACTTATCTTTACTCATTTCATTATTTTTTCAACAGAATTACACACCAAAAAAACAATGAACCGAATCCAGCGATATTGTGTAAAAAACACGACAAGTATGATATTTATTTGTTATGCAACAACAACGCATTTTCTTTTGCATTCAAGGTCTTTTTAGGTTACCGGTATTAAAACGGTTACCGTATATAAGGGTAACCTTTATAATGCGTCATAGCGGTTACCGAAATCTTAAAGGTAACCGAAATCCGTTGATACCGGTACCGTTATATCGAATGGGTTTCGATCCCTGGTTAATTCATAACAAAATTGAATATATCATCTGAACACTTTCCACACAATTTACAGGTTTTTGTATGAAACTATAGTAACTCCATGGCTAATGTCTATACTTTAATTTTTGTCTGTTATAGCAGTCAGTCACTTTTAACGACAGTTCTAGGTAACAGCACTGATTTAATATTTAAAAAAAACACGTATTTCCAGCCTTTTATAACAAGCAGTCTAACCTAAAATCGTGGTTACACATTATTCCTATATTTAGAACTGGTTTAACACATACGAGCGTATGCAATGGACAGTACTCGCGAAGAACCGGTTCCAAGCGAGCGTTACGCGACGCGTACCCTGTAATCACTGATAGCCGCCGGAGAGAAATCTGTGCGACCTTCATCCGTAGTACGAGGAAGCGCATCATGGGAAATCACTAGTGCTATTGTGCTCGATCAACAAGGCCATAAAAAAGAATACAGTGCGCTGATATGTTGAGAGAACTAGGATGCCGGATTGGTTATAAAAGCACAAGACTGAATAATATCGGAAATCGTGTAAAAATAATATGTCCATAAAAATAGTTTGAGGGTCTTATCACTTTAGGCAATGACTAACAGACAACCATGGAACGGATATCAAATAGGCAGCTAGGTATGAGTCGTTCACAGTACAATCTAAAAGTTGAATAATATTGGCCCATTTTAAGAGTAATTAACAAAACCAGTAATTGATATGCTTTAAGCACAACATTCAACACTGATACAAATCATAGTTGGAACAATGAGGGGTAATCACAATATTTATTACTTTAATCGCTACGCTATACAAAAACGTTCACAATCGTACATCTGCGAGACCAATTCCACTCTATGCGTAATTACTATGTATGATACAAAGTGGACGGATAACTAGCCGATTACAAATCAGACCGCATCATCCTGATCAATATTACAGAGACGTGGTGAACGAAGACGCAGACGACCTTGGGATAATGAAACCACGAGACCTTGGCGCCAATACCAACCGCCGACCAGCTACCTTGGAGGTGGCCAGTGGGTTCGGGCGAGGCCCTTTAGTAAATCCTGGCGCGTAGCCGTTAGCGCGTTTACGTGGCAGCCGAGCGGAACCGATGACTGACACACATAGCACACGTTATACTCTGCCGTGCTTTAAACTGTTTAACGTCGCGTCGGGAGTAGGCTCATTATATTATGATCTCTCTCGAAATTCCCATTAAATTATGTTTAGGCTTTGAGTTGTCAAAGATTACAAAAACACGTGAGTTAAATAAAAATGTGACTAGTTATTAACAAATCAAAATGTATTAGGTAAAGTACAAAATAGTTCGAAATGCTATCACTTGTTACAAATTATTACTATTTTATGACACAATTCCCAGTCAAATGGGGCCAATTAAAGCTTTTCCGTAAGAACGATTTGATAAAAAAAACTTACTTAATTCAGAGTTCACAAACAGTTCCCGCAACAATGAGAAGAACCTTCGATACAGGTCGTTTATCGTAAGGTCGTCGAGCGTACGATGGTTTTTCCGTGGATCATAAGATTCACGCGACACTTTTAACTTATAAATATTGGAAAGCAAATATTGGAAAGCAAACCCTCCATTGCCGCATACCACAAACTTTTGGTACTTGAGATAAATACAACACTGCCGAGTATTCCCGCTTTTAAATACTTTATTCTGTCACATCCGCGTGCTTTAAGACGTTAAAGAATATGAGCTTTTACTCACTGTATTGAAATTATAAACGTCTTTTGAGAGACTATTTATTTTGTTTTTGTTTATATATTTATTTATAATAGATGTTATAATTACAATAGTAGGATCTACATGTTTTGCTATTATTATAGCGTGCAATATATTATTAAAACTAAACCTAGTATCATGTTTATACCTAGTCAGGTCATAAATTCTGTCACATGTTTAATATGAAATAATTGAAACAAGTTTATTCATTATGTAACCATTTAAATACCAAAATGAACTTAACAAAACATAGATTCTTATGACACTAAAGTTTATTCAAAATGACCTCCGTGATTTTGAATACAGGCCTTCAATCTGCGCGGCCAGTTGTCTATCGCTGCACGAACGAGGTCCATGTCAATATCGGCGGCTGCCTTAATCAAGGATGTCTTGAGTGACTCCAAATTGGGATGAGGCTTTGAGCACGCCTTTTCCTCCAAGTGTTGCCATATCTTGTAATCTAACGGATTCAAATCTGGTCTGGAGGAGGGCCAGTCTTCGTGCCGGATGAAGTCGATTTCACGCGCCGCCAGCCAGTCTTCTGTGCTCTTCGCTCTATGAGCTGGCGCCGAATCTTGTTGGAATACCCAGTGCCTGTTATTGAACATGGTATGAGAAACAGGTTCCACAAGGTTCGTCAGGACTGTATTTTGATCCACAACTGCATTCGTTTTTACACCTTTCTCACAAAAATGTACCTCTGTTAAGCCCCAATAAGAAACTCCCAACCATTCCATGAGCGAGGATGGAAAATGACCTCGTTGGACACGCGCAATACGGTTGCTCGCTTCTTCACTACTGTGTGCGTACATCTTATCATTTTGTTTGTTGTAGCTCTCTTCTACGGTAAATTTTTTTTCATCTGAAAAAAGAATTTCCCGATATTTTTTTCCGCGTACCGCTTCAACAAAGCGCGGCATCTCTTCAGTCTCAGGTCCATTAGACGAGCATTCAAACGATGTCCTGTTTTTCTTCGATATGCCCGAAGCCCTAAGTCTTCATTTAACACCCCTTTCACCCCACGGTGAGAGAGAGAGAGAGAGAGAGAGAGAGCAGAACCACTTCTGCTTAACCGCATCTGAAGGGCCAAAAGTTTCTGCTTACGTTTGGGATTTCTTTGAATTCGCGCCTTCACAGCTTTTATCACTGCTGGAGTCCTAACAGACGGAGGGCGACCACTTCTTGACCTGTCATCTACACTAGAGTCTTCATTGTATCGTTTGATGGTACGATAAACGAATCTTTTGGTTATATTAAAATTTTTCAGTATGTCAAAAATTTGAATTGGCGCATAACCGCAACGATGCAACGCAATAACTGCAACACGGTCTTCTTTAACCCTTTCACGTATAAAACTGATGTGTAAAAGTTTTTATGCTAACATTGAGTTACACAACTGGAGGGGACATCAAGACCAAATAGTTTGGAACATTCGCAAGAGTACATGTACCGTTAGGCTGTCAGTCGTCCTTGACGTTTCAGCGAAGACGGACCTAATTAGGTGTAAATATAATTGGTCCATAAATGCCATATTGCGTGCTAAAAACGTGCAAAAACCATTCCAGAACAATAGGAAGAAAAGATGGAGTTTCATTCCATAGGTTAATCAACCATAATTTAAATAAAGAAGCACGAAATTAAATTTAAGAAATTATTTACCGGAGTCGTTTTGACAACCGCCATTTTTGAGTGAAATTATAGACTAATATTAATGTAGTGACAGATAGGTAAAAATTGAAGTTTTCGTATAGGGATAGTGGATGTTGTATGTGATGGGATATATAAAAATTCTTATTTATTTTCAATACAAAAATGTGGCATATTTGGCATTTTAATTATAGTTTCCGTTAACTTTATATATTTAATTAATTGGTTAATTGTATATTTATTGTTATAATGTTTTTTTTCCGAAATAAAGAAAATAAAATTAAACTTTAAATTCAATATAAGAATTTATAGGCTCTATCAGGCGTATATAGATGTAGGTAGAAATTTCTGAAGTGTCGCATCTGCTACAATGCCGACTTTATCTATACTTCGCTGTCATATTGAAATGAGCACAATTTTTCTTCTACGTGTCCGCTCCAGTTGTAATACCTCAATGTATGCTAATAACTTTTTAAGGTTGTCTGTTGAGGTATATTATAAGCCTATTCCTTGTAAAAATATCAAAAGATTTAGCTGACTATCCAAAAATCGCTGGGACAAATATGTCCCAATTTACGTTAACTGGCGACAGTGAATTGATTTTACGGTGTATGTAAATTTAGGTTGTTTAAAAGATTTATGAACATATAACAACAGGTTTCATTTATATATTGTTTTTTTTAAACATATATTGATATTGCATAGAGCACACACATTGTTAGGGCAGTTCTGTAGAGAACCAATTTTCTATTACCGGGGGTGATTGAAAGATGAATTAAAGTGATTCATCACATCTCAGAATTTTATATGCCCTATCAAAATCTGGCGATGTGAGTGGTGCTCGCTCCGACTTATTACAAAAATGTAAATTTCTTCTTATTTGTTCAAATCTTGATACAAGGATAATTATGGCTAAATAAGGCACACCCATATCAGGCGGCTACTACGCCTACCAATAATTTCTCAATGAAGGTAATACATGATATCTTATGGTTCGTACCAATAAAATCTATAATTTCTTGAAGATATGTAGACACTGAACCATTATTATAAGCATCGTACAAAGATTCCGGTCATATAATTTCTCCAAGCAAAGCTTTGAAATTCAAATTTGCCTCAAAAATATATATGGGTTTCAGCAGTTCTGACTGTTGCAACTACACCACTCAACGGTAAATCAGGAGATCATAGAGTCTGGAATTCAATCTGAATCTGAAGTGATATCTGGTGCACTGGCTCACCAGGCTCAATCCTGATCATTCTCTAAGATAGCTGAACTATCTTAGAGAATGATTGCCTGCTCTAATTCATCCAAGACTAGTGCATATTCATCGTAACTATTATCAGCCCCCACCCAAACGAAATATTCTAGTGCCACTCCGAGCCTAAAATTACAAAAAGCTAATAAAAAATGTTATTATTATTGCAGAAGGAACATAAAATATAATATTCGCAATATTAGAGATTGTCGACCCTTAGTGCATATTGGGACAACTATGTCCCCAGTAATATATGACGTATTTTTATTGCTTTATTGTGCAAAATTACAATAATTAATTAAATACCTATAAAGAGTACCTACCCTTTTATCACAATAAAATGAAAAAGTAGTCAAAACTGTCAAAAAATAAATTTTAATATATTTTTGAAAAATATTTACAAATCGCGCCAAAACATCTAAAAGTAATGCGGAGTTATTTGTTTCTTTTTTTAGTCGCATTGCTACCAAACTTCAAATATAAGAAGTTTAATTCAAAAACATTCCATGAACATTATTTTTTGTGTAAAATTATTTATTACACCAGTAAAAACTTGAGTTGAAATTCAGGGACACTGGTGTCCCATTTACGTCAAAGGGTTAAGCGTCCACTCCATATTTTAAAATGAGCAAAATTCTAAAAAGTATACATTTTTATTTTCATGAACAATTCAAAATTCGAATTCAATAAACTTTTTGTGGCCAGCATTCTAAAGGAAAAGTTTTTACTGTGTGACAATACTTATGACCTGACTGTGTATTAGTATAACTATTGTTTCTTATCAACAGATAGAAACTCTCTTTAAAAAATCTTGCACGATACGAACGTTCATGTGATGGATATGAAAAGGAACTTGATTTTACGAAATATGACATTGGTACTGGATTCTTAATACATTGTTTTAGTAATAACAAACCTAAAAGCAATGGGGGACTTCGTTCCCAAAATAGAAATATATAAGACTTGTATTGAGCTTGGCCTTTGGTGCGATTCCTGCATCAAGGTAATATGCAACCACCATATATTCAAGTGGAATGAGACCACTAAATACCGCGGATAATCTCATTCTTAAGAATGAAAATCGAATACATAAATTGTAATATCTAACATACGTATGTTACGATACGTCATTTTAATTTCGTGATGTCTGGACTATGTGTGTGACTGTTACAAAGATTTAATAATATACATCCACCACGCACTTGAAAAACGCAGAAAACATCATATGATGTCCACATGTTTTTGAACGACACCCGATATGCGTGAATGGATGACATGTGTTTAATGTGGGTTTAGTCTTAGTGTCATACGCGTTTGACTATCTGTATTAGTTCTAAATATCTTCACATCCATGGATATATTTTATCTACATTTTCCACATTGTAATTCAAAAAAGAGGAATTACATGATTTCAGTTCTATGTTAATAAAACAACGATAAACCTCACACGATAAACCAATACGGTCTTATTACAAAACGCGAAATAAACCTTGGTTTAAACCTGGTCTAACAAAACCAGTCTAATCTGCAGAACCATGGTTTAAATTTACTTGTATTACAAAACATAAATAAACCATGGTTCTCTTGGTTCATTCTTTTGAACCGTGGTTTATACACCAACCACAGATTAATACAAATAATATTCGTTCAACGTGATATCATTCCATCGCAACGTTCCATATCCACAGAAAAGAATACATTTTAATAAAATTTTAATGATTTATTTATTTATTTACAAATTACTAAAAAAATATTGACTTGCCTGTTTTGTCAATGATTTAATAACTAACAAAAGGTCAATATAATGTGTTTTACCCATAGGCCATATGAATGCTGCACCTATGCAGTAATAATACCTACATTCTACAAACACTTTATTAACAGAAAGCAGATTTTTCAGCATCTTCACTAATTGTATAATTTTTTATTGGAATGAATGGCGAGATGATCATGTCATTTGCCTGACACTACAGGAATTATTGTAGCGATCATTTCTAAACCTGTGTATATTTTGTATGTATCTAAAATATTAATTAATTCATGAAATTATATATCAAATGTTATTTATGTACATAAACTGCTTATATTAACAATGGTGCCATATCTGAAAGTCCAACAATGATGACTCAATGTACTTTAGCTGTTATCAGATAATATAACACAAAGTAAATTCAAATAAAGTGTACATCAACTATATTAATTTGTCAGAGAAACAAATCATACATACATACATACACAAACATACATAAACTCACACCTATTTCACAGAAGGGGTAGGCAGAGGTGCAACTTGAACACCCACATTACGCCTTGCATTTTCTGTCCCACAAAGTGATACATTTTTAAAATGTATTTTTGTTTTTTTTTTTTTTATATCAATTCCACATTAGATATATGTATTTGTTGGAAAGTGTGTATGAACTTCTCCAGGGTTCATGAAAACCAAATATTCCACTTGATGAAATGCATATTAAATTATTGAGCTACCTACTTGTTTGTGTATTAAAATCACTATGATATATATTGCATATTTTAACTTTTTGTCAGTATTTTAAATTATTTTTAAAAATATGCTTTGCAGTGTTTTTATTACTTTAACATAAAACCACGCACAAAGTTAATGGAGTACATTATATAGTATTGAAAGTTGTAATTATAGCACTGTGTATAAATAACAGTTACTAATGTTGTTAATAATTGATTATTTTTTATATATATATAGAATAAGATTAAAGATAAAGGGTTGACATGGTGATAATGTTGCCAAAAGCCTCTAGTTTGGACAAGAATTTAAAACTATCATTATTTTTAATAAGCGCAGGACCTAAACTTAAATGAATTTGTTTTCTTATAGCACAAAGGGAGAGAAATATAACAAACACTAATTATTGATACTTTCAAACAAATAAGCAGAGTAAGTATATGTATCTGTTTGTTCCAACCAGTGTCATTTTACTTGATGCCAGCACTTTTACCCAATAACCTAGTCAGCTGTAACTTGTGGTGACATTGGATGCATGTTTCAGTATTTTTGATAAGGCACGTAATGTGCATGACTTATATTGAAAATGTTACAACAGGTGATTATAAATTACTTATTTGATAATAAAGAGTTTATTGTTGAGTTTTTTATAATTGTTATGGATAATTAATTGTCTAATTATCCAGTTTTTGTAAGAATTGTTAAAAATGCATGAGATAATGAGCAAAACAAATGAATGTAATATTTTATAGCATACAAATGTTGAAAAAGGTTGCCAACTCTAGAAAGGCAAGTTTTAGCAAGTCAAATAAAAAACAACTAACAAAAGTATAATACGTTGAGAAATTGTATTCGTAATATCAACAGTCAAAAATTGCTTCCCCATCGCGTCTTCTGTAATTTATACAGAAAACTCTGGCAAATTAGGAAGTAAACAGTTGTCAGTCACGCAACAAATAATCACAATCAACCTTCCTACCCATGAGATCTAGACGGTGATGATCGCGCTCCAACTACACGCCAAACGGAAATAAAAACAATTCTACACATGTATAGCACACTAATTCATTATATTTTGAAATATCTAAGACATATAAAGTGATAAAACAACTTACCAATTAAAAGTTTCACACGAAATAAGCTGGTCTATAGATTCAGGCACACCTACACGTATATTTTATATCACCGACTTACGACAACTACAAATAAAATTACACATAAACATTCACTATCAAATATAAACGAGGAAGAGTTAAGTCCAGTAGGAACACATAAAATGGAACACGCAATATTGTCTGGCGAAACTTACACCACCGAAACGATCAATCGGCCATTGCTCGGCCCGCTAGACAAGTCGACATGACAAGAAATGTCGTGTCGGTCGTTTGTCGTTTGTTTTTTTTTCTCATGTGACTGCCAGATGAATAAAATATTTACTACTTTACATTTAAAATACTACCAAATAAGTAATTTTGAACTAATGCCCGAATACTCAAACGCGACTTAAATATTACGTTGCACATATCTATGCTATGATCTATGCAATCTCGCTTAAATGTATCGACTACCGGCTAAGTGGGTCGTGCGCGATAAACAGCAACTTGATATTTAAATGACGTTTTTGTATTTTCGCCTAAATTTGTTTTATATAACAAGTTGTATTTTAGCTATGAAAAGTAAAGACAAAAATAATTTTTGAAAAATCGCACTAAGGATATGAAATTTTGCATGAAAAACAATGGAGCTGATAGGTGACAACAATTTAAACTACTTATGAAAATACTGTCATGAGTAATTTGTTTTTGACACTCACGAAGCCTAGAGGGGTTCAATAATAATAATGGGGCCTTATAACTTAATAATACATTTTGGCCTAATTTTAACTCTTTAGCTATATATCGTTCCGATTGGTCTCAAAATCGGTATTCACGAACTCACTATTTCCAACTGTATGGACATTAATCCAATTGTTCTTTAAATCTTATAAAACACTAGCGGCCCGGCCCAGCTTCGCCTGGGTGCATATATTTTTTGATTCCACTCCACACCAAATACATGTTATTTTTCCTATAAACTCTTGTATATCTAAACTTGACGTAGCTGTCCTACTGTCCGGCTCAATCCCGTCTCATCCGTCTGTTCAATCTCTTCCCGATCCGTCCCGTCCTTTCTCTTTATTACCCATCCCGTCTTATAACGTGCATTTACTTTTGGTCCTATCAAATCTGTCAGCTATCCCAGTCCTCTCCCGTACCTTCCACTCTATTATATCCCGTCTCTCCATATACATGTACATATAAAGATTGCCTTATGAAATTTTGACATTAAAAACTTAAGCGTTTTTATTGTTCATCCAATATCCCTTCCCTTAATTCAGCACCAAAATGCTGTTTTTCCAAATAATATTGCACGCCATTACTTTTTGTTAGTAATAAAGTAATAATAAACATTAAAAAAAATTGGCCAAATTGGTCCAGGCGTTGTTGAGTTTTGCGCTTACCAACACATTTTGCGATTTATTTTTATATTATAGAAGAAGAAGATATAGTCCACCCCGCTGCCTTAGTGCGGGTTGGCGGATTTTATTTGACGTAGAAATTAATCCGATAGGTCAGAGATGTGCCCTGAGATTTGAACCCGTGACCATCGTAAACTTGTTGGCAGTCGCGTCTAGTACGTTACCATATACAAATTAATAAAACCTTCATACTGCCTTACCAGGTGATGTAAGTAATAAAACAAATAGGTATTTAAAAATATAAAACGGCATATCGTTTCATTATAATGTCTAGATACGGCATCAACGTACCATTTTTTTTATACTTGAGTCTGAAAACAATACTAATGCGGAATTTAAATTTTTCCCCCAGCGCATTTAAAAGTATCAATTCAAAAGACAATGTCGTTTATGAAAACGAAAAATTATAATTAGATATATTTTGGTGTACTCCGGCAAAACGCTTCGATAGAGTATACCTTGTTTAAAACTGTTGCAATAATCTAAAAAAACAATGGGCTATTTTGGTGGTATGGACATCGTTTTATTTTACATTTAACAAAATTACGCGCAAGACGCCGTATCTAGATAATATTATATACACGTTGTACACATTTTTTGAATTTTGTTCTATTTCGTCAGCCGTCAATGAAAGACAATGGAAAGATAGATCATTTTACGTTGGTTGGTAGTTGAAGCTGGACCGTCTTTTACGTCTCCCGACAAATAAACAAAGATCATCCTATATTGGCTGGACGCATCACGCTTGAACGATACCCAAATAAAAGGTTTTTAGTATATTCCTTAGAAATTTTCCAATTTTTCTCACTCCTAAAACCTTCCCAGAACTTTACGAATATTTCAAAACCAAAATAAGCCAAATCGGTTCAGCCGTTCACACGTGATGCCGTGACAACGCGAAACGGGTTTCATTTTTATATATATAGATGATAGATGATGACGATGTTTTTTTTTCATTAACAGAGTGGAATAGGGGATAATTTTACTACTGAATATAAGACGAGCTGTAGCTATGGGAATGTTGTACGTTGTTGTCTTAAAAGCTTACGTAATGGTTAGACGCATACGTCATCACGAGCAAATGCTTGTCCAATATAAATATGAAAATGTTTCTTTTTTAATACAAATATTGTTGTACATATTTACATTTTAAAAAGTACTCATTAGTAGATTTCGTTTAGGCTAGCAATATACATACATAATGGCTAAATACACTTGTATCCATAGCCATAAAATTTTAAATAAATACATTCCGCTACATTATTGCCAATTATTGCTATCGCATTTTTATATTATAACTTATTCAATCAGGAAATAAATATTTGAGGTTTCGAAGGGCTGAAACAAAGGGTGTTATATGAAATAATTTGAATTAGTGGTAGTTAAAACTGAAAAGGATGAGATACTATATATATTGAAAGAATTTATTTGAGAGAATATTTTTTGGAGGTTGAAACATTGGCCAGTCAACTGTCACATTGACAGCTTCAATGTGAAATCATCGTGAGGTCTGTGTTGGGTCTGTGGCAAAACTGTGTTCGTGTTGGCAAACAAAGTCTATATATTATTGTTTTGATGATCTTAAAAATGGTGAATTTCGCGATGCGGGTCACGGCATTTAAAACTCTGAATGGGTTGATATGTGTTTATAAACCACCAAGTGTACCTGTTAAACAAGTTCAACACACCATTATAACAAACCATTTGTAGAGGTTAGTTTAGGCATTTTCTAATTCCTTTGCAACATATTTAAGGAATTCACGTATGACATAAAAAATCTAATTTTGTGAACGTTATTCTAAAAGACCAGTGACTACTACTATGTATTAATATGGACTATGTATTAATGTTTTATTTCAGACCTTAATGCATTTCCCGAGGGTCCCCTGGAGCAGCGAGTGGAAATAGTGGGAGCTACTAATGAACCCATGTCTATCAAGCTAGTGCCAAATTATGCAGATGATCCTAGAGTTTGTGGCCCACGCTACATTCATGAGGACTTTCGATGTAGTTGGGCCACATATCTAGGATTGTTTAGCAGCGGACTTTTATGTAAGACTTTGTTATATTAATGTCTCCATAGAATAATAAAATAAGTACATACTATCACCATTTTCAATAACTTCAAACCTATGTGTGGTTAGATTGCTATCTGTGTGTAACAGCAAGATCCTACTTATCTGAACTTTAATTTTCTAAATCAGAGATAGATACCATCTATCCAAGGATGAATAATGTTTGTTCTGCCATCTAACCCAGCTTCTTGAATTATCCCATTCAGTATTACGTAGAAACTACTTTAAAATATCACATGCACAAAATTTAGTTTATTTTTTTGTCCATGTGGTAATGTTCTTTTAAAAAAAGAGTCAAGCAATATTTTTAAAAATTTTATCTTTTTTAGTTTAAGGGTTAAAGTAATTATTTATCAGTAATTGTCTTTCTGATGTATCTTGTAAAGAATTTTCATTAAAAATCACATTCAATTCTTGTGCTGAATCTGGAATTGATATCTCTGGCTCCATTTCTTCCAAATTCATATTCCTAGCAATATTTTGCAACACTGCAGTGGCTATAATGACTGCTTGTGTAGTTTTCAGTCTTAACCTACATCTTTGTGCCAGTATGGGGAATCTTTTCTTCCAAATCCTAATGCATCTGAAAATATAAGTATGTGCACTATTATTATATTTTTTAAAACTTTAACTGTACAGTTTTATCTTATCAATGAATGGGAAAATAAATAAGCAAATAACACTGTGAATGTGATATAAAAAGTTGACTTACCTGTCTATAGTATTTCTTGTTTTCATATGCGCCTCATTATATTTTTTCTCTGATGGAGTACTTGGATTAACTAACGGTGTCAATAAATAAGATGTACATGGATAGCCATTGTCACCAAGCAACCATCGATTTCCAAGCCCACCTTGTTCACAATAATCTGTTAAAAGATTTTACATTGATCTGTTACATATTTATACAGCGGGAACTGTAGCACTCAGATAATACCAAAATGCATGCAATTATAATAAAATGAAAAACCAACCTTTCAAATTGGATTGGTTAAATATAGTTGAATCTTGAGTTGACCCTGGCCATTGAGCTATTACATTTTGGAATTTTAATGATGCATCACATACAACTTGCACATTTATAGAATATTTCCCATTTGGATTTCTAATTCTTCTCCTATATTGGCATCTGTCAAATCATAATATTATGTTGATACTTACATATTGTATGGTCCTGCCTAGTAATTTTAGGAGTAGATCAGTAGCCAACTAGAATTGCGTAAGGATTAAGTACTTACTTGGTGATTGTATTAATATATGTGTGGCATCTAAAACTCCATGTACTCTAGGAAATCCAGCAATATTAAAAAACTCCTTTTCAGTATGACTTTCTTTTACAATAAAATTTGGGTATAATTTTGCTATGACTTTCGAGACATCTATGACAATACGATAAGCGGAAGATTTAGATACTTTCATAAAATTTGCAACTGATGCCAGCATGGTGCCTCCTAATGCATAAAATCGTAGAGCCAGGAGTGTCTGATGTAGAGAAGGAATACCATGATTCCTGTAAAAATTTAAGTTGAGTATAACCTGATGAATTTGCAAGAATGATTAATTGATAATTATGCTACAATCAATATCACCTTCTAGATTGTACGCTTAAATAGGGTTGAATCAAACGATGTAATTGATTCACAGCACTTTTACTCAGTCTAAATCTGTATTCAAAATCATAGTCATTTAATTTAGTCATATAATTCACGCGTGCTTTTAATTCTTTCCGCAAGACTAGATTTTCAGATTCACTATCACTGTCCTCATCGCAATGTATTATAATTTGCATTAATTCCATATCGCTGTCATCACTACTACAATACTCCATTATTGTGTATTTCCAAATAAATCCCCGCGTTATCGACCAATGTTTGCGGATAGGCAAATGATCTCAGTACCAACTAGAGTTTGCTGCGTCTATCGGAGATTAACTTGCATTATAATTTATTGAAATGCAATAACGAGTCTCGGATTTTATGGTAACAACAATGCATATGTTAAAAATAAACTGAAATTCACTTCAGTTTCATTTCACTTTACTTCATACTTATATCGTTTTCCTTGCTTGCAAGTAAAGAAATTACGCACCAATAATTAATAGGTTATGTTTTGTTGACATCATACATTAGTTGGTTTTAAGTAGGGCTTTGGCAATTCTCCATTACCAAATTTTTAATATTACTTTACAGAATATCCCGTTAGCCTTAAATATCTTTTATTTGTAAAATTCTTCCGACGCTACAATTTACAAACCAGCGGGACAACTGGGGACAACTGATACCAGCTTTAAGCTTAGCTTTAGCCACTCACACGTCCACGTCACTGTCACTTATTTTGACAGAAATCTTCCGATTCCCGCGTTTTCAATATTCATAAACATAAAGCATTATATCCTATACTGTTTCCATTCGTTTATTTTATTTTTGACACATCGAGTACTGAATCAAATAGTGATGGCCTGATGCGTTATCGAATCAATTTTTTATAACAAACGATTTCATTTTTGAACAAGTTTTAATCGATTTAATACATATTTTATTTTTTGCTCCATGCATTGTTTTATAAAACTTCAGGGATATTTAAGTTACTTGATTTAATAATTATATTAAAATAAACCATTTACTCATGTTAAGTTAATATTCTTATCACTTCCGTCGGCAATAGTAATGTTGTTAAAAACAAATTGTGAAACGGCAACACTGGGCAGACAGATGACGCGCGCCGCCATTTTGTGGTCACTCACAACGAGACGCCCGCGCCCGTGCTAGTGTTTTCCGTTCGCTGAATTTTAATTCAAATTTTTCATACGTCGAGTTGAGTATTTATATTCCTCCGTATTGTTTTACCCGTGAATTCCTACATTTGGTTGAATTGAGAACATCGTACCTGCCTTCATCACTTTCAAAATGCCTAAAGGAAAGGTGCTTAAAGGACAAACAAGGGAGTTTGTGTTGCGACTTCATGAGTACTTTGAAAGGGAAAGCCGTAATGGTGGACCTCTTATACCAGTGACTCAAATCAGAGACCGTGTTTCAGCAGCATTAGGTATTACTGCTCCAACAGTTTCAAAAATAATTAAAGAAGGCTACGGCAGTAGTGGCATGGAATAAAACAAGCCATCTACACCTAAGAAAAAACGTCAGCCCTTTAAAGTGACAGCAATTGACAGTTTCGATGGTGATGCTATTCGTCGTCATATATACGATTATTACCAAAGAAAAGAGATTCCTACTATACATAACCTAGTACAATCTCTGAAAACTAGTGGCTTGTTCCGTGGTCAAAAGTCTTCTTTGGCGAAGGTATTGAATAGGATTGGATTCCAATACAAAAAATGTGACAAAAGAAAAATATTGATGGAACGCAATGATGTTGCTTTGTATCGATGCGAATTTTTAAGACAAGCTAAAAAAATAGAAGACTGGTCGAATGTTGTTTTCACCGATGAAACTTGGCTCAATGCGAATCACACGGTATCAAAAACTTGGACTGACAACACTGCTAGCTCCTCGACCGCAGTGCCAATGGGAAAAGGTGAAAGAATTATAATTTCTCATGCAGGAACCGCAAAAGGATTTGTGCAAGATGCTATGTTAGCTTTTAAATCAAAGAAAACAGGGGATTACCACGAAGAAATGAATTCCGAAGTATATGAAAAATGGTTTCGGGAAATGTTATTGTCACTCGAACAGCCATCAACAATATTTATAGATAATGCGTCCTATCACTCTCGGCAAATTAACAAAATGCCAACGCAAGCCAGTAAAAAAAATGAAATAATAAACTGGCTCCGTAACAATGGCGAGGAGGTGGACGAGTCCCTATTAAAAGTAGAGTTACTTAAAATATTAAAAATGAGGAAGCAGCCTAAACGATACGTTATAGATGAAATGGCTGCAGAACATGGGCGCAAGTGAAAGGATATGCTGCGAGAATAAATACAACTCCTCCTTTCACCGCAAACAAAATGCTGGAGTTGCTTAAAAATGCGTGTGAAAATGTGACGCCTCATAACTGGGCGAGTGTCGTAGATAAGACGAAGAAAGAAATAATGTCTGATTGGGATCGCGATGTCGCATTTGACAACTTACCCATGCACTCATTAATAATTAGTGTTACTGGGGATACGAGTGACGACGACGCCGATTCCGACGAAACAGACGATTGTTTATAAATAAAAATATTAACAAATTACCTTTTAGTTGTTTTAATTATTTAATCCTTAAAGTACTATGAATTCCAACATGGTTTAACTGTTTATTACAAGTAGGTACTAAACATTTATTTTCGTTGTAATCATTGTAATTATTTTAAATTAAACTCTTATTAAAAGTCACTTCAATACGTATACCTTTATTCATATTAATTAATTTGCAGCAAATACATTCGATCCTAATATTGGGTACTATATTACGTTTAACTGTTTTCATTAGCATTTTAATGTAATTTTATTTCAAATGATTCCGATTGATTGATTCTATTCAAAATCGTTTTTGTTATCTGTGGTCATTCGTTACGAATGGCACAACTCTAAGTGGGCGTTACCCGTCAAGAAAGTATCTACTTTTATTTCAAAATATTGTTCTACTGTAATGTCGTACTTTATAGGCGTGAACTGTCAAAAATAAAATAAACGAATGGAAACAGTATAGTACTTATTCTAGCTACAGGGAAATAAAAATACCTTTAAGTATCTAAAACTATGCATAATTATTAGATGTGGCAATTATTGTACAAATATAATTCAAATGTGTTGTAAACAAATTATAAAAATTCTATACAGATAGAATTTCAATGGTTTTTCATTTTCAAATCATGTTTTTACCCATTAAGTAAATCATATTACATACCAATAAAATCCATTTGTAAATAAAGTATATACTCTAAGCTTTCTTTTGATAGCTGTCAAATCGGACAATTTAGGTCATTGAGGTATTACAACTGGAGCGGACACGTAGAAGAAAAATTGTGCTCATTTCAATATGACAGCGAAGTATAGATAAAGTCGGCATTGTAGCAGATGCGACACTTCAGAAATTTCTACCTACATCTATGTACGCCTGATAGAGCCTATAAATTCTTATATTGAATTTAAAGTTTAATTTTATTTTCTTTATTTCGGAAAAAAAAAAACATTATAACAATAAATATACAATTAACCAATTAATTAAATATATAAAGTTAACGGAAACTATAATTAAAATGCCAAATATGCCATTTTTGTATTGAAAATAAATAAGAATTTTTATATATCCCATCACATACAACATCCACTATCCCTATACGAAAACTTCAATTTTTACCTATCTGTCACTACATTAATATTAGTCTATAATTTCACTCAAAAATGGCGGTTGTCAAAACGACTCCGGTAAATAATTTCTTAAATTTAATTTCGTGCTTCTTTATTTAAATTATGGTTGATTAACCTATGGAATGAAACTCCATCTTTTCTTCCTATTGTTCTGGAATGGTTTTTGCACGTTTTTAGCACGCAATATGGCATTTATGGACCAATTATATTTACACCTAATTAGGTCCGTCTTCGCTGAAACGTCAAGGACGACTGACAGCCTAACGGTACATGTACTCTTGCGAATGTTCCAAACTATTTGGTCTTGATGTCCCCTCCAGTTGTGTAACTCAATGATTTAGGTACAAGATATATTTAAAATAATGTTTTTGTTGAATAAAAATAATATTTAATAATTCATAAAAAATTAATGAGTGAGTAATGTCGTGTTATAGTTACTTTTTGGCGAATTATTGCACATGAAGTAAATAAAAATATATACTTTTATAAGCTATTTATTACTCAGCATTTTTGTTTATGTGTCCATATAATTTGTCTTGCTCACACATATGATAAAATGACCTATCTGTATTCTGTTAGTTAATTTCCATTTTTATCTATTAGTCGTCTATGGTATGGAGTATGGATAGCCCATAGATGTAGTATAGGATAGCCGTTCTTAACTCTAGATTCTAGTACTACTAGTATAATTATTGATCTGTCCGCAGTGCTTCCAAATCCCGATGATAGTTAGGTACATATTTGTATATAAGTAATAAATATAAATGCCTATTGGTAAACGTTAGTAGGTCATTAAAAAATAAATAGCCACGTGAGGCTAAAAGGATATCGTTGTCTATCTTCAACTTCAATAATCTTGAAATTATAGATAGATAGTTTACTGAAAGCGGTCAGAAATATTAGCTTTGAAGAAGTAGTTATGCTTATAATCACGGTGGTTTAACTTAGAACAAACATCGACGAATTATAATCATCGTTTTTACTAACTTAACACCAGAGGGCGAAAAAATCGTTGGTTTGTACGGGGTTTCTCCATTTTACGTAGATTGTATTTTACGCGAATATTATTGGCCCTAAATGACTTTTAACAGCATTGATTAGCTTATTTGCTGATGAGTTAATTTTAAAACAATTATTAAATTTATTAAATTGCACACACATGCGGAAATGAGAATTGTTATGTTCACATTTCTATACAGATAATTTGTTTCAAATAGACAAAATTCAAATTGATTCTGTTAGATCTTATTCAGGTCCAAACGTCCCTAAATCTTTTCTTTTCGTATATAAACGTAATGAAAGTAATTATAGATATATTACTGGATTGTTTTTCTTACTTAACGCCAGAGGGCGCCTTGAATTGATTGAGTGACGTCTCTATCTTAGTATGTAAAATGTACTCTGTGCTTATAATCTACAAATGTAATTAGGTAAATTTTCATCGTCTTTTTATTTTATGTTTGGTTAAATTATTTAGTTTTTAAATCAATGCTTCTTTCTGATCTTTTGTGACCACCAACCATCAAACCAGATTAAGTATGATAAGCCAACCTACTTCTAATTTCTCTTGTCCGTTGGTATTTTTTATGGTATGACGAATGAGACGAGCAAAAGGCTTCCGCGATAGTTAACAATTTATGTCAACAATAAGCACCCTAGTCTCTTAAAACGAGAGTGTAACAAAGCAAACATGAGTCCCCCACAATCATACTTGCATCGAATCCAAATCGAATGAACCGCAATAGGAAGGGTTTCCCTTTACTTTGTTGTTACCTTACCATGTCCCGGTTAATGTGGCCCGCCTGTTTTTAAACGCTATAATGCATTCCGCAAAGTGATAAAGAGTCCTAGTTATCTAGAAATTTCTAGCCAAAAATATAGATGATCACTACCATAACATACATGATCACTAACATAACATGCAAGGGCGGATCCAGCTTTTACGCCGGGGGGGGGGGGGGGTGAAGGTTGTCACATCATAGTTCATGTTATTTATAATTAATATGCTATTTATAATCTAGGGAGCCGCGATTCTCTGCGATCTGTTTTTAGGAAAGCAATGTACTTACCGTGTCATCTGAATACATCTTTCAGAATATAATGCACGTTCATAAAAATATTAATATCTCTGTAAGACAAGTCACAAATACTTAAACCCACTGAGTTTGACTCGCTGGATCTACACAGTGGTAAAGTAAAGCCCGCTGAGTTCGTTCGCCGGGTCTTCTCAGTTAGGGCCGCGTTGGATCCGGCAGTAAACCTAAACCCGTGGTTCGTAACCTGGGGGTAATTACCACCGCGGGGTTAAAATCTGTGTTTTGCGGGGGTAACAATAAGTTGGTTATCGTCTTAAGTGAAACAAAACCTAATATTACCAAACTGGTAAAAGTTAAACAGTACCTCGTGGTACTGTGGTGGTATAAAATTTTTAAACTAATAGAATTTTCAAAAGCATAATTATTGGTTATGTGCAATTGTTTTAAGTTTAATAAAGTCGTATAAGGTATACTGCTCGACTGCCTCGGTGGTCTCGGGTTCGAATCCCGGGTTGGGCAAAGTGATATTGGATTTTTCTATTCAGTATCAGCCCAGAGTCAGGAATTTGTGCCCGATATGGCGACAGGCTCGCCACCTATCACATTGTGGGACGGAAAATACAAGGCGAAATGTGGGTGCCCTCGCACCTCTGCCTACCCTTTCTGGGAACAAAGCGTGAGTTTATGTATGTATGTATGTATGTATGTATGTATAAGGTATAAACACGTGTTGTTTAAGATCATCTTTGGGAGGAGGGGTAAAATCAGTCACCCTTAGATCATAGGGGTAACGGACCTAAAAAGGTTAGGAACCATGGGCCTAAACATACGGGACGTTTCGGAAATACTTATGGTCGTTGTCTTAAGTTGGACCCAAAACAAGCCCACTGAGTCTTATTCGCTGGATATACTCAGGACTGGGTCGCGTCGCGTGGTTCCAGTGGTAGTGTAAGGTCACTGAGTTTGTTTCGCCGGGTCTTCTCAGGAAGGGCCGCGTTGGATCGGGTGGTAAAAATAAACCGGTACGCACCGTTGTAATAATATTCATGGTCCACTAATAAATTTAATTTAATTTGACTAACGTACATATTGTATTTCCTTAAAAAAAAATAATCATAAAGTAATAACTAATACTTTAAATAAAATATGTATAATAACTAAATAAATACAATTAGTGTGGGCCAGACGGTATCCCCGCAGTGGTTCTTAAAACGTGCGCCCCTGAGTTGACACCCGTGCTCACGCGCCTTTACCGTCTTTCCTATAAAGCCAACCGGGTTCCGGCTTCGCCAATGTACACCCTGTCCCCAAAAAGGGTGACCGTTCGGACCCTTCGAGTTACAGGCCGATCGCTGTCACATCCCTACTCTCCAAGGTTTTGGAGCGAGTTATCAACACTCAGCTCCTGAGGTATCTTGAGGATCGCCAGTTGATTAGTGACCGCCAGTACGGTTTCCGTCACGGTCGCTCGGCTGGTGATCTTGTGTACCTCACGCACCGTTGGGCGGAAGCTTTGGAGAGTGGGGGTGAGGCGATTGCGGTCGGCCTTGACATTGCGAAGGCGTTCGACCGAGTGTGGCATCGCGCCCTTCTGGCGAAGCTACCTGCGTATGGAATTCCTGAGGGGCTCTGCAAATGGATCGCCAGCTTTTTGGATGGTCGGAGCATAAAAGTCGTAGTGGACGGCTGTTGCTCCGAGACCAAGACCATTAATGCTGGTGTTCCACAAGGCTCGGTGCTATCGCCGACACTCTTTATCCTGCATATCAATGATATGTTGTCTATTGATGGCATGCATTGTTATGCAGATGATAGTACGAGTGACGCGCGGTACATCGGCCAACGGAGCCACTCTCGGGATTCCATTATGGAAAGACTGCTATATGCTGCTATGGCGGCTGCCTTAATCAAGGATGTCTTGAGTGACTCCAAATTGGGATGAGGCTTTGAGCACGCCTTTTCCTCCAAGTGTTGCCATATCTTGTAATCTAACGGATTCAAATCTGGACTGGAGGAGGACCAGTCTTCGTGCCGGATGAAGTCGATTTCACGCGCCGCCAGCCAGTCTTCTTAAGTTTTCATTTAACACCCTTTTTACCGTGGTTCTGCTTAACTCCATCTGAAGGGCCAACAGTTTCTGCTTACGTTTGGGATTTCTTTGAATTCGCGCCTTCACAGCTTTTATCACTGCTGGAGTCGTAACAGACCGAGGGCGACCACTTTTTGACCTGTCATCTACACTAGAGTCTTCATTGTATCGTTTGATGGTACGATAAACGAATCTTTTGGTTATATTAAAATTTTTCAGTATGTCAAAAATTTGAATTGGCGCGTAACCGCAACGATGCAACGCAATAACTGCAACACGGTCTTCTTTAAGGCTCAATTGTACAAAATAACTTTGCCAATACCTTTGCCCTTGAAACTGTCAATTCCATACATTTGCAAGGTCAAATACATCTCAAATGTATGGCGATGACATTTTCATAGGCAAAGGTATTGGCAAAGTTACTTGGTGCAACTGAGCCTAAGCGTCCACTCCGTATTTAAAAATTAGTAAAATTCTAAAAAATATACATTTTTATTTTCATGAACAATTCGAAAATCGAATTCAATAAACTATTTTGTGGCCGGCATTCTAAAAGAAAAGTTTTTACTGTGTGACAATACTTATGACCTGACTGTGTATAAAGAATTAAATGTGCTTATGAATTTTATCACCAAGATAATTAATACATTTTGTCAATCTCGGGCCAGCCCATGGGGGGGGGGGTCATGACCCCCATGACCTCCCCCCTGGATCCGCCCTTGATAACATTGTAGACTTATGTTTTCATCTGATCTATTCATATGGACGTACGTAACATACGTGTTTATCTTGTTTTAGTATTGGGAATCAATGAAGGTACAAGACTCACATACCATATTAATGTAGCAAGACTGACCAGAGGCTACAAAGTACATGGTCAAATGGGTAAAGCGACAGACACGTATTTCTGGAATGGCAAGACAGTAGAAAAAAGTACATACAAACATGTAACGAGGGAGAAAATCGATAGTGTAGTGGCTCACGTGCAGGCTGCTCATCAGAAATCTATGTATGAGTAAGTATAGGCAGCCTCATTCTCGCAGTTAGTTTGATGCCAGTTTTAAACAACACAGGCCTTAAGATCGTACACAACTGTTAACTGTTCACAAAAAAATATACTTTCGATTTATCCAACAAAGGATAAGTTTTTTATGTTGACGCTTCGGGTGGCCGGGGCAGTAACCAAATCTGCAAGTACATGGAGTTAAGATCTTAATTTTACTTAATAATATACATTTATTTCTCAAGATTGGCAGGTGTGGACATGGACTCCCAGACTATGTACGAGCTTGCGTCACAGGGACCAATAAGGCCGGCAAATGCAAAAATACCAGTGTTATATGGAATAAAATGTGTACATTTTGATTCACCAAATTTTACATTAGGTAAGATAATCTGGTAATGTTGACAGACCACTACCACAATTATATTTTAACACATAATAAAATAATACACATAAAAAATAGAGTGCGTGGTGGCCTGTTGGTAAACGGACTAGACGCGACTGCCGACATGTTCACGGTGGTCGCGGGTTCGAATCCCAGGGCACACCTCTGACTTTTCGGAGTCATGTGTGTATTGATAGTCAATCACCACGCACTAAAACGGTGAAGGAAAACATCGTGAGGAAACCTGCATACCATAGCGATTTATAAAAAAATCTATGGTATGTAAGTCCGCCAACCCGCACTAGGCCAGCGTGGTGGACTATATGGCCTAACCACTCTCAATCGTACTGTCGATTGTAGAGGAGGCCCGTGCCCTGCAGTGGGACGTATATGGGCTGATACACAATTTACAATTATTAAATTAAAAACCAAACTAAAAAGTAGAAAATAAATAATAGTTTAAAAAAAAGTAAAAAACACGCTTTATATAGAAAACCCAACTAAAAAATAGAAAATAAATTTTAATAATACTGAATTAAGGATAGTGTAAAAAATTAATAAGAAAAAAATATTTTAATCAATAAATAATCAATGCGGATGTTTTATGCGGATGCGGATGTAATACAAAATGAGACAAGACAGAAATTTGGCGGTGCCGGCTAATGGCGCGTGCCGTTCGGAAGTAGTGTTGTCAGGTGTCCCGCTTTACGCGGGACGTCCCGCTTTTCAGGGGTTTGGTAACGCGTCCCAATTGAACCTTCGGCGGGACGCCAAATGTCCCGCTTTTTGACCACCGTTCTCAGAACGAATAAAAAACGAAATCTTACACAATTTTATTTACAATCCGTACTGTATTTCGCGTTTTCCTACAATTATTTACTGTATTACTACTTAGTATCTATTTCGATTCTAAAATAGTTTCGATAGGCTGACCAAAAAAATTTAGGGCTTTGAATAAGTTCTTGCGGTTTGTTCACGAATTCCTTTCTTATTTTAGACGGTAAAACATGTGCAAGGAAATACTGTTAGTGAACTTATGTCTTAGTGAATATTAGCTAGCTCCAATGAAAATTCCTTAGTAACAATTTCAAGTTTCATACGGCTTAGAGAGCATTACTGGCGATTTTTAACGACATGTAGGTATATGTAGATGTAATTCAAAAGAAAAACGCATCTTAACTTCACATAATTCTCTTCGAGCATTATAGCGAGCATAATTTCAAAATTCATGTGCAAAGATGTGTCGGAAAATATAAATTTTCATCTTGGCGATAAAGATCGCTCTGGTAAATCGAATAGTTTTAGTCTGAGAATTTAAGGAATAACTTTATGTACACCCATAATAAACGCTAGAGGAAAAATTAAAATCGTTTTGTGTAAATTTTTGAAATATTTGGAGTAAGGTACGAAACCTCTGCCTATCCCTTTTGGAAAAAAGGCGTGAGTTTATGTATGTATGCATGCTAAGAAACCATGGCGTCTTATGAATTGAAGCCTCGAGAGATATAGTACTTGGTCTGATTGAGCTGCGCTTTCATTATTATACTAATAACCAAAAACGGCTATTGTCTTTGAGAGTCTCCAAAGACGCGACGTTTTTCTATGTAATAAGTATATGCTGCTAGAAAGAGAGTAATAATTTGCGAAAGCAAAAAAAATATAATTTTCTCTTCTTTAATAGGCGTCCCGCTGAAGAACTCAAAATCCCGCTCATTTGAATGTCCTGTCCCGAATTTTCAAAAACTAAACCTGGCAACGCTATTCGAACGTGACATTGACCAATGGGAGCGAAATAAATAGTGACATGATCCGACGCGTTTGTTGTTGCTATGATAATAGATTCTTCTAGTGAAAATGAGAGTCGAGAAATACCAGAAAATGCACTGAAGCTGTACTCCAAAACATTTCTTTCTTACCCTAATAAAAAAAGAGTCTATGTGGATGAAAATCCTCTTAAGAGCGTATACACCTTGCGCGCAAAGTCAACTATAGGTATTTCTTCGTTAATTTCACGCACACATAAGCGACCAAAGCTGTGTGCGTAGAGCTGCCGCGTCGGCTCGCTATACAATCGGCTCAAACAACTTTGATCCGTGCGCTTCAAATATTCAATTGAAATGTAACTGTAATATAATATCATAAAAATATTTTATTTGCATTATAAGTAGACAAATATTACTGTGCAACCAAAGAATAATACAAATTTATATAGTAATCATATTTTCGTTATTATTACATTGTTAAGTTGCATTCAAATCAGTGTTCAATCAGTATACACTACGGACGTTTTATTAATCATTTCGTGTTCGAACACATAAATAGTGTTAGGGGCCTTACAACCCCTTACAATTACGAAATATATTTAATTTTATATTACAATACATAACATAATTTAGCCTCGGAATTACATCCCATTATATTACCTGAAACATAATTTATACTCACTACAAAATCATTGTAGGTAATAAAAATAATTAAATATTTTACTACCAAAGTACTAAGATGTGGTAATCGCATTCCGCGCGTGGCTATTTTTACTACGCGCGGCATAATCGACTGCAGCCAGGCCGGAGCGACGAGCGATACGTCCTCCCTCTAGAAGGCCTTGCGGCGGTCTGATTTGATCCACGTCGGACAGCGTGTTTTATAGTGGTTTTTAAAATATTTGTAGAAAACATGAAAACTAATTTTGTTGAAATATAAAAATGGTAATTTATTGATAAGATGTTCTTCTATTGTAATATGTAATTGCTATAAAAAATTATGTACGATAAGTCGGTGAAAAAAAATATGTTCTTGACGAGAGTTTCTGAATAATTTCGCATTGTTTAAATTTTTATTTTTCAGGAACTAAACACAAAAAGATTATTTTTCTCAGCAAAATCCCTCCATAAGGGTCTGTCTGATAATATTTTTATTTTCATCTTATATTTCGTGGTTTCGGATATCTTAAGCTTCTAAATTGCCATTTAAAGCCTAAATTACGTAACTTGTGTTCAGTAATCCGTATAGTACTCACAAATTATCCATCAATCTATAATGTTTTCCACCAAAATCCCTAGATGACAACCTTTTCTAAAATTAGTAATAATTATTTTTCCTTTAAATTGTTTATTGGTGGCGATTAACTCATTTGAAAAGTCCTGTTTTTAAGCCAAAAAGCGCGTGCAGGGTATAAACGCTCTTAAGTGGTGTTTATCGAGAGGAATTAAAGATATTATTGTCAATAGCACAAAGATTGTTATCCACTCCACTAGTTCCTAGCGAACCATTAGTTGCAGCGTGGGTTTAATTTACCAACCCCTTCCTAACGCCTTGTTATCAAAAAAGACGGACCGGCGTTTTACTTAGTAAATGAAACTGTGTTCTTTTGGGAGCTCTTGGGGCTACTCAAAACGAAGGTAATGCATTTAATTATCAATAGAGAAGATGGCTAAAACCTTGCACAAGCATGGGATCGAATTCTACACTTAATTATATCGGAACCCAAAAGACCAACTGCCCGACATCCAGACACAGTTAGCTTCTTCTGCGTAGACTGAAATGGAAAAACAGGTTAACGTTTTATATTAACTTTTTAATTTAATAATTGTAAATTACGGGTAATTAAATTCCGCCCCGTGACCATGAATCCTTTAAAGTAATCGAAATTTACATATCAATTTATGATAAATATTAGTAAGCGATAAAATCCGTAAATAATAGTTTAATTTCAATATTCATTCATATACTATATTTATATAAGATGTTAAACATCCGCATCCGCATCCACATCCGCGGATGTGAGCCTTTGAAAATCCGCATCCGCATCCGCATCCGCGGATGTGGAAAAATCTACATCCGCAACATCCCTAATACAGACATAATAAAATACTTTCATCAATACCACATACATCTACACCTTAAAATGAAACTAAAAACTTGCATTTTACTATATACACACACAGCTATAAATAAAGAAATTAGTATTACAATATTTAATTTCTAGAAATCCAGGCCGTCAATGAATATGACAAGTACTTGTGGACTCTAGTGCATGACCTGGGAGTACAGCTAAAGACATCAGCATATTGCACAGGAGTACAATGCATCCGGCAGGGGAAATTCAATTTGGACATGGCACTGTTGAGAAAGCACTGGCAGTTGGAGCATATTGCGGATAATATGAACAAATGCAGAAACTTACTTACAGAACATGAGAATTTATTAAATCCACAGTCTGCTGTATTAAGTATATAAAGGAACTTCAGCATAATGTAAATGTATTATAGAATATCATATTTTGTTGTTTTCTTTTCCAATAGTGCATTCTTTTTTCATTATATCAATAGCTATAAACCTTAACTTGCTAAAACCTACAATTAAATATGCTTAAATATATATTATAAAACTACTAGTGTCCTTATTAAAATGATTTGAGTATATATTAATTATTACATACTGAAGAATAGTTTCTAACAGAACAATAACATCTTAAACTAGTTCACAATTATTTACTTTAAATCTTGATGCCTGTAATCAATGGCATATTTATGCTCAGCACAAATAAATAGAAATAAAATTACGGGGTACAATGCCACAGCACCAAACCATTTAATTACAACATTTATATATATGACTTCAAAACTTGTATAGATATTAATACAAATACTTTGAGAAACTTTTAGTGATTATCATTTATATTGTATTGCATAATTTTGTAAAAAAATCTCTTTAATTGCTATCCAATATGTTCATTCTTTTTAGAGGAAACAAGTAACTTGTGTCATTAAACCACCAAAAAATAATTAGTCCCATTTCTCGTATCTTTTCACTTCGGATATTCGCCCTCAATGTGGAAGGCGAGCAAAAATCAGCTGGTGTTTGGAGATGGCGTTGCGGGCGAAGTATTCGCTTGCTTCTCCATTTGCTCAATCTTCTTGTGTCGTATCATATTCGATAATATACCATCGAAAGAGGTCGTCTTCTTCTTAGCGGAGCCTCTTAGCGTATCTTCACCTTCTCTCCGCACGCGTAAACGTAATGAACTGACTTCGTCCATAAAATCGAAGTCAGATTTCTCTTCCCTTATTGGAGACTGGGGTATTTCAGGCTGATTCTCCTTGCTAACTGGCACTGGTGAGGGCTGTCTCCTTCCTGGGCACTTCCACTCAAGACCCAAAGTTCCATTTTTGTCAATATTCTTGTAAAGTTCTTCAAGTTCGGCTGGATCAGGCATCCAATTTTTGCCAATGAATATACCACTTTTCGATAATTCGTCGTCCGAGCACGCAAGATCCCAATCATCTCCTTGCAATTCAGTCCCCATATTTAACTCTTAGATAATATATTATAAATATTTAATTTGGGAAACAAATGTTTGTATTTTGTAAAATACAATTGATAAACAACCTCAATTAAAACACTACAAAAAGTAAACCTGACATTATAAATGTACTCTGTCCATGTCACAGACCAAGGTACTTTGCAAACATAGAATAGACGACATGCATTTTACATATTATAGTCCATCTCACTTAGACTTATGCATAAACCATAAGAATGAAAGTGACAAAACACAATTTGTCGTCCTTGTCATAGTTCCACATAATTTTGTAGCGTTCATATTGTACCGGCCAAGCACATAGGACGTGCGGTTTGTTTAAACTTGAATTACTGAGTATTTTACGAATATTTGCGTTCAAAAATGTGTGTAAAAGAGTGTTGAAAGTGATTATAAGACAAAAGGTATGGTGCGCTGCTTTATTATTGGCTGTACGAGCCGACCTAAACGATAATATGAAAATATATCTGTCCCTTACGGTGGAACTCGAATGTCGAGTCCATTTGATGCTACGTCCATGCCATTAAGCCTCAGGATTAAGCAGTACTGGTGGTATTTTTCGAAAATATATATTTGCCGGAAAGAATTCAAATCGAAAAATAATGGAAGTATTCTATTTCTGAACTTTATATATTTCGGAGCTTGTAAATTTTAAAAATTAATTTATTCTTTTATACCCTTGATCTAGTGGTATAATTTTTGCCCTTGATTCACTTGCTTCTAACTGAAAGTCCAAATTCACGGATTGCTTCAAAACTTATGGCTGCGATTTGAACTAGAGTCTAAAATATTTTTTTTATTTATAATTAAACATATCGGAATAATATTCAGAAAAATGTTCAAGAGCAGTTGTAAATAACCGTAATTTGCAATAAGGCTGTATGAATACTAATACCCTAACCTGCATCAAATCAGTCCGCTTTAAAAATAATGAACACGTGCTTTTGACAATTCAATTTACATGCAATAAACAGTATAACAAAATAATAAATATTATTCTATGGAGTATAGGAACCTTTTAAAAACAAAATAATCTAAGTATATGAAGACACTTGTAAACAATGTCGTCTACATCTGACAGTGATTCTGATGCAGAAAATGAAGTTTCTAGGTAAAACTGCACAAATAAACTTGTTTGCCTTTTGCAAAAATTTTAGGGTGTTAATCAATTAGATACATCTTTTCAGATTGGGAGATTGCGAAGTATGTGGCGCTAATAAGGCAATATACACATGTCCTAAATGTGAAGTAAAGACTTGTTCGTTAGATTGCGTAAGAATACATAAGAAAGAATTGGAATGTGACGGTATAAGGGATCGTACCAAGTTCATAAGGATGAAAGATTTCAACGACACAGATCTATTGAGTGATTACCGCATGTTGGAAGAATGCGCGCGTTTTGTGTGGAGTGTGAAAAGGAATGAAGCTAAGAAATATACTAGGATGGAAAAAGATTTGCCCATTGTATGTTTACTTTAAATATGTTACATCAAAATTGTTATTATTTCAAAGTGCTCAATCTTCATATGGCAACTCTAAATCAACTTATTGATAAACCTATTTAAAAAAATATATAATTGAATATCTTGATCAGTTATTAGATTGGTGGCATATATTATTGTTATACTTGTTTCAGCATTTATTTAAACTCAAAATGGCAGCAAGGCAAAGAGGGATAGTCTTACATTTCCTAGCTCAAAATTTTACAAGACACAAATTTAATACCACAAGATACAATTATAAATCAAAAGTGATAAGTTGGAGAATAGAGTGGGTGTTTCCTAATGTGGAGACGGGAGTTTTAAAATTTGTAGATGAGAAATGTCCAGAACATAAGAGATTATCAGAGTACTTAGATAAGTATGTCAATTCTGATGCAGCACCATTTGAAGGTTCAAAAGCTTTGTCATATTACAAATCTGCAGGATTCAGTGGCATAAAAGTTTTACTTAGAGGTAAGCTATGATGCCTTAGCATTTATTCATTAAAACGACAATACACTATTCAATTAGCCCAATATCTAGCATAACATAGTTGGAATATTTACAATATAGATTATGGAGCCACCAACTAATTTAATATATTTTCAGGGCTCTAGTGTTCTATATTTTGTTATAACCACATTTAATTCTTTTTATTTAATAAGTTGAAAAAAGTAACATATTTGTTAGTAGATAACACAGAGAAATCACTTAGTGTATGTACCTTAGCAATTAATTTGAATTTATATCTAATATTATTTTTTGCCTTTTCCAGCTGAAAAAATCAAAGGCTCAGCCAAAAAGTTCTTTGAATTAGATCCAACTGAATCACTGGCAGAAAATCTGTCAGGGAAATGTATAGTTGAATTTCCAATAATATTTGTTGTTTTAAAAGACCATGCATACAATTTTGAAATTGTTACTACTGGTAAGTATATTCGAAGTATATTCAAGTTTTATCTTTCATAAAATATAAGTCTATATTATTGAAATGTATATCAATAGCAGATTTTATATAAAAACTCACACAAAAATAATTCACTTTACAGAAGATGAATTTGATGTTGAAGAAGAAAAAGAAGAACCTACCAAAGCAAAAAAAACAGACAATGAAGTTAAACAATCTGATGGCTCTTTAAAAAATTACCACACAACAGTGGAATATTCTAATTCAAGCAATCAGAGTGATCACTCTCAGAGGAAAAGACCAAGAATGCTGCTTACAGAGAAGATAGCTAAGGAAAAAAAAATAGAATTGGAGAAGGAATTGAAAGCAGAGAGGAAGAAAAGACCCAAGAATCTTTGTTCACAACTGGATATTCCTCAGAGGAAAGTTTAGGGGAGAGTGATGATAATAGTGATAAAGGAGAGTCTTAATTTTATTAAGAAAAATGTGTCCTAAGTAAACTATAAGTATCCAAAACTATTGAAAAGGAATTGATACAAAATATGTATATTGTTACATAAGCATATTTTTGAAAGTAAATAATTGATTTACATACAATTTCAGTTTTATTATATCTGTATGGCTAGAAGTTGACTTTCAGTCAATACAAATAAGTAATTATTTGTTGCATTGATTCCTAGCACCTCCCCATACTTGTCAATGTTGAAGACATGTTGCTGCCCCACCTTAATTGTCTTCATCACACCTGCGGTCCTTTTCCGCAGTTGGCATTCTTGGCTAGTGGCATTTTGATAAATAAATATATGCTTTGAGGATTCACACACAACACTGTATGAAAAGTTAGGTGGGCAGGTTACAAATTTCCGATTTTGTTTGGATGACTGCACATATCCAAAAGCCATGAGTGTTCCTTGATGTTTCATAGGCCAAGTATCTGTGTTTATTAGTTGGGCATATGGTTGCCAGACACAAGCATCTACATCATGTCTGAGAACTAGAGCTGGTACTTCTGGAGTCTCCAAGTTTATGTTGAAAAGGAACTGGTGTACACTAAGAGGGATCCTGTGACTGATCTGATGTGTTACTGCATCTATGCGCACTGAAATAAAATTGCACACTATGAATTTCTATTGCTTTTATGTATACAATTATTTAAAACTGAAATTATATTATTACTAAGAAAATACTAAATGAAATCTAAATTATGCTGTAAAGTTTGCAGACCATAATTTTTAATGTTCCATGACATCCTTGGTATCTTCAGTTTGACTATATTATAGTACATGACATAAAATTAAAATTATACATTTCTTACCTAGTACAGTATCCTCCTCAGAAGCAGCATCACATTCTTCCAGTTCCTGTGTGTTTAATCCGGGTGCAGACTTGTCTGGTTCTACTTCAGTTTCAGAACATAAATGAGCAAGCCTCCTATGCGCTTCTTCTACCAAACTTGCATCCAGGATCTGTTCACCATTTCTGTCTCCCCCTTCAATCAACTCATTCCAGAGCATGCTATCAGACTTTGTTACTAAAATATCAACCTGCCCATTCTCTTGAACATTCCAAGTGGTCAATATACTGTCTACTTTATTCCTTAACTTTCCGTCAAGGAATGTTTTGCCCGCATAACTGACCTTGATTGCCATTGGTGTGACATCTACATGTAAATGTTTTTTATCAAAGTTATCTCCAAGCTTTAATGTTATAGTAACATCTTCTGTGGTTTGCAGCCATGTGTATATAATTTTTCTAGGTTCTTCTGGTACAGGTTCTTTAATTTCTCTTTCCGAGTCCAATGTGAACTTGAATGTGTTGTCTGATGCTATGTACAATGCACTGGAATTTGTTTCAATAGCGGCATAGTGAATGATACCTTTACCTTGTAATTGTCTGAAATTCGTTTGTTTCCAAGACTCTCCATTAAAGTCAAATGTAACCCATGTAAGAATGGAGTCAAAATGCTTCTCATTCTGCTCTACCGATTGTAGTAGACAATGCAAGGTTTCAATATTATCTTTCTGTTGAACTCTACTATCAACTACAACAAAATATTTGCCATCCCCCAAAACCAAACTTGATAATAATGTCTGCCACTGCTGGTTGCATGTGGGGCTATTACGAGAACCGGTCCCAATGATGTGCAAATATCCAGTTCCATCACTGACTACAGCTAAATTACTTGAAGGAAACGCGAGGCAAAGGTTAAAATGACCCGACTTTCTCTCAACGTGAGCCGGAACGTCATAAATAATTTCGTTTTTAAATGCCTGGTTCGTGTTTTCAAATGTAATGTGCCGGATTTGTTGTTTGTTATCAATGTAGTAATAGTTGTAATTGTGATCCCAGTAATCGAGCACCAAGTGATTGTGCAGAGCGAAGAGTTTGGCGTGAACAAATGAGTACTGTACCTCGTCTGGATAGACTTTGTCGACAGGCGCGGTTAGTTCTAAACAAAAGTGAGGTAATGCTTGCAAGTTCAATTTATAGCCTTCGAATTCGTGGTCTAGGAGACGGCGGTCCGGTCGTAATTCGACAAGTGTAGAAGGCATGTTATATTGTGGATTCTTAGGTCGTATTATATATTTCTGTTTAACAGTAACAGTTTGTAATTTTTAGTCGTCTGTGGTTTGTAATATTCTTGGATATGTTTTTAATGTCGAAATACAACCACAGATGTCGATTGCCGACAAAGTGACATATCATTGTTTTCTTTTTACTTATCCTGACGGAAAGGCAAAGATCTAAACCATACAGCCTAGTCAAAAGTGACATTATATTTTTTTATTTGATTTATTTGAAAAATGTTTTGCTCGGAACAATACTCAGAACAATGAGTAACTTAGAAGTAGCGCTATTGACATTTCAACGTACATTCTAATTTTGACAACAAGAAATAATTGTGCTGTGATCTCTTCTGATAGTTTATCGATATCGATACATGAACTTTATTTATAGCAAATTCGTAGACACAGTGGTAGATATTCATACATGAATCATTATTATTTATTTCAAATCCATAGCCATTATTTAATTATTAAAAACTTGTATCTTATCTTTGTAGCTACAGAAAAAATATATAATACGATGAAATACTTTTTTTGAAAAGGTGTTCTCTGATGTCCTCAGTTGTTACTAAGATAAAAAAGAAACTAGCAAAAATATAAGGTAACGCCCATGAAAACCCATTTTGAATTAGCAGTTGAAAGAACAATGGCAAGTGTCCATACATTATTTTTATTGACATTAAAATTAAATGTCTTAAAATGAAAAAAAATTCGTTAGCCTGAGGGTTAATTTCTAATTCAATATGTGTAATAATTGTTGTTAAAGAAACAGGGGAAAAATTGATATTCACATCAGAATTTTTGTGTTTATGCACCTACGTCACACTACGAGTAAAATGGCTGACCGTGAAGTATTGTGTTGTCAGGAATATCATTTTATAATAAATAAAAAGTATAATAATACACCCTTTCTATTAGTATCTTGTGTTTTTATTTATATTAGCTTAAAAAGTATATTTACACGTATCAGTAATAAGTACAGTTGATCTGCCGCAGTCTCAGTTGACAGTTACCTTCAATTCTCAACATCTTTACAATAAATCAATCCAAGCATTGAAATAAGATCGATGATTATAACAAACATAACATATCACACACAGTAAATATAAAAGTCCGTAACAATGCACGGATCACACAACGCAGTATCAGGCTCCTTATTCCTCAATATTTTTGACTCAGTCCGGATTAAATATTTATCAACAATTCACGCAACGGAAACGTTAAAAGTCTATCTTTTTTTTTTGCTGGGTTATCTATGTCAATCGTCAATCGATTGCTTTAAGTATGAATCTTCTGGACAGGCTCATATCATAGTTTGAATTTACTTATTATTTAATACAGAAAAAATATTATGTGTTGTTACTATTTAAGCAAATAAAATATCAATAAAGTATAATTATTTACAAAATTAAATTAACTGACGAATTGCGGGAGTTTGCCAATATTATATTGAATGACAAAGTTATCTCGAATAACAGTACTTTACTAGATAGCAAACTATTTAAGTCGAATAAATATAAAACGGCAACACTTAGCCAATAATAGTTTATAAATCCGGAATTACTCAAATAGCTTTCCATTTTAAAGGTTTTTTTTCACCCGCTTTGTATAATTCATATTATTATTTGAAAAAATGTACAAAAATATTGGAAATTGTTTTGTATATATGCCACTTTAAGACACTCAAATTAAGATCAATCGAAAATTCGCCATTGTTCTTTCCGCATGTAAATGTAAAAAAAAACATTACATGTGTGATTGCGTTACTCTTCCAGTACGCAAAGCCTCTAAAGAGATTTTTTTTTGCGTTTTTCTTAGGAACAATAACTAAAGCGTAGAAGGAGTCTAAAACATACTCATATACTTATCCTGTTTTTCCAATTGACCAACATCATGGGAGAGAATGAAACAAATAATATGTGCTAAGGACCGCTCATCTTCACTGATGAAACATCAAATTGCTATGTTTGGGTATGATTACTCGGCCGAATTAAAAAGTGCAGTTATGTCAAATGTTACAAACGGCCAAAGCACCGACACAATTTAGTTACTACATATACAATAGTGATGTGCTGCACATTTTATCGATAATATAAATAATGTATATTTTAGTTTACTAGCCATGTTACATAAATTGACTTGTACTTTAAAATACCTACCCGGTAGTGTAGTAGTAAAAAGCGCTCGGCCACTGCGCGAGGGCTGTGGTCTGGGATACTCTTCATAATTTTCGATGTCATCATGTTCATGGCAAAAAAAATCTCTTTAGAGGCTTTGCGTACTAGCAGAGTAACGCAATGACACATGTAATGTTTTTTATTTACAATTACATGCGGAAGTTTCAACTGCTAATTCAAAATAAGTTTTCATGGGAGTTATCTTATATTTTTGCTAGTTTTTTTTTATCTTAGTAACAACTGAGGACACCAGAGAACACCTTTTCAAAAAAGTAGATCATCGTATTATATTTTTAGTTCTGTAGCTACAAAGATAAGACACAAGTTTTAAATAAATAAAAAAATGGCTATGGATTTGAAATAAATAATAATGATTCATGTATGAATATCTACCACTGTGTCTACGAATTTGCTATAAATAAAGTTCATGTATTGATACCGATAAACTATCAGAAGAAATCACAGCACAATTATTTCTTGTTCTCAAAATTAGAGTGTACGTTGAAATGTCAATAGCGCTCAGTGTAGCCAACTCTACAGTTTTAACTGTAGATTTACAGTTTTTTCGATATCTTCACAGTTTTTAGTTCAGACCTCCAAATCTACAGTTTTTTCTTTAATATGCTAGCGCCGTCTATTTATTTGCTGCGTAGCCCGTACTTGGTTTAAGCAAAGTCTATCACCACAGGACCGGAATACGTAATCCCATCAAAAACATCCTATAAAAAAATTCCAAGTCTCACAGCTCAGGTTTTCTACCGCAAAAAGTTGTGAGATACATGTAATACCAAGTCGATTAATTTATTTAGTCCTTAAGGGACCTTCTATATAAAGTTACTAGCGGCCCGGCCCAGCTTCGTCTGGGTGCATATATTTTTTGATTCCACTCCACACCAAATACATGTTATTTTTCGGATAAACTCTTGTATACCTAAACTTGACGTAGCTGTCCTACTGTCCGGCTCAATCCCGTCTCATCCGTCTGTTCAGTCTCTTCCCAATCCATCCCGTCCTTTCTCTTTATTATCCATCCCGTCTTATAACGTGCATTTATATTTCGTCCTATCAAATCCGTCAGCTATCCCAGCCTTCTCCCGTAGCTTCCACTCTATTATATCCCGTCTCTCCATATACATGTACATATAAAGATTGCCTTATGAAATTTTTGTGCAGCAGAAATCGTAATATTTTAATTTCACCACAACTTCAAAACCAAACGTCCAATTTTAATCATTCAGAGACCAAATATTATCAACATAAACTGTACTTATTGATGAAATAATTTATTTTGATAAGGATTAATAGCATGAGTAAAATAAACGCGTTTAAATGTAGTCCAAAAAAAATTTCAAGATTTTTAAATAAAAATGTGGTTGTTGTGCCTCACTCGACATAGATAGGTATAGTGTGTCCCGGAGTTTTTTGTAGATATTTATAAGATCTACAATTAATTAAAACATTTTATGGTTCTATCTTTTGTAGTTTAGGCAGCGTACGCAAAATAAGTAACTTCTTTGGTTGATTTTTTCAGTTTGTGTCCGAAAAATCCAAATATCTTACGGAACCCTATTTTTTTCCAAAATAAAATATAGTCTATGTTACTCGTAGATAATGTAGCTTTCGAATGGTGAAAGAATTTTTAAAATCGGTCCAGTAGTTTTTGAGCCTATTCATTACAACCAAACAAACAAACAAAGTTTTCCTCTTTATAATATTAGTGTAGATTACGTTAGTTATTACCATATCAATATTAAAAAATCTTTACGTTTTAAATAAATGGATCGACTTGGCCATCGCATGAAAACATAATGTATCGCACAATTGATACATAATGCTGCTGGCCAAGTCGATCTATTTTTAATATTGATATGGTAATAACTAACGTAATAACTTATATAGAAGGTCCCTTAAGTACTAAATAAATTAATCGACTTGGTATTACATGCATCTCACAACTTTTTGCGGTAGAAAACCTGAGCTGCGAGACTTGGAATTTTTTGACGTGACAACGTCTTAAATTAGGTTGCGGCTGGGAGTCACTTATGAAAAAGTGTAACGCCCGGTAACGTAACGGTGCGCGCGCAGCACTAGAGAATTATTTTTCAGTTTCACCCACTTTTTCCAAAATTGTCCCATAGCCCCCCCCCTGCCTTTCCCCACCCTTATTCCGAAATAGTGCCTATTAGCCTCCCCACGAAACCTACCCCCCCCCCCCTCCCCTACCCCCACCCCGAAAATTTACCTCACCCCCCCCCAATCCTATCTCGGCCAACATAGGTCGTAGACCCACCGAGTTTGGTATCCTCGGAACCGTCTTGGTGAGGGCTACAAATTGACCCCGCCAGAAATCCCAAATTACGCAAAAAATTACCCCCCCAAAAAAAAATATTTTACCTCCAAAACAATTAATTTAAGTTAGCCTCCCCACGAAACCTTCCTCCCCCCCCCCTCCCTTACCCCCACCCCGAAAATTTACCTCACCCCCCCAATCCTATCTCGGCCAATATAGATCGTAGACCCACCGAGTTTGGTATCCTCGGAACCGTCTTGGTGAGGGCTACAAATTGACCCCGCCAGAAATCCCAAATTACGCAAAAAATTACCCCCCCAAAAAAAAATATTTTACCTCCAAAAAATTTATTGACGTGACAACGTCTTAAATTAGGTTGCGGCTGGGAGTCACTTATGAAAAAGTGTAACGCCCGGTAACGTTACGATGAGTCACCGAACGAGAGAGAGGCCCGCCGAATGCCTTGCGTCTCTCTCCCACTCAACTATGATCGGTCTGCCGCGCGCGCAGCACTAGAGAATTAGGCGCATTGAATCGGCGCATGCTTGTGTCTCTGTCTTTGTCTTTCTCGAACGTTCTTGGCGTTGGAAAAACAAGAAAGCGTCACAATACAAGTTCACACGTATGGTTAAAGTATCGTCAGCTGTGTCTGTAGTGAAAATATGGAGTGCTTAGATTCGTCATTACATGTACAATGTTTTAGTAAACAAAATATATTTCTATAGTTAAAATTTGTGCAATTCTTATTTTCATTCAATTCCTTGTTCCTATTGTGCAATTTAATTATATTCATATCAATAAATATTCTACCGAGAAAAAGACGTTGTCACGTAAAATCTTCGCCCGTAAAACCGACTTTACAGGCAACCATTTTTTTACAGGATGTTTTTGATGTGATCTCACGTCTTTTTGTAGAGTCCTACTTCTTACCTTTTCGGTACTTCTTACTTCTAAAATAACACTAACGATTTTTCTTAAAGCCTCTGTCTTATGGATTTTTCTTATTTTTGTAGGTATCAATTTATCACAAATACAGGGTGGACAAGAAAACGGCGCACCTGCTAATATACATTATAGTATATGGTGAAGGCATCTTAATTAATACGGATTTGCATGGCGCTAGCGAATATTAAGAAAGATGCCGAGAAAAAAAAAACTAACCTTACATATGCTAACCCTTAACACATTACGCTAAAGTGATTGAACCTTACAACTGAACGGTAGACACTCAACAATAAATAAGCATAGCTCATTATTTACTTATAAGTCGTGCGATTGTGTACATAACGCTCAGGGTACATAAAAAGGATATTAAATTAATACTATCAACAGTCACATACATGGGTACTAACCCCACACTAAAATACAAATCTTGTGTCGCGGGGATTAGAAAAATAATTATGGTTCATGGAAATTATTTGTCTCGGGGCAGAAACCGAACCCGCGGTCTCTCATTTCACAGGCAGTTCTTACCAACTGTTCCACGGAGGCCGTCGGTGACTCATATGGGCTGGTTAGTTGTCATTAATGACCACTAAAATAAATAAAACTATTATTTACGGATTTTATCGCGAATTTAGTTTAATTTTTACATTTTTAACTTCCCGACGTTTCGATTACTTCACAGCTTTCGTGGTCACGGGGCGGACTGAGGTATTAGACGTCCGCTCTGTGACTGTTACAATTTAACTACCCTTATTTTACAATTATTAATTTAAAAAATTAATTTTAAATATCTAGTCTGTGTTTGCGATCCGATCTACGCAGAAGGAGCTCACTGTGTCTTGCGGTCTGGCAGTTGGTCTTTTGGGTTCCGATTTAATTAAATGTAGTATTGGATCCCATGCTTGCGCAAGCTTCAAGCCATCTTCTCTATTGAAATTTGGATGTTTTTTAATTTCAATAGCCTCGCGAAACATCCTGGGCAGGAAACGGTGTTCTTTAGCGAGGACCTGGGGCTGGTCAAAGCGGAGGTAATGCTTGGAGCCTTCTTCTATATGTTCAGCAACTGCAGACTTCGTTGAGCGTCGATGTTTGACGTCAGCTATGTGTTCTTTCACGCGGGTCCCTATGCTTCGTTTTGTTTGACCGATGTAGGAGAGGCCACAGTCGCAATCTATTTTGTAAACGCCTGGTTCTTGCAGGGGTATATGGCACTTGACAGGTGGTAGAAATTGACTAATCTTCTTGGGCGGCTTGAAGTAGGTCTTTATAGAAGCACGCTTCAGGATATAGCCAATTTTGTCTGTGACTCCTTTTATGTAAGGCAAGACAACAGGGACTCGTTCGACTGTGGCTGGCTTCACTCGGTTTCTGTGACGGCGGCGTGGGATTTGGAGCTTGTTGTCTCGCAGTACCTGCTTATCGTGTTGCAGCTCAGTCGCCAGGTGTTTCTCGTCACAGATTCCTCGTGCTCTCTGAAACAAAGATTTACCCACGGTAGCTAACTGTTTTGGATGGTGGTGAGAATCGTGTGTAACATTCGCGTAAATCTAAGAAACCATTAGACCACTAAAATAGTTAACTGACCTTGTAATGTAAACCGTAATGACCTTGATAGGCAAGGATGGAAGCGCAGGATCCGCCAAAACCCGCACGAAAACACTGTCACAGTTTGGTAGCACAAATCACTTTTTCTTTTGCATTTCACATAACACAAGTTACATCAAAAGCTATCAAATTGGGTAATGTTCAAAGCATAGTGAAATTAATAAAATTTACTCAAAATAACTGAAAACGAATTTACAATAATATGCACACGACTAATACATGCACACGCGATCGCAATCCGAATCCAACTGATAAAAAATAAATTATTATTTGATTTTTGAAAGATAAAGGCCTGTTCACATTAAATACAAAGCTTTCCTATTTGAGTTCATAATAATTTAAGTGAACAATTAGTATTAGTACTGTATCAGCTCATATACGTGCCACTGCAGGGCACGGGGTCTCCAGTGCAGTAAATTAGTGGTTAGTGTTTATTGATTTCACTAATTTTATCTCACAGAAGTCTCATATGTAAATTCTATGCTGTAATGGTAGACGACATTTCTCTAGGTATAAGAATTTAGAAGAAATTTTATTACTTTAAAGTAACATTATTTTCAAAACACATTAAAGTAATGTTAAATACAATAATAAGCAAAATTAAATAGGCAATTTGTAACTGACTGGATCGGTTGATGACATATTTAAATAATATTATAAGCTCTTGAGCAAGTAAGGACCATTCGATCAGTCCAATAAGATCTTTTTTTTAACGTAACTTTTATATCGGAATAGGTACTTAATCAAATTAAGTTATATCAAGTGTGTAGTGTGAACACACCTCAAGATGTCGGTCTTCTTTTGCAAAATGCTAAAAGTTACCGACAAAGACATTGCCGCCTTTCGGCTCGCGCTCACAAAGGGCGGCGGCAACCTCAAAGGAAGAATAATCGAGCCGCGTTGGATCCGACGAAGTACACTATGGCCGGCGGCTTCCTTTGACTAATAGGGCCGAATTGGGCCATCATTTTAAAAATATTATTTTTTATTAATCAGTGTCATCAGATTATTTTTACAATGAATATTAATAATTTAGATAATTTAAATGTTATGTAGGTATTACCAAAACTTTTCTAATTAGAATTAAATTCGCAATCTTACATGATTTAAGCGATGACCAATGTGATTTCTTGGTGTCTTTCAGTTTGGATTTGTGACACTAAGGAAAATAATGACAAACAAAATAATAGTCAATCCATACACGATGCAACTGCACCTAAAGTTATTATGTTGTTAATTTATTGACGCTTAAATCTGAGTACGTCCCTGTTTAACTGATTGATTTATTTGAAATGAAACAAAAAATATCCTTTTTTGAAGTTAGAGAAGGATAAATTATACAGCTAAGAGTTCATGACCTTACCCATGTGTAAACAACGGTTAAAGCGATGTCTAAGAAAGTTTTGATGCTGTTAAAAATGGTTTTCGTGGTATATTTCGTTAACCGTTCAATTAATGACGAAACGAAAAAATACGTATGTGTTTAAATTTTGTTCTTCATCTATTCCAACTGGTTTTATGCGAAAAAGTGGTGATTAAACTGAAAACTTTAAACGGTCATAACTTCAAAACGGATAGGTATTTTCCAAATATTATTTTTTTATTACGATATTAATATTATGACCTTGTACCCGACTGAGCAAGTGCGCCATTTTTTTGCGCTCCCTGTATAGCGGATTTGATTATTAATGTTCTTTCTTTCATTGTAATTGATATTTTCGAGTTATTTAATCTATTTATTTGCAAGTTTTAAACGATTTTAAAAACAAAGACGAAATAGAAAATCAAGAGGATGTGCAAATCGAAAACGAGGCAGTGTTAGTAGAGATACTGTAGATTGATAATACCTTTGTTAAATTGTTACAATTAAAAGTTGCTGCATGATCAGAGGTATAATTTTCTTACTTTATATGATGTTTTATTGATTACTAGTATCAAAGACCTTTGCTAGTATTAAATAATACAAAATAAGAAAAAGCTGTAGATTTACAGTTCTTTAAGTATTATTTTACAGTTTTCTACAGCTTTTTGAAAGCTTGTTTACAGTTTAAAGCTGAAAACACATTGTAGGTTTTTGTCTTACGCATAGAGTAAAGAGTATAAAACTATGGTAAAGAGCACATCTTACATGGTTCGTACGGGTCGTCAGAGGGCCCACGTGCCCACGTACGTTTTTATTTTTTAATTTCATTGACAAAGGACGGTTTTCTCGTCTGCCAATGACTAAGCTTTTAGGGATGGAAGAGTCGATTTTTATGTACTCTTTATCTCATCTCTATATAAACAAATAAATAATATATTTTATTAAATGAAATCAATCCTAGTTGGCGCTTATTATAAACAGTTCTTATCTGTGATAACCTGTGGTACTATCACATTCGAGTTTGCAACTGTTTCATTGTCAAAAACAATGATTCAATTAACATTAAATCACACATCAATCAATTATATAATACTGTGATTGATTAAATTCTGTACACAAACATAGATTACATATTGAGAATAAATTTACTGTGGAAAAATGTTAAGCAACAATGCCGTGTACACATATTAGAAATACTTACCTATGTATAAAATGTGTGAATTCCAAAGTAGGCAAGATCGTGTTTCGAGCACACGTCTTGTTCTTGTTGTCTTTTTTATATATTTCTACTACCAGTGTCATTTGAAAAGAAAACAAAAAAGAGACTACCTGAAGACAAATAACAAGGTTAACTTTTTCCTATTATAATTCCTAAAACAGCGCGTGTATTTTGAAATTTTAACATCAATAACTTAATATTTGATTGTATAAAAAATTACTCCGTTATCTTTAGTATGATACTTCATTATCTTTAGTATAAATAGGTACTGACTATTTGTTCCCATACTTCTTACTTTAAGTGAGCATATTTGTATTCTTTACATTTAACATTATAAATAATTTCTCTATTACGCACATACTCTGATCGTTTTTCTTCCATTTTTTAAATGAACGCACAGACGAACTTTTGGCTAATTACTGATAATTAAATAAATAAATACACTTAACAGTCACATACATAGTCCTGACCCCACATTAAGATCAATTAAGTGTTGTGTCGTGGGTATCGGGAACTACGAGAGACTTTTCGGTCTCTCAAACATCCAGACCCGAGACCAATACTTACTGGGTCTCACAAACATTTGTCTCGGTGCGGGGCTCGAACCCGTGGCCTCTCGTTTCACAGGCGGCGTCTAACCAACTGCGCCACGGAGGCTGTCAATTACGTCCAGTCTAGTATTTACAAACAACTGGTCAAAGAACTGCGGTGTTTATTTCTGTTAAGTCAAGTTAGATTACCAGCAACACCTCATGTAAATAATTAGAAATGTCCAAATTGTATTCAAAATTTTTCAATTGTATGCAGATTGAATGAAGCAAATTATGCCTTGTATGTATTATAAATTCTAATTTAATTGTAAGTTTTAAGAAATGTCATATTAGTTTGGCTTAAAAAGCTGGTAGCCATATTTACAAAACCTATTTTTGTGTAAACTCAAGTTTGTCCACAATCGCAAATCGCTCAAAAGCGCTGTAGTGCACGGAGAAATTGTTATTTTTTTCTCTCTTCAAATTTCATTACATTGGACATTATTATCATTACTACTATTGGACTACTAGTATAAATGTACATTGTTTAAATTATGAAAGAATATTTTAATGAAAGCGTTGTAGATATTTTTACTTTCATTTCTAGTTCCTAATTTCACCACTTGTCAATTTATGTTAGTTGCGCTGTATGTCTCAGACGTTTTTTGTTTTGAAGGTCATGCCCTCGAATTTCGACCGACAGTGTGCACAGAACAAAAGAATCTATTGTAGATCGCTGTAAGATGCGTTGCTCTAGTATTTATGGCCGCTTCTTTACTCTGTGCGTAAGACAAAAACCTACAGTTTGTTTTCAGCATTAGTCTAAATCGGGGTTGGCAACACTGATAGCGCTCCTTCTATGTTATTCATTGTTCTGAGGTCAAACTTAGAAGAAGAAAAAAAAGTAGGTAACCAAAACAAACAAAAAAAACTTCTGTGACACAGAAGAAGAAGTTTACACAGAATCTGTGTAAACTTCAGTGATTCAATCACGAGGCTATTCATTAGCACAAGAACATAACATTAATAGTTACATTAAAACTGAAAACAGTTCAGTCTTTATTAATAGGAATTTATAAAAATGCCATTCGCTAAAAATATATCTTATCTCACATTACCGTTTACAGAAGATATTAAACAGGTGTCCTAAAATTTATTTATCATCTATTTGAAGTTCCCAGAAACGAATAACATAAATGTATTGAACATTTCAGCCAGATTTCTATATTTACTACAATTTACAAGATTTAGCGACTCAAAGTGATCTTTACGAAGGTACTGCAAAGTGCAGAACCATTGGCATATTACAAAGCTTGAGCGGGAAATATTTCTTGTCTGATGTGAGTATTTTGGATACTTAATATTGTACAACAATGTTATTTAAAGTTAACAAAAGTAATAACTGGGCGACTAAACTAAAAATATGGTACTTACATTAGTTTTAGTATGTAGAGGAAAATCTTTGCACAGGTACAATGTATTTTACATACCTACACCATTTTTCATCACAATATATTTTACACACCATTTATTTCCAGTTGGATTCTCCAAGTGATCAACAGTGTCTTGTGCAAGTGTCAATGATCTACCTGAAGTCTCCACCGAGGTCCACAGTAGTACCATATCCAGTACAAGTATTTGGCACATTGCAGTGGCGAAACAGGCCAGTTATATATGCTAACCTATTGCAGGTACTCCTAATTTTTTTATAATTCTTTTATTAGTTTTCAGTTGTTTTTTTTTTGAAAAAGTAACATTTGAGGAGCATTTGTAAATTGATTTAAATTCTTTTACTTAATTACATTCTTCAAATAATCTTAATGTTATACATAAACATTTTTAAGTGTTGGCACTCAAAGTCTGTAAGATGTAAACATATAATCTTTATTTTTTGTTGATGTACACGACTGTTTGTTGTCCAAAATAAAATAAATAAAAAAAAAGCATATATAGAAAGTGTGTCAAAAATGCTTTTGAATTATATATTATTTTCAGATATTAAGCCCATCAATGGCTATAAGATTGAGAGACACTATGAGATGCATCACAAGTACACATTTAGCTAAAAAAAATGAAAATGAACAAGTACCTTCTTGATTATTATTGCTAGTAATATTGTTGTATCTTATCACATAACATGGATATTGGTTGGTATGGAGATTATTGTGGAAGGCCTTTGTTCAGCAGTGGACTTCCTGTGGCTACAGACAGAGTATGTGTTTAAGAGAGATATTAGTTTCTAGAAGAATTGCACATGGTTAAATAATTTGTAAACCATGTCTATTAAAACTGTATGTTGGGTTCTACAAGAGTTGCATGAGAATTAATAAAGTATGTCAAAAAGAATGCATGTTTATTAAATCTTAAATAAATACAATAACAATATGTGTGACAAACTTTACAACATTCCATCACCAGGGATCACTTGCATTATAAAAAATATATTGTATTGGCAACTAACATACACACACACAGCATTGTGTTACAAATTAAGCCAACTAAATAATTATAATTTTGTCAAACACCTACATTTCTAACCACAATTTAAAATTTATAATTTGGTAAGTTAAATTGCAGACATAAAATTTTTATATTGCAATGGAATGATTTTATTTTGTCTACTTTAGGGCGGCCCCGACACCTACAATAACATTGTAATTTCCAAACAATTAATCACTTCACAATGTTAAAAAATAGCCCTATATGGTCAATAATATTGCACATTTCGTAATATTACGCAATATAAGTAATCATATGGGCCGCTTTATAATACTCTTATTTCTATTGTATGAGTAATTTGGGTGAAGTTATTGGTTGTGTACCTTTGCAAGGCTTTATGAATTTATGTCAAGATAATTTGTTTCCATAATAATGTATCAAACTACACATTATATTGTAAAAGATAGAAGTCCCAGTAAAACAGCCATAGATTGCCATTGCTAAACCCTTGAAGGAGTTACAATTATTATCATTAAAATGGTAAATGTATTTTGGGTAAAATCATTGTTCTGTGACATTAAAATAAAACTCTGCATTTTGGGTGTTCTAAATATACATTTCAGATTACAAAAGAATATTTCGTAATATTCAACAATACAAAAAAGCATTAAATCCTCATTTACATGGAACAATTAATAACGCAAGATTATTTGGGAATTAATTTAAATGAATGTTGCAGAAGTTTTTGCGCGCGTAACACACATTTTTGACAGTGGGACCTAAATGTGAAAACTACATGCCCTATTTAAACTAACTTTAAAACTTTCTAATAACAGATAAGACTGTCAAAAATGCCACATTTTTTTGAGTAATATACGCGAAATGTACGTTTTGGAGCAGTCACCTTTATCACAAGTGCAATATCTTAGCAACTAGAGTACCCAGAAGTACAGCACAAATACAAGTAAAATGACGGCTCCGGCTGTCACTTTGACAAGCATTGACTTGGTGTTCAGGTAGGTCGCGTCTTTCTTGTATTTCTGAGACATCATTGACAAGTTTTGTGTCTTTGTGTCCAGCTCTGAAACACAAAATAATGTTATTATCATCTACCTCGGCTAACACACAAGGTGGAAATGAGCCTGAGGGTTATAATAACACAGAAATGAAAAACAGGGGTGCAAAAAAGGAGGCGTGTGCACAGTAGTGGGTTGATACTTGATATAGAATATTAAATACCTACTATAGGAATATATTATTTACGAGTCTTAGATAATATTTCCATTACTATGAGTGAAGTAAGTAAGTTGTATATATTGTTGTATGTATGTATGTGTATATATTTATATATATGTAGATATATATTATGTTGTATGTATAATGTATGTTCATTTTAATCTTAGTACAGTGTACACTTATTTAAATATTTTACCAATTTTTTTTATTTCTCCCCTATCTAAATGTAAATAAAACCTGCTGTACTCCATTTCTGCTTCACCCAAAGGTAGACTGTTAGAGAATGCCCCTGGCATTAAGTCCGCCTGTATACTGTTTGGTATATAAAGTTAATAAAATAAATAAAATAAAGTACCTGAAAGAATAGCGCCCCTTTGCAACACATCATCAATGTTTTGCATCATGATGCGCTGGACATCCCCCAGCTGGCCGCCGAGTTGCGCGGTGGCGCCGGCGCGGCGTGCGCGTGCGCCGCCCTCGGCGTACTGCCGTCTAGTTCGCTGCATCCACGTGTCGAACTCAATGAATGTGTAAGGACGTGTCACAGTGTTCACCTGAGACGAATTGCTACATTTGAATACTAATTTTAAACTTCAGTCATTTGCATTTGATAAAAAATGTTGCAATTCTGATAATTGCCTTAATATAATGTTTCATAATTGGTTACAGTCATTAAAAAGAAAAGTAAAGTTTAATTAGTGAGAGTACTATACTACTAAGTAATACTGAAAAACAGAGAAGCTGTATGGTGAAGCTTAATTACTAAAGTTTATACAATAATTAATAATTAATAAGTGCGTGGTGGCCTGTTGGTTAACGGACTAGACGCGGCTGCCTACATGTTCACGGTGGTCGCGGGTTCGAATCCCAGGGCACACCTCTGACTTTTCGGAATCATGTGTGTATTGATAATCAATCACCACGCACTAAAACGGTGAAGGAAAACATCGTTAGGAAACCTGCATACCATAGTGATTTATAAAAAAAATCTATGGTATGTAAGTCCGCCAACCCGCACGAGGACAGCGTGGTGGACTATATGGCCTAACCACTCTCAATCGTACTCTCGATTGTAGAGTAGGCCCGTGCCCTGCAGTGGGATGTATATGGGCTGATATAGATACAATAATTACTATCTATGACAAAGATGTGTTGAAGACTATCTTCAATAACATGAGTGATCATAGGGAAAGGACTTTCATACTACAGTAATATGTTACTTTTGAACTCCACTACCAAATATTACTGTTTAGTATTATTATTTTACATTGTATACATATTGTTATATTCAAACCAATATCTGCTATGTGCAATTTTTTTGAGCTTTCAACATTTTATCTATTATGACTTGTTTGCCATACAAACTATTATAATTGGTAGTTTTTAAGACAGCTGTGTGATTCAAATGGTTATATTGCGAACTTAAGAATAAAAATAATTCTATTTTAATATAAAATTTTACATGGAAATGTTTTTACACCATGTCAGTTTAAGCACAATGCAATGTTGTTTGATGACTATTATTACATTGTCAATATCAATAATGATTCTTGATCTATCTATGATCCTGGATTGCTATCTCATATTTGTTTATCTATACATATAAATAAAATTGAAGTGTCTGTTTGTAAAAGTGAAAATAAAAAAAAATGACCAACTACATATCGTTATATACACAATACCTGTGCCGAAAATGATATTAAACTTTTTTTTGTCTGTCTGTCTGTCTGTTTGTTCCGGCTAATCTCTGAAATGGCTGGACCGATGTTGACGGGACTTTTTTTGTCAGGTAGCTGATATAACAAGGAGTAACTTAGGGTACATTTATTTTAGAAAAATCTTTTATTTTAGGAAAATAAAGTAATGTTGCAATGCCCGCGCGCATTCACGCGCATGCCACCACTGGGCCGTCACGTCGGGTGCCTCCCACCACTTCTCCTTTGTAAATGTGAAATCAATATCACATTTACAAAATATTGTATATAAAGAAATTTTTCAAAAAAGCTACTACAAAAAATTTAAAATAAATGTGTAACTGGAGTTTCCCGCCGCTTGCTAAGAGTTGGCGCCACCGTAGAATTAGATCGCGGTATGGTTTCGTTACAAAGGTTGATAATTAAAATAAAAATGCAAAAACAAAAAAAAATCGAAATAAACTAATTAACTTTTTTGTTAAATTCCACGCGGACAAAGTCGCGGGCACAGCTAGTTCAGAATATAAATAGCTGTTCAATGGAAATTATTTATTAGGAAATCATTGCTGATAGTAACAATAAAAGGAATGGTAATTACAATTTTAATTACTGATAATAATTGTATAATTACAAAGAATAGGGCATGGGGTTTTAAATATTCTCTATCATATTATAATTAGTTTTTATACAGACCCTTTTACCGTATTGTTGGAAGAACTCTTGTGCTATTTCTTCTAAATATGCAAATGCAAGTCTTTTACTATAGTTCCTCTCACAAAGCACCAAGTAGCAGATCTCGTTTTCAATTAAATAGCTGCAAGTATAAGAAATACCATGTTTAGTGTGTTATTTACAGTTATATTTGAGTTATATATTGTAGTTGTTCATCATTTACATAATATCTTTTGGTATTTCATAAGCAAAGTTAGTTTATTTAATTATTAATAGCATATTGCACCATGTGACAGCATAAAGGAATAAAAAAGCAAAATAAAAATAAATAAAAAGCAAAACAATAATGAGCTCTGGGACTCACTGGAAGAGATAAGGTCCAGTTTCGATGGAACAGCGCATCGGCGACTGTGGACCTAGTTTTCTAAACAGCATTTTAGCCTGATTCTGGTACTCGAGAACATTACACCCACTCTGCGAACCACCACAGCAACATAAATATAAAAACAAACTTAAAAATCAATATGAAATAAATAAACAAAACGTTGAAATCGATAAAATGTAAAGCTTATTACTAGTATAATCTTTTTTTAGATATCGCTGTAATATGGAAGTTCAGACATAAGTTATGTGTCTAGATGGGTGATAGCTGGGTAAAAGAAGTATTATTATTAGTGAAATGCTACATACCTGCTCGTCTTCTTGCATGGTGGCGGCCAAAGGCAGGCCGTCGACGACCCTAGCGATCATAGTCATTAACACCATCTTTGATAATTGTAAGTGTCTTTGCCGTTACCATACAAAAATAACTATGTTGAAATGTATTTTTCACTTAACAAACACTATTTTTTCCTTCTCATTATTGGCAAATTGTAAAACAAGAGGTTATTTGACAGCTGGGCATACACGTCAAAACGTTTGACATGACAACAACACGTATAGGTTTGTCTATGGATTAAATTTTGGTTATGGAAGCGTTCAAAATTAAAATATTTACTACTCTACACCAGTATTTTATAACAAGAAATATATGAAAAAATGAAAGTATTTCTTGGAAACGTTGCAGGCACTTCTGAGATATAAATAATTCTGTCCTTATTCTTTACATACTTTAATGTGGGGTGTTTATGTTAGATGGCGTTAATATAAGATGCAATATGTAAGTTGGATCTAGACAATGAATTATCAAAACGGAAAGCGAAGTTATAAAGATCCATCTTTTGTGGATATAACACTGGCAGTGTTTACCGTAAGAAACCCTAATGGAACAGATTTATTCTCTAATTTTCTAAATGTTATGTCTTACGAGACTACGGATGTTGAAGTTTTCGTGCTTCTTTAGTGTCCGGAGATCAGAAGGGTGCTTTTCTGTATACGGACGTACGGGTTTGTGTATACAGTATACCTCAATGTATAAGACGAAGAATTTCTTTACTGCCTCGGTGGCGTAGTTGTACTACGGTACGGTTATAAACCCGAGAGGTTCGAATCCCGGGTTGGGCAAAGTGATATTGGGTTTTTCTATTCAGTATCAGCCCAGAGTCAGGAATTTGTGCCCGATATGGCGATAGGCTCGCCACCCATCTCATTGTGGGACGGAACATACAAGGCGAAATGTGGGTGCCCTCGCACCTCTGCCTACCCCTTCTGGGAACAAGGCGTGAGTTTATGTATGTAAGAATTTCTTACCTCTACTCTCGTCGATACAATCGTCATTTTATGCATTATTTTAAGGTTACCATTGTTTAACATTATTTAAGCTGTAAATTAATTCTGGGATTTTCAACCACAACTCGTCTTATCAATTTATCCCTTTAAATATTAGTTGAGCATCATTTATATCGTTTAAAGTCCAAAGGCATTCCAAAGGTAAATTATTTATGAAAGAAAGTGTTTTCTCATCCGAAATAAATATTCTTGTAATGTAGGTATCAGAACATCTTGACCAGCATTGATGCGTTTGGCATTTTTAACCGACTTCAAAAAAAGGAGGAGGTTCTCAATTCGACTGTATGTTGCTTTTTTTAATGTTTGTTACCTCGTTTCTCTGTACTGTGTGAACCGATTTCGATCATTCTTTCTTTGATTGAAAGCTGGTGCTTGTCATTTGGTCCCATAAAAATATGGTGAAAATCTGATGAATATCTTTGGACCTGGAGAGGGGAACTCCTTAAAATGAAGTAGGATTCCAATGGTTCTTTTTGCATTAGGTTCATTATAAAAGTTAAGTTATAGTGAGAGAGGGAAAAAGGGGTGGGGTGAGGGGGGGTAGGTGATAAAATTAAAATACACGTAAATTCTAATATCTTCGGCAGCTTTTAACCGATTATAGTGATTTCTTTTTCATTGGAAAAAATAATGTATTGACAGGTTGATCCCAGGAACACAACATGAAGATCTGATGATCATGTTCGGACCTGGAGTGTACGCCAAGTACCAAACATGTGGGACCTATGCCTTATATTAATTTAAATATATGTTTGGTACTAGGCGACCCGCCTTCAATATGTTATGCATATATTTTGATTTGTTGGCTAGTCAAGTCATTAAGCAAATTAATCAACATGCACGAGTTCCATGAAATAAATATTATTTTTTTGCTTTGCAGTGGTACTTATTATTTGTTATCTTTTTGTTTTTTTTGTTTTGAAGTCGGTTTTTATTTTTGTAAACCGCATTCAGTGCCGGCAGGTAAACTGTTTCTGTGATATTATTTTACAATGATAGCCTATTAAATATATTTACTACTAGATTTTTTTTTACTGGTGGTAGGTCTCTCTTATGTGAGTAGTCCCCCTTAGTAGGTACCACTGCAATATCTATTTCTCAAGCCAAACAACAGTGTAAATGCACTGTTGTGTTTCGGTATAAAGGATATTGTAGCCGGAGTAACTACTGGATATGTTGAGACTTGACATCTTATATCTAAGGGTAGCGGGCGCAGTGTAATGCGAAGCATTACTTTGTAACTCAAGGTGTTGTTTGGTTTTGCTACTGTTCATGAGCAATCGTAACGCTAAGGCGAACGGCATGCTCGTCTCGCTATTCAAACCAACAAAAAATAATACTAGAGTATTCTATTGATATTGTGATAGCACAATAGGATAGTATAGCCTTTACCTATACTTATCCTTTTTTTTTTGGGTATGAGTAATTTTATTCTGAATGTAGTAATTTATTTTAAATGTAAGTGTATATATTTTGTGTGTCTCTTATGAAGGTATTTAGGTAGGTAGTTACAAAAAACAAGATGTTTGTATTTTATTGTGGATATTTTATTAACATTATCATCATGCATCAAATTTATGTGCTAACTCATTTACACTTATAACTAACTATACATAGAAAAATAACTTAACTAGGGGGCAGAAAATACATTATTTTGTAAAATTAAACAACTAAAAATTACAATTAAAATATCGGACTTTAACTGCATAAAACTAGAAGCAATTATAACGCAAGAAGAGTAATCACTACCGCACATAACTCTCAGAACGGTGAATTAAATTTGAAGCGAACAAAATGAAAGCGACACCTACAATCAAACGACAGAAACTATATATTAAAAACACAATTAAAACTTTTTATTGTTAACACCACCCATTCGGAATGAATTACGTATTCAAATATTGGACATTAAAATTTATTGACGAACAAGAAGACTTACATTGAAATATTAAACGACAAAACATGTTCTCATGGCGCGCGAGCTAGCGATGAGCGCCGGCCGCACGCCCTCCCTCCTCTAATACCAAATTCACTAACCTTCTCATTGCTTCCTTGCATAAAAATTTCATATTATTTCACCTATCTATCGACACCTATGACGTTTTCGTACACGGGTCGCGAGGGTGTGCGCTTCGATTATAATTTATCATTGTATTTACAATTGTCGATGTGCAGCATGCCACATGTGCATCATATTGTAGGGCCGTGGCTGACCCGGCGGTTATTCCCGCCAACATGACGCCTAGAGCCAATATGGCGTCCGAATTTTAAATATCATTTATAAATCAAAATTATGATACTAAGACTAGGTTCAATTTTAAAATAATTTCAATTTAACAATAATATTTTCGACGTGCCGTTAAAATTTACATTGAAAATTTAAGTACATTATTTAATTAGAAACTCTTGATTTTTTTTTTATCAACAACATCAATTCGACTAAAATTATACTTTTAACCACACGAGCATTGTTTTTAATGCTTGCTCAAACATTACTCTTAATAACCGGTAACTAGCGTCTCGTATATGCGATACATCACACACCGTCAACATTTGTCGATTCTGAGAGCGTTTCCACACCTTCCGTGGTCCTTTCATTGCCTTCTAATGATTATATTTATCAATAAAGATATATTACAATAAAATTTATTAAAACTATAGAACGAAATTCCCTAAAAAGGAAACAAAGGTGGACGCGCGGTCGCCTGGTGCGCAGACACAACGTCCGTGGCGCCTCACATAAAATAAATAAGTTACAAAGCTATATTTATATTTACAAAAGCATAAAAGATAGTGCCGAAATGAAACTTGACAATTCCAACTAGCTATATTATAAAAATACCGTTAAAATTTCCACTTTTCAATAATATATATATTAGTTTTAATCACATGAAACGGGCACTGGTTTTGTTCGAAGAAATTTGGACACTGAGATCTTTGACGAAGTTCGCCTGAGGCGGAACGATTCGTTCACTGGTTGTGTGTACTGTGTGCATTGACATGTGCATTGCACGCGGTTCGGTCTGCAGTGTGTACAACGTGTTCCACAAATCAGTCCATCGGTCCCACTCTTAGCACCCATATTACGCGACATTATTTCACCTAAGGCTTCACTAACCCTTTACGATTCATCACAAAACACGCAGTCCATTGAACGTTCCGTTCTATTATACATCTTATACTTACATACTAAATAATTAATATGATATAATTTAAATTTCTTTATTTTCTATTAAAAATATAATTGCGTACGATTGAAACCTGCGCGGCGGAGTGAACGCGAATGGACTGCACAGTTTTGTCTGTCCGAGCGCAAAATGCAAGTTGCAAGATGCAGTTTGCGTGTTGCGTGCTGCATGTTGCAGGTTGCATGATGCATCTCGGACCCGCGCCGACAACCTAGCTCCAGTTGTTCTTCTCTATACGTTTACGTACCATTAGTCGTTACTATTTTATTGTACAAAACTAGTTTATTGTATACATACAGGATTCGTTTGTCTTTGCATATGAATGTTTGTAGAAATGTTGATGAGAAACTAGGCTACATCTAACACGACCGCTCTCTATACACTATATATTCATGATTCATTAATATTGGACCACAAATTGTAATTAATTATTAATAATATTTATTCAGGTAACAAAAAATATGGGGATCGCGCGTTCGTGGTGCAGATAACAATGATCCGAAGCAAGTTCAGAGCTGTGATATGACGAGAGTTGATTCAGCGGAGGGGGCTGGCATCCCGGATGATATGTGGCGAGTGGACACTGCACTCGTGTCGGGAGCGGGGAGGGCGGGGAGGAGCGGGGAGGACGCGCGATCCCCCACCAACATGCTTATGATAAATTTAAATAAACGTAATAAACTAGAACATGTTCACTTAAAACATTTAGCTTACAATAAACATTTTCACTTAAAATTAACACAATTAACTCACAAAAGAAAAAATCATCCCTTAAACTATGCGACAATGTCGGTAGCATAACAGAGGGTTGGCAGTAGACATCAGTTCACGAGTAGAATTCAGCATTCCACTAATATCAATAGAAAATTCGGTTTAGACAATGATATCAGAAAACATACGCCGCGTCGCGTGATACACTATGAGATAACAAAGAAACGCATTCCCTCCTAGCGGCAATCGTATAACATACAATATACATATATATGTAATGAAATATAATAAAGTGCTATAGTATAGAATTATATTTTAGCAAGTGGTCAACAGTGAGGTGTCTCCGTTTGTAACAAGGTTCCAACATGAATGGCCATAACAAGCACCAAACTAGTGATCCGCCGAGGATTATAAAATATGGTCATATATTTTTCTCATATATAAACAATTTCAAGTAAATATTTCTTTATAATAAACTCTTATTCGTCTATTAATAAGTATTATAATATTATTGCATATTGTATAAACTGTTTCGAATAATAAGTATGTATAAACATATGAAATATTTGTATGTTCGCGTAGTTGAGGTAGGAAGTTGTGTTCGCGTCGATTCGCGCGGCCGCGCACGCGCTCGCGACTTGTTCGCGGACATGTTCGCTCACAAGCTCGTGCGCAAGCTCGCACGCACGGCCGCGAACGCCGGCGCGGCCCACTCGAGTCGAGTTCGACTTTACATATTACAAAAACACGTTTGTTTGTTTGTTTGATTCTTAGTTCACACCTCGTTCCGTATAACATCTAGCAAATTTAGTGTTTCTCTTCCGAAATACGCCTAAAAATACGTCCTTATATAAACATTTGAGCAATCAATTTCGTCTCTCCTATTATAATCTTTTGTATAAATATTAAATTCAATGATAAGTCAACGTTAGTTGTATTTGTAGTGATGTACGTTTATACACACTGACACACGTGCGCGATGCGAGTGTTACAGGATGCGTCGGCATCGCCCGTGGGGCACGTTACGGTTTCGTTACGTCGAATGGAAGCGTCCCGGAAACGTAATGCATGATGATTGGAAAATAGACGAATCTTACTATATATAGACGACGTAGTACGTGTTGAGAGCGTGAGAGCGGAACGGCCACGTCACTCTAGCGGTAGTTACGTATGACAGACACCACAGTCTCAGTCCAGCACTGGAGATTCGAGCGGAGTCGGGGCGACGGCGGCGCCTACGCCAGCGAGCAGTCGATCTCCACGATGTCTTTGGGCACGTCGACGAACTGGTACACGAGCCGCTGGCCGTCCACCTTGGCGAGGATGCCGCGCTGGTAATAGTAGCGCAGCGCGCGCCCCATCGTCTCGTAGTTCATGTCGGGCTTGTTCTTGTGCAGGCCCCACAGCCGCGACACCGCCTTCGAGTCCACCAGCTTGAACACGCCCTTCTCGCGGTTGGTCCACTTGATGAAGCGCGGGCAGTACTCGCGGTCCTGCAGCAGCTTGAGCAGGAACTCCCACAGGTAGGTGGTGGAGCCCTCTCGGCTCTTGCGCTTCACGCCGGGCGTCGGCGGCGCGTCGGTCCGCGGCCTCTTCTTCGGCTTCAGCTTATTGTGGTGATGGTGTCGCTGGTAGTCGCCGAAGTCGAACACCGAGTAAGGCAGGTCGTCGTGCGGCAGGGGCGGGGGCGCGGGGGCCGCGAAGTGGTGGGCGCCGCCGCCCCCGCCGCCGTACCCGTAGCCGTACGCGTCGCGTTCGTTCACTGCACCCACTGGAACAGAACAAAACGCGACATCAGTTAACCAGTCTAAACTCTAAAGTTAGTCTACACGAGGCCAGGTATACATATTTCTATTAAACGCATAGACGAAGAAAATAAGCAGCGCAGTAAAAAAAACATCAAATGTGCGTTGGTATGTCGTTTTGCTGATAATTGGTATGGGAGCCGTATTCCGGCCGGACCGGATCTGTTTACAGCCGTCCGCGCTGGACTCGACCGCTGCACTCGCCTCGCACTCGCACATTCGTACCATCTTGCTATTTTTAATTACCTACTATATGTATTGACGATGCACCACTTTAGGCTGTTGCTCTCTTTGGAGGATAACTTGAATAATTTGATTCGGGGAAGTTGATGAAGTGTATCGGCGAACAATATTTTATTAAGTCAATAAACGCGGGAGCAGCATGTGACTTACAAGGGAGCGCGGTATAATGGAAGGTTTTTTATAGTGAGCCACAATACGATAATATATATTGGAGCGACTAAATCACATAACAATTGTGGGGACTAGATGGCAGCTAGCATCTCACGCGATTAGGCCGCTGTTGATATGATTGCCGCTATTGTTTCATTTAAACAAATTTTGGATTCAAAACAATATTATCCAGTGAGGTCTATCGGACAACAATGCCGTGATTACCTTTTTAGTCTTGTTGTTTTTAAAACGACAATTGTTATGTATTTTTTTTATCAAAATATTGCTATGAATATTTGTGAGTTTTAAACAATGGTTTTAAACAATCAAAGTCCAAAATCTAATGTACGTTTGATAAGGCGTTGTGATAGATAATGGGGCTTGCGTCAGTGTCGACTGCTGCCCGCCGTCGCCTTGACCCCAATGAACCATTATGATCTTCACTTAAATATTTACCCGATTATAGTTAAAACTAGCTGTGCCCGCGACTTCGTCCGCGTGGAATTAAAAAAAACTTTATTTTTCTAAAATATAAGATTTTTTCTAAAATAAATGTAGCCTAAGTTACTCCTTATTATATCAGCTACCTGACAAAAAAGTCCTGTCTAAATCGGTCCAGCCATTTCAGAGATTAGCTGGAACAAACAGACAGACAGACAAAAAAAATTTAAACATTATTTTCGGAGTAGGTATCGTGTATATAACGATATGTAGTAGGACATTTTTTTTATTTTCACTTTTAAAACAGACACTTCAATTTTATTTATATGATGAATGATGAATGAATGAATAGATTAAATCGCGCGATTCAAATCATTTTTTCTGGTATCCAACATCACTTTTATCGCTATAATATCTATGTTTTTGGGAGATCGTTTTCTGGGCGCATAAATAAAGGCCATAGCTACTGTGCAATATTTGGCAATTGCAAACAGGGTATTGAACTAATGTTTGGCGTAATTTAGATGTCTACATGAAAATATGTTCACATCTGCAATGTGAAGGTTGGATGTGCTTATTGGGTTAGCAAAGGTTCTTCCCCAGAGAGCCCAGATGCAAAGAGAATTACTTAAGATAAAGAATTAAATTGTAGTTTGTTAAAATTCTATCCAGAATTAAAAATGTTATTATGCATATCAAAAACTAACAAAATAGTTTGGAGAACTGGTTTAGATATTCTTTATTTACATAACATGATAGAATGAGTACAAAGGCTAAATATAAACTCGACCGGTATCTGAGTTACGGGTCATACCAACGTTGGCGTAACATAAAATTTCAAAAAAAATGTACGCAAAATTCATATTTCTTTGTACTTATGATCATTTTTAGGAACAGGAAATCATCAAAATTGTTCGATACACGTATTATTTGTTATCTAATGACACGTGAAATGTTGATAAACCTATTTAATTCAATTAATCTATACATCTATACATATAAATAAAATTGAAGTGTCTGTTTTAAGAGTGAAAATAAAAAAAAATGTCCTACTACATATCGTTATATACACGATACCTGTGCCGAAAATGACATTTAAAAATTTTTTGTCTGTCTGTCTGTCTGTTTGTTCCGGCTAATCTCTGAAATGGCTGGACCGATTTTGACGGGACTTTTTTGTCAGGTAGCTGACACAACAAGGAGTAACTTAGGCTACATTTATTTTAGAAAAATAAAAAATAAAGTAATGTTGCAATGCCCGCGCGCAGCTCACGCGCATGCCACCACTGGGCCGTCACGTCAGGCGTCACGAATCAATATCACATTTACAAAAGTATATTTGTATATAAAGAAATTTATCAATAAAGCTAATACAAAAAACTGAAAATAAATGTGTAACGGGAGTTTACCGCCGCTCGCTAAGAGATGGCGCCGCCGTAGAATTAGATCGCGGTATGGTATCGTTACAAAGGTTGATAATAAAAATAAAAATGCAAAAACAAAAAAAAAAACTAAATAAACTAATTAACTTTTTTGTTAAATTCCACGCAGACGAAGTCGCGGGCACAGCTAGTTTTAGATAAACTATCGTAAAATGTAACACTGTTTTTCCTATATTCGAAATACCTCAGTGCCTTAAATCGAAAGTCTTCGATAGTTGTGTGTTACCAGTGATGACATACGGCACCGAGACGTGGCCTCTCACTGTGGGCCTCATTAAAAGGCTCAAAGTTACTCAACGAGCCATGGAGCGGGCTATGCTCGGTGTTTCCCTACGAGATCGAATCAGAAATGAGGAGATCCGTAGGAGAACCAAGGTTACCGACATAGCCCATAGGATTGGCAAGTTGAAGTGGCAGTGGGCCGGGCACATAGCTCGTAGAACCGATGGCTGTTGGGGCCGAAAGGTTCTTGAGTGGAGGCCACGTACAGGCAAGCGAAATGTCGGACGCCCGCCTACAAGGTGGACGGACGATCTGACTAAGGTTGCAGAAAGTCGCTGGATGCAGGCCGCTTCCAACAGGTCATTGTGGAGATCCTTGGGGGAGGCCTATGTTCAGCAGTGGACTTCCTGTGGCTGATATGATATGACAGTGTTGCAATGGACGTGCTACATTATCGACATAATATTAGTTTATCTTTGATCCCCATTATCGGTCAATAATAAAGCCTTATAACTTTTCCTTGTTTGTATTGCTTGCGAATACTTTTGTATTTGTCGTTGGCAATTTTTTTTTTCAATGTCTGTCTATCCACTACTGTATCTACATGTGGTCCCGTTGAGTTTGTTTCGTTCTGGCCCCGTGCCGACACCTCGTTCGTCTAACAAAATAGTTTTATTGATATAAAACTACAGTTTTATAGCTTCCCTAGTTCGAATTTTTCTAGATCGCTGCACGCTTCCACTTTTTTATAGTCCCGGGAAATCTTAATTGGTATTACACATTACTGCGAATTTCACCAACTGTGATTACTCAGAATTTAGGATAAACGGATTGGACACATCGGTAATTGGGTTTTTACTTGCATATATCTTTAGTGGTCTGTCACTTCTTTCTAAATTAAACTTTGGGTGTTGTTAAATTATTATTTTATTAGTTTAAGCAATTTATACAGTTGCTAGACCATATTCACTTACTGCTCTTAAAGAATCTTATCGCCAATAAAATCTATTCTAGGTCGGATTTATTTTCTTGATAGTATACTCCGACAATAAATCGCGTATTTATGACTAAAAAAGAGTGCCTACATAAAATAAAAAAATACGCCATCGCGGTGAAAAATAGTGTAGAAGATGGATAGTGCGTCGCTGGCGCACCTCACGCAGTTTCGCACGGCCGCCATTTTCTTTCTAATATTATCTAAGAGTGGTTGTATTTTGGCGCGTTATCGGCGGTCGTCGACCCCGTGGCACGTGTCACCGCTCAAACTGGACAATCGTAAGGACTCTTGCTTTGTATGGGCACAGATTATGCCTTGTTATTGTGCCTTTATTGGCGAGGCTTACGCTTTTAGTTATGTCACCGGCCACTCATAACGCGCTGTTTGTGTGTTTCACTGGAAAATGACTAATACTACCTACATTCGACCGTTAACCTCTTATAAATTATACCTTTTACTTATCACTCAAATATGATTCTATTCATGTAGGTATTACACTGAATTAAAATTTCAATGCAGAAATGTAAATTAGCACGCATAAACATTGCCAAGACCGTTTCTAAACAGCGGAAGTCTGAGATGTCTTGGAAACTAAGGAAAATTGTGGGGAATTCCGAACATGTCTGCAGTTGAGTAAATTGAACAGTGACAGATACAGGAAAAACTCGTTGTTATGATAACATATAACATCGCGCATAAATCCTCAAAGTGATAGATAGATATGCATTGAGTGCTGGCGCATTTCATTGAAATATTTTTGCAGACACAAAATTTATCAAAGGTAAAAGTGGTGCCTCTCATCAATTTATTTATCCACTTTAAATAACGTTGTATTTATAAGTCATTTATAATAATATATTATAAATAACGCACCTTAATCCGTTTAATTTCCCTCAAAATTATTTTCCTCTTATTTTTCTTTATACTTCGCATTTCTTAAAGAAAATAGATGCATACAAATTATAAAGTCACACATTAAATCAAATCAATAAAGTATAATCTGGCAGATTTACCTCGTAAAAGGCATGTATATAAAATATTCTGTAGTATGTTTGTGCGATTGTTCTAATTTTATAGCGTACGCTAAACGACGAGAGACTATTGCGCTCTCTGCGTTTTGTTTACGATGCTGCATCATAAACAATGTACTGTTAAGTTAAAACAATTAAAAGTAATGATTTTTTAAATGTAAGCCATTAATAAAATTAACCGCGGTACAATGTTTTATGATAAGATCAACTTAATGTGTCAGAGGACGTGAAATTCCTTAAATTAACAGGTATTTGCAATATCTATGTATTATGTAACTATCAGTAGCCCCAAAGTAAAAAGTAGCCCCAACAACAGGTACTTATGAAATTATTTAAAACTATCTCGCATCGAGTTTTATTATATGTGTTCTGTTTAAATCGTTGCCAATAATATAGTTGTTGTTACGCGCATATCTTTGTAGCAGGAAACAAAGGTGCTTGCACTTGACATTGACAGATTATCAGGTCATAACTTCACCTCAAATGATGATGGAAAAGGCTTACACAGATATAATATCGAATATCAGATACACGTAGATATGCATAATTCATACAGATAACAGTGGCGAGTGTGCAGAGGCGCGGGGCGAAAGCGGCGATGTTGTTATTTACAATTTAATGAACCGGCGAGCGCGGCTCACATAAAAATCCCTCGCGAGCCTGGGAAGCTAACAAAACGCGGGAAAAAAAACCCGGCATTTTATGCGCTGGCGCATCTATTTTTAGCGCATGCGCTGGACGCATCCTACTGGTTGTACTGCAGCAAGATCAAGGTTACTCGCGCCAAGTTTGCAGTCTTAGAACGTGAACACGGCTCGGCGGGCGGCGGTCGAGTGCCGCGCGGCGGCCGAGGCCGAGTTGGACCCTATGCGGGGCGCGCTGGGTGCATAATAGCGGGGTGCGGCGCGGCGTGCGGTCGGGGTGCGTGTCCGGGAGGAGGGAACCAGTTGCGGCCGCGCATCCCGCGCATCCCGCACTGCGATAAATGGGTTACCCCACAAACCTCTTGCAATACAAAACACGTTATCGTGTGCTCCAGTGTCCTTGGCTCGTACGTGTCCATTACACACTTCTAGCGATCGCAACTCTTTTCAACCTCCTCGCTTCCACCTACACCGGCTTTTGTTATGTTTTACTATTGTTTCGCAATTTGTCTAATCTCTTCTAGGGATTTAGTTTAACTAGGTTAAGAATTGCACTACGTTGGCTAAAAGCTCAGTGAAAAACGTTAAGCCATTGAAGTATTTATAGTTAAGGGACGTTTATTGGATACGTATTGTAATGCTATGAATTAGTATACAAGCGCTGTCCGCTGCGGCGAATCAGAAGCAGGAAGAACAATGGCTCAGCGACTCTTACGTCAATTGGCAACATAAACACCTACGAAGATTTATCAGATTGCGAATTTTTATCGTTAGCTTTTTACATGATAATGTGGAATTACAATGATAAGATACGACGGTGAAAACATTTCCACGTGAAATGGCAACTAAGTATTACGTAAACGAAAACAAACGATCTGTCGAGTAGAGAGCAGAGACAGAGTCGGCGCGGCGGCGGGACTGCGGCGAGTGCAGCGCGGAGCTGCAGTTACATATTTTTTTATTTAAATTCATATCCTCCGATAGAGAAGTGCACAATAGGCAGGGACGTGTTCCTGTGCGGCCGGAAGGCGGCGGACGTGTATCTAAGATTGCGCGCGGGCGCTGGCGCTGGGCGCGGGCGGCGCGGCGGCGTCGGATGCGCCCGCAGCCAATGACCAGGAAATGATGCCGCCGTTGACCTTCACATATGCACACACACACACACACCCACGCGACGCATCCCTGCGCTCCCGCTACCCGCCGCGCCGCCCCGCGTCACCCCGCCGCCCGCGCACCCGCGCTCTAGTCGCGCGCGATTCGCGAATATGTATAAGGAAACTTTTAATGAAATTGCATTATGTAAGTTGTCTAATTGGGATTGTTAAATGTTTATGCAGCAGTGTGCACGGTATGGCCGCGAGATGTCGCGCGCAGCGGCGGCGCTCACTAGGTGCCGGTTAAGTAAGGTCAGCGCTGCGCTGCGCCGGCGCAGCCGCTGCACCTTACGTAACGCGCGATAAGGCCGGAGGGCCACGCGGCGTGGTATTGAGGTCACCCGGGGGCGGCCGCACTCCACATTTCAGACGCGTTGTTTACTACACGCACGCATAACACCCGCTTTCCGTAGCGTGTACCCATTACGAGACTATTTCGGGAATCCCACATATCTAATATTCCAGTTCTAATATTTCTAATGTTTTGATTTTATCGGAGTCCAAGAGCGAACGGGAAACTATTTTAGCAGATTGGCTCGATTTACATTAAAATCTTCACACTGTGCAATATAAAGCGATGTGTGCGAAACGTGAAACCATGAAGCAAGCCCCGAAAAATGAACTGATAAACCATGTTCACAATTGCCATTACAAAAACCTACTATCTCAATAATTTCAAAGTAAAAGAGCTATTTTGCGTATTGAAGGCGCAAATCCTTGAAGAGAGCGCGTCGTTTCCCGGGCATGGTACAATGTCGCCGGCGCGGCGCGGCGCGGCGCAATGGTCGCTGCACTTATTTCGCCAGATAGCGGACCGGTTCTTTGGGGACACGTTGCGTAACTCCATGTAAGCCGATTGTGATGTCATTTGCAAAACACGGCTTGTAACAATCGCATAATATGCCGGCCGCTGCTCAAATGGATTTCGGAACAAAAGCGAGGCAGCCTGATTTGCTCGCTGTGTTCGAGTTAATGCAAATTCTTGGACAATAGTATCTATTGACTATGAAAATGCGAAGGATTAGTAGCTTTGATGTATGTATAAATTCAATTAAACACGAGTATTTATTACTCAACGCTTATGTTTATTTGTAATTACAGTGTCATCCAGGTAGAGCTAGGCTAGTGAAAATTATCTCACGCTATTCGGCATTATTATGCCGGCCGGTCTGTGATGCCGGCAAAATAAAGTGAGAAAGGTGAAGTAGTAGCCGTGTAACCTTCGTACGCCGGCTGAGGGCGGCGTTCTAGCGTTTGCCCAACTGTAAACAAACTTGTTCGCTGATAAAGCTCGTTAAAATAAGTCTCTTTAATAGCAATGTTTTCTCAATAGTGTTTTTATTGCAATAAATGGCAAGACAAGCTTTCCGTTCGCCTGATGGTAAGCGATATGACCGCTCATGAACAGTAACAAAACCACCAAACCTTAAATGCACTGCTTGGCATTCCACCGCGCTCGCCAACCTGAGACATAAGAAGTTAAGTCTCAATATGTCCAGTAGTTACTCTGGCTACAATGTCCATCCATCCGAAAGACAACAGTGCATTTACACTGCTGCAAAAATCTTTTTTGCTGATAATTCATTGAATCAACTCTTTTTACCGACAATGGTTTTTGAAATTGTTTAGTATACTACACATGAATATTGTGTATATTTTAGCTGTATAAGATTTGTATATTTGGTTATATCATCTTCAAATGGACAGGGATCACATGACATAATGAACATTGTTTTGGTAACAAAAACGCTGAATTAAAAAATTAAAGAGTTTATCAACTTAAACACCTACGTCACTGCATATAAAAATAATGCTATTTGATAATATAATTAATTGTATCACGGAAGCATTTTGAATTGCAAATAAGGAAAACGTTTAATATTCATACAACGCGGAACATCGCCAAATATTACTTTGTAATTGATCAACTGTACAAATTCATGTATTTGCTATATTTGTGTAATTATGAATGTCTGTCGTATGTGCCGTGACGAAGCCGATTTAATACGGAATTTTTGGATATTGTATGTGGTTTAAACTGATAATGATGCGATAGAGTCGCATTTTAGCCGATAATCACTTTCATATGAATAGCCAATCTTGTTTACTGTATCAAACAAAACATACGTAAACGACATATCGTATGCATTTTGATTTAAAAAAAAATCGAAAGGCCTACAATCCTTTGTCAAGAAAGTAAAAAAAAAAAAAAACAATACTGTCACAAAATTTCAAATGTTTTTGTCATCATAATACTGATATCGTTTTATCAGATTAATGACTTGTCTTTCTTTAAGTTGCTATGCATTTACTAAATTGGTATACAATATTCAAACTATAGAGAATAACTTTGAAAAGTAGAGTTTGGGGTTGGTAGAGTTTATAAATTACCGAAGAAAGGGCACTACACCCATTATAAAGGCAATGAAAAGTATTTTACATAAACAGAAAGGGACAACAGACAATTAATTGCATAGCATGACGTTATATCTGTTTTGTTACCAGATAGTTTTATGTACTAAATGAGAATTTGACATCCAAGAACTCTATCAAAACAAAATTAATTGTAAATGATATTTTAATTGTGATTTCCAATTTTTATCTATTAACATTGATTATGATGTCCTATCAGAAATTCTTAGGATACATCATCTAAATTAGAACCAATTTTTTTTATCTGGATTACAATTATGTTAATTTAGTATCCTAAAATCTATAATCCTTTTTATATTTGTCCACGTTTTGGCAGATAATTACAGTTCATGAGCGCTTGTCGCCGCGACTCATTATCTAAATAGGAAGTTCCTACTTATCTCAACATTTTTGTCACCTACGCACTCGGCTCCAGTTCGCAACTAAGCGTTTCGATTAGGCGCACTGGTAGTTCCACTGTTTGCTTTATAGATGGCGACACATCACACATGGCTACTACTACTGGTACTGTACTTACTACTGTACTACTATTTTAGTCTTTATATTATTTAATGAAAAAAAAAAAACATTTAGCTGTTCAATGCTTCAAAGCATATTCAAATAGTAACTTAATTGGGACAAAAATATTTTATAATAATGTCTATAAATCTAGTATAGCTGCATAATCTAATCTATTTTTATCGATACACTATAAGTATGTTGTTAATCACATAATTATAACTGGCAAAACTCGAATCATAACAATCCAGTATGAAATGGAAAAAGTTTACACAAATAGTATCAATTTTATTGGCCTTATAATGACCTCATTGACGCAAGTTGTGCAACATATTATTTTTATCTATATAAACGAGTTTGTTGTGTCGCTAAAATATTTAATAATATCCCTTATATGTTTGTGTGTGTTGCTATAAACAGCTTATGCATTGGAGCACATTTTTACACAAAGACTTTCTACTCGAATTCCTTGATCCTTTGAGGTTGGAAGAAACATGAGAAATAAAGATGGAGTTTTTGATGCGAAGTGAAGTCGCGTGACAAACCGATGTATGTAATAAGGTGTAACAAAAAATAATTCATTGCGATAGCCCGGGAGATAGCGTTATCGCGGAGACGGCCGGATGCACTTATCGGTTGCATGAGACAAGCGCGAGCGGCAATGCTGTTTGTTTAGGCCGACGTACAGCAACAGTGCACACAACGCCGTGTTGTGCGTGGTCAGGTCTCCACTCATACCGTTAACTACTCTCGCATCGACTTTCGAAAATTGCCAAAGGGTTCTTTATAACCTCATTTTATACTTAAGATATACACCTCTGTAAGTTAACGCTGTAACTAGAGAGATAAAATGTACGTAAAGTTCATGAAGCGAACTTATGAGTAAGGCTTATTAAGTTAACATGATTGATTTGTCTTTTAAGTTTACAAGATGTAAAACAAATTACAAGTGATGCCTAATTATTTTGGGTTTCAATTTGAGCTATCTTGTCGGCAACAGAATAATCTGCCGCCTGCTGCGATTTCGCGGCAACGCATCGTCAGATAATTGAGATAATCAGCTCATTTAGACATTATCTTAGTCGATTAGTAACGAGCAGAAGGAACAATAGTATCTCGCCGGCCGGCCATTTTGTTGCGTACTTTTGACATTTCGACTTTCCCGCGCGCTCGGCTGTTGGCTGTTGGGCCGTGGCATCACGACAAGTGTGACCGTTCATCTTTGTTTGCAGTGCGATGATATCGATAATTATTATTGCCGATATGACCTCAACCCGCGGTTTGGGACGTGCCGAAGGTGATCCGCGCTAGAGTTCGTACACCCCGCGCTTACGTAAACGTAAACTTTGCAACTTTTGCAACTGTAAAAACAAATTTGTTTTTGATATTGTATCGTGAGGACACGTTATCATATTCCGTTTCACGTGTATAATGCACATTGTAAAAATTATGCAAAAATTAAATTATCTCACGTGAATACTTTTTATCGACTTTTTATTTTTATCTTACGTTATCGACTTCAAAATTGATGTTTATCGCAATTTTGTGGAATTACTTCTAGTGTCGAATAAACAAATATTTAAATATTATCGTTCTTACTTTATTTATTATATATTTTTTTATTTAATTATAAATAATTCGAATTCCAATATCGTGTTAAAACATTATAATACATAATTACTTTTAAAGAATCACATGAAACGTAGTTATCATGTGACTTTTGAGGAAATCGGTATAATAATATGTATGTGCATATAAAACTTAATTTTAAATAACTAAAACATTTGGTGCGTAGCGTGTGAATTCGGTTTTACAATAAAATTTCCAAAGTAATTTGTTTATTGTTAAATAAAGTTTTTATAGCCAGCGTGTTTGTTCTGTAATGTTGAATTTTGTATGTCTGTTGATATTTTGCTGTAGGGACGCATTTGCCAAGTCAACGTATCGGAATGTGTCACTTTGAGGAAACGACATTCGTTTTTAAATTACACTCTTTTGCACTATCTTTAACCCAAATTAATTAAAGTGTTAATTTATGACTGTATATTTTGTATATATTAACTGTTTTAAATGTTTATTGTCTTTTTAAGTTAATAAGTTAACGGGTACGCAGGATACATTAGGCATCATTATTACCATCGCGATTCTCTAAAAACTAAGTACAATTAATAATAATATTGTCATTCGTATTTAAAGGATATCGTTTGAAGAACGTTGTTTGAATTTAGAACATTCAAGATCCTTTTCCTCGTTTTAAAGTGTGTTTGATTATATAAATGCAAACGAACATCGTAAAACCGGCAAAAGTTTGCAGCATTGGTAGGGGGAAGAGGGGGCGATAGACGTGAGCGGGGCGGCACAGGGAGCAGGCGCGCGGCGTGCGGGCTCCGGGGGGGGGGGGGGGGGGGTTTAGCTGCAACTGTATGCGCGCGGCGCAGCGTGGTCAATGACACGGCGACATTGCATCAACGCGCGAAGGTCACTTGCCCCCCGCCCCGCGCACCGGCCCGCACCGCGAGCGCAATCCGCACCCGCCGCCGCCCGCACATCCCCGCCCCGCGCGCGCCCTCTAACGCGTCTCGCAAATTCCTAAACTTCCTTGCAGCAGTAAGCAGCGAGCAGGACCGCCATGTTGGATCAATCACATCATAATGCTTTTGTAGGGACTTGTATTTTTAGACTGCTTTTTTTGTACATTGTGCAATCTGCATTGTTTTACTTACAAATTCATATTTAAGTAAATGAGTAGATTTTCCTTGTTTTTGTTTATTATTAATTGCCAAAATAATTCCCCAACTTTCTATCAATCTACGGAAAATACAAATATTTTAAAACTTATGTTATTTAAGTTACCTATATCAAATGTGAACAATAAAAAGGTAGAGAACACAATAGATGGGCGCACGTAGCACGTTTAGCAAAACGACTTAAACCATTTCCTTCCTGCCTCTGATTCATAACTTGTGCTTATTTGAGCATCCAATAGCAGCATTACATTTAATGTCGGATATCTACTATAAACTAGAAACTCATGGTACATCTAGCAAGGACATAAAGGTTGTATATTTATACTTATGTTTTAGATAATTTTATTTTTTCAAACAGTCGTGGAATATAAAACAAAAAATACAAAAGTTAAAAAGATAAGCAAAAGTTCCCAGGGGGATAATTATTATCGCCAGATATCCTGATCAAATGTCCTCTACAGTCAATTTGACAGCGTGCAGGTAATAAAATCATAATTTATGACGTCGACGTAATTTCGCCGCTCATTGTATTATAAAATCTCTGATAATAGTTGCACAGTTTTGTTAACTGATAACGATTTAAATTTAGATTTACTTTTTTTCTTCATATCGGAATGACGAAGCAACGAAAGCTGATGCAGTAAGCCTTTTGTTAAATTACTAGAAATTAGCTGTAACTTGTAGCAAATTATGGACACGTCATTACGGTTTAAAGGAACGCCGTTTCCTTCATAGATTGATTGGTAATATTTTGATGTTTTCTAAGTAGGAAGAAAATTTCGTAATCTGTATTAGCCACACCTAGCAGTTTAAGGCCCATTTTTATTGCTGTTACCTCACATTTTATTGCTGTTGTAATCTCTCAAATTATAAGTCTATAAAATTTTATAATACTCTCGTGCCACATAGAAAATGTGTTTAAAAATAAGTGCTGGCCCTTTAAGGTGCCACGCTCGACCTTCCATAGCTAATGAGTTAATTTAATTAAAAAAAATATTTTTGTTATATAAAATATTTATGCACGTGTATAAATGACGTGACATTGGGGTTTTTGACCCGGTATCGGGTGTTGTGGAGTCGAAAATGTCGGGCATACGCACCACGAAGGTTGAGACTTGCGACCGATTCATCTCGTATGCATTATCTTAAAATGTTACATGCACACGTGGTACCACGCAATCGGGCGAATGTTTGTGCACTACAATCATAAGTACCTAGCAGTGTTTCTAGAATGTTTTTGTCAATTACTTTAATTGGAAAGACGTATCGCACCACTGCATTTTTAATATTTGGTTTAAAGTACGTGCGTTTTATTTGTTTACAAATACGTGCGAATTTCTTGATAAGGATAATATAGAGGATTTTGTCACAACATCCACACCTGGGCGAACATTTGTGGATAACACAAATATTGATCTATTTGTCGGCTACAAATGCGTACTTGCCATTCTCATTTTTTATTGCGTTTTCGACCACAGAATTATGAGGTTCTCATTATTTGAGGAAAATGATGTGCGTGTAATTGTTTTCGCAAAAGTAGCTTTCGTACATTTTATTGAAAGAGTATGACGTATTATTAAGTTGTATACTGAAACGATAAAGTATTAAGTGACTGTAACACACTTGTAGTTTGTACCAAGAGATGGGTATCTCTTGCTGGTCTAAGCAAATATGGGTTTTCTTAAAGCCCTATGCACTGGCTAAATCTGAAAGAATAAACGCTGCTTTTTATTTCATTTGCGTATATTGTAGCTTTAGCGACCTATAGCAAGACTCTACCATTTGGCTCTACCTGATATAAAATTGGTTCAAATTGGATTTTCGAAACAGGAAGCTTATAACCGAATTTCTCACCAAACATCATAAAGGCTGGCATACTGAGCCAAAAATAACCAAATGAATCCGCCACAAACACAGTTCAAAGAAAATCCATTTAGTAATAAACAGTTCCGTAGTGTTGCGTGATGAGTGAACGTTTTCGCTTTCCGCTCGCGCCGATTCGATTCCTGCGCCCACCTTACTAGACTCCAGTTTTCAATTCGGTAATAGTGTGAAACGTTACATAAAATTACTGTTACACTATAATTTTAAGTTTATTACGGTGAACTGAATTACGTGTAATGGTAATTTTATTGCGAATTTATAGAGTTGTACAAAATACAAGAATTATACAGACTTTCTACAACTAGAGTATTCAAATAATTGGATTGTTTAGTTAAAAATTTCAGCAATTTACGCGCAAACATATATCGCCAATTCAAATATGTGTTTTGGAAACTGTTTTTCAACAGAATAGATTTAAATTCCGAACGATTTAATGACTTCCATTTAATACGGAGGTTATGAAACAAAATGAACGTCATCATTATAATATTGTCGCTAACTCGTGGCCATAAAAAGGCGGGTTGAGGGGCGTACATTGGGCGGTCAAGGTCTCCCGATTTCCACCAGTATTGCCTAATCCGACCCTGACTGACCAATCAGGCCGGAACGATTTTTTTCCACTTAATTATAGTATATTGTGATTTGTGATCCGCTATTGTGGAGCAAGATGGTCCGGCGACATGGTAAAGGTCGCGGGACGTCGCTGGATGCAGGCTGCCTCCAACAGGTCTCTGTGGAAATCATTGGGGGAGGCCTATGCTCAGCAGTGGACTTCCTTTGGCTGATGGATGGATGGATGGAATTACTAATTTGGCGTTAGTAGCATTCAAGGGGCCCTCATTGACTGTTCGCTGTTAGTGTACACATAGGAGGTCCATATTGTGTGTAAGTGTGTCGCCGAGGAACTTGTCTCTCGTTACGCAACAGTTGCCCAACCGCTGGAAGTGCGAGTGCGGGTTATTTCGAAAATCATCCGCCCACTATATTTAAACGTTCCATATTCCCACGGCGCAAAGTCCGCGTCCGCACTCCACGGTCCGCAACATTGACTCGCCGGTATTAAAAATAAGGTGTTTTGCAACGCCGCTATTGGCAGGCTAGGAGTAAACATGTTGTGCAAGCGTCTCCAGCGGGTGGCGAGGAGATGCGACAATGTCGCGCTGTGTCGGAGTGTAGGAGAGCCGGGGTGTCGGAGTGTCGGAGTGTCGGTGCAGCGCGTTCTATTTATGCAGCGCGGGCGCGGCGAAGCGCGGGGCGGCGCGGGCGACCTAACACTGACCCGGTTAAGGCACCGACGCATAAACAACAGTACGGCGAGGCGGCACGTAACCGGGCGGCCGCGGAGGCGCTATTTCCAGGCGCAGGGGTGGTCGTCGGCCGTGAAGGGCGCCTTGCCGCTCCGCCGGGGACGAGCTGATAATTTTAAAACTGCCAGGAAACCACCGGAGCGCATGTGGGCCGCTCGATTGACCCCTTCTTTTTACGCCATCGTAAAGCTGTTTCCGGACAAGTGGAGCGCCGAGATTCCTCTCGGGAATTGGGTCGCGATTTTCCGCCGGCGCGGTGGAGCGGCGTGCGGTGCGGTGTGGAGCCGCGCGCGCGTCACTCGCACTCTGGTATTTCGGAAGCGGTTGCGCCACTCACGCCCGCTGCTTGCGAAACGCGCAGGAGCCACGCGTCATCCACACCACCGCGCCACCGCACCACCGCACCACCTTGTGTGAATCACAGATACGCAACGTACCGATCACTTGTGGTGGTGTAGTATGCCGTGTCCGTCACGCGGGTGATAGGTCACGTAGCCGGCGGTGGCGGGCGGCTAACGGGGAGCGCGCGCCGAGCGCGGAGTCGCGCGGATTCCGGGATCGCGGGCCGGTCCTTTCGCTTTCGGCGGCGCGTGCGCTGCGCAACACTCAAGGTCGCGGGCCGTTCAACTCGGATGCGACGTAGCTGTTGCGACACCGAAATATGTAATTGTAGAGGAGTCGAGGCGCGTTTGGCAGCGGCCACGGCGCGCAACTGGGTCGCCGCCGCCGCCGCGTCGGTTGCGCAACCGCGCCACGTACGACAGATGGCGCGCGACGCGTCTTCCTTATACGGCCGCCGAGCTCACCGCACGGACAAAGGACCGGCGCATTTTTTACTATACTGCTTTAATCGACGACGATGCTGTAGACTGTAGTAGCGGTATCGATGTCGAGTAAACATTGACCAAGAAGGGCTCGCGCCTTGGCAGGCTCGCAGAAAACTCATTGGAGCGATGACGTCAACGCCGACGCCGACATACACTGAATTGGGACTAATTGGAATCCAATTGGGGAAAGGATCCACGCTCTTCATATTACGTTCTTGTTATGACCTATAATTCTTCGATATGGTTTTAATTAAATTGAAACCAATAGGTACCTATCTGTCGAGATAATTACATGAGAATGAAATCGACCCAATTCTTGCGTACCGATTGACGGCATCGTAAATAATGGAAAATAGGCGAATGGCTCTTATCGCCCCTGTATTAGAATGAATCGCCGTGTTAGAATTGACTCACAATAATCGCGCAGGCAAACTTCCACGAAGCTAGCGCGACCGCGCGCCTTTGATGCTTTCCTGTTCCTGTCACCTTTAGGTCACTGGCAATTGTCGTGGCGCAGTGTCGCGCGCGCTCGCGTGTGTGTGACACTTGCGTGCCAATACAGAATACATGAATGTCGAAATTTCCCAATGAGCACATCTCCGCTCGCGGTAACCTGTCCGCGTCGTCGGTCGCGGCGAGAGCGTGCGAGCGAGACGTCGATTCCGTTTTGGAAGTTTGCGAATGTCAATAATAACGTTCCGGTCCCCCGGCGGTCGGTGGAGAAGCGAAAATAGTCGCCTACTATTAATACGAGGCGAGCGCTAGCGCTGCATTGCCCTTGAAACGGGCCGATCACCTCGGCGCACACAGGCGCACGGGCGCACGGGCACACGCGCGCGCCCCGCCCCGCACCCCCACGCGCACCCGCACACACCCGCCCGCCGCGTCGCATTAGACGTGCGCGCGCGCACACATGCTTACGCCTTATCGCGATGCAGCGCTGCAGAATAGACACACCGCGATCATTTTAATTTCCATTTCGTTTGCGAATGTCACATTGACACGTCCATGTTTACCCCGTGCGCTGAATGTTTGAGCGGCACTCGACTCGGCTCCGCGGCTCGAAGCTCGTTGAGCGCGGTCCACAATCCGCAATCCGGAGATGTTAATGAGCGATCGTTGTATTAAATCGATGCCCTGCAGCGATCTCATTGCGTGTGTTAATTGCACGTGTGTTGCAAACCACATCAGAGAACGCTCGTTTAATGGATGTGTTTGCGGTAACCTTTAACATTTCCGATTTTACATTACAAATTCACGCTCCTAATGTGCCGATATACGATATACGCGCTCGCTACGTTGATTTGTGATCGGCCTTAGGCCTACCTGGCACACATCTATTTTACATTTTGTAGAAGCGGTATAAAAGTTAACATTACCATATCCTGTCGTTGTTCGTGATCTCATGGATTCTAAGCGGATATGAACATTTGCACAGAGTCACGACACCTATATAAGTGAGCGATTTGATAACTATCCAGCAGACTAGAGGTAGGAACGAAGAGGCCCGTCGCGCCGCTGAGGAGAGCGAGCAGCACACGCGTGTGAGGGACATGGTGCTGAGTGGTGCGAGTGTGCGGCAGACGACATCACGACAGTGCGTGGATGTTTATGCGCTCCACGCGACGAGGCCCGCATAATCTGACGCAACCCGCTCGCTCTGAATCGCATTCAAAACCAAGCGAACCCTCGGCGGGCCTGTGTAGCGCTCGCACGCGCACAGATCACGTTTCGTGCTGCCTACATCTACACAATTTGGCAATTGGCAACATCATTCAAGGTTTCCTTTGTTTTAATTAACCTGGTTGTATCAGAGCTTAGGCAAGACCTAGATATCTATCGGTCTCTTTGTGTTTTGGGTCGACACAAATCATGCGTAATCAAAACACGTATTCAAATTTGGTTACATACAATTTGCAAATTTGTCTATTTCGGTGTTATGTGGAGTAATTATTTGCTTACGGTTACGATTCATTTAAATTGTGAAACATGTCAAAAGTTCATTGGTCCTGCGATTATACTATATCTAAATGTGATCATCAATATTGCGTCCTCGTGTTGACCATTTAATGAGAAATGAACGTTAATAGTGAGCTGTTGCCGAGGCAATTGGTTGTAATAAAGTGCATATGAAACACACACTCGTACAATCAAGTTTGGACTGCCCAATTCGAGCAGGAAGGTCGAGTACGTTTCGCCAGAGGCTGACAATGGTGCGGCGCCGGTACCGCCGCTCTTGCCCAATATTCGCGTTTGCAACACAGAAATTTCGTGTGTGCCGTGTTACAGCAATGGCCGATTTACGCCTCACAGCCGCCTCCGACTTGTCTGATACGCCGTGCTGCGGGCTTTACTTGTGATTTTTGTACTTTATCATCGCCCTGGCTTGACTTTACACGTAAATTTATATACCTATTGTATAACCGATATTTGCGTGACGTTGCCCACGTTTGACAGCATTACAGATAAGGCCGATCCGACATGTTCGCAATATTACCGGCTACTGAACATTGTTGTGTTGCGAAAAAAATTCCTTATAACGCTTTTGTAATAACGCCTTTATCGCGTTAGTTGGCGTAATCATAAAGAATTTACGTAAAAATACAAACGATTCAAATCGTAATAAATTCACATGATGTGAATTTCTTACTGCATGTGAGCATTGGTACATAGATACATCTGTCTGGGCAAAGTGAAGCTACTGGTAGGCGAGCTATAAAATTATTTTTATTGCCCACGCAAAGAGTGGCAGAAGTGCTTCGTAAACAAGTGAAGACGTGCGATTGAGGCACGACAACGAGTCATTTTTCCTGTTCCTTATCATTTTAGCGCGATTGTTGGTATTTTCACAAGGCTGGTTCGCGTGTCGGGCGTAGAGTGCGCAGCGTCAGCGTCGAGCGCCAAGCCCGAGGTGGAATCTAATTAGAATATTGGTCGTGTAGCGCATGTCCGTCCGAGACAAAGGGATCTAGGCGGGCCGTATTGTTGTGCACGCGTACGTCGCGCACATACAAGGCATTATTAACATGCGCCACAATCGAAAGTGGTCTCTTCGCATGCACCGACAATCGTCGCGGCCGACGCGTCTCGCATACTGTCCGCGCAGTAGTTAGTCAGTAGTTTTTTGCATCTTTATATTAGGAGCACTGACCTTGCGCAATGTCAAATAGCTGAGGACGGGCGTGTAGCGCCAAGTTTCGTTAAATGGCCGATGCAACGCCATGCCAACTGGTTCCGTTCGTACGTCCGACGCATTTTTTTGTTTTGGTGCCGCGGAAACCTGTGGTTGCTTGCGTGAGCCAATGCGCATATTTAACTCTATCACTATATATGCCTAATAAAGCTTGGCTTTTGGCACTGTTTGTGGCCAGGTATTTGATTGTTAAACGCCAGGTTTATGGTTGAAGGAAAATCCACGAGGAGACGTATTTTCCAATTCGATTTTCGCTGTAAACATTTGAACATTGCCGCAAATAGTCATGTAAGAATACGTATCCAATATTGAATTATCTGTTATTCTACTTGATCATTGACATTTAGGTCAATAAAATGTTGTTTATAGTATCGACTTTGAAAATAATGTTAATCTAACAAAAAAGCGCATAAAACATTGTTATTTTGCACGCTGGATTCAGAATATCCGATATATTTTTGCTGTTGCGATATAAGAGACTGCATATAGAGTGTATGAGTGTTCTTTTAGAAGCGTAACAAATGCACGCGTCAATTATCCACTCGGAGTCGTATAATGGGCATTTAACGACACGTTTCGGTGTTGGGAAAGAAGGCCAGTTGGCGGCGGGCCAGGGTGCATCCACACCTCCGGAAGTTCTCTGATAAAGCTTCGCACTGCATAAATTTAGATAACGTCCGGCGAGATCGTTTGTTATGTGTCATTGCGAGAGAACACCACAATAACATTCAATTTGACTCCGCTCGCTATACGCGTCGGTCTTGTGTCGGATGCAACATTGTTGCCCGCGAGGAAATAGATTTAGACTGCTCACGTTTTGAAAGGAATTTTATTACTCATAATTTCAGATTTTGCATACTCGAGAGTTGCTTGAGAATGTCCAGGAAATATGAGTTTTACTAATCGCACTGGGTTTCATGATATAATATTAACTGCTAAGGGGGTTATATAAAAACAGTCACCGGGTCGTCAAATTCTAGATGGAAAAGCCTTATTGCACCGATCTCATGCAAGTCGGAGGTATAGGCAAAGTGAACATCCAAAAATAGAATTCCAATAAGAAATGTACGGGAATGTTATTGGATTTAAAAAAAAAACTTTTTGTGTATTAGAAAATAAAATGCAACAAGTTTTTTGTTATTTCCGAGAATATAAGTATTGAATACAGTAGGTATTAATACATAAACAAAACAAAACATATTATTACCTTGTTCGCATGTGGATCGGTTTTATAATTTCACATTGGGAACAATGATTATAACGTGTTACTTATTATTGTGGTATTACGTCTGTTTGCCGTCGATACTCATTCAATTCACGGTTGATTATACATTGTGTTCCTAACCAAGAATATTATGTACTGAATCGATATTTATTTTGCACTTTACATTTGTTTTCTACGGATTGAAGGAAATAATTGTTAATATTAATCAACGTTTTACCTTTTAAAAATTGTATGTGCTCTGTGAAATGTACCCTTAAAAATACTAAGTAGACAACTAATTACGCCCTTCTTATCTGATTTCTCGGTCTACGATAAAACGTAATTGCCAAAGGATCAAAACTGTTTCATCGCGGTAGTCCCCGAATTCCCAGCGCTCACGCATGGTGCGGCGAGGCGACGCGCGGGCGGACGGGCCTAAGGTCACCTTCCGGGTGGGGCATTCACCGACCGGTCACCTCATCTCCGTCCTCCGTCCTCCGTCCGACTCTCCGCAACACTATTCGTCTATTTTTTTCCATTTTGTCACGGACGATTTATTTTTAAAACAATTATGCCATTTGTTAAAATTTATTCTGCTCATATGTGTCAGTGCAATTTTTATGAATAGTGTTTTCTTGTTATTAAAACGTCTCTAAACAAAGGCGAAAATTCTATTTTAAATTCTGAATCAAATGTATGCAAACATAATGGACTTGAATCTGGGATGTGTAGTTTTGAGTTACGACAAAGAGAGTTCAATGGTAAGAGCAGTGCAATCCCGAGAGAGTATCCCTTAGCGACTGATGGCTATTTTCCATCATAACCCAAATACCGACTTGCTTGAGTCCAGATATATATCTAAAACTAACACGGTGCGCAGATGACCTGAATTATGTGAAAATCGGCTAACCAATATGAAGCGACTTTTCTGACATATTTTTATCTCCCATCTCTTTCCGATCTTGATATGGTTAGGAGGCAAATAACGCATTCTAAGCCCTAAAATGTTCTTGGGCGGCGGTATTCACCGTGAGAGGAGTAATTTGATCATGTAAAATACCTAAGGAAAAAAACAGACATAATATAGGTGGACTTACCAGGTGGTCTGGGATGCGCGGCGGCGTGGTGCTGCAGCGTGCTGGCGATCTGGTGGTTGTGGTAGAAGGGCAGGAAGGGCGCGTGGAAGGGTGCGGGCGGCGGGGGCTGCAGCCGCGCCTTCAGCTCCTCCGCGGAGCCCGCGCCCGACGAGGAAGACTCCACGTCCGACACGCCGCTGTCTGCTGGCGAGGGGGGGAGGGAGCCTGCCACAACAGAAACATGGTTACAGACATATAGTACAAGACTCAAAGCTAGCTGGCTATGTCCTAAAGTGACTAGTGCCGCTCATAGATTGGTAAGACATTCAAAATTCTCAATAATAAGTTCTGTCCCAATATGTGATATAGTATTGTGGAGTGATCGTTGATCAGTTTGTAACTAATTGGTTGATTACTCCAAGCTTACTCCAAGGATAATACATAGTAAATACTCGTAGCATAATGCTAAAACAGACCTAAAGAGTTTACCCGAGTGAAGTATAAATTGCAAAATGTATTTAAAATATTATAATTTTTTGCACGAGTAGAAAGTAAGATAACACAATTATCTATTCCGGAACTGCTGATAATTTTCAGTACAGCGCAACAGTTCAGTGATTACACTATCGTACACTAATTACTTGATAGCAACCAGCATGTAATTATATGCTTTAATCTTAGGACCCTATGATGCGCAACAAAATGTCTAATAATAATAAACGGCCCAACATTTTATGCCAAAAAAATCCGTTAGAAACCCTCTATATCACACGCAGCATCCTTTTATCTCATCTAACGGTCAGTCCATATTTGCATGCAACCCTGCAAATGCAGTGGGTCTAATCGGCCCAACGGTCAATTCTCAGAGATTAAACTTAGACGAATTTTCTCATGCGCAAGTGCATTCAACCTGTTTTTGTGTCGTGTTTAGATGACCAACGCGGCGTTTGTCATGCAAAAAATGGACGGTGTCGGGTTAATTTACGATTATGCAAATCTATTCAGGGGTCGAATAGGCCAGGGCGAGGGTTGGATTTTACATGCGTTTAGGTTTTTATAGAATGCGCAGATGGTTATTTATGAATTTTGGACATTGCTATTTTAAAGTAAGGGTTAATTTTGTTCCCATGTGATGTTTTCTCATAAAATGAAAGATTTATTACTTTGGAACGTTTAAAAGAATTAATTATAGCGAAGATTAAGAAGTGGTCAGTTTCTTGTCGCTTTTAAATATAGTTTATTTTTCCCACAGAAACTTATATAAATTTAAATACTAACTTAAATACTTAAAAGATTCTTAATCTGAAATACGTAGTACTAGTCGTAAATAAGAATTCTTCACGGGCATTCAATATAGGCCAAAACATATAAGCAGAATTTCATAATGAAGTCACTGATTGTTTGTTTGTTATTTTTGTCTTACAAACTAGTCAATTTTTAAACGGAAACTATTCGAATGCGTGAGAGCATCCGATATGTAAATAGTTAATCCAAGTTTCTCATGTGTAACCGTCGTTTAATTTTTTCAACTAGTAATGCATTATTCGTTTCCTAGTGTCCATTTGACCGGGGTTTTGTGTCCGCTGTCCTCACCTCTTTGTGCTCTTTGTTGACCACTGAAAGGGATAAGCATGGGAACAGGGAACCGGGAAGCGACGTCCAGTTGCATTAACCAAGTAGCCTCGCCTTTGTAACACAACGTAATGGCTTTTGAGTTTTTTAATAACAATTTTTAATGCACCCGTTTTCTAGGTCTGGTTTTGTGTTTTTTTTTAACATGGGTTATGTTCCGCGTGTGTTATTGCTGGACCGGTTTGAGTATGCATTTATGGTCAGTTGTGTACTTTTTGATTTGATTGTAATTATACATTTTAGGCAATACAGTTATTATAAAATAATTATTAGATAATAAATATGACACCGCATATGTTAAAGAGATGGATTTTTTAATTCCCATGCGAGGTAACACAATTCGTGATGCCTAAAAATATGTGCGGAATCTAAATCCATTCATTAGTCTCAACCGTTTTTATTTATGAAAAAGCAATCATAACACGAAGGTGCCAAATTGTCTCAGTTTTGTTCCCAGCGGTCATTGAGACCCTCCGCGCCCCAATTCCGGTCAGTTGACACATCCACCAGGCAACGGTCAAAAACGCGGAATAGCGTCCATTGTGGCAACCCTTTCATGCCGCGTATCAAAATAATAATAAATTAACTATAAATAATGATCCGGGGTCTTTTCGGCCGGGGGCTGACGTACCGGTCAATGGAGAATGCGGCCCCATTAGTTATACTCCACAATGGCCCGGGACCGTAATCTGGCCCATCTTTATGAAGTGACCATAGTGTCCGTATTGTGAGAGACGGCGTTAGACCATAATCCGCGAGGAGTTAGATCGCCAATACCGGCTTGGATCGCGGATTCGCACAAAGGGACACTCTTTTTATACCATAGTATTGTGTCAACGAGTTCTTATATATTTGCATATTAGATATATATTATATACTGTAGAGATTTGCTAATGAAGTATTAATTTTATTAAAGAGTATTTCGAATTAGTTCAAATGTGTTGTGAAAAAACGCTTATTTAATTATATATTTCATATTAATATAATTTCCTAAAGTGTTTACAACTAATAAACAAAAATAATGGCTTTCAGGAATATACGCTATATTAATATCTATAAAATTAGTAACGACATAGGTATTTTATTTACTAAATCATGATAAAATGTGTTGTTTTTTTCCGCAATTGTTTATGGCCTGACAAGCATACCGGGTATCTCAAGACTGCTACCGAAAACGAAGCCGGGTGGTAGTTTTAGTGGCTACAAACACAATGCAATTAAAAATTTCACCTAGAAACGCGACAATTTTTTTTTTGATTTTTTAAATATCGTCATTTTTGGGTGGTAAATCCATAGTTTTTGCTAAAATAATAATTTAAACTCTTTTATACCTTAGAGTATTTATAAATAAAAGGGTATATACTATTATTTTAGGAAAAAAATGTATTAACCACCCAAATATGGCCATAGGAAAAAAATAACAAAAAAAATAATTGACGCTTTTTTTTGCAAATTTTTCTGTTGCATTGTGTCTGAAGTCGCTTAAACTACCACCCGGCTTCGTTTTCGGTAGCAGTCTTGATATACCCTGTATATGATATAATAATGTACACGTGTAAATGTGATCAAAGCCAATCGATTCCTAGTTAAATTATATATTCCATTTTATTTAAAAAAATGATTTAAAAATATCTAAAATCGCAATGTTCATTTATTATTCTTAAATCGTAATAGAAAAATGATAATATTTTGCGTGTTCGCTGCTTTTAAGTTGAATGAATATCAAAATATGAAAGAAATATGTACTTATATTGTCAGACTATTCAGGCTTGCTGTCCACTGGCATAGGCTATTGACACTATTTTCAATATACCGTGTAACAAAACAGACTTTTTAAATTCTTGAATACTATTGTTGAAATCTGAGGTTTTATATACTAAAAACAAAATTGTTGGACAGAATTCAATGATATGTTATTAAGTAGGAAAGCATTAGATAATGTTCCAAGAAGACGATTACTATTGTTAATTGCCGTAATAAGGAAAATATATACACAGTCAGGTCATAAGTATTGACACACAGTAAAAACTTTTCTTTTAGAATGCTGGCCACAGAAAAGTTTATTGAATTCGTTGCGGTTACGCGCCGATTCAAATTTTAGACATACTGAAAAATTTGAATATAACCAAAAGATTCGTTTATCGTACCATCAAACGATACAATGAAGACTCTAGTGTAGATGAGACAGGTCAAGAAGTGGTCGCCCTCGGTCTGTTAGGACTCCAGCAGTGATAAAAGCTGTGAAGGCGCGAATTCAAAGAAATCCCAAACGTTAGCAGAAACTGTTGGCCCTTCAGATGGGGTTAAGCAGAACCACGGTGAAAAGGGTGTTAAATGAAGACTTAGGGCTTCGGGCATATCGAAGAAAAACAGAACATCGTTTGAATGCTCGTCTAATGGACCTGAGACTGAAGAGATGCCGCGCTTTGTTGAAGCGGTACGCGGGAAAAAAATATCGAGAAATTCATTTTTCAGATGAAAATTTTTTTACCGTAGAAGAGAGCTACAACAAACAAAATGATAAGGTGTACGCACACAGTAGTGAAGAAGCGAGCAACCGTATTCCGCGTGTCCAACGAGGTCATTTTCCATCCTCGCTCATGGTATGGTTGGGAGTTTCTTATTGGGGCTTAACAGAGGTACATTTTTGTGAGAAATTTGTAAAAACGAATGCAGTTGTGTATCAAAATACAGTCCTGACGAACCTTGTGGACCCTGTTTCTCATACCATGTTCAATAACAGGCACATTATATATTCCAACAAGATTCGGCGCCAGCTCATAGAGCGAAGAGCACACAAGACTGGCTGGCAGCGCGTGAAATCGACTTCATCCGGCACGAAGACTGGCCCTCCTCCAGTCCAGATTTGAATCCGTTAGATTACAAGATATGGCAACACTTGGAGGAAAAGGCGTGCTCAAAGCTTTATCCCAATTTGGAGTCACTCAAGACATCCTTGATTAAGGCAGCCGCCGATATTGACATGGACCTCGATCGTGCTGCGATAGACAACTGGCCGCGCAGATTGAAGGCCTGTATTCAAAATCACGGAGGTCATTTTGAATAAACTTTAGTGTCATAAGAATCTATGTTTTGTTAAGTCCATTTTGGTATATATATGGTTACATAATTAATAAACTTGTTTCAATTATTTTATATTAAACATGTGACAGAATTTATGACCTGACTAGGTATTATACACACTTATATTGGAGAAATAATAAATCTAAGATGAAAATTGTGATATTGTTTGACACAAGAATGGAAAATTAAGTTGTTACCTTCTTGTGAGAGCTATATGTTGCTAAATCTTATTATTCTTGTGTATTTTCCCTCTTTGTTGTACTACTAAAAGTCTAATTTATTAACACATAAATCAAATTTATTATTAACTCATTATTGTTTAGAAATTATGTAAGCTCTTCTTTGCAAATCATAAAGGACAGAATAATCACCGACGTTTTCAAGGGTTTTCAATTGTTTAACATAAACGCAATTGTAAAGTTGAATGTAGACTTTATATAGAAGAAATAAGATCGTTATAAAACAAGAAATAATGGACTTGCCGGGATATTTTTTGACCAATTCCAAGGCGCATACCATTTTTGATAATAACTCGATACTGGCTTCCACCCTAATATCAAACGATGTTATAAAGCTAACAGTATCTCTTGCCGAGTCCTTTATACCCCGGCCTTTGTCCTCTCGCTTCTTTAACATGCTAATTTTATCTTAGAATAGTTACAATACGGTTATGTAACGGGCAGTGTTATGTACGTTTGAAAAAATATTATGTATTTAATGATTTCGAACTGGTTTAGCATTTATTTGGAAGTATTGTTGCGGTTACATAGCGGTCAGTAGTAAGCAAATATATTTTGAATTTATTTATTAAAATAATAAGGAATTTCATTTAAAATTTCATGACGATGTAGCGTTTATTATTTTAATATTATTATTTTTTTATAGCTGCAATAGACAAAGGAGTTATCGTAGGAATTGAATTTTAAATTATTTGTTTTTCCACTGTCGTGATTAATTTGTTTGTGATGCTGTGTGTGCCAGATTTTTTTAGTTTTTTCAATAACATCTAAGCAATTGAACAATGTGGGATTCTTTCAGACGTAGACTCTATTTATGAATACATTGTTTTGCATTTAAATGACACATGAGTATAAAAAAAATATGAATGAATGTAATTTCCTTAATGAATTGAGACAAATTTATTGGAACAAATGTTGATTTTTGCTGGCGTGACTAATTTTAACACTTGCGCGTGGCGAGATGTGGTCGGCACATGCCACCTTCCACTGTTTACCATTGCGGTCACATGCATGGCGTTGATTATTTCTGTACTTCTTTGAAATTATAAAAGGAATATTTTATGGAAACACGGTTCTAATTTTTTCGTCCGCGCCGTAACGAAACCTTTGTCAAATACTTTTATAAATAACCCTTATGTCACACTGTTGCTTTCGTGTTTAAACTTGGCAAAAGTTTTCTTTATTTATACCATTTGCGCAACGAAAATGTATTTAAAATTGATTGTGCAATGACATTGTGTACATCGATCAATAACTGGACGTGAATAAAGCGTTCATTAAGAGAATTAACCCTTGCGAAAGCTGCGCAGTGCGCTTTGGGCCCCCATGCGTTCCTTCCCGGCGCACCCACGCGTGACATCCTAATTTCGCATTGACAAAGGATGAATAGAAAATAGAGAGAGAGGCACGTCCGAGCGAGATGAAGATGCCGGATTACCGTCCATTGTTGTGGATGACGCGGCGTTTCGGCGCGCAAGGTGCAATCTAACCCATTTTTGTACAAAAACCTGGCAATTTTGGGACGTAATGTGCATATAGCGCAATGTGTGCACCCATCTGCGCGTCAATTGTTTGGTTAGGACGTTGCATTGGGGCCTCGATGACCCACGGCTTGAAGGGTTGGCTTTGATGTGCCGGTGTGGTTGATTTATTGCAATGTGTGGTTTTGGTAAATATTTGTTTCTTCATTCCGATCGCGTAAAGTATTACTGACACATATTTCATTTGTAAGTTTCGGATAAATTAAATTGAAACAAGAGTGAGTTACAAATATATATACTCACTTAATTATACATTTCGAATAATGCTTTAATACGTAATAATCTAGCAGGAACTACAATAGAGTTTATTCTTGCAGCGCATTACACTAAAAGAGGTGATTTACGACGGAATTATTCACATTTCCAATTAAAGTCCTCGTAAACAATAGTTCCGCACGTTGCATACATCTAAAAATAAATATTGCACAAGCGAAAGCCGCCGCAATGTGGACACGTTAAAATTCAAAGAACTATATCAAATTGGAACCCTTTCAATAATTGTTGTGCAAGATGTGGCACAGGCGCCCACGCGTGGACAATCCGTCTGTCAATATCAGTTCCACATCATTTGGACAGCTGTGTCGCTCATAAAAGGGTTCCAAAATGAGTGAAAGTTTGGATTTGCAAAAAAATATGCTCAGATGTCGTTAATTTTTATTGTGATAAACTGGCAGTTTGGAGAAAGGTGGTGATTTTAACGTATAACTCTTTGTTTGATAAGCAAACATTTTACCAAAATTATGAGGTTGGCTGTTCATTATAAACTGTGTTTTAATGGCTGAACAAATCTAAAGAGTTGATTGCATATGAATAATGTGTTTTTTATTTTACTAGGTAAAGTTAAAAGTCTTACTGGGGGATTTTACTCTAGATGCCTTCATATCATATTCTCATTACTTGTTAAATAACTAAAACAATCAACTTATAACATCTATTACGTACTGCTGAGAATTACACGAAAATTAACAACACATATTTCGTGGGAAATTTTGATTTCACCTACATTATAAATAAATTTCGTAAGACGAAGCAAAGCCAATTTTGAAATTATTAGGTGAAATCATGCATAGTTAAGTACGCCGGTCCCAGACGCTCCCCAGGGCTCAAACTACCCCCGTCGACTTTTCATGGGTTAGAATCTAATTTATTAGTAACGCGTAGACAGTAGTGCTTCAGAATTGTTTCTTATGTTGAAAATTTGACCTTATAAGTAATTATAGTTATTTTTAAGTATGGGGCCTAATGGATCAGAAGCCGTCTAGGAAATGAGAGGCCACGGGTTCAACAAATGTTTGTGTCGCAATTTGTAACGGCTGTGGTTGTGTGTCTCGAAGACAATGGAATCCATTGTCAACAGCCAACTCCTTGGGTACCTTGAGGATCATCAGCTATTAAGTGACCGTCAATACGGTTTCCGTAGGGGCCGCTCGGCTGGTGATCTTCTCGTGTACCTAACACATAGATGGTCGAAGGCAATCGAGAGTAGGGGGGAGGCGCTGGCCGTTAGTCTGGATGTAGCGAAGGCCTTTGATAGGGTCTGGCACAGAGCGCTTCTGTCGAAGCTTCCTTCCTACGGGCTTCCCGAGAAGTTGTGCAAATGGCTAGCTAGCTTTCTAGCGGACCGGAGCATCAAGGTCGCTGTCGACGGTGCATGCTCAGATCTCAAGTCCGTGAACGCTGGTGTCCCACAAGGCTGTGTGCTATCTCCCACGCTATTTCTTATGCATATTAATGATATGCTGCAAATTAGCGGCATACATTGCTATGCGGATGACAGCACGGGTGATGCCTTATATACCGGCCGAGCTAATATTTCTCGGGAAAACGTCAATGAGTGCCGAAACAAACTTGTGTCTGAAGTCGAGTCCTTACTATCCAGAGTCTCGGATTGGGGCCGACATAACTTGGTTGAATTTAACGCCTCAAAAACACAAGTTTGCGCATTTTACCGCAAAAAAATCGCCTTTCGTCGTATCACCTCAATTTCAAGACACTCCTCTAAACGCCACAGCCAGCATCGGAATTCTTGGTGTCGAGATATCGAGTGACGTCCAGTTCCGCGGTCACCTTGAAAGTAAGGCCAAATTGGCCTCAAAGAAGCTTGGTGTGCTCAACAGATCGAGGCGATATTTCACGTCGGGTCAACGTATGCAACTTTATAAGGCGCAAGTTCGGCCCCACGTGGAATACTGCTCCCATCTTTGGGCAGGGGCACCCCAGTACCAGCTTCTTCCTTTCGACCGCATTCAACGTCGGGCTGCTCGAATCATTGACGATCAGGTTCTCTCCGACCGGCTTGATCCTTTGGCTTTGCGTAGAGATGTAGCTTCGCTCTGCATTCTCTATCGCATGTACCACGGGGAGTGTTCTCAAGAATTGTTCGGACTTATCCCTGCTGCAGAGTTCCGCCACCGTACAACACGACAAACCTCCAAATACCACCCACATCACCTTGGAGGTTGGAAATCTACTACAGTACGTTTTTCCCGGCACTTTCTCCCACGTACTACAAATCTGTGGAACCTGTTGCCAGCGGCATCATTCCCGGACAGATACGACCTGGCGACCTTCAAAAAACGAGCGTATTCCCACCTCAAAGGCCGGCAACGCATCTCCATGCCCTATGGTGTTGCAGATGTCCATGGGCGGCGGTGTTCACTTACCATCAGGTGAACCGCATGCTCGGTTGCCCCCTATAATATAAAAAAAAAAAAAAAAAAAAAAAAAAACTCATAACGTCCCTCGAATTCCTAAATATTTGGTCATACTCGATAATATGACATCATTTTACATATGTTTGTTTCTAAGAATTGCAAACATACGTACTTGCATACCGCATCCTATACAAAAAAGTAAACAAATACGTTTCATTTAAAACTAATATTTTGTACTAACTTGTCAACAATATCGACAGAAATAAACTGTAAGTACGTAAGTGTTTGAACATTTTACGTTATATTTGGGACTATACGATAGGATAGTTGAAAAAGACAGACAAAAAGCTAAACACCAAGAGCAATGGAATTAACGAGCCATTTCATTGAGTTGTAATGCTGTTTGCCGTTCCGTCAATGGCGTGCCGTGACCATTTTGTCGGCTGAAGTTTTCGCACACCGGCGCGGTGCGTGCGTGTGTGCGACGGGGTGGTAGGCGCTGGTGGTAGGTGGTAAGGGGTGGTAGAGGGTGGTAGGTGGTGCGGGGTGCGTGCCGGCGGGCAGCGGTCGTGACATTGGGCGGATCAGCTGATATCGATTTTCCGACACTTCCTCCTTATGCTTTATGAATTTTTCATGGGACTGTCGGTCCGCTCATAAGTTTTGTTGTGACGGCCCCCGCGCCTCTTTTTTGTATGGCGTTTGTCTGCCCACGACTATTGCAGTCATTTAATTTAACTAATATAATATTATTAAAGTATTGTTTTAGTAGTTTTTGTGTGGATGTTTAATGTACAGAGGATGAAAAGGTTTTTTGGTGTAATGCAGAATGCAGTACGGTTTGGTAGCATTGCAACATATTTGACTTAAAAAAATCTGTTACTTTAATGTAGCTAACAAAAACTTAAAGGTAAAGGTACAATTTAGATTATTCGGGTTATAAAAGAACAAGATAAAATATCTAATTTGTATGTATAAAATCAGTATTTATCAGTTTTCCCATGTGGCTACTTTTTTTCCTCAACCTTACGAAGTTGAGTTGCCAAAAAATAGCTTGCGGTCCGTATCGGGATGTCGCTACCGGGGAACGTGGACGATTTATCTTTCCTTTACAAATAACACGTATTACATCGATATATTTTATTTTCCTTTCAATAAGAGATATAATACTACACTAATATAAATTTGAAAGAATGGTGTTGAATTTTAACACCAGACAGATTTACTTATGGCAAAATATGTCTATGAATTGTCTCCTTCAAAGATAATTAATAATCTTTGTATTCGTACCAGAGACTTCACAGTTCGCAATCCACGCTATATTGAAGCAACAGCGACTATTCTATATTAAAGTTATGTAAATCCAATTTTACATCGAGGCAAATAATTCCAAAAGAGCTTATAACACGGTGTATATTCTGGCACATACGACATACAGTATCTGTGTTCAGATATCAGGCGGATCGTGGTACCATTAAGAACGGATCCCAGTCCTGAGCGCCATCCGCCCGACAACTTAGATAAAATGGCTTCCTGCAGATATTCTACCTACCCTCACCCAGACTAATTTCCATTTCAAATAATATTTAAACATATTTTACGTAGGGCGTATTTTTAATTTAATCGTCGAATAAAATACATGAGTGACGGCAAAATTAATAAATTCTCTGATTGTGTTACATTTATATTAAGTCGAGTTGTAATTTTGATTTTCAAAAATCAATCAAAATCAAAATATTATTTATTCAAATAGTCTTTCACAAGATCTTTTGAATCGTCCTTTTCTGCTACCACCACTTCGGAACGTGTTGTAGCTGTGAAGAAGAAGCGGCGCAAGAAACTCCCTCAGCAACACGAACTCTTCTTTTTTTCTTTCTTTTTCTTTTGTTTTTTTTTATATCGCCATTTACAAATAAAATGATTCATGTCACAAGTTACAATAATGTCAATTTGATGCAAAACATGATAAATTTATTCCCAAGCAGTTTTATCTTCTACATAATCTGAAATTCTATAATATGCCTTTTTACACAGCTTAGCTTTTATTACTTTTTTAAACTTATTAATTGGAAGTTCTCTTAAACTGTTGGGAAGCTTGTTAAAGAAGCGTACACTTTGACCCATAAAAGAATTATTTATCTTGTGGAGAGGAGTAACGTGTGAGGCAAGATCATGTTTGTTCCTAGTGTTCTTACTATGCATGTCATAAGTAATATTATGAAATAAATTCCTTTGCGTAATTATATAGTCATACTAGCGGCCCGGCCCGGCTTCGCCTAGGTGCAGATACTTTTTTATTTTACTCCACACCAAATACGTGTTATTTTTCGTATAAACTCTTGTATACCTAAACATGAATTAGCTATCCTACTGTCCTGCTCAATTCCGTCCCATCCCGTCTGTTCATTCACTTCCCGATACGTCGCGTCCTTTCTCTTAATTAACCATCCCGTCTTATACCGTGCATTTACATTTCGTCCTATTAAATCTGTCAGCTATCCCAGTCTTCTCCCCTACCTCCCACTATATTATATCCAGTTTCTCTCTACTTTCTAAACACTTTATCGATTTTGATTATCCATGCAATATCCCATCCCTTATTTCACCCCCACTATGCTGTTTTTCCAAAAATATTACGCCATTACTCTTGTTAGTAATAAAGAGATGAAATATTAATTTTCGTAGAAATGCACTCACACACACACAATTAACGTAGAAACAATTATATTTAACTGGTTTTTCAAGACACAGGCAACGCCTAATTTGAGAATCCCTGCAATATTCTCCATAATTATATAAAATTTTTATTTTATTCAGTTCAGTTCAGTTTTTATTTTTATGTGTTATTTTATTAAAGATTTTTCATTTTCAAGTGAAATTCTATCTTGAAAAGAAGTAAAACTTAATACATGTGAATATTATTTATTTAATTGTCCTATATTTATGTAGCATCATAATATACTCTTTAGTTTACAATAAATTCCTGAACGTATGCATAAATATTTGACAATCAATTTAAATGTCAACCACTTTTCATTACTGTCATTAATTTACATCTTTAAAATCTAAAATACGCCATAAATCGAATATTGTGGCTATGTGTTGTCGATTCGAAACCTTTATTTAAATACGTTATTTAATTTTAGGGAAGAGTTTACCGTATCGACGCTATGAACATTAAATCTTTGACAGTTACAAACCCATGAACATTTTGTATGGCAAACTGTTTTTTCCTTTTTTTTATACTTTCGTCAATTCAATCGAGATAAAAACTATCCCACCTTTAAGTTGGAACAAATAACACATATCTACAAAATTTCATTATAATCAGTTGAGTGGTTTAGGAGTCCATCGCGGACAAACAACGTGACACGTGAATTATATATATTAAGATTTACCGTGAATATCGGGAAACATTAGGAAATCTAGCAGTGGCGTGCTTAGGGTTGTGGACTAGGGCAAGCCCAATATTTTTTTAGTAACAATATGTATTGGTTCAAGAGCAAAATGGTATTAAGAAAGAAGAACGTGTTCATCATGCGATGGAGCCTATGCGATGTAATTAAATAAAAATAGACCTCAGATTCGAATCCGAGACATCAACTTTGCGCCATCGAGGCAGTCCCAGACCTACCACACGATCTATATAAGATTAGGATAAAAACCAATAAAATAATAACTATCTTTAGACTTTATCACCGTTATGAATAAATCTATTACAACAAGTTGTTTCAAAAAAATCTAATAGATGGCGCGATTTCCACGGCCATCTATTTAATATTGCCAAAATACTGAAGGGCCCATCATTAGTTTTAAATAGATGAATAAAACAAATGTGTAAGTTAAATTACTTTTGGGCATGCATACGTAACTTTATATTGTAATTATTTTGCGTCGTGTTTAACTTCGCAGCCACAAATTATTGTTAATATATTCATGTTATGTTTTTGTGTATGCATGTGATTTTTTGATTCATCATGAGCTCTGAAAGGAAGCTAAGGAATATCTGAAAAACACTACGATTACTGTCTACGCGAGCATAATGTTTTGAAATCTCATCACATATTATGTATATGACGCATAAAGAGGTTTCTATACGCTGTTTACCGGAATTATGAAAATATATTAATGCATTCACATGTTTTTGTCAATTACTATAAAAGTACCAGTTAAATTATTTAAATCACTATAGCCGGAACAATTCCAAAAATTTAAGTACATCGTTGGAAAAAAATATACAACACCGACAGCATAACTTATTAGTATGAGAACATCCAGCAATCTATGTAGTTATGTGCACTGATCTATAAAATTGTATTCTATAGTTTTCACTACTTTCGAGAAATACACAACAAATCAGGCGTAGGTTTTCGACCAGATACGAGTAGTTGTTTGTCTACGAAATGTAATGAATTTACCTTTTCCTCGCCGATCAACACTTGCACACACTTCAAACCATCACAAGGCACATTTTCACCCATTATTATACATAATAAACGTAAAATACTATAATGAAACAAAAACTAAACTTATATATGTTCAGTTGTTACTGGTTAATAGTCCGCTCGAAAGACATAATAATAAGCGTGAAGCTAGCCACAGGTCCTAAATTATGGACAATTCCAAATTAAGTATTCTAATTCTAATATATTATTAAAATTATTTAAAACATCATAATACGGTCTCAAAAATATCTATTTATTTTATATATTATCCAATATAACTTGTAGCAAAACATAAATATTTTTCGATAAATTTGGATCTTAATATGACATGTCAAGTGCACAACTTCACTCCGCGAAGCCGGGCATTTTCTGTATCAGCCCATATACGTCGCACTGCAGGGCACGGGCCTCCTCTACAATCGAAAGTACGATTGAGAGTGGTTAGGCCATATAGTCCACCACGCTGGCCTAATGCGGATTGGCGGACTTACATACCATAGATTTTTTTTATAAATCGCTATGGTATCCAGGTTTCCTCACGATGTTTTCCTTCACCGTTTTAGTGCGTGGTGATTGACTATCAATACACACATGACTCCGAAAAGTCAGAGGTGTGCCCTGGGATTCGAACCCGCGACCACCGTGAACATGTTGGCAGTCGCGTCTAGTCCGTTTACCAACAGGCCACCACGCACTCACGCACGGGCATTTTGCTTGGTACAAATTGCATAAAAAAATAGCTATATGTATAGGTACGTAGTGTCATGGTAATAGCATTTCACCCAGAGGTGCGACTGAGAGGGCAATATACGCCAGAAGCCAGGTAAAAGCACACGAGAGAGAAAAAGATAGATAATACTTTGGTGTGTTCCATCTTTTTAAGATATTGCGTCACGCGTTGATTTTGAATGAAATAATTTTATATTAGTTTTAGACCGCGGCGCTCGCTTAGGCGAGTTGCCGGGCGCGGCGCGAGTGCTCCGTCGCAGGCGCGGGGTCCATTATGGCGCGGTAAATTTAAAAATGATAGACGTTTGCATTAAACGAATATATTTTATTTAAAGTACTGATTTGTCTTTAGGATTGAGTATATGCGTATTAAGTAAGGCAAGCCGGGCTTTTGGGCTTGTATGGAAGTACCGCCACTGAAATCTAGCAGTAATAATCATTTTCGGATGAGTAAGCTCCGGAATTTAATCCAGTATGAATATGAACATTCTATGCCAAACAAAGAAATTGTTTTTACCTATAACCTACCACGTAATTGTGAAAATACTTACATAATTTGATATATACTATTAATCTGATAATATCGACTATAAATATCTAAAAAGAAGGAAATGTGATAAGATACACAGTCCAAATATGCAGTCCAAATATGCAGTCACGTGTTAATTTCTACAATTATATTTAGCATGCGTAGGTACTTGTTATCGTATGTGCAATCGCTATGTTTGTATTAGACAAATAACGATATTATTTAATTAAAAATGTCAAAGAACATAATCCAATATGCGGCTTGTGGCTTCTAATTTCAGAGATTATTATATAACTATTTAACATACTTTATTGCGTTTTCAATTTTATTATTTTCTGTATAAAATATATATCCATAAATACGGATTTTATAAAAATAAAATATGTTTAGTGGATTCCCCGTAGCAGTGTCGGTCCGAGCGGATATTAAGTCTACACCAAACATACCATATATCGAAGTTAGGTACAGCAAGACACAAAATACATTTTACAATTATACGTGACTATGACTTACTTGAAAAGGCAGGGTCTTACTGCGTGATGATAATATTATGTTATATATGCAACATTTATTCTGTAACCGCATTGCTCATAATATATTCTGTGATAATATTTAAATGTCTGGTTATGTGTTTTTGTTTCCTTTTCTACCTGTTTATTATATTTATGTGATTTCATAAGGTTTATAATAAGTTTGTAAGGTTTAGGCATTTAGCAAACTATTACCGTCTCGTGGATACTATTACAACTAGCCTTATTGAAATTCCTGAAAAATATCTCCAATGGAAAATATGCAAAGGTGAATAGAAATCACACAAATAGTGAACTACAAGTTAGTATTAGTTTCGGGTGTGGGTGTTTGTGAGACCGAAAAGTCTCTCGTAGTTCCTGATACCCACGACACAAGACTCGATCTTAGTGTGGGGTCGGGACTATGTATGTAACTGTTATGTGTATTATTATTATTATATAAACCAAATAAAGTCCCTTGGCATTTAATGAGTGCTTTATAAATACAAATGTAAGTTGTAAGTAGTGTGTACGTGATAGTCCTTTGTCGAAGCTGCGCAGAGCCGGCGCGGCGTAATATCCGCTCAGACCGATATTACTTGTTTAATACTCGTTATATTGTTCAAAGACATTTTAATGTCGAAAACATCATTAGGAAATCCTCGGCGACATCCGACGACGCCTATTTTATTTGTATTATGTTTTCTATTCCACCTAGGTATGAGTCTTATAAATGTTATATTTTATTCTGAATATAAAAAATAAAATAAAATAAAATACATTCAGAATTACGAAACAATAAAATATTTAGTGAAGGATAAGTAGATGTAACATATGTCAAAAATAGGTATTTTAGAAAGATTTTAAGCATTTTATCTATACATCAATATCATACATATAAATAAAATTGAAGTGTCTGTTTTAAAAGTGAAATTAAAAAAAAATGTCCAACTACATATCGTTATATACATGATACCTGTGCCGAAAATGATATTTTAAATTTTTTTGTCTGTCTGTCTGTCTGTTTGTTCCGGCTAATCTCTGAAATGGCTAGACCGATTTTGATGGGACTTTTTTTGTCAGGTAGCTGATATAACAAGGAGTAACTTGGCTACATTTATTTTAGAAAAATAAAGTAATGTTGCAATGCCCGCGCGCAGCTCACGCGCATGCCACCACTGGGCCGTCACGTCGGGCGCCTCCCACCACTTCTCCCACCAACGAATCAATATCACATTTACAAGATATTGTATATAAAGAATTTTTTCAATAAAGCTAATACAAAAAACTGAAAATAAATGTGTAACGGGAGTTTACCGCCGCTCGCTAAGAGATGGCGCCACCGTAGAATTAGATCGCGGTATGGTTTCGTTACAAAGGTTGATAATTAAAATAAAAATGCAAAAAACCAAAAATAACTAAATAAACTAATTAACTTTTTTGTGAAATTCCACGCAGACGAAGTCGCGGGCACAGCTAGTTTTTTTATAAAATGCTCATATACCAAAACCTAAGGGATGTAACCCATTTTCGGAGTTTTTAAATTCACAAGACATCTGACCACAACGCATGATACAATTAATATGAAATTGTAAGTACATGATACATTCTATGTGTTAATTCCTGTTATTTTCCGCATACTACATTCATAGAGCATACAACCATGCTCTATGAATGTAGTATGCATAACCTAACAGCATCAATGAATATTTGGCGTTCCGTCACGTAAGTTAATGTTTAGTTAGAATTATGAATTATTTCCATTAACTATATCTACTATATTAACTATATCCACAAAAATATTTCATATAATGCTTGGATTTTTACAAAAGAAATATAATATAGTATTTGAATCAGCTCATATTAAGACGTATTTTATGTTTAATCATTCATTGAATTTAAAAAAATACTATTAATAAATTAGCATTTTTTGAGAGATGTTTAATGTTCAATCATTGACTGAATGTAAAAAATCATTTTAATTTTTTCCTTCAAGATTGGGATTGAGTTCATTTTAAAGTTTTTTAATGGTAGTGTACTAGCAGTGTTGGTTGTTTCTTTGAAAATAAACGCGAAAATCTCTAACAAAATATGAAATTGAAAATGATCGATCTACGTAAAGAAAGCCGGTAGAAATCAGGTTGTATGAGATCTTCGGCACTAATATAGGTGTGATTAAGTTTCTGGTCGCATTACCTGTGTTGGGCGCGGTGTAGAGAGGATGATGCCGCACGGAGGCCGGCGTAAGGAGCCCGTTGAGGAGGGCTCGCGCGCCCAGGGGCAGACCCGCGGGCTCTGCATTCACTGTAGACAACAAACACCGTTTATATATGTGCTCACATGTATAGGAAATAGTGGCAAGTCATTTAAACTACAATTATATTTCTTAAAAAAAAGTACTAAGAATATTAAAAAAAAATGCATTATCAACCTTCATAGAAAAATATGACCAACATAAACATAAGTAACTTATTCAAATAAAAAGTTCCCTACGTATAGAGCGTGATGATAAAACCTGTTTTAATTAAAGAGGAACCCGACTCGACGGCTAAAATATCATACTTGTAAAATTTAATATAACTCCTCATTTCAAAGGCCCTTCAAATAAGTCAAGACGTCTTTATCTAGTAAATCTAGACAGATCACAAGCGTTGAAGGGTTTAAGGGTGCTTGTAAAGGTTAAGCGAGGAAAGTTTGTCCCGCGGACGTCGTTTATCAAAATTTCTTCAGGTGATGTCTTGTTAACTTACGGCAATAAAGATTAAGTATTGCAGAGCCGTCTACGTTCGCTCATAAATTGCCGCGAGGATATTTTAATGTTTTTACTAATTGTCTTAGTCAAAGAGGTGTTTGAACAAAGGACTAATTTGTCTTTAGTATTTGTACAATATTAACACTTAAATTGTGGTTCTAGTAACGATAGTCTAGGTTAGAATTATTGTTTGTCGTTTTGATATGTATTTAAAGTTCAGTTAAAACATATATTTTTCAAAGTCGGTGCTTTCACTCTTGGATATTTTTTATTTTATTTACTTATGTCACTTTAGGTTGTTCTAAAGGTTACAGCAGTTTGTTTATTAGTTGAATGTTGCAGATTTCTAACAGATCGCAAATATATTGGGACAGGTTATGTTCAGAAGTGGGCTTAGTGGAGAAATATTGTAGATGTTTGGAAACGTTACGGCCACGTATTAATTAAAGTTTCTGCCCGACGCACTGATAAATGTATGTGTGGTAATATGTGTAGTCAAGGATATATCCTGGCGATATTACTGTCCCAGACACAGCGTGGGCGTCTGTTCTGATACTAATTTATTCTCAAACTTTCCCGTCTGTGTCTATTTCGTTTGTTTTGATGCCCTATTATATAAACAGTTATCATTATGTAATACTAAAATAACATAATATTGAATTTTCTTTGTGTAATCCACAATACGTCCCACTGCAGGGCACGGGCCTACTCTATAATCGAGAATACGATTGAGAGTGGTTAGGCCATATAGTCCACCACGCTGGCCTAATGCGGGTTGGTAGACTTACATACCATAGAAATTCTTATGAATCGCTACAGTATGCAGGTTTCCTCACGATGTTTTCCTTATATAGACGTATATGGGCTGATAAAAAAAAAAACCGCAATGCTTATATTTAAATCGTGCGCGATGTTGGTTCCATTGGCATTTTACACGTTGATAATTAACGCATTGAAATTATTGCGTATTATTTAGTAGTGTATGTGGCTAGTTATTATTGCTACTGTCTGTATTTCACAAATAGCTTACTCTATCATGTTGGGACGTAATAATACCGTGACGGGATTAACAAAAAGCATTTTGTCGTCCTCTATATTCGCATGTTGAAGGGAAATTACGGTAAAATCGATCGCGTAATATATAATCTCAATACATCCCTCGCCAGACGCTTCCGTGCGCCGACCTTGGGAGCCGCCCACCCCCGAATCCTACCCACCTGTTGTCAGGCGTCTGCCACCCCCCGGCCACCCCACCACCCTCGCCACTGCGCATGTTTGGCGCATTGAGCGAGAGAGAAACGTTTTCCCTTTCGGTAAGGTCGAAATGTCTAGACGGAAAATGAACTCTTTACTATCCCGGGACATGTGGCGGGAGCGATAGCGGCTATCGGATCTCATGCAAATGGTGTTTTCATGGTAATGCCATGACACGCGAGCAATGCACGGGCGTCGCCGCCGCTCTGTGGCTACTTTACAGTTACCTTTAAAATTAAGGGTACCTTATTTATTCACCGAACGACCTTCTCTTCGCAAAAGAAACTGTGTCAAGAAAGATATTGTCGCTCGTTTAATATTAATATTGAACAGAAAAAAAAAATGTTTAATATTTGTCTCTATAAGACATATTAAGCGGTAATATTGTATAAAAAGTAGTACCATTGAGAGCATTTCAAAGCTGCTGAATGTAATGTAATGCTTCAAGATGTAATTATGGGAAACAAAGACTTGACTGAAAATAGAAGTTATTTTTCACAGAATTGAATATTCCACAACCCGTTGATAAAGTGGGCGTGTAGTTGAAAAACAGCATTTCTAACTTAGCGAGATTAGCTGCGAGAAATGGGGGCAAGACATCTTAAAGTGGATTAGATGCTGGATGGAGCTACGGGGAACCGGCGAGTGACGTACGCCCACTTGGATGCGCTCTGATAAACTAAATGGTTTAAAATGATACAACACTACAGTTATCTTAATATGTACATATAGGCATAATTGTTGAATCTTTGTTTGGTACCATTCAAAATTAGAGGCGAGAAGAAAACATATATGAGATATTTATTTTTTTAATTATTTAAGCATCACTTCCTCATGAAAAAATTACGATTTAATATTACTTTTAAGTATACCTAATTCCTTTTTAAAGCCACATACCTAATACTAAAAAGTGAAATAAAACGTCGCGTCCATTCAGCTGTATGGAGAAGCGCCCTAAACGGCTGGCGCGGACCACGCGGACGCGGCTGCATTATTCAGTGTAATCTAGGAAGGCGATGCATGCAAACTGTTTTTACTACAGGATTTCAGGGTTCATTGCTCTGCGGACAGCGCTCTGTATGTATAAATTATTACAGATTTCAGTAGATACGCTGCAATGTATGCTGCAGTCGATGAACTTTAAAGGAAAGGCAATGTAGAGCTCTGACTAAATATTCAAGAAATATACACGTATTTTGTTCTATAAATTCACTAAGCATTCTTGTGGCATGGTTATCAAATTCTACGGTTTTTTGGATCTCACAACAACCCTACTCGAAACAAATATTTGAAGATCATATTTTCTATAGTATTGAAGCTAACATCATTTGCCAACTAGCTTCTTTACAAGCGGCGTTATCGACACTTAATATTAAAAATGTTGTAAATGAATAGTGAAGACACGACCCTACTTTGTCCTGATTGTGGTTTGGATCGGAAGCTTGTGACCTTCAGACGTAAGCTGAGGTAATGAATACACAATGACTAATTTATAGCCACTGTCTAAATTTTGCGGTTTTTGCCGGCTAAAGGCTCCAGCGCGACAAAGACACTCCTTCATAAATCATTGCATTGTTGAATCTCTGGTTTAATTCAAAGCACCGTTAAACGTTATGTTATTGTGATAGCCATGATTTGAATAATCAGAGATAATATGTAGCAGATTTAGTTGACAAGAAAAATATAGATTTACAGTTCATTATTTATCCTGGAGATATAATAGAAATATTGATTGTTGATCTGAAAATGTTAACAGTCTAAAGTTATCGCATTCATGAAGCATGACATGTAAAATATAATAACGCAGCAGGTAGTTTGTTGAATTTCATCCATTTAATCCCGACCAGCTTAGCAGCAGAGTTAATCCAGACAAATTAGAAGAGCTAACGTCAAAACCACAGCGGTACATCGCCCGTCTAGCAAAGCACCAAGTTTCCTTTCATACTGAAAACTACTTTTACTTTCCTGTTTCGCTGAAATATTTAAACTTACATAAGTTATGACCCCCGGTGTGGGCGGCGGGCGGCGCTGGGGGGTCGTGGGGGTCAGGTGAATGCACGCGGCCGGCGCGGCGCCCCCCGCCGCTCCACCTTGTTGCAACTCTATTATGGCAGGAGTTGGGCAGCGCGGAACGTGATGGCTTTAAAAAGTGCATCGCACTATTTATTTCATACATTTTGTAGGAAGTCGGTGTTTTTGACCCCGCGTCAACCCCTCTGCAGATTAAGTTCTTTATGTTCGGTATTATGCGGGTTGGCGAGCACTTGTCATTTGTGCCGCTGCTGGTAATACGTTTCGTTTATGCAATAAATAAACTGGGATTATTTTTGATTTATACAGGTTGACCATTATGAAAAATTTGGTACGTAAAATGTATAATGTTTTTGGAATAGATAAGCAATATCGCCTTCAAATATAAAACTATTGTATTTGTAAAGTAATAATGGAATCTCTTAGATTTTTTGTACTTTTACTCTTATTATGTACTGTTAGTTAAAAGATTCACAGGGATCCCACAGGCAAATTGCAGCAGCAGTTTTGTGGGGCAATGTATTTGTTGTTCTGTTTCTTATTTTTTAAATGTTTGTAATAAATAAATATAAGGACTTTCAAAGAGCATGTTGTTTAATGTATAACACTTATTGTCTAATTGTTTTTTTGCGACGCACTGAAAATTAATTAAATTTATTCGTGCAGGTATACGAGTATCTAGACTATAATAAGCACAGTTTTATTTTTAAAATAACACAAAGAAATGTCACACGTTAAGAATAAACAGCGGGAAAAGAAGTGAGTTGGAGAATTTTCATGTTTTCATTTTGTACGCGACGGGAAATAATTAAACGCTCTTGATTTATATTTATTTATTTCTTTCAACTGCGTATGTGACTTTTTTTACGATAATTGTTGTTTTGACTGAGTGATGTTTTAATAACTTCTTTTTATACTTTTGCATGAGAAATATTGTTGCAACGAAAATTTTGTGTTCAGTCCACGTTTCTAACGTGTGCGAGTTATTTGTACTTCTAATCGATAATCTTGGGAATAACCATCCTAGACATTGAACCTGGGAATTCCGATAAATAGACTCTTATTATGTGACTAGTTCAATTCGGTTATCATATTACAAAGTAGTATAAATATTAATTACATTTATAATTTGCCGTAATATTTTCTGTTTGGCAATGTAATTTTTGTATTCTGAATTGTTCAATTTATTTTTATACAATACTAGCGGTCGGGCCCGGCTCCGCCCGGGTGCATACACGTTTTAAAATGGCGGTCAAAATGTTTAATTCTGACTATCAGTTTAGAATATCGACCAATCGGACCACGAAAAACGAACAAAATTACTCGTATTTGCTAGAAATATCACTACTGCTTTCCTCCATAGCGTGATGATATATAGCCTTCCTCGATAAATGGACTACCCAACACTGAAAGAATCATTCAAATCGGACCAGTAGTTCCAGAGATTAGCGCGTTCAAACAAACAAACTCTGCAGCTTTATAATATTATTAGTATACTCGTAGATATAATATTATGCGTGTGAAACTACTTTAGCCATGTATGTTCCTACAGGACATATTGTTACACAGTACAGGGATATATATTAATTGGCGTCAATAGATGCGAAATCAATGAGTCGCCATTAAAATGTAATTAACATAATGTTATGTGGTTTTTATTGTAATGTGAAGCTTTTGTTAACTGGTTAATCTTTATAATTATTGTTTGTAACTAGTTTTTCCACTCAACTTCGCCATTTGCAGTTGAATTTCAAATTAATATTCACTTAATAAAATTAAGATAACGTCACACGTTTTTGAAACACTCATTTCAGATATAGATTTTTATGAAATTCTTTCGAAGCGGTTCCTAAGGTCGTGTAAGGAATATGCCAAAATGTAGGTTCACAGGCAGTCTAGATCTAATGATAAGCCATTGCACGGTGATTCTCTTTTATGTTATCAATAAGAATTTATTTAATGGTTGATTCATATTACTAGTACCACATACTTTTGTTACTAGAGAAACCTAGAAGAAAACTAATATGTGGATAAATTGTTTCATGAGATTTTAAATAAGATATTATATATTATATTCTTTTTAAACAAAATGAAATAACCGCAGACTATATCCCCATGTTTTTATATGTCTGTTATGAAGGAAATATTATGTACTTGCTGCATTTCTACAGATAGTGTAAGGGGAAAACCGCAAAAAGGCACAGTATGAATTAACAATGTTACTATTTCTGAATATTTGTGTCCGCCATTTTGTTCCGACAGAATGTGGTTACTCAATATCTTTGCAACTTTATGAGGCATTTGATTGAATGAATTTAGGTGTATTGTCGGAGAGTAGTGAAGTTTTAAGAGAATAGAGGTGATTATAAGTTTACAATTATAATTATACTTTCGTGCGAATTAGGTTAAACGATTTGGTTATACAAAAAGTAATAGTCATAATACTTGTAAGTTGATTTGGTTGTGTATAGAAATATCCAACAATGCATAATATTAGTATGAACATGAACAAATATTTCAAAAAATATACCATTTTAATGAGTATTGCCACTCGGAATGATCGAGATGAGCTGGTCGTGTGCAAACAAAAGTCAACTTTATACACAAATGGTAAAGATGATTCGAGATTGGCATGCGTTTCGGCAAATCTCCGCGGTGATGCCTGACGTCATTGCAACATCCGGGAAGCCATGCTATTTCCAACGACGATCGGTGTCCACTCCGATGACCTCTCAATACTATGACCCGTGATTAACAGCGGAGGTCCAGTTACGGTGGATGGCGTGAGTGCTATGGTGAATGATTTCTTTGTGTCGGATTAAATACTGTATTGTATAGAACACATGCACAACTTGTTCCTGGTGAAGGATGCAACCGGTTGTGTGTTCTCTTAAATTTAAACTTAGGCAAAAACAGACATCTGATTCGTGTTCTTTCTTCACGTTAATCTATTTGTATAATTTTAATTACCAAGTTTTGATTTTTTTTCTTATGTACGTCTAAGATATTATCTTTTAAAAATAAAACATATTCATTTGTAAATGGCCATCAAATCGAAATGAAATCGATGTGATATCGTAATTGCTAAATGTGACCCAGACGTGATAAAGTTCCAAATTTAAAAATTGTAACGGAGAAGACGTATTTCGGTTGAAAAATATTGTAATTCGAAGATAAAACATCGAAGCCATACAGCCTTATTTATTTGGAATATTTCGACTTTCGAGATATAATACAATGTTTTAAGACAATACTAAGAGGCGCAATGTCGAAGGATCAACAATAGCAAATGAGTCATCCAAGAGCAACTAACACCTGTGAACACACATGGCGACAACGCCCTGATGTCACATTGCGCCTGCGATTACAGAAACGGGGTTTAATAGAGATATTGTTACTTATTTTAAAGATTATCTTCGGTGCCATTAAAATACTTTGTATATATTTGCTTCAGTAGTTTTATATGTAATTAGTTCGAGCTATGGTTGATTTATCACTAGTTGCAGCCAGGACAAATCTTAATATGAGCGTTCTTGATTGGCATTGGCATTTTATCTCAAAATTACCAATAAATGAAATTCGATGAAAATAAATTTCTTCTGATCTATTTTATCTTTTGAATTATTTTCCTTCCTGTTTCCTCATTAATTTTCTATATTACGTTTCCAAAACACAGAACTTATTTTGTACGATATTTTGACTCAATCTGTAAAATATATTTATGTGCAGAAAATATTTCATGAGTAATGAAATTTAATATAAATATCATCGGACGTCGGATAGTCTGCGTGGAAGGGAGCGGAGATCCAACATGGCGTCGGAAAAGCGCGGGCACTTTCCCCGCGCGCGGGAAACGTAAGAAAGTGGCTGCGTCGCGCGCTGAGAAATGGAAACCGGCGCGATTACGTTGCGATAACACGTTTTATCTAGCGGACTTTAATAACTAACCACACGCTATTAACTGTTAAGGGTCTCATAGACATTGTAACGGATTGGTGTCAGAATACTAACACGACAGAAAAAAAACAAGCGTTTTCTCACTTATAGTCTATTTTCTGGCATTCCTCTTTTGAATTATAAATTTAGTTTAGAGTGCGCGTGCATTGTGTGCCATTCAGCTCTTGCAAATATAGTTAATTTTTGATAGTGTTACCTTGTTCCTTTTACAAATTCTTTTATCAATCCCATGATTCGCAATCCATTTTAATGTATATGATGCTAAAATGTTAGGTTTGGACTAATTTAAACTTTTTGAATTATAATTATGACTGTTGTAGGGACTTAGAGTGTAAACACAGTTGCATTAAATAAACGAAATGAAATAAAAAAGACATAAATAAAATATTAAAATATATCAAGTTTCTTTTATTTAACATACAATGTTATGTATAAATTATATCATATACATTTTGTAGTTATTTACATGACATATAGTAATTTATCATCTTTTCTTTTTTATTCTATAAATATAATTGAACTTCATTTATTTCATTAACTGTTATTACGAGATCCGCCACTGATCCAATTGGTCACACATTGTGGCAATAGTTTATGTATATGATTATATATATTAGGCGAAGTTATGCAAATGCATTTGTGACTCATAGAGGAAAAGCTGGTGTCATCCGCTTGCCTATAGCCCGCGGATCGTCCGAAACAACTGGTGTTGCACACACGAAACTCGTTTTTGATATTTGACATTTCAATTCGGCGGAAGAGGGACTTAATTCCTTTTTTAAATATTTAATTTTAGCTATTAGTTTTTAATTATGTATTCGTCCGGAAAATAATATTATAATTTAAAACACATTTAAAGGATTAGTGTATGATTAATCACATCAAAGTTAACGGAACATTAATGATATCGACCAGATATGTTTCTGTTTGAAAAATATGTTAATCAATTCTATTCCTTTGGAACTGATATTTCGACGCAGGAAAGCGATTTTGTCGTATCTCGAAACAAGCAATTTTACACCAGGATCAAAAAAAAATTAAAAGTGAATAACCTCTAAATTAGAAAACTTAGGAATACCATTTCATTAATAATAACACTTTAAAATAAAACGTTACATTTTCACAAGGAAATTCAATGCGGTATTTTTTTTATGAATTAAATAATATACAAAACGCACATACGCATTTTTTGAGATACGACAAAATCGCTTTCCTGCGTCCATTTGTAACATATTGAGGTTTTTTTTTGTGGTCTATACAAGCGCATCGCTTTATTAATATCACGAGCAGGTATAAAAGGAGAATATTTACATTGTGTACATAAATTTATGACGTTTGTAATTCCGCCATGCCCTTATTCCTAAACGTTTGATTCAGTCAGTGCAACCGCATTTTGTCATCGGTATTTCCTTCCTACAACGTGATAGGTGAAACTATGGCTTTGAAGGCACAAATCCAATTATTCTAGAAATTGGTGTGGACTGTATTATTTATACCTAAAAGGAAATAGGTAATTTACGTTGTGCTAAATGCTTTCTTAATTTGGAGCATTATATTTTTATTTGTTAGTGATGATTTGAAACAGATTTCGAAAGCTGTGAATCCCAAATGAAGTGAGCGGTAGATTGTTAATATATTTGAGAATCCGTGTTGCCATAGTAAACAGAATAGTGAACGTGGCACTAGTGTAGGTTTATATTTGTGTTATTGTAAGTGGGTCACAGCTCGGCGCGAAGGGCGAGATGCGCGCGCGCTTCCTACGCGCTCCGACACCGCTCACTACTCGCTAGTGCAGCCCGATCATGTGACCTAGTGATGGGATGTTTCATTTATTAAATCGTTTGATTAATTTATTTATTTTCAAGTTATGACAACAAAGAATAAGACTGTAATAGTTATAATCTGTCATCCTATAACATCTTGGGACAGTAAGAATTCGAAGTAGAATCTCTGTCTATCCCTAAGAGTTATGGAATGGTTTTGTACATTTGCTTTTATATGAAAATAACACAATGTTAAATCATGGTTTAATATTTGATAATTAATATCGTTTGCATTATCAGAAACAGGTAAATTATGTTGAAATTATATGATTAAATGAATCCGTCGGTTAATAAAGTAATTAACGGATTTGTTGTAGGTAGTTAAAACTTAAATGTGGACAAGGATTAATTATTTCATAATATTTATCGCAAAAAATACTTCTGTAATTAATATAAGGGAGATTTTATTTTACACTAAAGTAAAACATTATATTTTAGGAACGAAATAGAGGGAAATTAATTAGTTATAATTGGTATGACACTAATGAGGTTGAAATGTAAATATAGTTAAATTACTATGTGGAAAATCTGTTGCGTCAACTAGAAAACTATCTATTTGACACATTATAATGAGTTATTAAACGCAGAACGGAAGTGGATACAATTACAGCAATCCGAAGTGACATTTACCCCGTTGATGGGACCGTTCCGAGAATTTTGCAAGTGACTTGGGCGTGGGGATTTAAATACCATTGTTTTTATGCCAATCTACGCTAGTCAATAAGAATAAATAAGCGGAATGAGATATGAAACAAGCGCGGTGCAGCGTCACTGCGTCGCGAATGACCTACATATCCTGCCTTACAATTCTGCCATGATATAAGTATTAATTTTTTAATTACCGCACCCGGCCGCGAGCCGTGTAATGATGCAAGTAAAGTGTCATTCCGCTGTGTTGAAGCAGATCAGTCAACATGGAGTATGGAGTGCGCCGCGATACTGATTGATTGCCACAATAGATTCGAGCGTTGCAAATGGACGATGCAGTTTCGCAAGCCATTGTTCATTAGTCATGTCCTGAAACCGAGTGCCGGCACAATACAGTTAGATTTTTTCGGTGCAACCTTGTCGCAGAGAGGCAGGTTGATGTCTACGTGCCAGCCTCGTTCGGACGTTAATTTGATTCACGGTCGCGGTTACATGTAAACACCGCTTTACAATTTGTTTTTTTCGTCCGCGTGCCGCGACTCGTCGAAGTACTCGCTTCGGTCGCCACCAAGGTTTGTTGTCCTACTGTTTGTCTGTTGGAACTCCCGAAGTTTCCGGCCGGCGGCGGTGGCGACATTATCGAAATCGTGTCAAACTATAAATAAATACAAATCTGAGTAATTTTTATCGCGTAGGAACGCGTATTGCATTAATTCATGTTGATAAGATGGCACCACGGTGAGATAGCCGCTATCTCGATTACGTTACTCGACGTAGGAAATATGAAATAGGGACAAGGATATTGGCTCGCTTCAGATATTAAATGTTTGTTTCATCAATTACACGTGTATGGGTTGCAACACACTGACCTTATTTAACCGGAATCTTTATGGGGAACGGTATATGTGTCGCGGAGATGTAAGCGGCGCGTCACTACGGCCGCCATGTTTGTGTGCAGCCCGCGAAAGTGAGATTTAGCGTGAACGGTGCATCGCGACTCCCTTGACCCGGTTCGCGCCCCGCGGCCCGCGCGCCCTCCCGTGCCCTCCCGCGCCGCACTACGATAGTGGCTACCGCCGCCGCCGCCGCCGCCGCCGCCGCCGCCGCCGCCGCTGCCTGTGGCGCTAGAGAGTTGCACTATGTGCCCACACGCCACTATTTATAGAGCCAGCGTTCAATGGAAATGTTTTTCAGGGATGCGATTGTGCTATCGCTTTTGATTACGAAACGCTTCAGGTGCCAGCGTTGGGTCAATCGATTGCGGTTCGCTGGCTATCCAAACGATACTGGAATTGTATTCATAGCACCAGAATGTAACAATACATGACGCTGCATAATAAACTATAAAATGTATTCTAAATTTGGCAATTATAAATTAGTTTGAACAAAATTGACAGCTTTATTAAAATATAAATAATAATCGACCTCATAGCATAAAGCTTGAAGTAAATGCTAATACGATATCACGTAATAGAGGAAACTGTAGGAGTGTTGCTGTCGATTTAAACTTCACATTGAAACACTTGCAAAACCGGTAACAACTGGAAACTATCTATTGCATAATCCATCGATTGTGAATTCTACAATCGCGAATTACCAATCACTGTTTTGGTTTATTCACATCACTATTTGACAATATAATGCCGAATATTTGAATAATATTCTATTCAGATGGGCCGGTATATAAGAGCTAGATATTTGTTATAGTTTTTGGTTGTATAATTTTAGTAATCAACCAATACCTAGACTTCGTTTTCGGTTGATATTATTTTTCCTCGTATGTCGTAATATTCATTCATTCTTCCTGTTTATAAGCTTTCGGCTTGTCATAGTGTTTGTACGTGGAAGCATATGTTTATGGAATTCCAGACTGTAACGCATCTAAATAGCAACAAATCAACAAAGTTATGAATACTCTTTGAATGTAATAATAGGTTGTAGCCGGGTTTATTTTCCGTTTGTTATTATTGTAACTGTTGCATTTGCAGTTATTTAATTGATGAAATCATACAGTTATTAATGGTTGTCGCGAGAAACTTGTCTATTATAATAAATAGTTATATCCACACTTTTGCAAACGATATTTTTGTTTTATATTTGCTACAATGTAATTTAGAGTAAAGAATAGTGACCACGTTTGGTAGATAAGTGTTAAGTTCTTCCATGAATTGATATTGATAGGAAAAATACATTGAAAATATGTGCCAAGTTATGTTATTAGTAAGTGGACAAATTAGTCCTTCCACCACATCAAGCCTTGTTTCTACTTAGGAGTTTTAGCTTAAATGGCGCGAATAGTTTCTTCCAACAGACAACAGTATTCAGATCTTTGTTCTAGAAATAAACATAAAGCGGATAAATGTCAGGTTTGTGTAAGTCAAAAGGTGTAAATTGTATAACGGCCCGCCCTTGACCGGGCGTCGCAGGTTCGAATTTATTTGTGGCTAATTCATTGTGACGCTAAAATCGACCTAATTGTTCTTATAAAATTTCTATAATTATTTAATGAAGTGTTTTAGCATAGTTTAATCAATTTTGCAGTATCATTAACTGTTACTTATAATTGGTAGAGATTTATTGTAATTAATTTAGAATATGGTATTTACATCAGTCTTATATATCTCATACTAGTTAGTACTAGAAAATATTAAAGCCTAATTTTATCGTCATAAGGGAATTTGCAACATGGTTGTGGCTTGACTGACTCACATCTTGGAATAGAAACAAGCTTAGTGTATTGTATGTGGCACTAGTCATATTTGGATGCTCTTGCCAGAGTTTAAGAGTGATGTTATGTATAAAAAAATCGAAAACTCAACTTTCATATTTGAGTTTTCGAAATGAGTCATTTTCACTCGCAAATGTATTACCTATGTATTATATATCTACGGCTCCTCCGTGTGTATATATACTATGTAGTATGTAGGAAACATGTTCTCGGAATACATTGAGGAAACCATTTTGGTATTAATAATTTAGTCTGTATTAAGGATGTATTATTTTTGGTTACATAAGTTTGATACAATACTGAATTAAAGTTAAAAGCTTTGAGGTTAAACTTGTGTTTTTAAGAATTATTGGTCTGAGTAATTGTTTCTTTTATTAATTCATTTGATTACGGACATAAATTAAAATAATTATTGTTTGGGAAAAACCACTTACAAAGCGACCTCTAGCAATTTTTTCTACATTCATTTAAGACAAGTGATCCAAGTTCTATGGCTGAAGATTCTGGTTTATTACTGAATATTGCCATAAATGTTATTTTCGGAATACCCTCAAATAAATGTGAATAATGTTCGATAAACAAAATAAATTACCATTCACACTTTCAAAAAAAATGTACCATTCACACTTTCGGCTATTTTTATGAATCAGATTATCGCAATGAAGTATCAAGATAATTTTCGATTGATTTCGCAAGTGTGACGTAACCGGCCGGCATTACAAGAGGCGCGTTAAGTATATGTACCGGAAATGTTTGGCAATATGTTGCAGGTGGGCGGTCGGAAGCCTGTGTGTTGCGCCACCACAGGCAGTCACTGCCTTATTTCAGGCTTTGTTCATTTGAGGCATTAAGACATATTTAGAAGAGATCGTAAATGGTTAAGTCTTTTGAGAAATGGAGTGATGAATTGAGTTTGTTGTTAATAAAGTAAAATAGAAATTATCGAAATGTAGTGAGAATAGTGCACTAGGCTAGCGTGGTGGACTTGTACTTTCGATTGTAGAGAAGGCTCGTGTCCTGCAGTGGGACGTATATGGGCAGATACAGTAAACACAACAGTACTGTGAGAGTTAGTCATATTTAAGATAAATATTAGCGAATCAACTGATATACTGATATGGAGAGTTTTCAGTCACGTACAAGCCTAAGCGCCAAAATACTGGTACCAAGTGATATAATTTCCTGTTGACGAATTTGGAAATTAAACTTGTATTCGACTTCCTATGAGACATCGTGTGTGGTTGTCAAGACACTAGGCGTCAGGTCGTAATCTCAACAAATTTCCGTCTTCCCTCACGCTGGTACACATACAAACCGTGTTGTACGTTTGTCCGGAAACCGTAAAATACCGTCATTGCGCACGCGCCGACCGAACAAACAAACAAACATACACATACTATTGTCCCGCAGATTGTATCCACGCTTCCTCTGCCTGTTATGACATAAACACACTCTATTTGTATTACAACGTCTCATTTCACGCTTTCGATATGTACGGAATATAATTAAGAAATTTAAATAAGACAAACAAAATTAGTCATAAGAATTTTCCGCCGAAATGTTACTGTACGGGTTTTTGGTTTGCACAATTTATGTTGAAGCATACATTCTTCACACATAATTAAGACAGGTGCATTCAACTCTTGAGCAAATATCATTGTTTTTATATTAATCAATAGTGGTATTAAATAATATTTTTTTTTGCAATGTTCCAGTAAAATAATTATAAATATTAATATGCATCTCAATTAATCTCATCAGTGATGAGTCATCACGATCGTGCCGTGATGGGCGGCTATCATGGTACGAACCGGCAGCTATCACGGCTCGTATCACGGCGGCGTGTCGGTTATCACAGCGGGTGAACGCCGGCGCTCGGCGACTCGTTTCGACCGGTGCGCAATCGTTGACACTGACACAGATTTACGTTTCGTAATCATGATGTGATGTTTGTGTGTAGTTGGATATTTACGTGAAAAATTTCGCAGGTACCGTCATCATATCACAATGTATTCTATTGTAATTTGTAGCTCGTTTTAAATGTAATGTTTTCATTGATGTTCTTTTACCTGCATATTTTTATTTGCTCATTTAGTTTGTAAGCATGAATTTGTTTTGAATAGTTAATGTGATTTTTACCTGCTGGGAAAACCCGGAAAAAATGTAAATTTCACAGTATCTTATGGAAACATTTTGGGGTCAATGTGGGTTATTTCTGGTGTGAAGTGGCACTTGGTCTCACTAACACAAACTGGAGTACAGCAATAAATACATCAAAAGCCGATACGGTTTCCTGTTTATAAAAGTCAGCGGCTAATGTTGCAATATCCGCCGACGTATCTCGCGTCGACGAAAAAATTGGGCAACAACCGAATCTGCGACTCCGAACGGGTTCCTTACATTATTGCATCCGCGTTGGCACATAAGTTATTACACGAGTAGCTTGTACCAACATCCAGTGAGGTAGTAGGTGGTACTCCGACAGCCAGTTAGGCACATACTTGTGTCATACATAATATATTATTTGGAGTCTGGCTGTTATGGCAGCGAATAGTTTTTTAGTTATTGATATCCACAATAATACACTTTTCTTAGGGTTTGATTTGTATGGGGCGGCCGAGAGTCATATAAGCCTTTTAGACATACATTTTATTAAGCAAAATTTGACACACAATTTCGTAAAAAGCCCAAATTTTCTTTGAATGACAAACAACCCGTTTAGTGGTTGATGTGCTAAGTATTTTATTAAAGAACCCAAGAACATTGTTCGTGCTAACCATTAAGCCGAGATTTCCTCACAGCACGGACGTTGTCAAGGTCCCCCGAGTACATTGCTGCAGTATATAACAAGTATATGCCTAACAAATGTCGAAAGGCGACTACTAATATTACAGACAGTGCACAGAGCGCCTTCCCAAATCTGCACGGTTATACTGACATAAATATACATAGAGCAATTATTGTTTCCTTTACCAATTATCGATTTCCGTGATTTAAGACATATTAAATGTACCTTGGTTTGGTTGTGTATAATTCGCTTGTTTTTAATTAATTATTGAATATTTTAGACTTATTTTTCTGAAGTTCTTTTCAAAGTTATTTTGAACTGTTGTAAAGATTCAAATGTTTGGTTTCTATTACTAAGTGAGATATAACTTCCCTTTCTGTACTATTATAGGAAGGATAACTAAATATGTAATTATGTCAGGCTACCATTCCGTGTACACAGACAATATTCTCATTTAATATGCACTATAGATGACAGTAAATTGCACCGCATCGAACCCCATGCGATTCTCGCCGTAAATAATGGAACCGATATGAGTTTATTAGCCCCGTTTTATTGTTTTTCACAGAATCGACACGTCACTATCTATCGATAATAGGAAGTGCGAACATATCGATAACATCGCGTGATTAGCAAAATGTTGCGAAGTTTATCTTATCTTGAGAAATTCGGATGGCTATGACGCCCGCTTGTCTCGACGCCGCCGCGCCGGTTCAAAGTTATACAATATACGTAATTTAGTATTTAATGTGCCTTTGTTCCATTTTGTGCAATAGATAACACATGAGGAAATTATAATAATATATTTATCTGCTATTTATTGTAGTAAAACTGAGAATACAATATTTTAGTAATGTCATATCAGACAACAAAAGACACCCATTGCTATTTTAACTAATTCCGGCAAATGCCATATATACCACGCTAAAAGAATAGTAGGTACTTGAATTAAGGAATTTCGCGAAGTAGCTCTAAATATAACATGGTCGTTATTTATAAGATTAGCAGCAAAAAAGTAAAAAGCGTGTCCGACAAAGACACTGGTAAATAAAAAAGGTTGGCCACATTTCGTCAATAAATATTTATAAAACGGTAGGTAGGTTCTGTGTCTGTATATACATTACAAGAATCATTAATGTACTGTCTGGGAATCGGTGATAATAGGGACGCGACACGAAGCGACGTGCGAATACGAAGCGATAAAATTATGCGTAAGCGAAAAATCCATGATGGATTTCAATAAATAGGTATGTAAAGTTGCACTCCGAGGTTTTCCCATAAATATACAATTAATTGTTACTTATTAATTAGTTTTGTCGCTTATTTATGTCATTAAGCATAATAGTTAAATAGATGTATCCAAAGAATGCGTTTGAATGTCGAATGCAGAGTGCGTAAAGTTCAAAATAATTATGCGTAAACGAAAGATATTTTGCGAATGCGAAGTGCGTACGAACATCGCATCACTAGTAAAAAAACATACATAAACTCGTGTCTGGATGGTACGTTTGTTACATAATTTATGAGAGTTGATTTAGTCTACAAAAATACAGGCACACAGGTCTTTCAACGGGAGACCTACTGTCTGCATAAATATTATTATAATATTCTCGACGATTTAGTTATTGCATGTTCAAGTAAAAAGATAGCGCCCTGGGGGTTGTTTATGCCCTTACTGTGTGCTAGATGTAGGGCTTGTTAAACATTTAGCTCGCTCGCAGCTTGATGTATCGTTTCTTCCACCACCCTTAAATCCTTGATGTTACCAAGGAACATGTGTTGTTTAGACGACGAACAAGTGAACCAGATTATACAATACAATGCTATAACATAAATGATAAGAATTAGTAAAAAGCATGCAATTTTACAATACAGAATAGGCAGAGATCGAGAATCCAGCATCCATCTAATTCTAGTTTTGCCGACATGTTTTGTTGCCGGCAACATGATAGTGAGGCGGAACATACAAGGCGGAATGTGGGTGGTACCAGGGGAACTTCTGCGTAAAGGCGTCAGTTTATGTATGTCCAACGTACTATTAACCATATAATATAATATGTTTCTTTTTATCAGATGTAAAAGACACTCTACCTATCCTATGAAAGAAAAGCTTGATGATAATTTCAGTGGATTGCTCGCATTGTGAACATATCTGAGCATACAATGTAAATTGATAGCGAACTCAGCTCAGACTTGTAGCCAGCCTGTTTTCTCTGCAAACTCACTATTACCCAGACCCCGGTTAAGATATTACCCCACTGAATGCGATGCTATAAGATTTGAACCGTAGAGCTATCATAATATGAGTAGTCCGACACATCGTTGAATAAAAATGTCGAGACTTTGTTTTGTTTCGTTGTTTATAGAAGCATTCATAAAACTTCGTTGTATATTCCGATAACAAGACTTTTAATGAAGATTAGGCTGTTTAGGTTTTAATTTAATTAGGTAGAAACAGTGGGAGAAATTATCTTTTATGATTAAAATATCGCTCAGTCTGCATAATAAAGTAAAAATACCTGATGTAATTATTATAAATATTAACAAATTTATCAGATATCGCCCCCATCACTCATAAAACGTATATTTTGATATATTTTTATGATAACAGTATTCAGATTTTTGTTCAGATATGTATTTGTTATTACACTTACAAAATATAGCTACAACATTGCTACAAAAATAGCTCAGTATATCTTTAGTTTAACTGTGGAACTAAGCCCCAATTTACAAAGGAGCTCGACTAGGCACATACTGTAGTAACATTTTAACCGTAATTCCAAGTAGTAGAACTTATTATATTAGTCTGGCGTATCCCACCGCTGGGCCCAAGCGTTTGGCAAAACATACAGTCTAGATAAAAAGTTGCTCCCTCAGGTTACATGGTTTTTATGTACGCAATTGGTGTTTGTGAACATGGAAGATCTGATTGGGTTTTCGACAAGACTTTTTGAGCTTCGCAAGTGTATCATGTCCAAGTATTTTTTGTATTGCTAATACCTTGAATTAAAAAATATAAACGGACAACACTTTTGGTAAGTATATTATTAATTCTTCGACGAAACGAGGTCGAGAAAGATTAATGATTTCCTAAACGTGTATGAAAAATATGAAACTAATACTAATTGCTTGTACTAAACTCTATTTTTTCCTTAATATACATGTAGAATTTAAGTGTATATAGTTAGGCTTTGTTAGCTATATTTTTAATTTAGGTATACCATTGATAGGCTCTATAGGACACATAATTGTGAGTGGAGTACAGGTTCGATATCGGATACACGCAGGCTGTACAGGAATGTCTTTGGTTACTATGGAAAGCCTATCACGTATACAATAGTATCCAGACCGAATATCCCACTTTTTTCCTTTAGTTACCTATTTTGTGTTCAACCCAATAAAGTATTTGTATGACAGTGATTTGCAGCGTAAAGCCATCGAGCGCTTGAAGCGCTGGAGCGAATAAAGCTAATTGGTTCAAGGTATATCGCTGCCGGAAAGCGAAAGTTAGTTTTCTTCGACCTCGCGAGCTAGTGTCGTGCGTACACTGCTTTTCTGTATTTTTTTAAATACTCATAAATAGGTTTTGGGGATGAAAAATTGTAAGTAGTCAAGACTACAGATACAAATACTCGTGAAAAATTATAAAGTTATGTTAATTTAATGCAAAAATGGATCATTTGTCACAAAGAATTTGAAGAGCGATTTTGATCATTATTTCAAAGTCGGTTAAATATGGAATATTCTATGGAACGTTAAGTAGTTTAGTTCTACACAAGAACTGAGTAAATATGTTATTGTTTAGGTATTAGCATGAGTGGTGGAAACAGGCGTAGGTGACGTCAGTATCCTAGCCGTCTGTTAAATACGTCATACTTAACTACGTACGATCAGTGTTAAATAATTTCCTTTTGTCTTACATATTACTTATGGTTCATATATTATCGATATTAGGATTGACCAACGGCTCAATTATTAGTTAAATCGTGCAAGAAAGATGGACTCACGTATAACTTGGGATCTGTAAAATGATAATGAGCCGAGCAAACCCAATTTATGTGTCCTGTATGAATATAAAATAAGACTTAAGTTTTTAATTGATAAAACTTGTAATAAAAAAATAAATGTAATATCTACATCCCTTAATATGTCACACATATATTTTGATTGGTTGGCTAGTCAAGTCAATCAGCAAAATAATCAACATGTACAAGTACAATGAAATAAATATTATTTTTTGTTTTGCAGTGGCATTTTTATTTTTTTATACTTTGTAGTTATTTGGTTGTTTTGAAGTCAGTTTTAAAAATAAATAAATATTTCAAGCTATTGTCTCACTCCATGTCAAACCTGCCGTTTCTCGCCTAATATTCGTCTCAGTAACATCGTTTCACAGGCTGTAAAATGCCGTAAGTGAACCACTATTAAATAATATAATGTTAAATGCAAATGTTACTCGGCGTGTACAGCGGATATATGTTAAATATTGTATCGCCAAGTATGAATGTGTTGAAACACGTCCAGTACATTTCGCAACGTTTCCTCGGAGACATTTGGCAGTGTGAGCGGAATTGTGTACAAATTGTTTATTTAAAAATACAGGGTTAATATGTTTTTAAATACAAGAGAAAGACGAACAAAGGTCACAAAAAACATTTTAAGGAAGTCGTCGCGTTTGCAAATAAAAGCATTCTTTGATTTTTGCACAAAAAACATCTGCAAGCAATCATAGACAATGGAGTACCGTTGCAACAGCACTGCCATAAATTCAGTTATAAACCTTTTTTGTACGCAAAAAAACCGCGAAAAAATGCCGCCTGCGATCGAAATTTCAAACGTGGAACGGTACTATTTTTTTTGAATTTTTTAATAGGCGCGGGCGTACTCCTGCTACCGGACGCAGGTAGCCACTTTGGATGCACTTCAAAAAATTGGGTTAAGTATTTTTTATATGTGACAGATGAAGCGAGCAAGGTGAGCGGTGTACTGTTACGGAAACCACCTTTTTTACCATACTCCCCTATTAACCGCATTTTTTCTAATGTTCATAATCAGTTCACATGTTTTGACGAAAAAACCCAAGTGGATCAGTAGGAGTTTTCAGATTTTTTCCAAAACAATCGAGTTACGTAAATGGGGCCCCAAAAGTAATAGTGGCCGCGCAGGTCGCACGTTTGTTTGTCTGTATGTGTTGTGAAACCTAATAGCCTTGCGTCGCGGTTGAAGGCCGGCCAAAAACTGCGCGCGCGGCCCCACATAAGATGTATACAATTTAAAGACATTGCACGCATAAATACATAACAGATAAGATTATAGATTTGATAAAAAATATATCAATATTGCCTACAGAGCCTACCATTTACCCGTACGCACCTCATTACTATAAAATGCTAATTGGTAAAGACAATTCAGCCTATTTTTTTATCTACGTTCGAAAGTTAATTTGTTATTGTTAAAATGTAAAAATATATTAGTCTATTGAGGAAGTTGTAAAGCCGTTTATAGTTTATCAATAGCCCGTCTCGAATATTTGTACGACACGTTTATTTTTGAAATTCTAAAAACGGATGCGTTCACGTCATTTGAATACTAAAAGTGCATTGAAAAAAAACCCAGTCGCAAGTATGCGACCAAATCTGTGATTTTTGTGCCATCCTTTTCACACATCGCTGATATACTATTGTGTGACAGAGATGAATTGATTGCAGGAAGCCATTCAAAAAAAGAACAACCCTTCCTCACCCTTTCTGGGCATTCTGTTGTTTATGCTAACTATAAAAGTCATATGTTTGGATGTGGAAGTAATTAATTTTGAATTCAATCATAAACGTTTTAAAGTTGACATTTGAATGGCGGTGATAATCGTTTATAATGAATTTAAATTAAGGATGAATTAATATATTTCAAAATTGTTCTTTTTTTTGTTCGAAATTTGAATTTGTCCGCACAGGTAGCTGGTCAGTGGTTTGATCAGGATTTATGCCTGAATCTATGATTTTATAGTGGTAACCTCACACACTTGAATCGGTCGACTGTGACGTGTAGTATCAATCGATTTAGTCGCAAATTGAACAAAAATAAATATTTTTTTGAAATGCGTCAGCGACCAGTTGTTATGTCTGCTTCGGTAATTATGAAGAATATTTTATATTTAATTTATGCAAATATTTGTAAGAACATCGACCTTTGCCGCGAGATCTCCGGGTTTTAGCTACTGACGCCAACGAAGAAAGGATGTTTAAAATAACTATGTTTTTACAATAACAGGCATTTAAAATCTTTTTTAAGATGTTTTATTTAAATTTGTTTTTGTAGTAGGTGTCAATATACTTAAATGGCTACATAGAACTTTAACATTAATAGATATTATAGTTTATTTGTCATAATCAATGCTTTTATTTCAACTTTTAAGTTGTGACGGAAATATCTATACCTGTACAGTAGGAAATAACAAATTTTATGAAGCGACAGGCACGTATTAACAAACCTCTCTTAGGTTCTAAATATTTTCGGATACAGATACGAGTATAATTCAAAGAAAATTAAAAAGCCTACACACATGGAGTTTGCATCATACAGGGGTCCCATAAAATGTTGTGGCGATTTATATTTACTATTGATTTAAAATTCAGGATTGAAAGGAAAGAAAAAAGAAAGAAGAAAGAAAGAGTATCTGAAGTAGAAATCAGTGTGATGTCTAGCAGTTTGACTTCAAACGTATTTTTTAACATTTCACCGATTTGAATAAAGGAGGTTTTCGGTATTCCATTCGTATGTACAAATCGACGCTATTCATGAAAAAAAACTGAATCGATTCGGATGCAAATCTTGTTGTTATTTATAGTCAGTATAAGACAGTAATAGCCTGATCATATTAGTCTGTGATCACTAGTCCACAGATTTACTTAAAAAAGCGCATCCAACCCGATCACGTCTGCTCATTGTTTGGTCGCATCCGGCGCATGCGCATCTTACATGTGATTTTTTACGCACCTTTCACTTCCGACCTGCAGGTACCATTTCACCGTGCATCTGCGTCCCACCATGGGAAAGGTCAAACAAGGAAGTGATATTGATGTGGGTTACTTGATTCGCCGGTTCTTTTTAAGGATTTACAGACTGGTATGAGGTCAGGAAACGGAAGAAAGTAGCTTTAGGTTACCTTCCTGACCTAATAAAGCTTGGATGTACGCTTGAATAATAATTATTAGTTTTTTTCGGAAAGACGGCTTAAATTTTTCCGAGATGAGAACGTCTCAAAAGTTTTCAAAGAAGAGTTCTAAACAAACATTTACTGTATGAATTTAATGCACTCTGCAAGAGACTAATATATATATTAATTATATTATATTAAACTCATTTTTATATAAATTATCACCAGCACACTCATTATGAACGTAATACCATCCGTGTTAAAACATATCCAACTTGAACTCTAAATAATTAAACGCAACAAAACACAATTGTCCTCAATTTGAAATGACATTACATTGCAATCTGTACATGTTGTCAGCGTGTAGAGTAGCGTCAGCATTCGCGATGGCAGAGTTCAGTGGCCGGACCACTTCCGATTTTGGTCAGCACATTGTAAATACGAGGATTATGTTACAGGCATTTTATCATTTAATGTACAGTCTCTACTGAGTCATTGGCTCTTGATTTAGCTGCATGTGCAGGAAGAACTGTTGCAGAAACTCTATCAATCTGTGTCATTGTGGGTTTAGGGTTGCGTGATGTGCTTACCGTAACACCAATTCTTGTTATTTAACTTGTTGTATACATTTAAGTTATACATAGAACGTATTGCACACATCATCTTGTGTCATTGTGGTCAATTTTCCGTGATAATATGAACATGTCAGGTTAATTTTGTACTTCCATTGAATGTACATTTTGAGACATTAATTAAATTTTCTGGATAGATTCCCCATGAAGTAATAATTAGAATAATCCCTGTATAACCCATGTAAGTGTTGGAATAAACCAAAAACTAATTATAAGGTTTAGCAAATGTATTTTTTTGTTGTTTTAGGTACTAGTCTTTATCCATTAAAGTTAAGAGACCTGGAATACCAGAATCGGTACAAATCGATACTATTCATGAATTTGTACCTCATACATTAATTATGTATATAGAATGGGAGAAGTAATATTAATAAAAAATAGCTCTGTAAGGGAAGCTTAAAGGAAGTGTAATTAGCTCTCACCACTTAATACTTGGTCAATATTGTGAATTGTGTCAAAAACCCCTCAAGTCGCTTTTAGCTATGAAGCTGAGTTTAAAACTAGAGGCCACAGGTTCAATACAGGGACACATATTTGTTTTTTTGGTTTATGTATTGTAGTACTTAAAAACTTTGCGTAATTTCTGACCTAAAGCTTGTACCATAACATAAGGTCGAGATTTTCTTTTTTAACTTTTTCGTTAATGTAGCATTAATAAAAATGTTTTTTTTTCTAGAACAATACTGGTGTTGTTAGGTATTTCAGAAGTGCTGACAATACATACAACACGAGACGAATGTACATGCACATAACTGCACATAGGTGTTGTGACATTTTCCGCGATGTGTCGTTGACCTTATAATGTTGCAACATGCATAATTTAATGTATCACTTGTCACGCTGTGTTTTAATTGTTAGTTATATCGCGTTCAGTTTTCATTTTTATTTTAGGTGAACACGAAGTACCAAGTTTACATTATTAACATAGCGCCAAAACTTCATGAAATCCATGAAATATTTGACGCTATTAAAAACCATTCCTTTTGCCAAATTACAATAATCGAAATGTTTTAAAATGATGTCAGAAAACTCTAGAAATCAGAATTATTTTTTAAGATTTATGAGAAAACTTTATATTCTGCAAGCGATTACAACAAGAAACAATTGCACTTGTCATGTTGTTTACTTTTAAAAAATATTACCAACTGTCCAACAGATACATGAATGTTTTAGTTAAAACATTATCAGCAATATTTATGAATATGAACCAATTTTGAGCTAATGTCAAACAACGAGTAGCAAAAATGGCAATTGAATTACACTCTCCAATATAATATTGTCAAAATAATATTACAGTATAAATGAACATTAAAATACAAGTGAAATTAAACGTCGGAAAAGTAATAAACAGATGGACACACAATAAGCTATTGTGCTGAAGAATGTCGATTATATGCTTGTCGCTGGAGCAGGCGCCGCTCGGCCTAATATTATAGAAATTATAATCTGTACATCCAATAACGCGTCGGCCGAGATAAACTACTGAAGAACCTATGTACAGCTATATACATCTTAGTATATAATCAATACACGCATCTAGGTAATTCTTGTAATTTAGGATGATCAATGCTAAAATTTGCAACATTGCGTAGTCTATTTCGGCCATTATCTTAGGCATACTAGCTTCATTTTAACGCAGAGAAGAAATAAAATAAAGAGAATATAAAATTAATTCATTCAATAGTTCTAATACTTATGTGGGTATTAGTCTCGAAGGAATGTTTGATAATCAATATTTAGGCAGTTTATGTTTGTCTTGGTGTATCGATGGAAATTGTCTCTTGATAAATAGCCAACTCATTAATCTTTGTTCTGAGTACATTCGCATGTATCTTAAATTTATGCTTAATGCCGAAACTACTTGAAACAAAACTAATAATTTTGTTTCATCAGTATCTTAGTTAAAAGTATTTCCAACAAAAAGGCGGTGCCGACTAGGGTATTACCCAAAAATGTCGCCAATTCGCAGTATTTCGGCTCTCTGCCTTCCTTTATTCGTTCTGGCTTTAGGTCATCCGGTCCGGTAAAGTCTAGCCTAATCTCGCACTAATGGAATATTTTATTATTCTCAAAAGGCGCATTTAGTTGTTAATATCGTATTAGTAGGCTACCATGGGATTTTGTTCCACAGAGCTTATACTGTTTTGTGATAGAGAAATTTATGATTCTTTATCTTACGTGAAAAATCTAAATTAACCAGTTTGCGGTGGAGATACGAAAGATCTTAATTATAGTCTAGAATGTAAGTATTAAGCCTGTGTATCCTACCGCTATAAATAAATTAGTGTCTAAACAATATGTTCAGGTATCACGGATTTTTTCTCATTACTGAGCGATGTTCTTTATCTAGATTTAGGGTCTAATCCTAAATAGGTAGTATAAATATTTATATGCAATTTGAGATTATCATCGAAGACATTGAAGCCAAGACACCCTTTTTTTTCTAAAATATATTTATCATATAAGGTTTGTGTTGAAATTTCATTGGAACTTAATTTAAAAATTACTAAAATTATTTGTGAGATTGTACAGAATAAAACTCAAAGCGTAATGATCGTACAACATTTGTGTAAAGTAGGTACAAACACATACCTGAAGCTACACTACGTGTCATGTTTAATTGTTGAGTTAACATCCGTCGGACGTTTTATAATTGATTATGTTATTGCGAATAACTGACTTAGGAAATACCGAAACGTGATTAAGGCGCATTTATATTGTGTATCCTGGTTTTGCGCCAAATACTGTCGTTGGCTCATCAACGGCAGCGATGCGAGCGAGTGCCGGCACGGGCGGTGTGAGCGGCCGCCGCCATCCATTCCGCTCACGTCCGCCGTGCACGAGAGCTGCAAGTTGCGTTAGGTCATGGCGGAAATGACAATTATTCTTCATCATTATGTACTCCGCTATTTATACACAATACTATTTATGTACATATTTTTTAAATAACGCAACGTACACAATGCTATGTGCGAGCCGGATGTAGCGCCGTAGCACCGGCTAAAAGAAAAAGTCCAGAAAGTGAAGGCACCGTAGCGCCAGCCGGCTCGACGCTACGCACGTAGCGCGTAGCGTTCACCCGCTTTCTTCCACGGGGTAACTTTTGATATTGTTTTTTATGTTTTTATTCGTTTCGTAAAGTATTCTAACGGAATGTGGGTTAAAAATCGTAAGGCGCTGCAACCGAGTCCGCATAATATTCCAAAGGACTTACTGTATCTCTTCATGAGGGACTTCTTGTACGCCTTGCCGGAGATCGGGTCGTCGTTGGGGCTGAGTCGGCCGGCGGAGTCGTCGGACTCGGTGCCGGAGTCGCGGCCGGTGGCCAGGTAGTCCTGCGACTGTCGCAGGATGAGCTGCGTCCGCACATAGTCCGAGGGGTCGGCGAAGGAGTGTCTCGCGAACTCGCACACGGATATCTCTTTGCGCACTGTCAAGTCCAGGGGCGCTTCGTCGTCGGTCTGGTTGGGCTGGCCCGGCGAGGGCAGCGAGGGCGGCGAGCGCGGCTCCTCGGGGTAAGCCTTCCTTGCAGCCAGCGTGCGCGGCTCGTCGGCGCTGGGCGCGCGCCTCTCGGCGGGCGACGCCGGCGATGGTGGTGACGGAGACGAGGCGGGCGGCGAGCGGCGAGCCGCTCCCGCGCTGCCGGGCCTCACTTCCACAGCCATCATGTTTACTCGTCCACACGATACACCATAATCACGAGCACAGTTTGCAGTTATGTCATCCAGCGTAACGAGACGTGTGAAGGCGCGCCGCGTCCGCCGGCGTTCGCGTCGTGTTGCGGACTGATGTCCCAGTTTCGTGCCGAGTTCCACTGACTTCGTGAGCTCGCTTCGGCCGCGCTCGGCGCACATCGGACACTTTCGTTTTCGTACTGGCGGCGCGGTGTGCGTCCGTGCACACACACACACACGGCGCGTCGGTGTGCGCCGCGTGTTTGTGTGCGCGCCGCTGCCGGACCAGTGTGCGAGCTTGCGCTTGTATTCGCGGAGCTTTTTACACTTTCGTCTCGCGGAGCTTTCCTCAATTTCCCGCGTTACCTAACAGGTTTTCACCGTTTGATTAATTTTCGTCACCGGTTCGACTCGCGGCTCGTTTTCCGTATTGTTTACGGTTAATGAAATTTGATGTGAAATTATATTGTCCAATTAATTTTGGTACAGGTGGGCGTCTGTCTATAAATTATGTCATCCGCCGCAGACGGAGTAATCTCTAGAATATTATCGAGTGATCATGACGGCGATGGAATTAAAACTATACTAACGAAGTGAACAGTCGTCATGTTAAATAATTGTCAAATTTAATTGATTAAATTGAAACCGGAACGCGAGAGACAATCAGTAATAGTGGTTTGCGTAACAGCGTACCGCGTAAACAAATTGTGTTTTTTTTTTATCTAACGCTCAGGGGCATTGACCGAGATTACAAATAAAGTTGCGCGCGCGCAGCGGCCACGTGACACAGTAACGCGGCCAGCGCCGGCTGAGACGTCTCGCCGCCTCCGCGCACGCTTCGCACGGCTCACAAAGGGGGATTTGCGTACAAATACATGGGTCTCAGTAAACTGGGCGTAATAGATAGGGTGCCATGAATTGGAAGCCAATGTCAGCGGTCGGCTTGTCCTAAACAGATAATTTGAATAGTTCGCGCTAACGTGGAAGTGACGCGCAATTTGTGAAAGTTCGCGTTTTGTCATATTACCACATATTGTGGCGTCATTAGAGTTTTGCATAATTTTTGCGAATTATACGACACATTGCCTATTTTGTACGTGAGAAATGTGGGCAGCGGAATTTATAAGGACCAATTAGTATTTGTTTACTAAAAAGTATGGCGTTATTTGCAAAAGCGAAATTTATATTATATTTCAATACGGAAATGCTTGATAAAATTTTAATTTCTAAAATACATTTTAAGAGACATAATTCAATTTAGAAATACGATAGAAAAGCTGATCTAAACATATAAGGATAAATACCATTGATGTCTGATACCGGAATGAAAAACTAGTTCCAATCTCGACATTAGATCATTATAGACACACAATGGGACATAAACACATTGGCTCGTGCGTAGATGACAAAAATATATATGTATTTATGTTTTATCTATGTATGCGTATTTGTTCAGATAGACACGAATATTATGTGGCATTGTAATATTGTTAATTAATGTTGTCTAAAATACATATTTAAGACACCGCATACGTTTTCCTACTTGCTGGGTTCGTTTTTTTCTGGGTTCGGATTCCACTTTGATATATATAGCAAAATATAAATACTGAAGTAAAATCTTCGAATGTTCTATGGACAGTAGGTCAGTGCTAAAATATACAGAATCAAAAAAAATAGGACGCGATTCCTGCTTTGATAACGCATGGGAGATATATAAATAAATAAATTTTATGTTTAAAGACCTCTGTAATTTGTCTTAAAATATCTAGTTTGTGTATTGCGACAAAGAATAATTATTAACTGTTTATATTTTGCTTTAATTTCTTTCCCTTTTTACAATTCACTGGTCTCTCATACGTAAGAGGCCGCCTGGGTAAATATCGCCGTAATGCCTATTTGTCCCACCAAACAGGAGTGTAAATACACTGTTGTGTTTCGGTTTGTGACTTAACATCATATATCTCAGGATGGCGAACGCAAATGCGAATGCCAAGCTTGCTTTGTAATTCACGGTGTTGTTTGGTTTTGCTACTGTTCATGAGCGGTCGTATCGCTTACCATCAAATTCTCTATTGCAATAAAAAATATATAGTTTAAGACATACATTAAATGTGTAAGTAATGTCCGAGGAGAGATACATCGGCAATGTCAAGTTTTCCGTATCGTGCGGGGTCAGGAAATTGACACCGTATCTCGAAAGTTATTAATAAAATACTTTTACGATGAATGAGATTTTTGTTGCGCTGATTTTATTCGCTCTGTTTTTGTGTAATCACTATTAAAAGTTATAATTTTGTTTACGTGATTAATAAATACAAACAGTTGTAAATAGTCTTGACCACGCAATACGATTCAAGTTGTGGCTTGCATATCAGAAAATATGAAAGACTGTTTAGTTTATTCTGAGTTTTGTAAGAAATATTGAGGGATAATAAAATATTTGTTGAGCATAGTATTGGATTTAGTCTGCTGCGTTTCTTGTCACAATTAATTTATAAATCAGCTGTGTCATAGAATCTGCAGCATAATATATGGACGTAGTAAAGTGCATGTCATTGGAAGAGTGTGGCCTGGAATATAGGATGAACAGCGACCAAGACTTGGAGAGCAAATTCAAATTTCATAATTTTCAGACTATTATTATTTACTAGCAGTGTGGTTGGAGCATATCATGTCTATAATGTAGACATTAAATCCAAATCCTGGCAACTATAAAGGAAACTAAAGGAATTGACTAGCACGATAGTTTATCCTATTCCCGCTACTACAAGACCTATGAGGAGCATCGGACTATTCTACGTCTTAATGTGATTTAAAAGAGGAAAGGAAAGACCTTTTTTCAATCAATTGAATATAACATTCAAAAACGCTTCTCTCAAACATCAAAACCGCAACATTACGCCAGCAAAGCACTCAATAAAACTAAAACAACAGTTTGGGAACACGTTGACAGGACAAAAAAGCAAGCTTTTTAGGTAAATGTGGGTCGTTTGGAGGGCGCGACAGACAGACGTGTGCTACGTGATACAAATTTACAATTGTAATTGTACGGACGACCTCTAGAATTTCGGCAGAGGCCCCTCCTCTCCTCCACAGTTAGCGCATTCCTAGGACACATAGGCCGGGTCTGCACAAATTATTTCTCTGCGATAATATCCCCAGACAAGATAATTGAGGGAGTGTCTTACATTTTCGTATATTTCACTTATGTCATATAATCTGTCCTTATATACAGGGTATATTCACGCTGTGACCGAAAAGATGCTAGGTGGTAGTTTTAATGACATCAGATACAAAAAATAAAGCGAAAAAATATGTTTGTATTTTTTTCCTATCATCGTAGTTGGGTGGTAAATACATAGTTTTTCCTAAAATGATAATGTACACCCTTTTATTTCTATGGTACGCCAGGGTTTAAATTATTACTTTAGCATAAAAACTATGGATACCACTCAAACTCGATGATATTTAAAACATTACAAACATTTTTTAAATTACGTTTTGTCTGTAATCACTAAAACTACCACCCGACTTCGTTTTCGGTCGCAGGATGTGGATAAATCTTATATAATTTGAGTTTTAGAAACATAGGTTACACAATTGAGTTTGACATGGCGATAGGCAGTGCAATCCAACGATAGTAATTCACGGGGATAATTGTGTCGAAGTGGTCAAAGCCAGACATACGCATGGCTAATCAGAAATGCGCCATATTTTTCGCATCGGGTGGATATCCTACCAGGTTTTGAACCTCTGCTTACCCCTTTGAGATGAAGGCGTGACTTACGTTTTACTTATGAAAAGTTTATTATACTGGTCACCACAGTGGGAAGTAACTTGAGTAGGTACAGCGATTAGCGCGTTACGTAAGCCACGCTTGTAGCGGGTTCGATGCCCGGCCGATCTGATACGACGTGACCCCCGATAACGTCCTAACCCACCGATAACTAAACATCTTAGATTCGCTCGCCTTGTGTCTTTGTTAATACATGACATGTACTGAAGTTTTAGACTTCTAGGTATTGTCAATTTAGGGGCAAAATTTATATAAGAAATAATTATAAAGAAAAGAAGAGAAAAGGGTTTGATACCCGGAGATAGATCAGTCTTTTGATTACCACCTACTTAAAGTCTAATTTGTATATCGTCAAGGGGGTAGGCAGAAGTACCAAGAATTGATATGGCTGCGCCTATTAATTTTCCGCATTAGTTTTGTTCTGAGTAACTGATATTGTAATTTTAAATACTTAAAAAAAAACTATTGCCCGATTCGGCTATGCAACTTGGGTCCTCTCGGTGCCATTCCTAGATAATCACTATAAAAAGAATGTATATCTCACTAACAATACTTTTGTATGGGTTTATTATTATAATGACTATCAATTTATTACTGCGCATATTTCTACTTCTCTGCCATCCCGTACAGAAGGATATCGTGAACATAAAAAGAAGATCTTGCTTCGCATCGATTCGTGGATATTATCAATCTTTCCTCGCTTCCTACGGCGGCAATTATCCTTGTGTGCGAGAGGGACGGGTGTATGCACCAGTGTGTAGGTAAGACAAGAATAAGCGATGTTAAGACGCTCGGCCGGATGACGAAGGTGTTGGGAATGGTGAGCGCTCCGAAATTGTGCAAAAAAATATACTTTGACTTTTTTCTGTAATTAGATAGAAATTAGAAATAAAATTGATATGATCACACGATAATAATAATTAGACAATTAATGGAAACAAAAGGTTAAAAAAATAATATTGGTTAGCGTAAAAAATGAATGGTAGAAATACAATATATCAAACTAGATATTTGTTAAAGAAACAATAATAATTATTCTTATTAGGATATGAGTATTTTTAAAAACTAATAAGCATAGTTTTTAATTAGAAAAATATTAAAATTATCCTATAAGAGTTTAACAAATAAAGATGAGTAATTGCTGTTATATCTATTGCAATGAGATATGGTATTTATAAAAAAATACCTAGTGTATATTATGAGATATATTCCCTACCTCTTCCGTCCTTTGCAAAGTTTTAAATGTTTTTTTAAATCTTTGATTGGCAAGACGCACATGCCATTTACCTGATGGAAAGCGATATTACCGCTCATGAACAGAAGCAAAACCAAACACCACGAATTACAAAGCAATGCTTGGCATCCCAATAAAATGTGGGCGTTTGCTAATGAGAGCAATTACTTTTCATTAAAATATATAAAATACCACCATGATATCTCCCTGCTCACCCCTAATGAAGTGATTGACGATAACACATATAAATGTTTCAATATATTGTTTACGTTTTCATTGTTATATAACTGATAACAGAGTTTTTGTTTTTGTTAGGGTATCATTTCTACGATATATTATTATTCCATAATGTAAATATCGTGGAAAAATTACAGATATTTTATAGTTATTTTCCTTTATAACTAGTACGATAAAGACACTAAAATGCACAGGGTAAATTCAGTGAAATCGAAATAGGAGTATAAAGGAGATTAAATAATTATGTTGGGTTGCTCGAATTTGGACATACAAAGGCCAAACCCGAAATGCGCTCAAATTTCGTCGGTAACTATGAAAGGTTTTCATTGATTGTTTTTTTTTATTCCATTGAATGGCAAGACGAGCATGATATTTGCCTAATAGTAAGCGATACGACTGCTCATTAACTGTAGCAAAACTAAACAACATCTTGAAAAACAAGCAATGCTTGGCATTCCACTAAGCTTGCTATACGAAACATTCGAAATATCTATTAGGTGGTAAAATAATAATAAAATGCAAGGGACGAGGGTAATTATGTATATTTTAAGATGGTCGTGATAAAAATAATTACAGAAATAATTCCAAAAATTCTTTTGCGTTCTGTAATTTTGTGACTTCTTTGCAAATAAAATTCCTTAATCCGCACATAAAATGTCTACTATAACACAATTGTACATAATAATATTAAAGATAAAGTGAGTAAACATCCTCAAAACATTGCTCAAAGAAAACGCGATAACCACAATAAATAGAGACAGTTAGAAAATAAAAACTTGCATCGGTGCGTTTCGGAGCGAGCACTTGCGGCCGAGTGCAGTCGATGCACGGTTTCAAGGCTGAGATGCACACACACACACACACAAGCACACAGCCACACACACTTTATGTAATAACTAGTATTTGACCGCTACTCCGCCCGTAAAGCCACGCTCCGATGTGCCAGTCACGTGGGTATATTTCGCTACTGTAATTGGCGATGCAAAAATGTCATGTTTTACTTCTAGTAGGGGAGGTATTGACACTTGTACTTTCATTGTATGTTTTTTATAGCTGTCATCTGTAACAATATACTTGTCGCGTATCTAGTAAATGAAAGGTTATTGGTAGTAAATCGTGGGAACAGGCTTTCAAATAGGTCATCTGTTAAAGAAGAAAATTGTAACTAAAATAATCCTATGTAATATCAAAGACCCAATTTCGTAATAAGAAAGTATATGGATGATGTTTCGGTAAAAAGGTGTGAGTTATAACTTATACCCCAAGTTATTTAATATAAGAAGAATATTTTAACACTAACTTATACAATTACTTAATTAATAAGAAATCTAGTTTCCACCCAAGTTCCTAAAGTTTCTAAAGATCCATTAATTATTAAAATAAGAGACAAACAAGCATCACGCAAATAGTATGAAAAAGTGTTTTTCACAAATTCCTTCTCACCTATTTATCTCACTTACTATACATAATGTATTTTCCGTGTAAGATATTCTAAAACTGTTTATATCACTATGCATGCAGCTTAACACTGGCACATCGGCTAGTAAATTACGTAGATTAGCAAACGAAGACTGGTCTACAGTTTTTATTTCTATGTTTTCCTTTTTACTTGGGCTCTTAACTTTTTTTTACTCCGCGTCCGGTCATACGGAGTTTGCTTGGCGTAGGTTATGTGCCTAATAACTTCATTAAAACACATCATTATGCAATGATGATACATTTTAATTGCTCATTTGGGATTTTGTTGTTATTTGTGGTACTTTATATGCATTTTTTTTTGTGTTATGTAATGTCCGGGTTTTGTCTCGAGAGTCATGTGTTTTACAGTTTTATTGTTTCTGTCCGAATTTGTTATTATTAAATCAGCTATGCATAGGTCAATTAGGTAAGTATTTTTATGTTGTCCATGCATCTAATCTCTATATTAGTTTTGGAACAACAAGAAATTCGTCAGCCTAGTAGCCAGCTAAGATCGTGTAATATAAAAATACTTGAATATTACACCTAAAATATTCTAATTCCACCAAAAGGACTAAAACATGATTTTCTTTAAAATTTACTATGGTATTATTAAATAATTTACACAACAAACGTTATTTAATATAATATTACAATAATTCATAATATTAAAAATATATGTTTGATTATCCGTACACGTCTGTAGATGCACAGGCGCACAGACAGCCAGTCACACGAGTTTTTCTACTGGTTGGCACAGTCCCTGAGTCCCGCGATAAGGATTAACTCCGTTATTAATAACACGTATCGATACAGTATTCAAACATCATTAAAAATACTGCTTTATGTTTAAAGTTAATTAAATGTTATGGAAGTGTTTTGTTGATTTCTCTCACATTAAGTATATTAAATAATTAATAAATACACCTAACCGTCATATACATAGTCCTGACCCCAAACTAAGATCGAGTTTTGTGTCGTGGTTATCAGAAACTACGAGAGAATCATTGCTCTTACAAACCTCCAGACCCGAAAAAAATACATGTGGATCGTACAAAACTATCTCGATATATCTAGTAACTAGTTCGTGTTTTCTCGGTGCATGTAGTTGGTTATAAAAGTGATGTTGTCTTAATTCACTATGGACCGAAGACTTGAAAAAGTTGGCGGGTAGCAGATGGATGAGGGCTACTCAAGATCGGGATGGTTGGCGCTTACATAAGGAGGCCTACGTCCAGCAGTGGACGGCGATAGGCTGAATATATGCTTATAAGATATTGCTGCATGTATTTACATGCTTATTTACCATAAAGTATAGTCTCCGTTGCTACACCTTTGATTGTAGAAATGCGAGAAAATGCTTCAAACACGTGAAAGCGATGCTGTTTCCGCCTCACTGTATTGTATGACTCGAGCGGGTTTTTACCTGTTTCATAAATATATTTACTACAAGACTTCTAGTTTAAAGATATTCAAGCATAGAAACTGAAATTTCATTTATTTTATTTAAGTAACTATTCATTATTCTTGTTTATTTGTTTTTTTTATTCATTCTTTTATTTGTTATACTTCTTTACTTCTTATACCTATCTGCTGTTTCTGAAAAGTTTGTGGGTTCGATCATTGCATCGAAATATGCTTCTTGGACCTTTATAAGACATTTGTTTGAGTGTGTGTCTTCGAATAAGTAAAATTTTTGTTGATAACCTGAATTACAGGAATTCTTATCATAGCTACATTAACAAATATGTTAAGGATCAAAATATTTACATTCAACGCTAAACTAATTATAAATAGTTCCAACAATTAAAATCTATAAACAAGTTCCTACTCGAGCCGAAGCCATTGACAGTGATAATGTGAAGTGCGGCCGTGGCGACGTCCAGCGCTGGGCAAACATTGGCGATAACTAGAACAATGAGACCAACACAAATATGTTTGTCGCCTTGGCGTGAGTGCGGGACAGTGACACCACGGTACCAACCTTCAAACGCTGAGACATTTTCATTTTTTATAGTAGTATAACAAAACAATGCAATGCAACTGTAGTATTTAGTTAAAGATGAAAAAAATCTATCAGCGAATTGTGACTTATCGCTGATCGAAACAATAATGACGGCTCGATGGAACTGGACGGAAGGCACTATGGTGGGATTTCCACCATTTTCTATAGGGTTACAATCTCTGCGTATATTTCGAGATATAGGATAATTTATATGCTAGAGGTTACACAGTAATTTAGAGCATCCAAATAATCTATTTATTGTTATTTCTATAACCACATGTAACTGATCATTCATCTAAACAAACATTCTATTACCTACAACATTATTGAATATTAAACCATATGAATTGTGCATAGAGATATTTCCACAATACACGAGCGTAGTGAAAAACCCCCGGTCTCACGCCACGCGGCGGCAACAAGGAATTTTCACTTGCGAGAAAAATGTATAGAGAGTGAAAACTGAGCGACGATCGCCGTGCGGTACCGTCCGCATCAATCCGTTGATTATATTGATATTGATGAGTTTTGGTTTGAAATATATCGGAATATAAGTGTTATAAATATTTTTTGGTAATATCACTTGAGGTAGGTCGTACTAATATGTTTGTTTTTTAAATATATGGGAATGTTAATTTAAAGCTAATGCAACTTTGCACCATGGCTTACACCTCTAGCAATTTAAGCTCGCTTCTTAATCAATAAGAGGCACTATTTTTATTGCAGTATTTATGTAATTTATTTTCACATCAAGAGCTATTACTTAAAAACTCAACGATAATTTCATATTTAACGCAGCGTAAATTACGCCAACAAATGAATTTCTTCTACTCCATCATAATGTTAGTGGTACATTGTTCTGGTGTAAAATCATTTTTTGTGGCAATTCGTCCCAGTTTTTAAATAAACTTGTAGTATCGTGCGAGTGCGCGCGGTACATGCTGCGGCACGCGTGTTTTTTCGCGAGCGCCGTCAGTCCCCAGCGAAATCGAAAGTGGAAATTGTACACAATTACGACATTGTTCTGACGGAGAAAAAACGCTGGCGTGCGAAAAATCAGGAAAATTATTCGCCATCTTGCACGTTAATCATGTAACGAGCGTCTGTGCCCGTCTGTGTCACAATTACTACGATTAATTGTGGCGCATATCTGCTGAATTCATCTTAATTACTTTAATATCGTAGAAAACCTACATTGTCGTCAATTTTTCTTAGTTTGTATAGTGACTGGCGATATGTGGTTGTTCTAGTCTATTTAACGGTAGTATCTGTTACAATGAAGGATATGTAATATATGGGTTGGGATATTACAATAACTCGGCCATGGCTCCGGGCGAATCTATTTGAAACATAAGTACGTTCCAACATTTTAATGGAAAGCATTATTAGGGAGGGATTCCTGTGATCTCGTGTATAACAAGGTCTCCCGTCAAGGCCTACGTCTAGACTTGACAAGGCTTAGATCTTACTCCTACATACATAATTACTGTTCAACATGCGCCCAGGAATCATGTTATCATATTTTTATATTTATAAAGGCACACTATTGTCTGTCATGTTTTATATTAAGATATTTATAGGTTGTTTGATCGCTGCCTTAATTTGTGCGTATTTAAGGAAAACATTGAAGAAAATACGACTAAACTCTTGTAATGGTCAGACCACAAAGCGATAAGAATTTATTCATTACAATATCTTTATCTAGTGCGCAAAAGCTTAATACTAAGTGAGTTAAAGAAACAGTCAATCATTTTTATCCAAATCAATAAAAATTGCCGTTTAAAATTGAAGAAACTGTTTATAAGTACGCAATATCTAGCTTCGAATTCCGTCTAATCAAGAATGAAGTGAGGAGCGAAAGCCATACCCAGTAACCTTCCTGTGCAGGCGGCGGCGGGGAGGGAGACAGTGGGAGGGCGGGGGAGGCTGGTGCGAAAGGGAAACACGATTGTAACTGCTCAACGAGTGAGAACTGTTTCAAGTTTACTAGCGCAAGTGCAGGCGGTTGCGCTTGCGCACGCGCACACGGTGTCGCAAGTCGCCCGCCGCGTCTCGAGATATAGGTCAGTTTGCCACCAATCAAACACAATTGAACGGTAGTTTAGGAAGTTTGTTTTGGTCATGCAATTAGGAGTCAAAATGGGTTCGTTATGTGGTTAATGTTACGGATTAGATAGAAGTAAAACAATGGGTTTGATCTATTTTCATAAGCCATGTTGATGTTTGTCTTTGAGTGATATCGATTAAAACCGGTAGAAAATTATGATTCGTCTGTAATTTGTGGCACTTTTTGACTCAAAAATATCTCATTGCTAATACAGACATTGACAGACAATGCCACGGATTGATTTTTAAACACTATAAAGTGGAATAAGCAACTTTTAAATCAGGAAAAAATATAATTAAGAAATATTAAAATATTTATTTAAACGACTTATCTTCAAAGTTATCAGCCGAAGTGTTGTGCTGTGTACATCCGGACGATAATGTTAAGTTTCCCTCGCCTAGTCGAGCGCGCATTCTGACTGCACTTTCTTCCTACCGTCACACACACACACACAGCTCTATGCACTTGCACACACACTACTGACACACACAGGTGGTGCATTTTGCACACACATACACACACACACACCGAGCGACAAGTGGTTACGAACGAAAGTCCTGAATGAAATGTTTTATGTGCTTGGAAAGGCGATGAGTAGTTCTCCATCGGTGGTTGTATGTTTTGTAGTATTTCCATTAAGAAATTAGTTATTCTTTTGTATTTTAACATTTTATTTAATACGGTTTGGTATGTAAATAACATGTCTACAGTAAATGTATGTTGTATAATGAGTATATGTATAACAGTGTTCGTACTTAGTACATAGAGCTTAATTGTAAGCGTACTTCGTAACAACATGCATGCCATGTTTTGTAAGAATCTTGGTTAGACTTCGGTGCGTCTGACCTATATTTCGTGTGTTTTTATATTTCGAATTTCATTGTAGTTATAAAATTTCGGACTGTAACATTTGGTTACACATAATTTAAGACTGACATCAGTCTACTTCGATAAATTAACAGATAAAAACTAATAAGCTATAAATAACTTCCCACAATATTGATGGATAATGTCGAATATTGTCTATTTTGCCCCTAACAAGGCGAAATATCAGCGTTGACACCATTTAAATGCATCATTATACGCAATCAAACTATAAAGTTTAGCGCAAGTTGTCCTTATAAGGTAAAATGCGTTTGCGAGACGGCCGGTGTCTTTGAAGCAGGTTGCAATGAACCATTCTCACGGCTCAACATCTTTTGAATATCATGTCCATTTAGATAAGTATTATATTTTTGCAGTTTATCGGAATACGTTCATTCAATTATAGGGTTTTGGAAAATAATAACACGTAGGGAAGTTTAACAATCTTTTATGATTATATTAAGTTTACATTTAAAATTAGGTGATGAAATAGCTTGTAAATATACAATTAATTTTAATTGAAATGATTTTTAGTTTTGAGACATACTTTAGAACTAAAAAAATATCATTTATATCTAAAGCACATCTTATATTTTACATCTGGTAGTGATATTTCCACATTTGGTAACGGGCGTACACATTTATACCTATACTTCCGCGGGTATATAAATAGTTTTCCAAATTAGTATGATCATAAAAATGTTTATTTCATTTTAATCGAACTATAAATTAGCCTTAAAAATATGCGTCTAAGAAATATACTTTTCAATTTATATAGAATAATTAAATCTTAAAAAGAACCTGTTAGAACATAATTAAATCGTCTGGGAATTTTCTTTGAAGGTTGATTAGCGTTGTGTAATGTCTATCGATGGAATAATAACTGGGTATAATATAGTTTAATATTATTTTAATGAACTTACAGCGACTGTTTCTGTTGACTGCCACCAAATAATGGAACGTACCTGAAAACAAAGGGTAATTTTATTAATATTATGTTTAAAAAGTGTTTTGTTTGTTTCAGTGAAAGGTTTGTTGCTTAGATAAGGCAAAGTATATTTTATGTTGACTGCCTCGGTGGCGTAGTACTACGGTCCTGTTAAAAAGCTGAGGTCTCGAGTTCGAATCCCAAGTTGGGCAAAGTGATATTAGATTTTTCATTATCAACCCGGAGTCAGGAATTTGTGCCCGATATGGCGATAGGCTCGCCCACTATCACATTGTGAGATGAAGTATACAAGGTGAAATGTGTGTGCCCTGATTACACCCTTGCCTTTCCCTTCGGGGAAATAGGCATGTGTTTATGAATGTATGAATATTTTATGTTACTTGATAATCTGAACATAAACGAAAGTGATGCTAGGCAAGTAAATGCTTGATTTGAAATGCCGATCGTATATTAGAAGGGCGTAAAGGCTAGTAATACTATTTTTTGCATTAAACATTTTTTTTTTATTGCTGTGAATGGCGAGACGAGCATGCCGTTCGCCTGATGGTAAGCGATGCGACCGCTCATGAACAGTAGCAAAACCAAACAACATCTTGAACTATAAAGCAATGCTTGGCATTCCACTGCGCTCGCCATCCTGAGACATAAGATGTTAAGTCTCAATATGTCCAGTAGTTACTCTGGCTACAATGTCCTTCAATCCGAAACACAACAGTGCATTTAAACTGCTGTTTGACGGGAGAAATAGACATTGCGGTGGTACCCACCCAGGCAACCTCTCACATATGAGAGACCTACCACCAGTAGTAAACATAATACTACAATTTACTAAAAATTCATCTCTTACTATTACATGAGCAAACATTTACATTTCACTCTAGACTGAGATGTATATAGAAGAACGCCAGAAAAGGAGAAATAATACATTGTAACAAAAACATGTTATTATAAACACAGTGATTAATAAACTAAAGATAGTACGCGGAGACAGGGGCATCAGATATCGCCTATTGGTGCTATTTAATAACAATTATTTCATAATTTTTGTAATCATAAGCTGTTTTAGACTTCTCATTTATGAAAGTAGACAGTACCTGTCAAATGACAGATGCAAGGTTATATACGGAACTGATGATTTAAAATCTAGGGGTCTGGATAAGGCTATCTCTAGTATTAACTTTTGGTTATCGTTAATTATCAAATAGCAGTTATGATTGGAAACAGGTATATCTGTTCCTTCCGACGGCTTTTTAGCAAAAATAAATACTTGAATAAATCATTTTTTTGACAACCGTTCTTACATCCATAACCAAAATCTAGCATTTTTAAATTAAATTTACATATCGCTCTATAAAATTAAACCACTTAATAAGCCATTAAACCGTCAAGCGCATGTGTTGCGCCCTCGTTGACAGATAGTGACGTGTCCCTAGTGGTGTAGTTTGACAGCTCGGTGACAACTGACAGGTCAGCGGGGCGAGGGATATCCGTCAGCGGGAAGCTGACGCGAGGATGCGCCATGTCAGCAACGTAGCTTATGCGTTTTTTATGACACTTGGCACTCATTTTTTTTGCTATATTTTTTTAATTATGGGCATTGTTGATGCTAACTGATTTGTCTTTGCTTCATCATCATCATCATATCAGCCACAGGAAGTCCACTGCTGAACATAGGCCTCCCCCAATGATCTCCACAATGACCTGTTGGAAGCGGCCTGCATCCAGCGACTTCCTGCGACCTTAGTCAGATCGTCCGTCCACCTTGTAGGCGGGCGTCCAACACTTCGCTTGCCTGTACGTGGCCTCCACTCGAGAACCTTTCGGCCCCAACGGCCATCGGTTCTACGAGCTATGTGCCCGACCCACTGCCACTTCAACTTGCCAATCCTATGGGCTATGTCGGTAACCTTGGTTCTCCTACGGATCTCCTCATTTCTGATTCGATCTCGTAGGGAAACACCGAGCATAGCCCGCTCCATGGCTCGTTGAGTAACTTTGAGCCTTTTAATGAGGCCCACAGTGAGAGGCCACGTCTCGGTGCCGTATGTCATCACTGGTAACACACAACTATCGAAGACTTTCGATTTTAGGCACTGAGGTATTTTGGACGAGAAGACGTCGCGAAGTTTCCCGAACGCTGCCCAACCGAGTTGGATTCGCCGATTGACCTCTCTCTCGAAGTTGGACCTGCCTAACCGGACCACTTGTCCTAAATAGACATATTCGTCTACAACTTCGAGAGTCGAGCCCCCAACTCCTATGGGGGTGGGCACAACATGGATATTCGACATGATCTTCGTTTTATCCATGTTCATTTTAAGACCCACCTGTTGGGAAACTCGATTAAGGTCTTCGAGCATAGTGCTAAGGTCTTCCAGCGATTCTGCCAAGACTACAATATCGTCGGCAAATCGAAGGTGAGTAATATACTCGCCGTTGATGTTGATGCCGAATCCTTTCCACTGCAAGAGCTTGAAGGCATTTTCCAGCGCGGCAGTGAACAGTTTCGGAGATATGACATCTCCCTGTCTCACGCCTCTCTGTAGTGGAATAGCCTTCGTGCTCTGATCCTGTACTCGGACCGACATGGTGGCGTTGTTGTATATACACCTCAACACTTCGATGTACCGATAGTCTATGTGGCACCGCTGAAGAGACTGTAGCACAGCCCAGGTCTCGATCGAATCAAAGGCTTTCTCATAGTCCACAAACGCTAAACAAAGCGGCAAGTTATACTCCTCGGTTTTTTGTATAACCTGCCGTAGCGTATGAATATGGTCTATGGTACTAAAGCCTTTTCGGAAACCGGCTTGTTCGGGAGGCTGGAAGTCATCAAACCTGCGTTCGAGACGATTTGTGATGACCCTTGAAAACAACTTATAGACATGGCTCAGGAGCGAGATGGGCCTGTAGTTCTTCAGCAAAGTGTTATCACCTTTTTTGAAGAACAGTACCACCAAGCTCCTGCTCCATGCCTCCGGCGTTGAGCCCTCGAGGAGAACGGAATTGAAGAGCCTCTGAAGGACTTTCAGTACCGGCGTTCCGCCCGCTTTCAGAAGCTCTGAAGTGATTCCGTCCTCACCCGGCGCCTTGTTGTTTTTAAGTTGTTTGAGGGCCATCTCAATCTCAAACAGGCTGATGTCCGGGATATCATCGCTAAAGTGTCGGATTAACTCGGCTCTCGGGTTTTCGGCCGAGCTAACAGTGGGTTTGGCAACCGAGGTGTAAAGCTGTCCGTAGAACCTCTCGATTTCCCTTAATACCTCTGCCCTCGTCGATACCACGCGGCCGTCTTCCGTCTTCAGCCTAGACAACTGGCTTTGCCCAATAGACAAGTCTCTTGCAAACACTTTGGAGCCTCCATTCCGCTCAATTGTCTCCTTAATGCTCACAGTATTGTGAGCACGGACATCGTGTCGCAAGGACTTCCAGATCCGTCTATTGAGCCGCCGATATGCTTCGGCGTCAACGGAAGACTGCAGCGTCAAAGATCGACGTTCGGCCATGAGGTCAAGAGTGTTGATCGAGAGTTTTTGTGGTCTATCTCTACGGCGAGGTCTAAAATACTTAGATCCCACCGTATGGACAGCTTCTACCAAACCGCTGTTTAACTCGTCCACTGCAAGGTTTTCTTTTAGACAATCAAAGTGATTTGTCAACTCGAGTTGAAAGCTCTCGGGGTTTTGGATATGGGCGCGAGTAGGTCGGAGCGTAGACTTCATCAAGCTGCGCCTTTCTAATTGGACGTTGATATTCAATGTGCCCCTAACCATTCGGTGATCACTACCGGTTTTCACCCTGTTGATCACAGAGACATCACTGAACATCCGTCTATTCGTCGTCAAGATGAAATCTATCTCATTTCTCGTAGAACCGTCAGGACTCAACCAGGTCCATTTCCTGTGAGGCGGCTTCTGGAAAAAAGAGTTCATCGCGAAGAGTCCCTCTTTTTCCAGAAAGTCGGCCACCCTCTGACCCCTGAGGTTCCGTTGCCCATGTCCAAATTGCCCCACTTTCAACTCTGCATCGCTTCTCTTGCCCAACTTTGCGTTGAAGTCCCCCATAACAACATTGAAGTAGGTTTTGGAAGTATGTATGGCCCGACTAATGTCCTCATACATCTCCTCTACTTCTTCATCTGGGTGTGTCGAGGTCGGCGCGTATACCTGTATGACCTTCAACGAATATCTTTTGGATATTCTGAGTATAAGGTATACTACCCTGCTCGACACACTTTCGATGGATACGATGTTGTTGATGAGAGACCTGTGGACGAGAAATCCGACACCTCCTCGGGACTGTTGGTCGTCCCCCCGGTAGAAGAGCAGGTTACCAGACTTCAGGGTTATCGTATCCTCCCTGATTCTTCGGACTTCCGATAACCCCAGAATATCCCAGTGTAACCCGCTCAATTCTTCTTCCAGTTCGACAATCTTCTCGTCTGTCCTCAAAGTGCGTATGTTGTGTGTTACCAGGGCCAGTCGTCGTCGGGGGTGGTAGCCGGGGCCAACCCGGGGATTCTTAGCACCCCCTGCTCCACCGTAACCATGGCTGCTACCATCGCCAGGAATAGTGGGGCTGCCGGGGACTGGGGGCCTGGTCAATTTTTGTGTCGCCATTGAGGGGTATTTGCCAATACTCGCCACGCTTGGCAGGCGGGTTGGCGAGCGCAGGAGGGGACTCGCGCTGACGACGCTGCTGCCAATCATCAGCGGGGGAAAGGAAATAGGGTTTGTGAGTAGAGGATATAATGGGAAAGGAGAGTATGGCCTGTAGGAGTGGATACTGCAGTCATGGACTGCAGTAGCTCGGGGGGCCGAGGTCGCGTACTCGTAGCACCTATTCTAGGACAAGCCATGACCACTAGATAGGAGCACCCCTGACCTTGTCTTTGCTTGGTAAGATGGTATTTAAGTATATTGCTTGCCAGATTTTTTTTCTATATTTAAACTTTCTTTATTTACAAGATTCTTAATCTTGTAAATTGGACCAACAGTTCTGAGGTTCTGCTCACACAAAAAGACAATTGTGTTTTCTTATAAAAGGATAACTATCAAATTCCAAATTTTAAATGAAGTAAATTTATATTTTATTATGAATTAAGAAATTTAAAGACACATTTCTGGCAAGCTTCGTCCACAAGTTCCATTTTTCCCGGGAAGCGTTGTAAACAGGAAACAGGGAATTCAGTTCGTAGGTTTCGCAGGAAATGGTGGCAGAGAGGTCGCTAATTAAAACTCTTTTGTCAAACTTAAACAAAATACGGTTTCCGCTGCTCAAAGGCAATCAGTTTAGTTTTTTTATCAGCCTTTCTCGGGTTTTATTACGTATCGAGTGGTCTGAATATTTTATTATTATAACGAGAATGGAAGGAATGGGAATAGCTTTAGGTCACGTATACGTTCCTCAATTAACCTTTTTTATTCAACCGAAGGAAACGCGCATAAATCTAACCAGGCCGTACTTTTATTTAGCAGAATGTTACGGCGTACCTACTTTAGTTTCTTTCTGGTGCGTTGTGTGTATTTATGGGTCCTTATATAATTTTATTATGGTTGTTGGATATTCATACGTAGCTTAAATGAACGCAGAAGGTGTGAAATGCCCCCACAAATGTTACTTGCTTTCCAGAACTTGCAATAGACCTATGCAACCTGCCTTAAGCTGAGATTATCTTTCATCGATAGATACTCATTTAGACTGTACTACTTTTACCAGATGTATTTTATTTATTCAGGCACGGCAATAGAAAGAAAGAAAAAATAAAAAAATAAATACATTAATGAAGGCGCAAATAAACAAACAAAATTATAAAAAGTATGACAAAAGTATTAATTTGCAACAATATTATACAACTAAGTCTAAATAACTATTACGCCGACAATTGTCCCAATCAGCTTTATGCTGCAATATGCCGAAAGCAACACTGCAGCGCTGATTTTCTGCGAGCCATAGCGACAAAAATGAAAAAGTTATACTTTCATTTACAGTATTATAGCCAGGAGCTATGAAACCCTTCTAAACTCGATTCACAGAATTTAATACATATTATATTCAAATACTTTTTGATCGTGAGAGTACGTCTTTGCTGAATAATTAAAATAGGCGTCAGGTTCTTTAGGTCGACATCCTTCCTAAAACATCCTTAAGAGTCTTTATATGTTCTTTTACAAGCACCCCTTTAATATTTAACTATTTCTAGGCTTAAAATAATTGTTTGATTGCGCCTTTAACAGCACAATTTTGATAAAATATTCAAAATCGAATGTATGAATCGAAAACAATTTGGAAACGGAACATCCTTAACCTTTAGTGCTAAGTCTGTCTGCCCATCAAAGAAACAACAGTAATGTTAAAGACTATCACGTAAGACTTATCGACACTTGACTGAATGGCTGACACATCGAATATGGCCCACCCTCAGAAATATCCGTGTGTAGGTAAAATCTCAACTCTATATTGGTTTATAACGGGTCGACCTAGTTTTACTCTGTATCGCTCATTACCCCTGACTTTGCTCGTTACGTCAAACCATTTGCCAACTTTTTTCTTTGTTTAAAAGTATGTTTTTTTTTTTATTTTTATTGCAGTGAATGGCGAGACGAGCAAGCCGTTCGCCTGATGGTAAGCGATACGACCGCTCATAAACAGTAGCAACATTCCACTGCGCTCGCCATCCTGAGACATAAGATCTTAAGTCTCAATATGTCCAGTAGTTACTCTGGCTACAATGTCCTTCAATCCGAAACACAACAGTGCATTTAAGCAGTGTTGTTTGACGGGAGAAATAGACATTGCGGTGGTACCTACCCAGATGGCCTCTCACATATGAGAGACCTACCACCAGTAATGCTGGTAATGTATGCTTAAGGTCGAGTTTTTTTCTTCTTTAGCCTGTGTTATTTAACTGGGTTAAAGGAAGTCCAATGCTGAACTGAGGCCTTGTTCAAGAATTTCCACTAAAGCATCATGGAACGCCTAGCAATTTTCTAGAATCTTCTAGATTTTCAGTCAAAATTTTTGCCCATGTGAAATCTTGAAAATGCTTGTTTTGTCTTAAAAATATTAAACATAAAGATATTAGCCGAAGGCGTTTCTTGTTTGGTTCACTCGCAACTACATGTTCCGCGGCGGTGGTAGTTTTAATTAACGTTTCGAAGTAAAATACAATTTATCAAAGCATATTTTGATTTTGACTTCCACTAACAAACAGAACAAGCGTCCAATTTCTACATAGCCGCAGACATGTAATACCTAAGGGCTTATGTACCACACATACTGTACATAGCAGATGTTTGATTTAACACAGCTACATGTAAAACGTGGTTTGAATACGTATACCAAGTTTGTGTTTTCGCGAATTCCCCTAGGAGGCTGAGTGATTTTCAAAGGAATCGTCGGCGGCCTACTATTTTTGAATCGACTTATTCTTATTGAGCACAATAAGTGTCAAGTTATACCGGTGAATGTTCCTTATAATTGTCATTTATATTATCTGTCAACTAGAGGTTTTTATGCGTCAAAATAACTAAAATCCATTGGTTTATAGTCCGGATAAATTATCCACAGTGGGAGTTATTACATAATTATGCCCACATACTTGGTAATAATAATATAATCCTGGGTCCTTCCGCCGTGGTGTGAAGAGGCACCTTAGCAGGCCGGCATAATTGTTTCCATTGGCATGGGACTGCCGTCCGATGCCAAAATGCCAAAACTTAAAACCGGACACACGCTGGTTGAGCGTAACAACATATATATATAATATATATATATATATATATATATATATATATATATACCGGGTATCTCAAGACTGCTACCGAAAACGAAGCCGGGTGGTAGTTTTAGTAACTACAAACACAATGCAACTCAAAATTTCGCAAAGAAACGCGACAATTATTTTTTATGATTTTTTAAATATCGTCATTTGTGGGTGGTAAATCCATAGTTTTTGCTAAAATAATAATTTAAACTCTTTTACACCTTAGAGTATTTATAAATAAAAGGGCAAACACTATTATTTTAGGAAAAAATGTATTTACCACCCAAATATGGCCACAGGAAAAAAATAACAAAAAAAAAATTGTCGCTTTTTTTTGCAACTTTTTCTGTTGCATTATGTCTGAAGTCGCTTAAACTACCACCCGGCTTCGTTTTCGGTAGCAGTCTTGATATACCCTGTATATACAGGGTATATCAAGACTGCATTGTGTTTGTAGCCACTAAAACTACCAACCGGCTTCGTTTTCGGTAGCAGTCTTGAGATACCCGGTATATATATATATGTTAGATTATCCACCATAATGTAAAGCAGTCGCTATCTAAATTAAGTTTTCCTACCGAAAGCATTTTTTTTATAATAAATCAGAAAAGAAATAAATTTGCGATAATTTAAATAGCTTTAATAATCAAGTAGGGTACCTTCTTACTTCGCTAGCTTATCATGTATAAAAGGTTTCAAATTCAAATCCACCTCAAATTAATCGTATAAGCCGTGTAAGATTGAGCCTCGGTTCAGCTTTGGTAGACGTCGCTTCAAGCTAATTGGGTCGTCAAATTGAATCGAGCAGGTAGCGTCCGCCCGTGCTTGAGCTCGTTAACTGCCTCCTGGTTCTATAGTAGATCACTTCTTTGTACTAATATTAGTTTATCGAAGAATTAATTAATTCAAAATGTCTACGGGAAGACGATGTTGTGTTTTTTATTTTATCGAAATACTTTAAAATAAATTTCGAGTGTACAGATTTCCTATAGGTATTTTCCTTCACTGGTAGATTATCGAGTAATTATAAGTTAATATACACGTCACATCGCAATTAAATAAGGTGTGTCTAGAGTTCGAACCTCAAACACTAGAACTCTAATTCAGTAGTAGATTCCGTTTTTAACTATATTAAGATATATTTAATAAGGACATTTACGCACGTTCTATAGTAATAAGAGAAATTGGAAGGAAATAGTTTTCATCGAACAATATCAAACTAGTTTAATCGAAAAGTTGTAAATTGACAAAAAATTACAATTGATGTATTAACAAATCTTCCTAGAAATACTTTTCCACCAATAAAATAATCTTCCAGGAATCGAACACGCACCTCCGCCTCACACTAGCAAAACCACCGTGTCTGAATCTATTAATATTAGCTGAAAACTCTCACATAGGCGTTGTGTACGCATACCCCCGGGGGTGTGGGTGTTTAGGAGGGTGAACGCCCTCCCGTCCGACCTTCAGACAGGGGCGGGAGGGGGCGTGAGGGGGCCGCGGGAGGGGGCGCCAGGGGGCGGTCCGTCTAGGAAGCTCCCTAAACTTCGCTGTAATTAATATATAACAGGCTTGTAAGAGATTTCGCATATAAAAACCATTCAGTTATGATTTTAATGTTAATTATGTGATTTTGGATATTTTAGATGTTTATTTTTGAGCGTAAAGAGAGTTCATATTTAATATCTCGTTGTGATTAGGGTAGAGTAGTGCCATGTAGTTCTTGATCATTTTTTTTAAATCTGGAAGTTGTGACAAGTGTGACGGTTATCATCAGGCGAGGGAACAGCTCATTACGAAATTTTTGATTTAAAAAAATGTAATTCTCATTCGGAGGTATCATATAGAACCTTAATATGACTTTATCAACAAAGAAATTGAAAATATTTTTTGTTAATCCAGTAAATGCTCAAACTGATTATAATAACTTTATACGCTACTATTTTTAACTGTATAATTTTACATACAATTAAACTACAGCTATAATTTACAAGAAAATTCCGGAAGGTGAAGTCGCCGGCGCTCGTTAGTATAGCGATAAAGCCTTGAACCCTGACTTGAGCGAAATCAGCAGTTTCCGCCCACGGGGCTCAACTGTTTCAATATTTAACGAGGCTTATGTAGACCTGCAGCGGGACCATTTTACAAAAATATTTTACATACACTAAATGTAATTTTTCATCGAGTTAGTAATGGTTCGGTGATGAGATTTGCGAAGATTTTTTGTTTATCTCGTTTCTTCTGTTCTGTTCTGTATCAGCCCATATACGGCCCACTGCAGGGCACGGGCCTCCTCTACAATCGAGAGTACGATTGAGAATAATCCCTTTTCTTACTGGATAGTATTTTTTTTTATTGAAATGTATGGCGAGGTAAGCATACCATTCGCCCGATGGTAAGCGATACCACCGCTCATAGACAGTAGCAAAACCAAACAACACCATGAATTGCAAAGCAATGCTTGACATTCCATTGCGCTAGTATCCTGAGACTGATCCTGAGATATGCCATCGATAATAAGTTTTGCAAATATTTACAGTTTTTATAACTGGGTGGAGAGAGATATAAATTAAATGACTTTTAAGACACCGCATTAAATATATATTTACTGGATGACGAAGTCAAACTTATTTTACCTACTTAAAACACTATACAGGATACTTAATAAATAATTATAATATTATGGTTAAGTGGATATACATATTTACAAGGCAGGTTATAGCATGAATTATTTTATGTTTTAGTATTTTTAAGAATATTTATTATCTCTGTAATCGAATTATGTATTTTTTACGTGTTATAGTTAATTTGTAATAACTGTGTTTTAGTTTATACGAGATTATGTCCCCCACTCTTTGCATTATTTGAGACAATATAAGTAGGACAATTAAAACATTACTTAGTGTAATTTTTAATTGTCACGCCAATCGGTCGACAATTGACTACAATCAATACCATTTAGGTTTCACTACGACTGTGATGTTATCCCATTAAAACGTATATTATCTATGAAAAAACTTTCCATGGAAATAAATGTGTGGAATATGTTTTTACAATATTAATACGCAATGAGAAACATATTGAATAAATAATATATAAGTTAATAACTTGTGGGCTTGGTTGGAACACTAGACTCCACAGAAACTAATTAATAGCAATATTTAAACCAAAATTCTAACCATTTCCCACCACAAAAGCTAACAAATTACTCGATATGCCGAACAAAACGTTTCATTATTTTAGGTCCCGATCTAGTTTCAGCTATGTGCCTAGGCATAAAGGCTAGCGCAGACGCGTTATGTACATTATGTACATACATGTACCTACATTTACATAAATTATTACTCCCAAGACTAATTCATCCTGACCGACCAAGGACGCTTTAGGAGACCTGGAAGGGCCTTAGCAAAACACATCATAATTTATGACCTAACCCTCTCACAATAAAACACAATATGATTCAAAAGAAAGTGGCAGTTCCGTCATTTCGCATCTAAGACGACGCGGTCTAGAAAGTGAAATTTATACCTGACATTACGTTAGACGAAACTGTGTGTTATCGCAGCGCGGCAGAGTCGACATTTGGGTGTATTTTGGGCGTAAGGGATAGAGATATAGGTTAGAGAGGGAGGAAGTAGCCCGTGGTGGTCCGTGACCTATCCTACTGACGAATGTCGAGCCCCGGAACGTATATTTTAACAAGTTGTCTAGACGTTTGCACGAGTGTGCGCGGCGCTTGTGTGTGTGTGCGCCTGTAACAAGTGCTCGTGTTCACAGGCCGTGTCGGCACGCGGCCTGTGTGTGTGCGTCCGCTAATTTCTTACAGGGGAAAAGTTCCCAAAGCTCCTCACAAAGGCGTATTTGTTTTGTGGAAACTTTCGATGTCTATTCAATATCTTTATGAGGGTTGGGTTGGGGAACGGATTTTCGTTGTCAAGGTTATGGTATCGTGGGAAATCTGACAAGTATGGACGATTCACGATGGAAAATAGTTCCTTTGTGCGATCGGTGTATTGGTAAAGTATTTTAATTACATGCTTGTGATGGAGCCTTATTAAATAAAGGAGCGCTTATTATTTATTGATCAGTGATACGATGTAGAAATTCAAGTTTAATTGACACGAATTAATCAATGTTTAACGATAGTTATACTCTATCAATTAAAAGTAGATGTAAGTGTTTAATTTGCAAGAGTATTACATCCTCTGTTTAATTAGGTTAATTATTTTTCAATGAAAGAACGGTAATGTAGTTAGTTTGTTTTACAACTAGACGGGTTTAATAGCTAAGTAACATATTAAATAATGTACTTTAATTAATTCAACTTTCGGTATGTTTTTAGCGAATAATAAATATATTCTCACGCTTGTAATATTGTCGAGAAGGTAGACAGAAGTGCCCTTAGGACCACTCTTATTTCGTCGAGCCTATTCTTGTTCCGTTTTGATAATGGTCTCATTTAGATAATTTATTCATGATTAAATGTGAATTAAGGGATCTAAGAGACTAGACAAATGACTTATGTCTGAAATAAAATTCTTAGAGTAGAAAATTACTACTTATTATTTTTTGTGCCACGCCATAATGTTATCAGTTAAATATTTTTTTGTGAGATTCGAATATTTGCTTCGGTTATATTATATTTCGGAACAGGTGTTTGTGTGATTGATAAGTCTCTTGTCTCCAAACGATACAAAACTTATGACGTAGTGCGGGTTCATATGTATGTATGTATGTGACTATTAAGTCTATTTATTTATTTAACTAGAAAAATATTAAAGATAAATATGGAAATCTATGAAGGTAGCCTATATTTAGCAATAGACCTAGGATAGAGATATTGTCGTTCTCTGTAAGAACAATTTTTTTCTACTGCATATTGGAATTACGATTAAAGTACTTATGCACCGTGGTACCCACGCCTATCAATTCAATAAGCCGGTTTGACGCAACGTAATAGCCTAAACCAAATCCTATGGGAGGAGGCTATTCAAGGCATGTGCAGGCCGATATAAATTAATTTAGCCTGGCCTCATATGTTACTGGTGTAGGTCGTCGAGATAATGAAATCATAGGCGGATGAAACTCACAGTGACTCCATCTTTTGGCCATTTATGAAATTAAGTTATTATGTGTTTTTTGGTGCATTGATAAGGCTAGATCGTTATTAATGAAAAAAATAAAATAAAATTTGTGGTGTTAATATTGATAAGGATATGGCACTAAATTAAAACAATTAAATAGTTTTTAATACTACTGCAATTTTTTTGCTGAACTGCTGAAAATTAAAACATCGTCTGGTAACTTGCATACCTGAGAGATTTTCACAAAGGTTATACCTATGTGAATTTTGATAAACAGTGCTATGCCTGCATGGGAAATTATTTATTATATTCCTGTAATAATAATAATAATAACACCCAACAGTCACATACATAGTCCTGACCCCACATTAAGATCGAGTCTTGTGTCGTGGGTATCAGGAACTACGAGAGACTTTTCGGTCTCACAAACACCCAGACCCGAGAGAAATATTTGTGGGCCGCACAAACATTTCTCTCGGTGCGGGGATCGAACCCGCGGCCTCTCGTTTCACAGGCGGCGTCTAACCGCCTGCGCCACGGAGGCTGTCAACATATCTACTACAGGAATATATAAAAGTCCTTTATATATTCCTGTAGTAAAGGAGAATAATGTCCTCGCCTAAATTATAATTTATGTCTTATTATGAATTAACTCTGTCCTATGTGTTGCTAATCGAATTTCTAAACACATATTGTTTTTCCATTTCTTAGTTTTTATTTGTGTTCAAAGTAGAATATTATGTCACAATAAAAAAAATAAAAAATATTGAAACTTGCTTAGCATGACAACGACTTAAGGAAATTTTGATTACTTTATCCGTTCAATTTTATTTCATCATTGCAGAGTCATACTCAACAGGGCTTTCTTTTAATGAATATTATGATGGTGACGGAGCTCTGTATGATAATGTAACAATTAAGACCTCGTCATAATTGATATTATACCACAAATGACTGGCGTGTTTATCTGTCCATATATCATAATAAATGCACATACTCTTATTTTTATTTAAAATGTTTGATACTAACTCTAAAAACCTTTTCAAATCAATCTACCGCCCTAACACTACTCCATTGTATAAAACATAATCTACTCTCTTCGATAATACCTCAAACACAGACTTGGTAATCAGATACGATCGTTTATGCAACTCGCCCTTGCGGGTTCATTGTACTGCAGCGGGGACGTCCGCAAGGTGAACCGGGCTAGGGGGGTAGGGGGGTGCAGTTCAGCCTTTCAGGGGTAGTTAGTGGGGTGTTAGTGGGTGTAGTTTATGAAATGGTCGAATTTATGCAGCGGTGTAACTGTGGGTGGAATGTTTCCCTGTGCAACTTGGGCGGTGTTTTGTGTTCATTTTGTTTATAAAGCGTAGGTAGGTATTCATTTGATGTTGTGTTTATTTTAATAAAGGATATTTACTTATAATTAAATTAAATTGGGTTCTTAGGAATAAGATTTTCCAAAACTTGCATGTATTTATTAATTACAAAATATTGTAGTAAAACAAAATATTGGTAAAAATTATGGAGGGAAATTAAATGGGCTTAGCTAATAAATAAAATCTATGTTTCCTATAAAACAGTGTTTTAATTTCTTTATTATTAAGATCATGACATGCTTCTCCCACATAAAATAAATATATTGCGGAGAATCTTTTATCATCGTATTATTATACCATAACACATAAAAACAAACACGCTTGCATAATATTAAATCGATTAAAATGTTTACACGAATGTTGCACATTGAAATAAATCTAATTATATCGATATACAGCTGTAAACTGTTCAAAACGTGAATAAGGTAAAATCTGCGATAAAATCCAAAGAAACAATTTCATTTCAATCTATGTAATATTTACCTACTAACACTCACTCACACATCATAATAAAATTAAAATGCCCAGTTTCGTAAGAGTATAGATCAGTGCGTCGGTGGAAAATCCTGGGGAAAGTTCTCGATCCCGGGTCAGTGTCCCGCGCCGGGACGTCCGAGCCCAGACTAAGGTGAGGCCGGGACACCTTCCACGGATATTGACATTACCACTTTTCAGGCTTCGTTTTTAGGTTATTTTATTTTATTATGTTATAGGGGGTAAACGAGCATGTAGTTCTCCTGATGTTAATCACCGCCGCTCATGAACATCTGCGATAGGGCATGGAGATGCGTTGTCTTTAAGGTATACGATCGGAAAGTGTCTAGAAAAACGTACTTTGGTGGATTTCCAGGTTCGTAAAGCTTAATGAATGCGAGAATTTTTTGTAAATATTTTTTAAATATTTTAATATGGTTATAATATTTGTGCAGGTATATAAAGTGTCCCAGTGCTGGGGATGGATATATCTTATGACTGAAAATGTTTTTTAAGACGTATGAAGAGTAGTAGATAGCGGATGTGTGAAAGCTACTGATGATCGGAATGGTGGTGCTTACTTGCCTATGTCCAGCAGTGGACGGTGATAGGCTGAGTATATGAATGCTTCATCCGTAGCTTAAAAATTAATAAAATCGTGCATTAGAATAACTTATTATTCGCTTTCATTATTGTAGTTAAATACTTTTTTCAATTTTCCATCTTTAATTAGCACATTTTTTAAAACTTCACATGAAGTGAACAATGTTTTGAACTGTTTGTAAATAATAGTATGAATAACGTGGCGTCCTCGCGTACGTTGCTAAGTCAGCTTAGGAATAAAGTATCAACCTTCGCGGCTCAGTGATCCACAAGCCGGTAGTTAACTGAGAGGTCACAGGCTCCAGTTCCGCACAGAGAAACAATATGTGAACTTATATATAAAGAACTATCTGTATCTGTATCTGTATCAGCCCATATACGTCCCACTGCAGGGCACGGGCCTACTCTACAATCGAGAATACGATTGAGAGTGGTTAGGCCATATAGTCCACCACGCTGGCCTAGTGCGGGTTGGCGGACTTACATACCATAGAAATTCTTATGAATCCCTATGGTATGCAGGTTTCCTCACGATGTTTTCCTTCACCGTTTTAGTGCGTGGTGATTGACTATCAATACACACATGACTCCGAAAAGTCAGAGGTGTGCCCTGGGATTCGAACCCGCGACCACCGTGAACATGTTGGCAGTCGCGTCTAGTCCGTTTACCAACAGGCCACCACGCACTTATATATACTTATACTATATAAAGAACTATACATAAAGATATTAGATGTGCGACTTAATGTATAATTATGTCGATTTAAAACTGCTCAGTGTTAGGAGTGTTTCTCTATAAAAATAGGATTAATATCTGCTAAAAAGACATTTAAATATAATAAATAATGCACGGGTAATAATATTAATATCAAATACACCCAACAGTCACATACATAGCTCTGATTCCACTCTAACATCGAGTGTTATGTCGTGGGTATCGGAAACTACGGGACACTTTTCGGTCTTACAAACACCCACACAGAGACTCGACAAATACATATGTGTGGTCCACACAAAAATTGTCTCGGTGCGGGATACGAACCGGCAGCCTCTCGTTTATGTATGGGCGGCTTACCACCTCACCTCAGAAGTTGTCAAATAATAATAACATTCTTAACTTTAAAACTTTGAATTTACTAACTACAGCAACGATTGACAGTTCAAATCATAGTGAGTCGCGTAAAATTGAGTTGTGGTCATTTTAATATAATTTATATTATAATTTTCTTTTAATCTCAAATTGTCAAGATTATTCATTGAGTCAAAATTTTCCGTGCCACAAAATAAGTGTTATTGAGGAAATCTATTAACATTCATTGCATAAGCTTTTAGGAAGTATACGTTATATTTTATACGTAAATAAAACAACTATAAAATTAATATACAGTTACACGAAAATTTTATAAGCCCCAAAATTATTCAACGTTACGACAGACGCCGCGTCCGGTCGGCGGGTCGTAGCACCGTAGCGGCGTAGCGCCCTCTACGCAGCTACGAGCTACGCAGATGCTCCTCAGCCGGGTGGAAGGTGACTCAGGGTTCAAGGCACTCTTGATCCTTCGAGGGGAAAGTGGTTCGTGTAGTTTGGTCATATATATTACTCATACAGCTTGCACGCAATCTTACTAAAATGTACATGTTTTGTAATATTCCGGAAAAATAAACATGTAGAATGAAATCGACTCTCGACAATTTAAAGAATATGTATTTTTTATTTAAGTATAATATTGTAATATGCATATATTTAGTAAGAAATTAACTTTATTGTAGTATATGTTCGATGTTACGAAAAATGAACCATTTTATTGCCAGTCTTTTTTATTGTTAAGACAGTTAAAATATTTTTTATAAAACCTTCTTGTATTTTTTTATAACGTTTTCTTGAACGCACTCACACTCGAAAATATATTACTAGCCCATACCAAACGTAATGTGGTTTTACATCCAATAAAGGCTATATACGAAGATTAAAAAAATTATCACATCTCCAGCTCACAAGAAAAAACATTTCCAAATAGTGGAAGTATTAAAACGCATCACATGAGTGTTCGGCCTACACAACGCGTGAGGGCGGCGCGTCCTTCCGAGGGCGGGCGACGGCCCGGCGCAGCGGACAGCCGGTCACAGGTTCACCGCCAGTTCCTAAACAGGGGTTATGTCATTCAGCTCCGGTGGTTTAGGTAACGGTGAAATAAATATGAAGACGAAAATTTTGGAAAATTATTTCAGTTAAGCCTTTTTCCCAGTATGGGTAGGCAGTGGTACTATCAGGATATCCATGTTTCGACCTGTGTGATCCGTCCCACAATTTGAAAAGGGGCAAACATTTTATATTGAATAGATAAATCCAATATCTCTGTGTCCGACCCGTGACTCGAACCCGAGATCTCAGAGTTGTTATGGAACCGCAGTACAACTGCCCCACCGAGGCAATTTTTGAATCTGTATACTGTATGTTTGGGTATTCTGGAAATCGAAGTTTAAGGTTTTAGGCAGTCATGTTATGTTAATAATGCTTAGGGAATTGTAAGATGTGAACAAGAAATGCATGAAATTTTTTGGGATACAAAATAGGAATTTATATTTTTTTTAATACATTGAACTCTCTTTAGGCGTTCTTATGTGGTTAAAAAGATTTGATTCAGCGAGTAAGTTTCACTAAGACAAACTACCAGTACTTACTCCTGGGTGAAACCTAACCAAGTAATAAAAGCTTTATTGTCTAACTTCCACGAAGCTCTACAATAGCTGATGGAAAGTTGTAATTACCTTAATTGTAGCTACAAAGTAACAAAGACAGAAAAGAAAAATAAGTTATTTTGGTTCAAAACTTTACTGCCTCGGTGGCGTAGTTGTACTCCGGTACGGTTATAAAGTTGAGGTCTCGGGTTCGAATCCCGGGCTGGGCAAAGTGATATTGGATTTTTTTATTCATTATCAGCCCAGACTCAGGAATTTGTGCCCGATATGGCGATAGGCTCGCCACCCATCTCATTGTGGGACGGAACATACAAGGCGAAATGTGGGTGCCCTCGCACCTCTGCCTACCCCTTCTGGGAACAAGGCGTGAGTTTATGTATGTATGTATGTACTTTACTCTACAATGAGATTTTTGCTGGTTGGTTTTTTCTGCATATTCCATTCCATTATTAACAATTACAGGGAAGCATTTTAAGGTAAATATTAATAATAAAATTTGAAACCATAACCGCTGCGATATCAATATTTACATTTTTACAAATCTGAGAAATCTTTGCGTGATAAACCTAACCTAAGTTTACATAGACATATCAAAATCTCAAATTCCGGACGCACAATTCTAACCGTTTTAATATTCTAAGTACTATCTCAAGAGCAAATAATATAAGATATGATTTTTCATAGAATACATAGCTTCAGGCTACAAAAGGAACAGCCCAAAAGAAATTTACTCATTCCGAGAACCCACGACAATTTTGAATAGCACAAATCTTCCACTTGGGGTCCTTGTATTGGGGTAATTATGTGACATAATGTAAAAGTTAGTGTTTAATACCGCACCATGTTTCATTAATCTTGTATCAAAAATTGTGGGGTAATTTTGCTGAGAATTTAATTAAAAACAAGTAAAATTAGACTGTTAAGTATGTTAAGTCAGCATGGTACATTAAAAACATGGATGTCAGACAGTCGTTCGTAAAATAAGCCTTGTATGCTTCGTCCGACGATGTGAAAGGGGAGGAGCCTATCGTCATACCAGGCATAAATTCTTGATTTCGGGCACTTTGTCCGACTCGGGATTCGAACCCGAGACTTCAGCTTTGTATCCGTACTACGGTACGGATATAATGCATTTCCCTGCCGCGTAGTTGTACTACAGTAAAACTGCTCTACCAACGCAGTCATTATATTTATCCAATACGAAGCAGGCAAATGCATTATATTCACTTAAAATCAACAGAAATGATGTAAGTTTGTACACAACAACCTACACGCTCCACTAAATAACTAATTTCATTTACCAACAAGTTTTCCACTTAGTCTATTGTACAGAATATATCCTTTCTGGTATATGTAATTTTCAGCGTAGGTTGTATATCAAAGGAGGCTTGATTTTAATAAGGTATCCCAGGTTGAGCGGGGTGGTTGGGGACGAGTGAAAGCCGGCGGACGTTGCGTCCTTCCTAGGACGGCCGACAACCCCGACGCACCCTGCCATCACCGCGGCTTAGGGTTCAGTTATATCGAAGTGGATATTATACATTTACATATAATATAAAATATTTACAATTGAAATATTGGTAAATGTAATTGTTCCTACAGTTAGGTATATAATCCATTATTTAAGTGGAAAATTCTTTGTATAAATGCGAGATAACAACTATTCGCCTCTCGAAAATTTATTTAGATCGTACTGCATTTGTTGTCAGCTTCATGGAATATATTTATCGTATTAGTATTAATAAAATTGCGAAATCATATCCGTTTATATGGCCTTGCATTATTAGTTCGTTGTATGGAATTTGTACTACAATTTAAACAATGGTAGCATTGATTAACGATTTAATAGAACTTATAAAATAGCACTAAATAAATTAATAAAGATTGCTAGCATTTGGTAGTATATACCTCTTATGTGAGAAACCCTCTGGGTAAGCAATTTTTTCCCACTCCAATTAACCAAGTCCACTGCAATATATTTTTCTCCCGCCAAACAGCAGCGTAAATGCCCTGTTGTTTCGGTTTGAAGGAAATTGTAACCCGAGTAACTACTGAACAAATTCAGACCATCTTATGCTTGTGATTCAATTTTAATGTTATATTGTGTGTTAAAGTATGTAGTGTGAGTGTGTGTGTTGTATTATTATTACTAAGAAATATTTTTTCTTTCTTTCTCTTTCTTTCTATTCAGTGTGTTGTTTAATTTTGCTATTTTTCTTGAGCAGACGTAATGTTTACCATCAGGCGAACATGCTCGTCTGACCATTAATTTCAATAAAATATGTCAGTACAGAACCCTTCACCGCTATCGGTCGTACGCACCGCGTCCCGGCTCTCCGGGCTCGCTAGGAAGGCTTGGCAAGGGCGGCGCGTCCCGGGCGGCCGTCGACACCGCCGAGCTTTGCGACCCGTTATACACATTCAGTACACCCACCATGATAATATAAGTAATAATAAGTATTATGTAATTATTAAATTGTTTGAAAATGCATGAGGGTTTTTAATAGATTATGACAGGTTTTATGTCAATTATGTTTATTAAATAATCAACGTAAATAATACACGTAGGCATGGAAATAGTGTTCAAAAGTTTCTTTTTGTTTTCCAAAAATATTAGCAAAAATAAATTAATTGGATAGGGATTCATTGTAGGGAAACAAGTTCCTGTAACTTCGAATTTAATTTTAAAATATTTGTTTAATATCAATGTTACTTGATGTGAAATGATAAAGTAATTACTATGACGTTCATAATGTAAATTACATTAGAAAAATACAAAAAAACGGATCATATATGTTTTTAAACACAACCTAATATACGACTGTAGCCTTCAAAACAACGCCAAACAGAATTAAAAACTACTCTAAAAAAAGATGCGTTACGTAACTATACTCGTACAAAGAATCCTTTCAGCAAACAAAAAAAAAATTGCTCAGAGTCCCATAACCGATAATCTTGTTTTTCTGCCGCTTACATAAACAATAGTAATAATTGTGCCAAAAATAAATCAATATAAATAGCGTTAATTTGAAAGTCACCCACATACATGCACACAGACCTACCCCAACACGCACTGACGCACACACGCACGCACGCACACACACACACACGCACGCATGGACGACGACACCGCAGTCTGGAGGTCGTGGGGACGCGCGACCTTCCAGCTAGGACACCCGGACCGGCTTGGGAAAGGTTCGGTTCTGCCTATTTGTTTTTTGCGGGTAATATATGGAATATTACTTGGCACTTGGTTTCTTACAGGTTGAATACTGAATTTTTATGTTATAGGTATCACTGTGAAGACGGTTAAACTAAGAGAATCGTTTTCGATAAAAAGGAATTCGGAATGGAAAGTTTTTTTCATATGTTTCAGTTAGGGCGGAATTTTCCTTTGCTTTTGGTCGATAACAAGGACTATGTTGAAGCTAAAAATATTTCAATCATGTTACGACACTTATCAATATTGTCATTCCTATTCAAAATATTTTCGGTATTTTATAAGCTTGTGAGAGAAGAGTGCGTGGAAACATTTCAAGAAAGATTGCAAGGTGAAGCAGCCTTTGATGAATTGGGAAGAAATAACGGAAGAATAGACAGAAGGAACTATTAGTTCAGTTGAGTTATTAATTGGAGAACAATTAATTAAGTAAATAATTTCAACTACTTTTTACTTGATGGAAGCGTAGCCGTACCAATACCCCTATTTTCCTTTATTTCAAGATGCCCAAATATCTGCAACAATAAAAATTCTAAAATTGAAAATCCACTTCAGTTTATCTCACATTACCCAATAAAGGAAAGTTGTCAGAATGTTCTCGAATGCAAGTACAGTACATAAAGGTTGGGCAAACGTTGCCCTCGGCCCTGCGCCCTTCAGACGCACAGATCGTTGGCCTGGCCCGCCCTTCGTGAGCCGTGCGTCGGTGCAACCTGTAGCCCGCGCCTACATCACAACAACCTAGGTACATCTATGCAATCTTTGGCTAGCGTAGTGTTTAACTGCTGTAGTATCCGTGTAATGTGTAGTCAACACAGATTGGGTTGGTGTGTGTGCATACATGCAACTTTTATTTTATGTGTGTGCGTTTTAATGTTTAGACTTCACGGGTAGGTGTTAGATTTTTAGCTGTGTGAGTCCGTGGAGTAATCTTGTGTAAGGATGAAGGGAATGTCAAATGTAAGGTAGGTGATTAACCTGTGAAAGGATCGAGTACCAATTACATTTGATATAAATTAAGTTTAACAGGAGCGTCAAAGGGATTTTTTTAAGTTAATTCAGCTGAAAACAAGTTTAAACGTGAAAAAACAAATTTATAATAATCGTTCAATAAGGTTTTTTTATATGAAAAGCGTTTAGATTATATAATAATTACTTTGGAGGTTGGTGGCATTCGTTTTAATGTTTATTTGCATACACATTTATAGAAATAAAATGAATTGCACCAGGGTGTCTTATCTCATAACTGATTTCTATTCTCGGATGTGGAATGCATACATGTTGAAAAGTAAATATATTTTAAAAATTTCAGATTTGTAATTATAGTTTACAGTTATTTTACTTCGTATTTTTAAAGGTTTGTTTGGCGTTCCGTTATATTATATTTCATATAATGTTATAAAATACTACTACCGATTTAAATGTGTACATGCGCTGTACACATTTAAATTCGGTAGTAGTCAGATAGTCTGTTGTCATATCAGCGTTATTTTTATTACATTCTCCGTAAGATTTAAAATCTCATAATTATGCAAAATGTGAGTTGTAGTTCCATCAAGGTAACACAGAGTTGGACTTAAATATCCATTATACACCAAAATCGCGAACCGAAACTACTACACTCATTAAAATATTTCTCGAAAATTCTCAAGGTCCCTTGAACCAGAAGAAGTAGGTTATATTTTTTTTTTTATATTTATCTTCCTGTGAAAGAACTGATTTAAATCCTGAAATAGTCGTAATGGCCTTCAACAATTATAGGAACTCATAAAACCGTTAGTCTATTTTAATCCTTCGAGCCAGAAAACTTCACTAGTAAGGTATTCCAAATTCAAATTTGAGTTTAGAATGTTTTTGAATGTTATACCAGTACCCCTCACTGGTTTAGCGTGGTGGACAAAAGTTTTCAAATCGAAAAAACGGGTTCGTACCTAATGGTGGATATTGGAATGAATAGTATTGCTTAGTAAAGCATAAAAAAAGTTACGACCTTACTCACTCAAGTGGTACCTGGAGCAACTGAAATAGCATCACGTGACAGCATGAACGTCATCAGATAAAACAGATTCAGAGTGAAGACTCACAAGCAAGCGGAGGCGGTTAAAGTCATTATCTATGCGGCCGACCTCAGTCGGGTATCGAACCCGCGGTAACTAGGTCAATGCAGCACGCGATGTCCTACGAATCGTCGTCGGTGACTTGCGGACGCGAATCTACTAACAGGTGGATGTGCCTGTTGAGCACTGTATGAAACAAATGTGCACAGTTGCTTGTGCACACATTTACTGTTAAAAAAATTGAGACAACTTTTTTGTTATTTTTTTAAAGTGATGTTTTTAATAAATCATAATACCGTGTTTTTTTAGTATTGGAAATACTAATTTGAGGATGTAAGCGTTGATTTTGATTATTACAAAAAAGCATATTACAATATTTTCATATTTAATTCAAGTTTGCTTGGCACGAACCATGTTTTGCAGTGCCAATATCCGGATTTTTGCATTGTACTTATTGTAGTGAGAACGGTCAGTTTTTATTATAACCAGGCTTACGTTTTATAGCTATTTTCTTTAGTCATTCGGACAGAAATAAGTTCTTTTGTTTATTTTAACAGGAAACTATTATTGATAAAATATTTATAATTTAATTACAGATTTTACTTGTGTTAATTAATCGAAATGTTTTGCAGTGTTTGTTTAAATGTTTTTGTTTTTTCACGTTTTTCTTCTCATTCAGTCTCTGAAAGACCATTCAATAATGATTGGTGATGTAAATGTCAGAATAATGTCCTTGACACTTAACGTTCGGTTTAAATGTATGCATCGTCTTCCACGTTTAGAACAATAGCTATATTCTATTCTTAGATACCTTTAAATACCACTCAACTATTTTATGTATCACATATTTACCATTTAAATTGATCGGGGTGTTAGGGCCCTACAGAATCTAAAAAAGTGACTATTGGAATGGTATACTTGACAGTAATTTCTATTCATTTGTATCTGTTAAAGAAAAATAGCAGCGTGAATTAAAATTAATATACAAATGTGTTTTAATAGTGAAAGTACTTGAACAAACAGGACAATAATTACAAAAATGTATGAAACTTAAAATATATTACTGATATTCTATCTCTGTTGCTCCTATGTATATTTCAAACTATAATGAACCTTTAATTTCCACTATTTTGACATCATATCGGCTAATTCACACTTTATTCGTTGATATCTCAAATCGAAAACACAGTAGCATCCCTGCATATCATATCAATCAGAACACACCCAATGTTTATAAAGCAGTGTTTTTTTGGCACACTAACCCATTTGAGGGGTGTTTGCACCGGGCTTATCAACTGCGATCAATTACTACGCAATCTTGATAAGATTAGCACCAGGAAATGTTTTGCGGAAGAAACGAAATGGAGTCAAGGCGTTGTTTGAAGAGCTGCGTTTTAACAAATATTGTGTGTGATCAATTTGTGATCATCATTAATGAAAATTATTTGTTATTGCGTTGTAGTTTGTATGTTTTGGGTAGAGCATTATGGTTTTGAATGGCATTTGAATTTGTAAATATAGAAGCCGTGAATGTGAAGCTAAAATAGATATGTGTGATAAACAAATATGTGAGTTGAAATTGGAGTTATGGGACTAACATTTATCACGTAACTTCGTTGTATGAAAGAGATTGTGGATATTTTGATTATTCTGATGCTAACCAAAACAATCATTTGTAGGATGTCCTACGACTTAACTGATTTCTAAATAATTCTTAAAAAACCTAACCAATAATTAAGTCTTTATCAAATAGCCAAGTTTACTCTTCAAAACATAATGCTACATCCCAATGACGAAATAGAATGTTAATCAACAAAAATCTTGCATTGCGTTTTATCAATTTTTCGTGTTTAAAATTCGCCTGGGGAAAGTACCTCTTATCGTTACTAATGTTTGTTATTATTGACAATTTTTTTTTTACAATGGCCTGGCATAGTGGCGGCATTGCACCTGATGGAAAGTGCCAATGCCGCCCAAGCAGAGTATCCATTGGCATCGGACGGCAGTCCCATGCCAATGGATACTCTGCCTGGCTGTCTGTCTGTTATTATAAGAGTAAATGTGGGCAGTCCCATGCCAATGGATACTCTGCCTGGCTGTCTGTCTGTTATTATAAGAGTAAATGTGGGCAGTCCCATGCCAATGGATACTCTGCCTGGCTGTCTGTCTGTTATTATAAGAGTAAATGTGTTTTCGCCAAAGTTCCTGCCAAATAGTTATTTAACTGATTTTGGATTTTTGACATTACATCATTTTATTCTTTGTTTAGCAGATTCAAATGGTTGTATATTTTAAATCTGAATAGTAAATTGTGTTTTTGGATTTTTCATTGTAGGTAAAAATTGTTTAATTAATACTATGATTAATGTTTTACTTAACCTAGCCGTCACGTCTTCGAAGAAAACCTTCAACCGTCAGCTTAATAGAATATCTTTAGACAATGCATTAATCCAAAGTCAGCTATGCAGAATTTTGCTGTTTCTATTTTTAATACCGTATCATTTTTTAAATTTTCAACTGACAATTGTACTGAAGTTGTTAAGTACCATATCCATAATTTAACGGTTCAGCGTATACCTCTTTTATCTTGTAGAGGAAAATATCACATTGATAGAGTGAATAATCTTGGTACTTACATAACATACAAATAACGTAGTACTGTTGACTCAAGTGAACTTTTTGTGTCTCGTTTAGAAATATTGACCTAATTGCCTTATACAAGCGTTTTATTATCAGAATACTAATTATTTGAATGATTAGGTATATAAATTATAATCATGATTGAGAAATCTATGGGTGTATAATATAAATGGGCTAGTCCATAGAAGAAATAATTCTTAATATTTTTCTTTGCTTGAGAATGAGTTATCTTGTTATACAGGGTATATCAAGACTGCTACCGAAAACGAAGCTGGGTGGTAGTTTCAGTGACTTCAGACACAATGCAACTAAATTTTGTGCAAAAATTAGTGACGATTTTTTCTCTCTCGTCGTATTAGGATGATAAATACATAGTTTTTTTTCATAAATAATAAATATAAATACATGCGGGGATGCATAAATATAAATAAATACATAAAGGATGCAGGCCACTTCCAACAGTGGAGATCCTTGAGGGAGGCCTATGTTCAGCAGTGGACTTCCTGTGGCTGATATGTTTGATTCTGATTCATTTTCGGTAGCACTCTTGATATACCCGGTATACATGTTTTTAATGCTATGGGTGGCGGGACGAGTTGCGATAATTAATTTTAAGTGATTAATGGTAATTTATTATATATTAGCGGTTAATGATAAGCGAAACGCCCACTCATGCATAGTAGCAAATCTAAACAACACAATAAATTACAAAGCAACGCTTGGCATTCCACTATGTTCGCCATCCTGAGACATATAATGTTAAGTCTCAATACGTCCAGTAATTACTCTGGCTACAATATCCTTCAAACCGAAACACAACAGTGCATTTACACTGCTGTTTGACGGGAAAATACACATTGCGGTGGTATCCAGGCGGCCCCTCATCAGAAACCTACCATCATAGATGGATTGTGGGACATTGCTATAGACTGGTCTATTAACAACAGTTCCTATTTGTATTAGAGTAGTGTCAGAAAATATATACTCCCTCAAATGTCCCTGAAATAAAGAGTCCCTAAAATAATCATATGATGTGTGTGTTCATTATTTTTTTTGCGTGCTGCCGTCGATCCTGGTTGTCAGGTGTTGCAGTGTTGGTTAGGGTTAGTCTTGGTGGTATTTTTAATGTCATTATAAAGACAAGTCATCTGCCTAGACTCACTGAGATTTATTTCTAGATATCGATAACATGGTAATCGCAGTCTAGTCTTAGCTTGTAGGTGTTGCAGTAGTGGTGGGCGGGAGAGTCTTTTTTTAATCCAAGCTTCTGACATATGCCCTTTTAGTTTATCCCCTATACGAGCTTTATGAAGTGAAATATGTATGTATGCATTTTGCAAATCGAGGGAAAGATATGGGCGTTCGCAAGAGTACAAGTGATGATATGAAGATATAACATATAATTATATTTATGTGTAATTATTAATAAATTCCATGTTTGTAGAAATTGAAGTGAATTAAAAATACTTCGAGAGGTTTTTATCTCATCGCTTGTACCCGAGGCAACTTACAAAGAGTCAATGAGGTAACTAAATTTGAAATTTTATGCGTAATTAAATTTGTGACGTCCTTTCGCGCTAATTATTATGATCCGTTTATACCTTATTCAATAGCAGAAAGAAACTCTAAATTACAAATAATTCAATAGCAAAAAGAAACTCTAAATTACAAAGCATTAAAATATAAATTCCTTTGCACCAACACCACGATTTTTATACGATATAAAACGTAGCACAGAAGAAGAAATAAGCAATATGTTTCTTTGTTCAGAGAAGTCTAGCTATTTATTCTCAATAAAATTATGTTCTAGCCTCGCCCACCGAGCCTGAATATCGGTCTGATTATCTAGGCTAGGCTTGGCAACAGCCGGTCTAGGACTGGTTGCCACGGTAACCAGACGAACGCTACTCCCGATGGGGAGGCTGTGGGAGGCGCTCCAGCTAATGTTTTTTTTTTCTAAAAATAATCTGTTATTTTTTATAAGAGTTTATTAGGAGCAACTTGTTGGAAAATTCGGGTTCCCTCGGCGATGTGTCTAGTATGTGTAGGTATTTTTACCTATACCATACCGTCTTGGGTTCTATATAAAATGTATCTGCTTTTGTACCAGTGGAATATTCGAGAATATCTAACAGATAACTAACGTCTACCACAATCACTGTAATGAGTATGAAAAATGACTGGAGCGTATTTAAACCTTTTTATTAATCCTGTATACCGTTTTATTACAAAATTGAATTTGTTGAGAATATTTTTCCGTTAAAACCCCTCTCTATATCCACTATAGTGGGGGAAAATGACACATCACGGTGACGTATCACGTGCTTGCGGTTGAGCAATCATTTGAAGGTACGCGAAGTGTCGAAAAATCCGTGAGGCCACGACCGACCATGTGAATTAAACATATCTGCGACCAGCGTGAAGGGTTTCATGCCTATTATAGGCCTAAAAAGGTTAAAATTTATGAAATTTCGTCACGAATTTTTTTAATCTATGAAAAGGTACAGGGCCTTCCTTTCAAATCTTCAATCTTTAACGATGTTTAAAATTCTGAATATAATAATTTGATGTTTGCTTCTTTACATTTCACTAAATACTGCTAGCTTAAGGATGGCCCTTCATATGACCTTCGAAATGAACAAATGATTTCGGCGAATTCTCTGCACTATCATTTTTACTGCTGTAAAAACATACCACATTTGAAATAATGGTTTTGTAAGATGTTATTGTATCACAGACAAACTACTAGTAAGTCTCGATTAGTATTTTAAAATGAAAAATATATATTTTGTGAAAATTATATTTAGCGTATTAGGCGAAAAGTATTCTTTATGTGAATACTGTGGATTCATAATACTCGACAACGGAACGGTAGATGCTAAAACAAAGAATTCTTTTTTGGTTGATTTGCTAATGATATTCTGCGTTGTTTTGAGTAACCCGGATCGGTGTTAAAACAGCGGATTACCCTTCAAAAAACACCAACTAAGTTTTTAAACTTAAATATATAATATTAAAGTAGTCTTTTCTATTTTGTCAAATGCCAATATCGACATTCATTTTTCTCTTTCCTTTTTCACATTTAGCCGCCCGAAGTTTACATTTACATTTTATATAAATTCACATAGAAATCTAGAGCTAACTGGCCTCAGTAGATTTAAAAATATTTAGGTTTTTTACGTTTATTTTCTTGATAATATAAATTATGTTATAGACGAATTCGTTTTGTCAGTCTGTGGCAAAAGGACGCAAAAATAGGAGTGGGTTGAGACGAGAAGCCTTGATAATTTACATATCGTCTGGTATTTCGTCCTTTCCAGGAAAAGTTAGGGCACCCGTCTTTGTCTAGATTCCTGTCTGAGCTCGCGATCGATAGGCGGTGTTGCCAGGAATTAGTGTGTACAATAAAACGCTGTGATGAGTGATCGGTGTTTGTTTAGCAATTTGATTTTCATGTTAAAAATGATTTGTACCCATGCCTAGCAGATATTTGCTCAGGGTTTGGATGAAGCGTTTATAAAATTATAAACAGAACTATCGTGCTTTAACAGATAAAACTTTGCTTCAACAAAGGTCACGTCATACTTAAATACAACTTCAAATTATATACGGGATTTTTTGTATAAATATTTGACCTGTCAAACTGTTCGATTTGTCAAACTTGCTCAGACTGTCTCTAGATTTTTTTGACTAAAAACATTTTTCTCTTTTTTATATTTCCAACGATAATCTTTTGAACATTACTACAAACTAAAGGCCGAACTATAACTTCTGAAATCCATTTACCAACAAATAGTCTAGTTACAGTACATTTTGAGTAACTCCTGGGGCTGGCAACTCCAATCTAAGCACAGTATCTATTGATTGTAATGAGAAAATTCCATGAATTTCCTAAACTCCAGACGTAGAACGTTTCAATTGATGTCGCTCGATAGATGTGTAACCTTTTATGAACATTCGAATGGTTTCTTTTGAACTTCAGCGCACAAACGAGCTGATGGGACCGTCACTTAATTTCATTTGTAAATGTTTTATGGAATATACAGGGTATATCAAGACTGCTACCGAAAACGAAGCCGGGTGGTAGTTCAAGCGACTTCAGACACAATGTAACAGAAAAAGTTGCAAAAAAAAAGCGACAAATTTTTTAACGATTTTTTTCCTATGGCCATATTTGGGTGGTAAATAATTTTTTTCCTAAAATAATAGTGTATACCCTTTTATTTATAAATACTCTAAAGTATAAAAGAGTTTAAATTATTATTTTAGAAAAAACTATAGATTTACCACCAAAAATTTCGATATTTAAAAAATCATAAAAAATAATTGTCGCGTTTCTTTGCGAAATTTTTAGTTGCATTGTGTTTGTAGTCACTAAAACTACCATCCGGCTTTGTTTTCGGTAGCAGTCTTGAGATACCCGGTATATTTGGGTAAATTGCTTTTTCGTGGTTTTTATGTTTGGCCGGACGGACTTCAGTGTAGGCTAGCGTGGTGGACTATGGCCTAAGCTCTAACAAATTTACTGCCGGTTATTGATGAGTTCCGTTCTCAGCCGAGAGCGGTTAGGGTTTGATTTGACAATGGTCCATGAAAATTTGGTTTAAAAAGAAAGATATTGCTATTAATCTGGCTTAATGTATATTCATAATCATAGTCATTATGGCAATATTGTGTCACTTCATATTTTACGACATAAGTTGTAAGTTGTTAAGTAAAAAGTTACAGATGTTGATATTTAGGAACAAAAATAGAACCATTATTCGGTGTTTGGGTGGTAAATCTAGTAAAATAATCTAGTAATATCCTTTTACCTAGCAAACCACAATGGAAATAGGGCACATGCATTATCACAGGAGCCCTTAGGGAAGTTAGACATCGCTGGGATTTATACAGGTTGATAAAGATGAGGTAAATAAAATATGTAGTCTGACTAATGGGAAATATGCGTAACTACGTGACAATTACCTATGATCACTGAGCTTGTTACCGAACTATTAGGCTGAACTGTGTAGGCCGACATAATAGTGTCGAATAGTGACGTAATCTCCGGTCACCACTAAATAATAAATCTAGATGAAATCTCATTAGGTGCACTTTTGTCAATTTGCAAAATATTAGTTATGTGTAATGGTTTCTTAAATTTACGCGAATGTTACACAATTAAATAAAACTATTATATACGGATTTTATCGCGGATTTGGTTTAATTTTCACATTTTTTAACTTCCCGACGTTTCGATTACTTTACAGCTTTCGTGATCTCGGGGCGGACGCTCATCCAATCAGTGACTGTTACAATTTAACTACCCTTAATTTACCATTATTAAACTGAAAAGTTAATCTCTTTACATGTTTAAAAAATGTAAAGATTAAACTTAATCGGCGAATAAAATCCGTGAATAATAGTTTTATTTCACTATAAGCTATGCGTATGGGTTTCTGGCTCCAACCCAGCTGAGCCTCAAACACCACATCGCTTCCTGGACACAATGACCTCACCATAACGGGAGGTGTTTATTAACATTATCATGAATGACAATCCGCTGCACTTTTATAGACATCGCCAAATATCGCCGCCGTTTGGCATAAACCCCCAGCCACGTGTGAATGGAACTTTGGCCGGTGAATGAATTGAACCGGGCTTAGGAAATATTTTATGAGTCAGTTAATCTATCGACAAAATATCGCGCCTTTGCCCCACCTTACTACATTGCGAAGGTAAATATGGATGGTTCGATTTGTAAATAAATAAATATCAGTGCGGCTAGGAATCACGTGTTTTAATTGCTTATTTAATACCCTGTATCTTCCCATACCTACCTAATTAATAATGGTCAATACATGAAATACCAACAGGCAAAGGAGCCGTGTTTTCCCGTGATAATTGTTGTTATGCAATGTAAAATACGCACTGGGCCTTTTAAACTATGTCTGATAATAAAAGCCTATTACGACACCGCATATGGCTAGCGCACGAAGCGCTCCGGATAGAATAAAAGTGGAAGCAACTAGCTCAAGGCCATCTCTATGATAAGCGGGCCGTCGCTAGGGACGGCATGTGCCGGAAAGCGAAAGCGAAATTTCTTCGTGTCCGCGCGAATACGTGTGCGAGCGAATGCGAGACGCTTTTGTTTCGTATTCGCATTTCAACGAAAGCGAAATACTCTACGATTCGTTTGATTATTCCGCGCGCGTTTAAGATAATGCTGTAAAGAATTATGTTACGAATTACAATAATACTAATTCAAAAATATTACAGAATGCTCAAGTATGACGTTTAGTTAAAATGCAAGCTGTAACAGTTACAATTATGCCACCGATAACACTAATAAAAAGTAGAAACTCATAATAATGCCGTCATTATCTAATTATCCACCAATCAAACTGTATCTAAGTGTCGCGAACGATATTTTTTTTTAAATTTCTGCAAACGATTTAACTAAAAAGGATCGAGTTCGTGTCACGGTGTCCGGCCGATCGCGCGTCTGATTGCAACTTTATACCTTTGAGAGTTTATCGGAAACACTGCTTTATGGCGTGGAGATAAGGTCGCGAATAGACGCATAGTGTCGTTCTAGTGGCAAATTCAGTAATGTCGTTGTGTTAGACGAATATAGACTCTGTGACGTAGGGCTTAAGGTCGTGGCGGGAGGAGAGGAGTGTGGTTGGTAGCGTAACTAGGGCGGGTGCCTTGAGCTCTGCATTTGCATCGCTTGTCCTCGCGCGGTCACTGAACCGCTGGCCTTAGTATAGCATTGCACACGGAGCGCTCAGTGCAGTTTCCTTCCTCGCAATTATCTGTATTATATATTAACTATTTAACCGTTATATCAATTTATCCTGTGCACTGTGAAGATATTTCGAGAACATTTAGGTGTACGCGTAACCATAGCAACGCGCTAGGGAATTATACTACTTTACAGATAAACGACTTCTCATAGTTTCAATCCTTTGTTGAGGAATACAATAATTTGTTATTTTAAATGAAGTTGAGTAGCATATGCCATACGAATTTAAGAAAAAAGTTATAGAAAAATGAATCAGACAGAATAATTGAACACCCAAAAATATGTTAAAGGCCATAGTAATTAGCACAAAGATTGTCTAGGTTGCAGAATCGTGATAATTCACAAATTCTTTTGTATTACGAAATTATCAGTTTTTTTTCTGGTTTACCTTTACGTTGCTATATACATTCCATATCCTATAAAGAGTAAAATTAAATATTTAAAATTTATAAACATAACATTATTACAATTGATTTTAGAAATGAGGAAAACCGCGTTACTAAACTTATTTAGGGCCGTTTTTAATGACAAATCTTTGCAATAATTAGATATATTTATGTCTGATAAATAAATTAAAGAGCAATAAAATAATTTGTTCAAAAATAGCATTAAATAGTATAATTAAAGTAACAACAATCTTTTGTTTTCATTCTACATTAGGACTTGCAACTGGCAAGCGATAATCTCCTGCAATTTACATCATTTATCTATATCCCTATTCATAAAATGGACTTGTTAAAAAAGTGTTAAGTTCCCTTTCCAAGCCCTTACAAACGACGTCAGTCTGTCATAATGCTTTAGACCATAATTTAGTAAAATACCCGGGATGTAACCAGCGCACAGTGATTCGTCTAGAACAAGCTAGGTGGACAAAAACATTTGAGTGCGTATGTTGGTTGTTTTGGCTACGGACAGTAATATTTTAAAGGAGAAATGTGTTTTTTTTTGTTTTTTTTTTGTTTTTTTTTTCTTTTTTTTTTATTCTGTCCCGGCGTAGTTGCCGCATTGCACCTGATGGTGAGCGCAAATACCGCCCAGGCAGAGTGTCTACTGGCATCAGACGGCAGTCCCATGTCAATAGACACAATTATGCCGACCTGCTAAGATGCCTCTTCACACTGACCCAGGATTATAGGAAGGAGGGATGATGTGGACCGTTAAGCCATGGCAGCGCAAGCCAGCACGCGTGGTTCTGGTTAGGAATAGAGAGGAGGCTTTTAGGATAATAGTAATTAAAACACAAATACAATCGATGAAAAATTTAAATATAAAAATGGCAGCTTAGAAAATAAATTAATATATACCCTAATAAAAAACAAAATGAAAGCATATGTACATAATACGACTTAGTTATAAAAAATATATAATTATTTAATAACATTTTAAATTATATACTAATAGATAAATTAAGTTCACCTATACACAAATTGTATACAGTGTTAAAAATAAAATAATAAAACAAATAAATGAAATCCTAACCAGATGAATCATCACTCTCACAATCAGACGAGTCAGGTACCAAGTAATCATCAACGTCACATGGCGTTAGACTACTTGATGCCCGAGGTATTGGTATTGAAGGCGGGACTACCAAATTTAGCACTGGTAAACAGTCTTTTTTCTTTCTGGGTAGTTCTCTGAGTGAATTAATTACAGGATCTGATGTTATTAAAAGCATATTCAATAAATCTGTATTCGTGGCAATGCGCGACTGTTTCCTAGTATGATGTTCCCGAAATCTACGACAGTCTTTATTTCGAGCCTCTTGAGCTTCTTCGGATAGTTGCCCTATTGGGCACAATACAAGATTTAACAACCTCTGTACTATGCACAAGAATTTTATGCACAGTGACAGGCATATAGTACCACGAATACAAACTTAGATAGAGGGCCCTAGTCTCTGAACAAAAATTTTCAAGTTTATTTATATTTATTTCGTAACCCGAAGATAAAGTAACAAACATAACAAAATATCGAATTTTTTAATTAAATCAATATCTAATCCTGTAATAGCTGCACTCAAATCTGGATTGGAAAAGAATCGGCGCGCTGTGTTTCCATCATTTGTATTCCCATAACCCGGTTTCGGTTTATCTACTATAAGCCCCATTTCCTCTTTAAATCTTTTTCTAATATCATCTGAACGTACTTTAACTTCATTTTTATCAATATCACCTCGAACCTGCCACTTTTTTATATTTAAACGGTAACTAATATGCAACAGACATTCAAAACAACGAATCCAGGCATGTAAAGTAGACAAACCAAAACTGTAATGTTCCTCTCTGCTGACTAAGCCTTCTAATTCACTGTTCACCATTTTGGGAGTAGCACCACATATGTAACATTTTTGTGTCGATTTTGTTTCAGTTAAAGCGTTGCAGACTTTTCCGTCAGTCATAGTTAGTAAAAGGTTGTGTTGAACAAAAATTTGAGAATCTCCAATGTTACATAAAGTTGGAATAAGATGAGATATTTCTTCCAAAACTTTGTTGGTTTCTGTTGCAGTAAGTTCGTTAGTCTCCTTCATAAACATAAATTTAATTGGTCGACAGTAAAGTGTCGATGAAGGCCTTGGATTTTGCCAAATAATGTTATGACTATCATCCGTTAACTTCAAAGGAACAAACGAAAATACAAACAGAAACTCATCAGTAGCATCTACATCCTGAAATTTTTGTTTATACAGGGTATATCAAGACTGCTACCGAAAACGAAGCCGGGTGGTAGTTTAAGCGACTTCAGACACAATGCAACAGAAAAAGTGGCAAAAAAAGCGACATTTTTTTTTTGTATTTTTTTTTTGCTATGACCATATTTGTGTGGTAAATGCATTTTTTCCTAAAATAATAGTGTATATCCTTTTATTTATAAATAATCTACGGTATAAAAGAGTTTAAATTATTATTTTAGCAAAAACTATGGATTTGCCACCCAAAAATGGCGATATTTAAAAAATCATAAAAAATAATTGTCGCGTTTCTATGCGAAATTTTTAGTTGCATTGTGTTTGTAGCCACTAAAACTACCACCCGGCTTCGTTTTCGGTAGCAGTCTTGAGATACCCAGTATGTGCTGTGGCCAGAACTCCCGTCACACCCCCATTTGCTAATTAGCTTGAATGATGAATTAGAATGCATATTTTTTATAACGTCACTTTGCGCCGCTACTAAGCGTTCGGCAGTTTTATTTAAAATCGCTTGAAGCTTCATATCGACGCGAGTTTCCGTCACAGAAATATACTCTCCAGAAGGGTAACAAGACTGTTTTGACTTACATAAACTATGATATGATGGAAACACTTGATGTCCCGCCTTCAATGACCAATTTCGCGTTTGTTTGTAAGAATAACTCGTACATTTCGAATCTACATAGTAGGCTAATGCTTCGTCACTATTCAATTGTCTACCACCACACGTTTTTTGACTTGCATCAGTTTTATCAGATGAGTGGCTACTTCTTTTGATCCCAGAAGCAACTTTTCTCTGACCCGCCTTACGGCTTGCAACTTCCGCAGCTAAGGTCAATTCGCCGGCACTGCGAGTTTGCACCAATTCTTCAACTCTGCGCTTTTTTGTTTTATAAGACGAGTCGTCGAAATCTTTTCTGGGTCGACTTTGAAGCCTACTCTCTTCTGGTGACCTGGATGAGCAAGGTCGACGCACAGAAATGGTAAAACTTATGTTGTCTCCTTCTAACCAATCTTTATTATTAATTAAAAACCGATCCAATGACTTATATGATGCCGCCCATTTTTCGGTTAATTTTGACGATATACTAGATATTTTTTGTTTAATAGCCCTTAACGAATCACTGGTTATATCACTAACACCAAATTTAAGACTTATATGTTCCAATAAACGAACATTTCGTTCTTCTTTGGCATGTTTTCGCCATTCTTCAAAAATTTCAATTTTCGAAATGGAGAAGACACATTCTGAAAAATGAAATAAAGTCGTTTAGTGCGGGAATGCGGTAGAAAATTATATCTAGTTTGAAAGGTGAGTATCATTACTATATACTGTAAAAAAATTAGACTGGATACATTTGGATACAAAAAGATAAATACGATTAAAATTTCGGAACTTGAAAAAAATTTAGTTTTTTTTAATAATATATTCCAAGTCGTAATGGGCTAAAGTTTCTCATAATAGAATCTTATGGGTGGTAAAATATAAAAGCACTGACCCTCGACAGTAGTATCCATCACAAAAATCACAGTTATATATCACACAAATTGAATGAGATGTTATCTAAAGTACTGCAAAAATGCAACTACTCTAATTATCTTAATGCAAATATTACATTACTTACCTTCATTACTTAATAACTCGTCCCTGTGAAATGTTTTTCACCCTTTCTACTTGTTTTTATGACATTGGGGGTGTTGTTTACGATAAGTGACCACTAATTAGTTGATTCTTGGAAGTGACTTTTGTCCAGCTAGCATGTTCTAGGCGAATCACAGTGCAGCGGTGCGGCTAAAAAACTTTAATGTTTAGATTATATTCCTGTCTCAATAGAAATGTGTGGGAGTAATGTTTTCTGGTTAATTTAACGTACTGCTTTTAATTTAACTCGATATTATATATATATATATATATATATATATATATATATATACCGGGTATCTCAAGACTGCTACCGAAAACGAAGCCGGAGAAGAACGGGTGGTAGTTTTAGTGGCTACAAATACAATGCAATTAAAAATTTCGCATAGAAACGCGACAATTATTTTTTATGATTTTTTAAATATCGTAATTTTTGGGTGGTAAATCCATAGTTTTTGCTAAAATAATAATTTAAACTCTTTTATACCTTAGATTATTTATAAATAAAAGGGTATACACTATTATTTTAGGAAAAAATGTATTTACCACCCAAATATGGTCAAAGGAAAAAAATAACCAAAAAAAAATTGTCGCTTTTTTTTGCAACTTTTTCTGTTGCATTGTGTCTGAAGTCGCTTAAACTACCACCCGGCTTCGTTTTCGGTAGCAGTCTTGAGATACCCTGTATATATATATATATATATATAATATCGAGTATATATGTATTCAAAAGATAACTAAGTTTGAGTTTTGATTTGACTAGATCCTTGCGAATTGACGCTTGGTGGTTCAAAACCATCAAGTTTTCAAGGAACAGGTTTCTGCCAAGCAATGGAAGACTAATAAATTATATTCATTTTCTTATATTCACTTGGTGTTCATTTCAGTAAGAACTATGTTAGATGACAGATATTGTTCAAAATGAAAAATAGAGCCAGGCTCTATTCAGGGTAACACAAGATTGAAAGAAACATTTCGGAAATCCGCGCTGTATATCTATTGTATTACCCAACATTATCGTACATTTAGCGTAGTTTAAACGAAAACACACATGTTCTTGGAAGCAATTAATCGAGAGGCATAGTGTGGCGTACGTTTATGCAACATTCGATAGTTGCCCGTCGTTGCGAAACCACCGACAGAGACCTTGGCGGCCTGCGCCGGCGCATATGTGCGAACGGTTAATCGGACCGAGAGCCGAGTTAGAACGCACTGGATGTGGCATTGTCAATTATACTAGCTTTTATCTAGATATACTTTTTACCACCCGGATAGCGTCCAAAAACAGTCTTAAAGGTTTTCAGCAATGTGGCAGAAATTGGCTTATGATTTTACTACAAGCCTGATATACGGTTATTCACCTTTTATGTAGTTTATTTGATATCAAATATTAAGATTTTATTAAAGATTTCGCAGGTTCAGTTATACGAGTTTTCATCCGATGGTTTCCTTCACCCTTAGTTTTGAAAACTACGAATACAAATGACTACAAAACATTAGACTTGCGTTCTTTCAAACTTTATACTTCTGATGTGTTTGACTAGTGCACTGCCAAAATATTGATATTTTTATGAATAGCATAAGTAAAAGAAGACTCGGTTTAAAGTCAGTGACTCATAAGAATAAATGTATAACTCACTAAAAACCGGTTTTTATACGTAATCATCAATCGTCATATATAAATTAAAAAAAAATACAACGCAAAAAACAACAACAATAGTATAGAGATAATTTGTCCTCGACCGGGTATCTAACTTAAGACCACTAAGTTACTAAGTTAATTGAGCAGTTACTGTCAGCATGGTAAATATCTAGGCCGATATTTTATTAAATTCTAATGTAATAATTAGTTAGTTTTTTCTCATTAAAACTAATAATATACAAATTTGAGTCGTACTTATAATTTATACTAAATATAAATTTCATTACAACTTATTCATACCATTTCATTACTCAAGAAGTTTCGTATACATTAAGTATGTACAATGAGAATATTTAATTACGTATTATTAGTTTTCGGAATCATTAGTAATATTGAATCGTGTAGAACTGTCAAATGCATATTGAAATAAAACTATTATTTACGGATTTTATCGCGGATTTGGTTTAATTTTACATTCCGAGGTTTTTGGTTTAATTTTACATTTTGAGTCCGCCCCGTGACCACGAAAGCTGTAAAGTCGGGAACTCAAAAAATGTAAAATTAAACCAAATCCGCGATAAAATCCGTAAATAAAAGTTTTATTTCAATGTGTAACATTCGCGTAAATCTAAGAAACCATTGTCAAATGCATAATTCACTTTATTTATTTATCTATTATTTTCAAGTGAAATGATTAAATCAAAGAAAATTCATTCAATTCATCCAAAGGTTGCAAGAAAGATAACTTTAAATGCAATATGGCCACCAAAAAATGTACTGTTTTAATTTTTATTTCTTGTATTTTAATCACTAACTTGAGATGAACAATAAAGAGTATACTTAAATAAACAAAATCCCCTATAACCTACCTATTACCTGAATATGTTTTTAAATAAAATGAAATAAATAAATAATATATTACTATGCGTAATTGGGTTCTAATATGAACAGGATGAACGAGAAACACGACGTACCTTTGGTCACAATGTATGGTCACTGTCCATGCGGATATATATCCTAACACAACTAGATAACGTATATCCTACTGGTAGGATATCGTATCCGGATATCCATCATAAACGACGGTGGGGAATCCGCAAGAGTCCCACGCAATGCCGCATTACGGGTTCAGTGGGGTTATGATCCGAAACCAAGTTCGAATATTCAAGTTTCGAAGTAAGATATAACTTATCCACTTCTAAAAATCAATACTACTCTCCATGATACTTATCATTTTCTTTGAACTTAGCCTATAATTACGACGGGGTAACCCCCAGCCTATGTTTATCTTGTATTGAAAGAGTCGGCATATTAAGAGCATCTGTTACACCGATGGGGATATTAGAATATGTTGTGCTTATTATCAGGCGTCTTGTAGTAATATCTGTATCAGCCAATATACTTTCCACTGGAAGAAACGAGCCTCCCCTAAAATTGAGAGTACGATTGAGATTGATAGTAAGTTAGGTTAAAGTGAGACTCACAAGTGAACCGAAATACGGATTCGTGGGACCAATGCATAAAGTAATAATATAATTTGTGATTTTTAATAAATAAATAAAATAACAATAAATTAGAGGAGTTAGGCCATAGAATCCATCCCGCTGGCCTAGTGCGATTTGACTGTAGCAGGTTGGCGGATTGGTGGACTTTATGTATTATTCTTAAAAATCGCTATGGTATGCAGTTATGCACGATGTTTTCCTTCACCGTTATAGTGCGTGGTGAGTGGCTATTAATATCGATATGACTCCGAAAACTCAGAGGATAATAACTACTAGCATAAAAAATAATAAAAATATTGTCATAATATCCTTTAACAGTATATTTGCATGCAGTATATCTATGTGACAAAATATCGTAAAGCGTAAAACCGAGCGGCCTTCTGCGGCCGTATGTGGGGTATAGAGCGCACGTCGAGAATTCCTGAACATAGCACTACTGTATTATATCACACGCGCTTTGGAGGGCTGGCAGAAATGTTCCTTGCACTCTAGTAAAAAAAAAGATATTTCTTTGCGTCAGACTTCTACACAGTCTTTGCAGGACATTGGTGTGCTATTTTATTCTCACTTTTTATTGTTAAAAAGATATAGATATGAATAATCGATATTAGATAATATAAGCAGTTGCAACGACCGCATTATTTTGATATTATTTTTGCAAACACATAAAAAAAAATTTGGACGACTATTTTTTGCACTTTCACCTAAATATTACTAAAATCTCACCATTAATCTGAAAAAGTGGCATAAATAAGTACCGTTTACATTTACTGGTTATTTAAACGCCTCAGTAATCGCCACTATATGACGTGGAACCCTAAAATTTACCATACTATAGGTTCAAACATTCGCCGAGTGGTTCACCTTAGCCCAACTGGGACAGGATGCAGGGCGCACGCGTGTATGTTATGTAACTGTCACATACGACACATAGGTAATTCGCGACAACATATCCTAGATTAAATCACCGTGGGCACGCCAAATTATTATTTCATTTATGTATTGTGAAGGGGAAAGGGTGTTAACGCGGTGATTTAAAATACGAGTCTATTAGTTTTAAAAATATGAGAATATATCAGGCTAAAATTTAGAGAGATGAGCAGTGTTTTTCAACTAATCAATGGGAATCAATAATAGTGTTTTATTAGCATATTAACGTCTCTCGCCAGTTAAAAAGAATAGGATATCTACCATTCCTATCTCGCAATCTAAATTCTTGTGACCCGTCTAGTGTTAGAGATTTCGAATATTGTGATCTTTGTCGTCTTATTTTCGTAGTACTGAGAATATTCGTCCGGTTGTTACATTGTGTGAATTTATATGACGTGATACACAGTAAACTTCTTGTCTTTATTAATATTGTATGCAATTTCATTGTTACGAAATTCACAAAGATTTTAAGGACGTTATAGTTAAGAAAACGGGATGGATAATTGAAAAACTTACTATTAAATTATTATGAGAGAGAGTTTATTCTATTGAGAAATAATTAACTTGATTAAATCAATAAAATGTGACCTTTTATTTTTAGTAAGATAATTTTGCCAACCCGCATTAGGCCAGCGTGGTGGACTATACCTAACTACTCTTAATCGTACTCTCGATTGTAGAGGAGGCCCGTGCCCTGCAATGGGACGTATATGGGGTGATACAGAACATATTTTTTACGATTATGCGCCGAAGATAGTTACTGAACAAGATTATAAAAGAATAAAAATGAGTCATAAGACAACATAATACTCATATACACGCAAAATGAGCTTTCCAACCGAATCCTTTAATAAAAAAATGTCTAAAAATACACCATTCTCGCATTAATGAAAGTAGCGTTTCGCTATCTATATGAAGTGTAAACATGTTTGTCTGTGGAAGCATTGCACTTGGTGCCGCTATCTCGGTCAGGGCTGAGCGCGCGGAAAATCTGTCGAGCGGCGGTGCGGAGTTTTTTCGCCTAATTACATAGCGTTGTACATACGGGTGATGCTGTAAACATACTGACGCGTTTTAGTGTTAGATTAGCTTTGGTGACTGAAAAGTGTAGGTAATTTTTTAGTTGTCAGTAGAGTAAGCAGAGATTTGCTTCTGATCATGCGTGATGGTAAAGAGTTAAATGGATTGACAATGTTATTATTTTCAATCACTGAATTAAACCGGGAGTGCCGGCAGAAGTGAAAACTTGATTATTAACGTTGAGCATGTTTGATATTTTGGAATGGTTAGGGAAAAATATAGAATATCCAATATGCAGGGTTAGGAAATTGTGCCCGATATGGCGATAGGCTCGCCCCCAATCACATTGTGAGACGAAACATATAAGGCGAAATGTGGGTGTCCTGGCACCTCTGTCTACCCCTAATGCGAAAAAAGAGTGAGTTTATGTATGTATAAATTAAAAAAACAGGTAATTGTGTTTTTTCTTCATTCGGCACTTATGGTGTCACTGAAATGATTTTAATCCAACATGCAGTGAGTCGCTCATGATTATACGATCAACCTACCTGACGTCACACCTTTCGGAATTATGATTCCAGGTCAAGCTATATCCAAGCGAGTTTTGTTAATCATTTTATTTGAAATGTGCTAGATGTTTTATAAATTATAGTCTTGTCCTCAAAGGGTACATAGAAGTGCCTTGAAATCAGTCCTACATTGCCAACGGTATTTCCGGCTGATGTAATAAAGCTAGTTTATAATTAAAACAGCAGTTCAATCTCAGCCAAATAAATGCCTAACTGAGTCGAAAATAAAGTGCAATGTCCACCCTTGTGACTGAACCAAAAGGTACAATTTGCAATAATTTAAATTATTAGGTTCTTTATGAATTTAATATATTTGTATTATAGCTACTGCCCAGTAGATTAGCAAAATTAATAATAACTAACCCGGTTCCAACTGTGCACTCTTTGGCAACACGGGAAATTTGGAAAATATTTTCCTGTTCCATTTTCGCGCTTTTATTGTTTGTTCCTAAGATGTTGATTATGACAAACAAACAATAAATTTTACCAAAGTCCAACGCCTTGGCCCAAATCCGACCAGAAACAATAATCCATGACGTTTCTAAATTCCAACAATCCGCATGAGTGTGGATTCCTCAAATTTCTTTCCTCGTAGGCCTATTTTAACAGGAATATGACGAAATACCTGTATCAAAACTTATGAGAGGTATTTACTTTTCCCCAATCAAAATACACATATGGCGTGCGTGTGTACCGCTCGTTTTTCATGCCGGCACGACCGTACGATCTTGATAGCGAAACAAAATCATATTATACGTGGAAAACTATTTTAATTGGGTTCACTTACTGCTCGAGAAATACCGATGTCAAGCTTACCTGAAACGAGAAACAAATGATACAGTTTTTGAAATAAATTCTCATTATACAAACATAAGGAAATAATACTGGTACATGATCATAATAATTTTATTTCTCTAAAATAGAGTATGAAAATCATTAAAGACTTTATTTGCTGTCAAAAAAAAATGTCGTACTTTATGCTCATAACAATGCAACTTAAATCTATATTATTTGCAAATTAAACCATGAAACTACATAAACTAATTAAAACACAGCATTTCTTAGCTATGTGTATTACAACGGAGCTCGAGCTAAAAGTCAAATACTTAAAATATATCTTAAAACTTAACCAAATAAATAAATGTCAAATATTTAATATCTCTGTCAATTAATCAAGTGTTAATTAGTGGTATGCACAGTATTCAGTGTTGGCGCGAAGTGTTAAGAGCGTGGCGGGGGCGGCGCAGGGCAACCAATGAACCGAAACGTGGTGCACCACACAAAAAATATAACTTTACGCAGGTACCGTTGCGACCACACGCGCCATTTTGGATTGGATGGGTTCTGTAGGGTTTTGGAAGTTATTTATTGATTTTTGGTGATAATATGATTGGAGATAGGCCTAAATATCATGATTGTGATAAAGATTGATAGATTATATAATACTCTGAAATTCAATGAAAGTTTTACGTAAATTCCTGGGAAAGACATGTGATATTTTTTTGGTTTGAATACTATTTAGGTTATTCTACATATTAAATATTTTGATATACATATGTTAATGGATAGAATATTGATTTTTTTCTGTTTAATTCTACTTTTTATGTGAAATAAATCATAAAATTATATGTTGTCGCCTAACAAAGAAAGTTAAAAAAGCAAGAAAATATTCATCTGACCTAAAATTAAATAGCAGACAACTGTGAACGCAATGAACCCTAAAAATATCAATTATGAAGGCGTAAAGTTCATCACATGGGCTGACAGGAGTCGTAGCGAGCCCGAACCGATACAACATTCGGCTATTAGCGTGGCGCCGGCCCAACAAAAACAACGGCACTCATCGCAACACTTCATTAATTTTACTACTAACTGGCACACCATTAAATTATATAAAAAATAGATTTTACGAGGAAACGCAGCTTTGCTTTTGCCCCGATTCAAAATCAAAACTGTCCGTATTTCTGTCGTAATAGCAAATTGTGGTAGGGTTTGTTAACCCACATGTATATCTGTATCTGTATCAGCCCATATACGTCCCACTGCAGGGCAAGGGCCTCCTCTACAATCGACAGTAGGTACGATTGAGAGTGGTTAGGCCATATAGTCCACCACGCTGGCCTAGTGCGGGTTGGCGGACTTGCATACCATAGAAATTCTTAAAAATCGCTATGGTATGCAGGTTTCCTCACGATGTTTTCCTTCACCGTTTAGTGCGTGGTGATTGACTAGCAATACACACATGACTCCCGAAAAGTCAGAGGTGTGCCCTGGGATTCGAACCCACGACCACCGTGAACATGTTGGTTGCCGCGTCTAGTCCGTTTACCAACAGGCCACCACGCACTTTTTTATGTACATATTCACACCTTGCACATGTATATATTCACACCTTTACCGTACAATGGACCAGCAGATGTAAAAATAATGCTTAGTGTCACCGATTGGCATAGCTTATTTTCGACTCAATTATGATAGTGGGCTTATTGCCAGGACGATCAAAATTTCTAGTACCGAGACAAATGTTTGTGTCATTCACAAATATTTGTTTCGGGTCTGGGAGTTTGCCAAGTCTCGCTAAGTTCCTGATACGACACTAGATTCGAACTTAGTGTGGGGTCAGGACTATATATGTGACTGTATGGATGTATTATTTATTTAGTTAACAATCTTGAAATGTTAAAATAATCAGTTTACAACATTTTGTTTCCTTGCGAAGTTGTTCGGTGGAGCATGAAGTATGCACTTTTCTTTGCTTTCTGCATCAGGTTCTTAGCTGAATAATTCAAGATCTGTTAATACTAAGAAGGGCAACAGCCTATTTACTATTGAGTTTAACACAATAAACACGATATTTACACATACTTGCATAAATATACCCTAATATGGATTAATATGGTATATTTTAAATAACTGCCAAAGTACCTATCAAGTTCTTATGTTAAAAGTTAGGGTGTGAAAAGGTTTTCTGTTATATTCTCATAAAATTGAAGTATTTATCGAAAGTTTAATCAATCATATCGACTGGGAAAAGAGGGCTATTTAATAAGTGAACCATTTAAGGAACCCGACACAATTGTATAAAGTCATTGCCGCGCCGGTAATAACAAAACAAATCAAAATATTTGCTGTGCAAAACTAATTTGAAACTGGTGAATAGTTCGACGTAATTTGACATAACTGGAGTAAATACAAACAAGCGCTGCTCCGATTAAACCAATAAATAATATTCGGGTTTCAGTTTTTTCACCGCTTTTCATGCAAACACGCTGCTCTGTGTCAAAATACTATGGAGTTATTAGTAAAGCTTCGTTCTTACTGCGAGCGGATATATTTTTATAAAACCAGGGTTATGTGGTAGCTGTAAGAGTAGCTAATCTGATTTTTTTATTAAACTTTCAACCATTTAGTATAAAGAATATTATGATAATTTATATAATGTTTTCAAATCTTCAAAATTAAATTCATAATGGCTCACAAATAGCTATTGATTGAAACTACATCACTGGGAAATACTATTTTCTATCAATAGCACTACAAAACGGTTTTCTGCATTTCATTGACAAATAAAGTAATAAATTGTACTATATTATTGGTGTACCCAATTAAGTATTACACGTAAGTAACTTAAGTGTACGTTAAGTTACTTACGTGTAATACTTACACCCAAGAATCCTTTAATGCATACAAAACACTCATTAAAGTTTGAAAAATACATGATATTGAATGCAAATTCACCGTCGCTTGCACTCCGACCACATCCTTGCAGTGATTTATTGAAGGAAACAAATGCAAAGTGTGCAACGGCGCAAGTAATTGGGTGCAAATGTTGCAGAAACTTTATTTTTTTATCACTACACCAAAGCGATCATGTTACAAGATCTCGTGGTTTAGCTGTGGATTCTCCATTTATCACTATTATATGGGTTGTAAAGGTTGTGTCTATTTTATAATAAAAAATAATAAAAAATGATCATTTATGTTTTTAAGAAAGTCATTTAGGAGCACAGAGTACATTTTACATGCTGAGATTTAGGGATATTCGCCCCGAGGGCCGCATGCATTGTTATTTATATTTGCTTTTTAAAACAATGTTTTATTTAACACAAATAACCATTTTCAAAATTCTAAGGTAATATGTGTTAGTTTTTTTACAAGTAAAAGCGACATTGATAATTCAGAAGATATTAATTACAAAGTAATATTTTCTTTACATTTCTATACGGATCAATATAATTAAAAATATATTTAAAAAAAAATTTAGATTCTCCTACAAATTGAATTCCTGAAAGAAATTGCCCATCATGACCCAACCTGGTAATAATTTTAATGTTTAAATTTCGTGTTTAGAACTAACAATGATAATAGTTTAGAATTCGGTTCGGAGCTGCGTCTAGACTTTATAATCGCGAAATGTTGGGACATAACAATTAATTGCGCCGGTTACCAGATAACACCGTACACGGTCATTTTGCCTGATAATAGTTAAATTCTAACGTCCCTCTAGTAGCTATATGTTTAAGCTTGTTCAAGGGATAATGAATTCTAATTTTATTTTAGAATAGAAAAATCTGTATTTTTATCTTGATTTTTTACATTTTTTTTCTACTTATTTGATATTTACCAGGGTTATAGGTCATTTAAATAAATAAATACACCCAACAGTTACATAAGCTTTCTTGACACTAAGATCAAGTCTAGTGTCGTGAGTACCAGGAATTACGAGAGACTTTTCGGTCTCACAAACATACAATGCTTCTGGTTCTTGTTTTTCGAAAAGACTTTGTTTTTTAAGATGCATTATATTGCCCAATTATGTAAAAGCTGCAAGTGATATTACACTTGAAAAATGCAAGTGTAATATAAAAATGTCATAATTTCAAAACACACCTTTAATATCCAAAAAGATGCATTAAAATCACAAACTTATATAACTGTGTTGTAGCAGATCTATCTGAACAGGATAAAAACCTACACTCATTTCCACACAAATTGCGTAAGAGCCGTTTAGAGATAATTTTAAATTTCAATAGTAGATTGGTAATGGGGCTGGTTGGGGTCCTTGAGTTAATCCAAGTGGTCCACGCTGCACCGTTACTCTTCACCGGACACGGCCTCATATGCATCCGCTTAAAATGTTAGGCTGGCGCATACTTTCAGGCAAAGAAATAAACATGGACTGACGGATTCAATTTTATATTTTTTATTGCGATGTATGGCCACACGAGTATGCCATAATGGTAAGCTATACCAACGCTAATTGTACAAAAGCCCCTGATTGGCAGATAAGAAAGAAAGAAAGAAAGAAAGAGAACTATTTGGATTGCCAAAACAACATAAGACGTACATATTTAGAAGGTGTTAACAAAATACCTTAAAACTATATTTTGTAAATATAACAAAAACATATATACGCTTATCGCATATACTTGTTGTCAACCTTCAGAAACGAGACAAATCAGAATGACACATCAAAATTGAACATCAAACTGTTAGCTAAACATATGAAATCCTAACTCAAAGGTACGTGGGGCACAGGACTGATTAAAATTAATATATTTATGTAAATTTGGCCCAGTATGTAAACTCAATTATACAGCAACGAACTAAAAACTGATCTGGTGATACATCTTTATGCAGCGAGGAGATCGTCATCACGTGGCTATTTGAAGGTCGAGTCGACTTTACAGGCATTTATTCGCTGTTTTCCTTGCTCGTTTAATTTGGTGATTTTTAGTTAAAACCGTTTTCAGAAGGCGATAGGGATTGATGTCGATTTAATGTTATTTGAAGTCTTCAAGGAAGATATTAAAGTCAATGGTCTTGCTAAAGACCCTGAAGGCAAAGCAGAGAGGAAGAGGAAAGAGGATTCTGCTACCGGCCAGAATAACTAAACGGAAAACTGATAAAATTAACCGACACTAATAACCAGCGGGCAATTAGAGGGCAAGAGATCAAGAGACAGAAAACTATAGCGCTAGACAAATCAAATCCACTCCACACTTCCTCCACACTCAACATGAATGTGTCTGAAGGGTTTCATGTCGCCAAAAAACGGACCAGATGGGGCATCATCGCGCGCGAAGGATTACTCCCTTAATTACTTACGACTCCCAGCATTGGGGTATTGACGTAAGTAAGAGAAGGATTAACCAGGCTTTTGATTTTAGGAATTCAATCAAAGGATAATAATAATGCAAGTGAAACAATAATGAAGAGAAGTATGGTGTATTCACTATTCACCCCATATCACTAACAAGTGATCAGAGGTCTCTAGAATCGCAACAGAACTACTGGTGGTAGTCACTCTCTGTTTGTTTCTCGGTTTAAAGGATATTGTAGGCAGAGTAATTACTGGACACATTGACACTTAGCATGTTATGTCTCAGGATGAGGAACGCAGTGAAATGCTAAGCATTGCTTTGTAATTCAAAGTGTTGTTTGGTTTTGGTACTGTTCAAGAGCGGTCGTATCGCTTACCATCAGTTCGTCTTGCCATTTATAGCAATGAAAAAAAACTGCTCCACCAAGAGAGTTTATCGAGAGGAGGGATTATAATGCTCATCTCATAAAAACAACCCATCCCAAATAATCTATCCTTATCAATAAGATAAAGCCTACATGTGGTATTTATCTGTAACGTAACCTGTCGCGGCGTCACAGCGCATGTTTATTTATGATTTGTAGGTCATGGGCGGACGGCGCGGCTCGCGCTGTGCCCACGTTCCAACAGTCTAACTGTATCGAGTTCCCGGAACCCGGGGCAATTAAAGGAATTTTGAGTTTTACTTGTAATTGCAGTATATTTAAGAAATGTAGTGTACTATCGATGGGGTTTGAGAATCTACGAATGAGTGTGGAGGTAATGTTTGAATGTTTAGCGTTGTGGAACTGTACATTTTGGGTCCTGGTATTAGAGATTTAACGGACTGTAACTATGTTTTCATATGTCTTTTTGGTTGAAAATTAAAAATACGATGAATTATTATATTTTTTTACGGAAAACAAATTATTTGGCTTTGCCAATGACATCATGATTCTTTGTTAAACCATTTTGTAACAATTTTCTCAGCGCTAGTTCTAGTATTATTTTCAAGCAATTTTCCCTATTTCTTAAGGTAAATAACATACAAAGGTCATCGAAAATTTAATAAACTTGGTCTTTTTGTATAGTTGCTACAATCTGATCATGACTGTAGTGAAATATTTAAATAATAATAATAAATAAATAAATCTAACAGTCACATACATAGCCCTGACCCCACACTAACATCGAGTCTTGTCTCGAGGAAATCAGAAACTACGAGAAACTTTTCGGCTCACAAACGCCCAGTCCAGATTATGTAATGTTTGAACCTAAAATGTAACCTACTTGTGTTGGCCACAATGACCAATTTCCACAGTCGTGTGGACGAATCTAAACAAAAGGACATTATGATGAAGGAAAAAATATTTCCTACTTGGTACAAACCACTCATAGGTCAATGAGACGAACTTATGCGGAAAAATACTGTTTTTGTTAACAAATTAGGGCTGATTAAGTTTATTTGACCCCTTGTCTTATGGTCAATTCGAAGTTATTGGTGCAGACTATACAACAAATGAATATTACGTATTACAGAAGGAATATATAGTTTATCATCATTTTCTTTCCTACCCTAGAGGTCACTTGCTAAATATAAAAAGCCAAGCATTTTCTAAGTCTTTACGGAATGGTCAGTTATACACGAATTACGTAAATTTTAAGTCATTTGATTTATTATCATCTGCATCTGCTACTGCTAAACATAAGCACTAGGAGTTTTACGATAGCCTATTAGAAGCATATTATTGTATCCAGCGCTTTCCTGCATCTTTAATGAAGTTGTGTCTCCATCGCCTTGATATTGTCTGACAATTTGGCGGACGACACTCCATTTGAGAACTTTTCAGTCACATCCTCCACAAATATTTTATTAATTTCCAAAAATTCCATACACATTAATTTTGACATCTTGTGCAGGATGTAAAGCGAGCTTATTATAAAACATAACCTTATGATCTCTAGATTTAAACTCACATGTGTAACTAGAGTCTCTAACGTTATCTTGGTCATAGACCCTATCGCGTCACGAAGAACCTTATTTTCCTACCCAGCCTCCTGTGGTTCGTCGAACCTACGACCCGCGACGTGCTATCCGTTTTCCCCGTACGTGATGCTATTCTGTGTCTTATATGTTGTGTAATAGTTTGTACTATAGGGAATACAGAATATTGTGGAAACTTTACACATTACTATTTTATAATGGAAGGCTGTTTTTTACAAAATATAGGATATTTAGTGACAAATTAACAGCTTTCTAGGTGCAGAAACTAGAAAACATCTAAAAATCAAGACAATTGAACCCCAATATAGATAGCTATGGATGTAATCTATAAGATTTTGCGTTGGTTGCAGGAGTTTGTGAGACTGAAAAGTATATAATAGTTTCTTATACCCACGCCACAAGACTGGTACATCAGCTCTACTTCTGTAATTTCGGTGTATTACTTATTCTCAAATTCCTAAAATTTTCCGCGGCAACACAATTGTTACTTGGTAGTTATAACACCGAAGTTATCAATTGGCCACTGGCTCGGCTTCATAACAGATACAATTTACTAACAATCGGGAGTGACAGGAAAATTGCTCTCTATCTAGACGGCTATGACCGACGCAAGGTGAGGGCTCTGTTTAGCCTAGATATGGTTTATAATGCTTATTATTGAAAAGTATTAGTATCCATGGGACTTAGAAAGATGAGTATTTAATTGGCTTTTACCTAATGTGAAGTAAGTTTTTTAAGAAACTGCAATTTTTGTGTTATTGTTTATAATTTACGACGGCCTGCCTTGAACAATTCCTGCGGATGAATCCCACGACAATACTAATCACTTTGAAGAATGTCAATAGATCATTGCAGTTAATGAAAGCGTATGATGGCGAGATTATGCGGGTCGAAAAGGCAACTTTGGGCTGACCACTCAAATTATAAGAGAATCAATAGTAAAAATTATTGATATAACAAAAACTGCATCTAATTTATTGAATTTCCTTACACAAATGTCTTTGATTGTAGTGGTTTTTTATTAATAGCTAAATTAGTACTAAGAATACCAACAAATATTTATTACACTTTAGTGTTTTCGCATGTAAAATTAATCTTTACAAATGAAGACACGGGAGAAATTGTAAGGATACAATTTATTAAAAGCTGACATAATCTATGTTTTCAGCTGTTCAGTTAATCCAACATGCATGCGTCAAACTACTCGTAGAAGTCACGGCGCATGGTTCCCATTTCTCATCGAGCACGTGATTACTGGGAGTGGATCTAGCGTGATTCCGGGATTTGCATCGCGACCAACGTGATTTGATGCGTCAGTTCTGACAGCCTCCTTTGCGTCAGATGAGATACCGATTCGAACATCTACTGGAGGTATAGTATTGTAAGGAATGGGTGTAATGAGATTAAAATATCTTATAGTTTCTCAATAAAAAGACCTAAAAAACGCTGGAGAGACTACCTGGATGCTTTCGAACCCATGTGGCCTGAAATTCCCTAAGAGCGCGAAGTGTGGAGAGACATGGGGGAGACCTTTGCCCATCAGTAGGATGAAATAGGGTAAAAAAAAATAATTTCTCAAACATAGGTTATGATGATGCGTATTTCGATGTGATTGTGGGAGTATTCCATCAATTCTGTTAATTAAATACGAAAAGTTGTTATTTTATAGGATTTTTCTCTACCTATACGCCTGGATATCAACCCATATAGGGCCTGAAATTCAACAGTCCTACGCATGTTAGAGTCGTGATGGTCTAGTTTCGACCAGTCAAAGTTTTGTCGACTGACAAGCGATAATCCGATGAAAACGACCCAACACTTAGCCAAGTGTTATACGCTGGTTTATTGCGTATTAATTGCTGGGGCTTATCAACTATTGTATTTTATGATTAACAGTTCTTCGCGCCTTACAAAAGGTTTAGGATTTATACTGATGTGATTATGTGTGATCTACAGGTATTCGTCTCGGATCTGGGTGTTTGTGGGACCGAAAAGTCTCTCGTAGTTTCTGACAACCACGACACAGGACTCAATCTTAGTGCGGGGTCAGGACTATGTAAGTGAGTGTTGGTTGTTATTTATTTATGTAATTATTTTTATCTTTTTTAACTTTAAGAGCCGTTGATGACCAATTAGAAAGGCCAAAAAAACTTTGCTTTTCATAAACAAAATCACCAATACTTTCTTAAGTGCTTTCCTTTTTCTATAATTATCTTATCTGTCCCAGCCCAGGAGCCCGGTGTAGCCGGGTGCAGTGGGCATGCTAACAGCTCTCAAGGCGAGAGGCGCGGATGTGTTCACTAGCAGTATGTGCACTTGCGTAACTGGACTCGCTGTGCGCACTGCTCTACTCATTTTGTGAATATTTTCCTTGTATGATTATGACTTTGAAGTTTTAACGTAATTTTAAGTTTGTTATTTGCAGGCATATCTTGGTTATGGAATCGCGTTTCTTAGCAATATATTTTGACACTTGTGATTTTTCAAATCATGTTGGAATCGACTTATCACATCAGAAACATAAATCTTATTTTCTTTTAGAAACGTAGTTTATGTTATTGTTACGAAATAAACGTTAGACTTGTAAACCAAACACAGCCTGATATTGAAAGCTTAATTCATTTCTATTATTCATATTTATTGTTTCATAATGGAAATGAGGGGAGGAATGGATACTATAAAAATCCTGGACCGAAACTAAAACAGGATAAGATTTGCAAATCCTTAAGTACAAAGTGGAATGCATTGCAGAGCGTGTCGGCACACGCACCGGCAGCCGCACGCTCCATCTCGTGTGACATAACAACACACACACGCACACACACACGCATAAGCACGCACGCACACGAGAGCGCGAGTTGTTTGCGCTCGCGCAGTGAAAATCGGGTCATGGCTGCGGCACACACACGCACGCGTACGCGCATGCGTCGCGACGCGTTGACGCTGACGCCGTGACGCTGCACCGCCCGCATTGCGGATGCAATTATTAGCCAATCAGGAAATTGGGATATTTAATGTTTTTTTTTACTTGTGTGGAATCTCTCTATAATCATTTAAAGCTATAATCTGTTATAGAGATTCCTACAAGAATCTTCATGATACGTAAAGTCTGCCGAGTCGTAATAGGCTAGCGTGGAGGACAATTGTTCTACTCTCAGTGTTGTACGGATTTGCCTATGCTCTCTCGAACGAATGTTCAATTGTAGAGAAATATTGTGCTCTTCTGCATTGGCAGTCCCGGGTTGATGTGGTATTAAAAGTGAGAGATTGGGCATTAAATTGGAAAAAAAACTTGTTGGAGGAAGCAATGCAAAAGGTTACTTATAGTCATCAGAAAAAATACCAATCGGAAAGTTAAAATATTACGTTTGTCTGTGATTGTTGCACAACACAATCTTTCACAAAAATTAAGTATATAATTCTGACATAAATATTAAAAATTCCGAAATTCCATGGTTTAGTTAATCACCTAATTAGGTCATATAATACTTGTCTAGACAAGACTTTTACTAACAGCAAATGAATAAATAATGAAAAATATAAAGATACAAGTCTGACATGATATTGCTTATTTAGTTTGTAGAAAGCTCTCAAGAAATTGTTGAAGACTCATAGTCGATGTGAGCCGTACTGTAGCCTAGTAATAACAATTTATCTAATACAACGTCGATAACTCCAAGATAAATAACTTTAGAACTTTTATTACGAGGCTCTTATTTGGTACAATTTGACAAATTGAGGAATTTAAAAGGGAGTACAATTAGTTCTGAGTTAGTAAGTTCAGTACCGGCAAGACTAACTTTGATTACCGCTTTGATTTTTTCAAATTATTTTCTGTTCATATTTTTGAGCCAAAATTATGGGGTCATAAGTTTAAAATACTTGAATTTATATTCAATTACACATAAAATAATGAAACGCGTCTTAGGCACAATAATTAGGTTGCTATTTAAGAAACAAGAAAATCCCGACCTTTTTATCTAATTAAGATTAACTGCAAACATCTAATTTCCAATATTCACATACAATACAAAGCAAAAATTAATAATAGTAATAACAAAATTAACTAGGAAATCGCTACTAGTATAGGATAACGTCACACCGCGTCAGTATAGGAAAACGTTTATAAAAACAATGAATCATTTACCTTACTGTTCCTGGATTCATAGAAATCTATTGAGGGCGGCGTGTCAAGGGTACTGGGTCAAATAACCAGTTAGCACCAGGATACAGAGAACTGTAGGTATTACTAACTATTATGGACATGGAAACTGGGACACCAAAACGTGACGGAAAACAATTTGTTTTATAGGAATTGGCGTTACAGATCAGACGAAATTGACAATATTTTTATGTGGGACTCTTGAATTAATACTACTTCATCGTTAAGAAAAATAACATTCAGTAATTTGGTGGGTTAAAATGGTAAGCTTGCTTAATATTTTTAAAACTAGCTGTAGGTACGAATTTTAAAAAGTTTTTCCCATGATAATTTCACTTCACCTTTAGCAATTACTTGAATGCATTGTTTTACTGAAATTCATGTGTCTTTTTAAGACACTCATAACAACATATTGGAATTATCTACTGATTGGCTCTGAGGAAATTGATTTAACAGATCTTGGAATAAGTTGTATAAAAAGCTCAAAAAACGGTAAAACTCACACATGTTTATCTAACAAAATATTACGAGAATTCACTTTAAAACGCAAAAAATCTTGTAAAAAGTTGGTTAAAGTCGCCGCTTCATTGCGAAGCCGTGTTGTCCCTCGGGAACGTCGCGATGTTAAGTAGTCCCTAACATTTAAATATTTTTTAATTGAAAAGAGGTTAGCTACCTGTTTACTTTCGCGGGGCGGCTAATGCTTTTTGTTTTGTGATTCGGTCGCTTATCGGAGTTCAAAGGAAATTATGTTTCGATGTTGTTATTGATAAGAAGTATATTATGTGTTGACACATTTTTATGTCCACTGAGCCTGAACCAGTAGGTTGATTTATTTCTATTTTTGCACCAATAAACTCTACAACAGTATGTACGTCTATATATTCCCTTTCTGCTATAGTCCCAAGTCCTCTCGTAAAGTGGAGAAACAATTGCGCAAACCGATATAATTGTCTGATAGCGAGAGATTGTAATCGCCTGCCGCCAATTTCGTTCTTTCTGAACGTCGTTGCACTTAAAACCAGGGGCAGTGTTGAGTCAATTTCTCGACTCAGGATAAGGAAAAGAAAGCAAAATTATTTAATTTATGATGAATATTCTTCCATTAAAGATTTTTAGAAAATTATTTTGGATGGATACAATGCTGTTGATTAAATGCAGCATATTTTTGGTATATTATTTTTATAGTATTAAGACGCTCAACCTGTCTATGTTCAGAAGTAGACTTCCTTTGGCTGAGGAGAGAGGGGGGGGGGGGGGGGGGGGGAGAGCAAAACGCTCTCCAAGAATCATGTATTTGGTGCAACATTAGAATGCTTATGATAAATCATTGATAGGAAGAACGCTTTGAAAATGGCGGTAAGCGTATATACACGAATACATTATATTTTAATTAACTTTTATGGAGAGGTGGACTAAACTTACCCCATTAGCCATAAAAATTATATTGTTGTAAAAATAAGTCGCTAAACGGATAATAATTTCATAAAAGTCTGCAGAATGTAGGTTGTTGTTGAAACAATGGCCAGAAATTACCGAGAACGCGTAAAAAAAATATTATGAAGTTCAATTCTTAATAGGTCAGTAATGAGGAAAAATATAATATTTTTCCATACAAATATGTGACGCCGTCTCTCGTTATTTAGAACACAATGTAAGATTATGATTAATGTTGTGTGTATATGAAATGCGCGGATAGATTATACGCAGGGAAAGCGGGTAGAAATTGTATGATGGCCAGCTTTCGCTTCCGGCCGCGTGGGGGCGCCACGCGTGGAAGCTAAAGTTACTTGTCTATGACTTTAAATATGTTTTTTGTATATTTATATTCAATAAAAATTCTTACATATTTTAGACAACAAATGTGTCATGGTATGGGACCATGCGGCCCTCAGGTCAATTTAATTTTGGATAAAAATATATTTTGGAAACATAATATGACGATGGTTTAAACAATTAAATGAGTGTATATTTATTATTGTTTTCTTATCCCTTATCTGGATATGCTAAAGTATTTTTGTATCAGTTTTATATCATTGAATTATCAAATTGAACCAAGTACGTAGTTTGCTCATTCTACGGCGATTCCTAGTCACAAATACTAATAACATTGAAAGTATACTGTGGTATTGAATAAAAATCGAAGAAATGACAAGAAATCACTGCTAGATTGGTCTATGAAACTTTCGCACCGCTGCGCCGCCAGCCTAAGCGCTTGTTGTGGTAAAAGTGGCAAAACACGAAAGGAAATTGCTGCCACTTCCTCGAGCGGAAATCGAAAGTGGATTGTGATCCGAAGAGAAAACTGCATAGACGAGCCCGTGGCATCAAGATTGCAATACGCTTTAGATGCAATTTTTATTTGTTCGTTAGCGCCATCTATTATCATTTTAGCAAACTACGTGCCAAGATTGACTAGCGCCATCTATTGATAAAAATAAAATATATTTAGTATACAAGCTTATAAGTAATACTGCTACTTAATACTAGATGGCGCTATATTCAAACAATTTTCTCTTAAGCCTATAATAAATAAACATACCTTTACCTCCACCAGCATCATGCACCTGCGGCTTCCCACTCGGCACCCGCTGCATCGGTGATGCACTGCCATAGTTCATACTCGTCCCACTGTAATCCGAACTGATAGGTTCTTGCTTTATGCCGCTAGGTGTCGCTGATAATTTTTCAGCTAACAATGGATTCGCAGACGCGATGTTATACCGTCCATTGTTGATGTTATTGTTAACTACATTGTTGATGGCACTCGTGCCTGATCTAAGGAGTTGTTGGAGCCGTTGTTGGCCATTGTTGGGCAGTGATAATTGACTTTGTGGGTAATAACCCTGGAGTTGACTACTCGACGCTGGCGATGATATGTTGTTGTTTTCTTCTTGCTGTAGAAGAGATATTACTTTATTGTAATATATTTTCGTTACAGCCTTTCAATGATCCAACTAAGCAATACATTACTGAATATCGGGTTGTATATATTTGTACAGATTGAAACGATTGTTTTTGTATGGGAAAACTGATATTTCTTGAAAAAGATTTTCATTATTCCATACTGTTTTGGTACTGGCATTGTAAATCAAATAAATACACCCAATAGTCACATACATAGTCCTGAGGCCACATTAAGATCAATTATTGTGTCTTGAGTATCAGGAACTACGAGAGACTATTCGGTCTCAAAAACACCCAGACCCGAAAAAAATAATTGTGGTTCGCAAATATATTTGTTTTGGTGCGGGGATCGAACCCGCCGCCTCTCGTTTCACAGCCAGCGTCTAACCAACTGCGCTACGGAGGATGTCAAAAAAGAAAAAAAAAAAGATTAGAACTAGGCTTTACGTAATTATCATAAAATACTACTTTATTTATTGCTATTCTTAAATCTAATAAATATAAATTTTGCTCCTTAGACACAAAATACTTACCTTAATCTCGACCGGCTGTACGGCCGACGCTGTGGCATTTGTCAGATCCGTAAAAAAAGTGTCGAAATTATCAAAGGCAGTTTCTCCGAGTTGTTTGAGGATGTCGTCAGGGTCGGCCGCTTCGGAGCCGTCCGCTTCGAGAGTCAGACCTCCGACGATGTTCGACAGCTCCGATTGAGACAGTTCGCCCAGAGACGACGCCATTTGTTGGAGTTGGGCGGCTGCTTGACCGCCTGCTGCGACTACCGCGTCCTGAAACTGTCCCTATTATTGAAATACACACTTTAAATTTTATTTGTTGTGTAATTTGTAGCTTGCGCTACTCACCAATAGATGGCGCTACTGAGCCATCTTAACCAGTGACTGACTACTGTTAAAAGTTTCAGTGATTTTATACACGTATGTAATGTTTATTCATGCTATACGCTACCAAATATATTAAGACTGAAAAATCTATTCAGAGGAGATATTACGTAAATTATCTTAAGATACGTGCTTCTGCAAATATTGTGGGTGTATTACGAATTAAATGTAGTGTTATGTAAATGTGTCAGTTAAGTAGTCCTATAGTTATACCTGAAGGCAATTGGAGAGGTCGACCATCCTGCCCTCATTCTCGGCGGACCACCATTCGTCTTCAATAAATGGCATCGCCAGCGCCGGTCCCGTCGGCGCATGTGTCCCCGCCACGTTGTCTGACCGCTGGCACCGTACACAACACTCACACACGCCAACACTACACCACACTACACGCAGTCGATTATTCTTAAACTTATTAATATAAATTCGTTCAATATGTTTGGCAGCGTTTTGGACGGAACGTACATCATTCGTTGTGTATATTACGTAAATAGGTACTTAGTTACGTTGGAACACATTATGGTATTGCCGCTGGACTTTTTATGTCTTCTGCGGTGAAATGTTCCTATCTTCTGGCCAGGTTACCTCACCCCGCGCAATCCACTCCTCTTCAGCAGCGACCTGCGAAGATCAAAAGCGTAGGCTTTCACGTCTTTAAAAAATATTGGGGTGTTAGTGTTGGGAACATTTAAATATACTTGAGTTACATGGATTGGGAAAAACTTATTTTTACCTATATCAGAATTAGTATCTCCTTATAATATTATTTAAATCAGTTTTGTAAATAATATATACAATATTTAGTTTATATCCATGAAATTCAATTCCCAGCCAGTTATTAGCATGACATTTCTATAAGGTAGAATAGTCACTCATTTGAGTGAACAAACAGTTAATGCTATGTTTCACTAGATTTACCTTCCAAACAATGGTAGATTATAAAGTAAACAATGTGTATAAGAGAGGCGACAGTGCGCCGAGATCACCTGGCAACGTCCCGGTGTATGTCGAACCTGCGTCGATACGGCATAGAGGCAGCGCCACGCACCACCAACACACACGCCGCTCTGGAAACAACAACCAAACAAATATTAATTCTCAGGTAAAGTCACATATAAATCTAGTCGCTGTAATAAGGTGTATAATGTTAAGTATACATATCAGTTCTGGCGATAATTGTGTTACGTTTCGATCAAAAGAATAATTAGACTCGGTATTCCTGAGACACCTGGTTGTAACTAATTTGTAAGGTATGGCAAGGAGATTTTTCAACGGTTAATTGCCCTCACATCCAGCTGATCAAATATTTTCTAATCCTTGTTAAAAAACCTTTAAAATGCATATTTTTGCTTCTATAGTCAGCAAAAGTATAGAAATGAATAATTATGAAAGCTCACTCTGATGATACAACCACCATCGTTAAATAACCCATCATTATCAAGCACATATGCCTTATTAAGCACAGCGCCATCTATTATCCAATAGACAAACCAGTATTTATTCATAAGATTTCAAACTGAAAACTACGTAAATACTATATTATTTTTCTAATCATATATTTACCCACCAAGCGTCCTTATTTGCACGTATGTAAAAGCGTAGTTAATACAATAACGTAACAAGCGTAATAACATTATGCATTGCTCATTAAAAAAATTACAATGCACGGAAGAGTGGAGGCGAAACAAAGAGGCGCTACACATCGCATGGCTTCATAAAAACCGTCGAACAATGCCTACCAAGCGATCTTTCACTATAATTGCCGCGAGTAATTCAAAAAAAGGTAACTTTTGTTTTCTAAAACGCTTCCTACTGCACTTTCATCGACGTTTGTTGCGTGTTTTTACAAATGTACCTATTTAAAAAAAAGTTTATACGTTCGTGTATTTAATGATTTCTGTAGGGTTGACAAATTTTCAACAGTGTTCTATAAGCAAACACAAGAATGTTAAGCTTTTTAAATATTTGAAGTTAATAAGAATAGCCAGACTCTGTAACTAGATGGCGTTGATAAACTTATTAGAGTGATTTGAATATATTTGGGGCATTAGTAACACGGGGGTTACAGTGCCATGAAAATAAGTAAGTGTAAATGATTAATAATTTCCTATTACATATGAAACACTTTTCCATTTTTATTAATAAGGTACGTTATTTTTTTAAAGATTATATTATTTCTCAGAACAATATTATATTAGTAGTAGTAATTAGTAGGTACCATGTTTTACTGAGTCACAACAGCGCTATATATAAATAAACAATATGTATTCAATAATTAATTTACGACATTACTTGACACATATTAAAATTCATTATCCATTAAAACGAAAGGTTTTCAATAGTAAATTTATTTATTGTAATCAGGGTAATTATTTGTGTTCACAGAGGCTAGTACTAAATTTTCAATAAAGGCTATTTTTTCAAGCCCCTCTTGACTCTTAATTGTAGACAAATATTGTTTGAGATTCGCAATAGCTGTAAGCGCTGTAGCAGCTGACTGATTTGATATTGATTCTTCTACCATTTTTAATGTTCCATCTGTTTCCTCCAATTTTAAATTATTCGTAGGCGCTACATTGCTTTTATGCATATCACACGTTGCTAATTCGTAGTCTATGTACAAATAATCATGGTATTTTAACAAAATTTCAGCTTTGTACTCATCATCGTCATCATCTATATCATAATAATCACCAAAACCCGACTTTTTGAAGCAACTTTGAACGAGAGCTGGTTTTACTGAGTCCCAAGAGCTAGTTAAATACAAAAGAGCTTCGGATATACTGATGGTCTCTTTTGAACTTGGGTCTTCTAAGTTTCTGTTATGCCGTTCAATTAATTTAGTCTTGTAATTCTGTTTAACAGTTTTTATAATTCCTTGGTTCATTGGCATTTCATATTCTGAGTCAGGTGGTAAGATCACAAGGTTTACATTGTTAAGAATTATCTCTTTTGGATGTATAGGGCTATCGTCGACGAATAGAATAATCAATCTGCCTTGTATTTCGAAGTAATCATCCAATACTTTTAACCAGTTAATGAATCTTTCCTTAGTCATCCACGAGTGTGGGTCCATTTCGTATTGACATGGAATGTCTTTGACACAAGGTTCAATGTTGCCAATTACTAGAATGGGCAGTTTTTCAGAGCCGTCTGAATTAACACATGCTAATATTGTGAAACGTTGGTCACCCATTCTTCCATCTTGACATTTTTATCTTCGACTGGAAGACTTTCATCTGGCATTAATTTGTAGAAAAGACCAAATTCGTCAGCATTGAAAATGTCGCGTGCCTCGTAATCTTTAACTAGTTCTTGGAATGTATCGTGTCTCATATCAGTGCTATCATCGTCGTCAGACTCGGTGTCGTCATTTTGTCTCAAGGCTTCTGAGTGACGTTTTTTAAATCTATCTAACCAACCACTAGAAGCGGTGAAATCTGTTATCTCCAACTCGTTGGCTATCTCCAAAGCTCGTTTCTTTATCACAGGTCCGTTGATAGGTATACTTTGATTTTGCGAACTATAAATCCAGTCAACCAATATGTTTTCAAGCTCGGAATATTTTCCTGATTTGTTCTTTTTTCTTTTCAGAACTGTTCCGCTGAGATTTTTGCATTTTTCTTCAATTTCTTTCCTTTGCTTGATGATAGTGCACAATGTAGATATAGGAACATCAAGTTCAGCTGCGATTTGCGATCTTTTGTAGTTCTGCGACTTTTTGTCGAAGTACTTCAACATCTTCATTTTGTCGTTGAGTGACAACGCGTTTCTCTTAAGTCGTAGTGTCATTTTGTCTCAGCTTATACACTTAGAACGTATATTTTTGCATTCCAAAACGCTTATTCTTGAGTATTCACGTTAGTTTGTAAATTATGTTTTTCTTCAGCACAGAAGTGAAAGCACTAAACAAATAATACAACTGCGACAAGTACGTGCGCCGATCGCTACGTATTAAGCGGAACTGGTGCGGGGTGGGGCGTATTAAACGGACCGGCGCGTTCAATGACGTCAAGGTTTACATTTCAAGTTTGTTGTTGTGACGTAAAACTGAACGTTTGGTTATAACCGGATTTCTGATAAATATTATATGGCTCCTTTACTTTAAATACGTATCATTTTAGTAGTAATAATGAGAAAAAAAAACTTATTTCAATATGTTATTATAGTGTAAAATATTAATTAACTAAGAATATAATTAGTTTTAAGAAATTGTAACGCAATTTGGTTAATGAATATATGTTTTATTATTATTATTATTATTTATATGAATATTATCTACTAGCGCTATCTTTTAAGTGATAGTAGCACTTAAAATATTTTCATATTTGACTCCAAATTAAAATTTTACAATCCTCATTGGCCTTCAACAGTTTGACTGCAAGAACACCTGTTTCGAACTCCGTATAGGTACGTACTGATGTTGTACACGTTTTGTACGGTGCTATTCGCGTCTACACAGTTGGAAGACAATACCAATCTTTGAAAATTAAATTAATTTATTTTGACATTTAGATTATTGTTGTAAAATATTTTTCTTTCTTTTTATGGTAATTCATGGTTATTTTCCTGTGTAAATTGCCTATTGAGAGATTTATAGACTTTAGTACTGCAAGAAACCTTGAATAATTTACTTCCTATTGCATATTGCGCTGAGGACCTTGCATTGACTTGTCGTAATTGATGACGAACTCAGGATCGCGCTAATGCCTTGTTTACTCAATATAAATAAAGTATAATAAAAATATTATAATTACCATATTTAAGTCCATAGTAAGTAGAAATTTAGTTTGAAAATCCATCTATATATAATGCATTACTAAAACGTTTATTCCGTTTCACGTATTTTTTTTCTTATTAATTTGCACGAGGAAGAACCTTCAACTATCTATAGCGAGATATTGTAATACTAATACCTACAAAAACGTGCAATTATACATGATATTTACATAGGCATATTTTAATTTTTTAATCGTTTCCGTGTCATGTAACTATCATGAAAGTTAAAATAATTCACATTTTAGATATTTAATTGAATTATATTGCATGAGGATTAAAAATCGATAATATATACCAAACTTAATTTATGTGAATTAATATTTACTGTCACGTTTTATTAAATAGTATTTGTTATAAAGTGGCATCATGTTTCATTTACACAGATACGTCTAAAATTGATGCGTAGAAAGGAACGTAAGTACATTGTTATGACAGATCAATAAACACTCCCGTCTTGTTTATTTTGGTAAGAGTTGGTAATTTCATAATGTCTGAAGGAGAAAACTCTGATTCATCCACATCTGAGTCGGAGATCAGTGCATGCAGTTCAAATTTCAACCCATTGAAAGCGTTGTATTCTCAAAAAACACAAGTTCCGGTGGATACTGCCCCATTGTATGAGAATATACAACAATATGAAGCGGCATTGAAAAATGAATCTATATTACCAGTGGGTGAGAGTGAAGCTGTTAAAAAGAGAGAAGAAGAGAAAAAAAGGAAGATAGCTGAGGAGGAACGGCGGCTGCGGGAAAAGAATGAGGCCCGTTTTGCGCAGTACAGAGGTTAGTTTGAGGTTATGTTATAAGATTTTATTTAAAAAAAATTGTATTCACCTAAATATAAACATATCGAATAAATTCATAATGAATTGTTGAATTTTCACATTATTTCCTTTTCTAATTAAGGACCATGACTGTGGTTCCTTTCAAATGTACTATATTATTGGACCCGAGTAAACTCATATTACTTAATAAAATTGTATAAAATATTGTGGTCTCTCAAGTGTACTTTGAATATAATGTGTGATATAACAGACAACAATAAACTGTTGTTTTTATTATAGTTGTTACATTATAGTTTTATTAATTTTGAGAGCTGTACAGTCCACATAAAAAACTATTATAAGTCATTGTGAAAACTGACTATGTGCAATACCTATGCTATAACACTATAGTTATAGAGCATAAATCTACTAGTATATGTGTACAGTAACGCACATCTCGGAAGAGACAATGCTACATTATGGAAGTATTTTCTGCATTTATAAAATAACCATATTAACTGTTTATTGTTTTAAGACGGTATGCGTTCAACAATATCTTGTATTTAATACTACACATGTAATACAGATTCCCTTCAGTTTTGGTAATATTTGAGTTGTCAGGGTATCCAAATAATTATTGTATTCAATAATTACAAGTTTGCTTAAGTTTTTGTATTCTTTGAGTTGTCAGCCAAGAAAGCTTAGATTTTTACCTTTAGTCTTTCATTTTTACCCAGAATCTTTTTATTAGTGAAAGGTCATAATATAAAGCACATAGTCACTAACAGATTTTTTTATACTTTTTTAAGAAACTAGAACCTATCTAAAAAAATTCTTAATTGGTTTTTAAAATATCAACATATTGAGACAGATAATACATTATAGCAGTCATGGAAAAACATTGCATATAGGTATGGTTCATTTTCACATTGCTTTAACTATACATGGTATAAATTGTAATTTTAACATTAATTATTTAATGGGAAGATTTATTGTCTACAGTCATAATCTTTACTTAACCCTTTTCCACTCAATTTAGAGGATGTGATAGAATATTTATGTTTCTGGTTTTATATGTTATTGTAAGAAAGAAGAAAGTTGAAGTGCGTGGTGGCCTGTTGGTAAATGGACTAGACGCGACTGCCAACATGTTCACGGTGGTCGCGGGTTCGAATCCCAGGGCACACCTCTGACTTTTCGGAGTCATGTGTGTATTGATAGTCAATCACCACGCACTAAAACGGTGAAGGAAAACATCGTGAGGAAACCTGCATACCATAGCCGATTTTATAAAAATTTCTATGGTATGTAAGTCCGCCAACCCGCACTAGGCCAGCGTGGTGGACTATATGGCCTAACCACTCTCAATCGTACTGTCGATTGTAGAGGAGGCCCGTGCCCTGCAATGGGACGTATACGGGCTGATACAGATACAGATATATACTATATGATTATTATTAATAGCAAATTGGAATGAAAACTATTTAAAATCATAGAATATAACAAATATTTTTTGCCCGTTCTAAATTAAATTTTCTAACGAAGTATTCAAATTGCAATTTACTTCTGAATTTATCGTTTATGGACGGACTAATGGATTCAGATACTTACGAATGTATTTGTTTCAGAAACATTATCAAACGTATATGGGCTGATACAGTAAGAAAGAACCTGTTATGATAAATAAAAATAAAAATAACTGTAACACTCCCGCCTTATTCAGTCAATTTATTAACCTATTTTAGTTATTAAATAAGTTGTCTCTTAAACCTATTTTAGTTATTAAATAAGTTGTCTCTTTCACTAAAACTGAATTTAAAAGTCTTTTGAAAGGGTCATAACATTTGGAAATAAAATTAGTTTTATAACCTGTCTGTGAATAAAGCCGGTAAAAATCAACAGACAAATTGAATGTATTTCGCAGTGGCAGCTAAAAGTATAATACAGCCTGTTTAATATGTGATAGCCCATGATAATAAAATAAAAGAAATAACATTGTTTTATATAATTTATTACATCTTTAGACAGAATATTATTTCAAAGTTTAAACCTATTAATTTTTAAGGTTTGATAAACAATCCTATATTTGAATTTGAGTATATCACTTTGGAATTTTTCAAACTAGTTACATTTGGTAACACTACGCAAACTTTGCCCGAAAAGATGGTTCAATTATTTTACTTTTGAATAATTTTAAAACATAAGTAAATACATCATATCAGTATCAGCCTATATACATCCCACTTCAAGGCACGGGCTTCTCTACAATCGACAGTACGATTGAGAGTGGTTAGGCCATATAGTCCACCACGCAGGCCTAGTGCGGGTTGGCGGAATTACATACCATGGCAATTTTTTTATAAATCGCTATGGTATGCAGCAGAGGCGGCTCATCCGAAAGAGCGCTGGTGCAGTGCACTCCCACGAAAATTACATAATTCGCAGTTTTTTTTAAATAAGTATTAAAAAATAGTTTATACGCTTAATCAATTCCATTTCTGATTCCATTTTCACAAGAAAGTAATAGATATCTTCGCACGCCAAAAAGACCGGCGAATGGATTTTGTATACAAATATAATAAATAGTAAGCTCTAGTTTTTCAATTACTTTTTTTGTGAACCCCCATCAAAAAATTTCACGAGCCGCCTCTGGTATGCAGGTTTCCTCACGATGTTTTTCTTCACCGTTTTAGTGCGTGGTGATTGACTATGAATACACACATGACTCCGAAAAGTCAGAGGTGTGCCCTGGGATTCGAGCCCGTGGCCACTGTGAACATGTTGGCAGTCGCGTCTAGTCCGTTTACCAACAGGCCACCATGCACTTGCTTCATACACAAATACTTCATATGCATATCAACAATAATAGCTAAAACGTATTTATTTTCCAAATGCAGTTAATAAATCATTTTATTACATTTTGATACCAAAGTAGGTATGTTTACCTTCCTTCCTTATTCAATAGAGCCAGTAATAAACAAATAACAACATACAGCTTGCTATAGCCTTTTTATACGCCACTGCGAGCGCGGTCGATTGATACAATTTAACGCGGCAGGCCAATCAAGCATTAATTACCCATGCCCCATGCTCCGGCTGCCATGGGTTAGGACTTAGGTCACACGAGGCCAGTCTAGGCCGAGCGTTGAACGCGTCGCTCTGTGTCAGCGGAGGTCGACGACCTCACCCTCTCCCCCCGACCCTCCTCACACGCCGGGGACTCGGGAGTACAACCCTGCACCACGCGGCCCACCCAGGTGGAGATCGAGTTTTTTTTGTATCTATAGTTATATAGGTACTTCGATGTCGGTGCGTTGATCTTCAAAATAAAAATTTGGTCTAAATCTCTGTAGCAGTGACATGTAATTGAACTTGATTACTGGATTAGTCGGAAACCGTCTAAATAATTCATTGCTTTTTCGATAATAAGGATTTGTTTAACTCAGACTTTTGAACCTACAAAACCAGTTATGTGTTACTTCGTTACTTTTTTTGTGCGTGAATCGAAATACGATTTTAGAGTGGATCATTGCTTTTTTAAAATTCCTTTTTACGAGAATCTTTGCAACTAATACCCATGCTTTCCAAATTCCAAATAACTTGGCCACGATTTTATCCAGCTCGAAGGAAGATAAATGGATTTGCAGATATATTGTCATTAGATTTAATTACTATAGAAAATGATGCTTACCCAGAAAAAAATAATGTACCGATATACTACGAACGACGTAAATACCTGTAACCATAGTAACACGTGCTTCTTTAGAAAACACACAAGCGTATTGGTCGCTGCTAGAAACGTTTTAGGTGCTTAAGTTCATGCTTCACCTTTGGAAGAAAGACAGAGGTGTCTTTAGTCCTGCCAACATTTTGCTGAGCTTATATGAGACATATTTCCCCTATATTCATACTGAGCACAAATTTTAGTTCCATTATTTTGGCTATCCTCATTATAAAACAAATGATTGATAATAGCAGTTAGTAAACCGAATGTACATAGCGAATGTATTACAATCACAATAGCATCAGCTTATTTGCATGAGCCCGTGACCCGCTGGCCCGCTCGCGGCCTTGCTTGCCTAACCTGCCTTTTTTCCATACGTTTGTATACCAATAAAATAACTTGTTGATGTATTTTTATTGTCGGATTTGGATAGAAAGAACAATGATAATCCTCCATACATTTTTTTGTTGTAATTTTTTTTGTGTGTATTGAGATGAAAAATATTTTAAAATATAGATTTCGAATTCCTTAACAACTACTTCTAAAATTTTACTATTGTAGCAAGCCTAGGAAAAAAGATATTCCAATATAAAGTTTTACATCTTGTCAAACTCTGTGGGTAGTTAATGTTATTTTGTTGCGTTTATATTGGCGTGAGGCAAAGTTATGATGCACAAATAAAAGTAAAAAATATATATTTTACACGCAATTTAATCATCAAGTACTTATTTATTTTAATAAACTAATAGTAATATCATGTGCAATGAAATAAAAAGGAAACAGGGGACAACTATTTATTATTATTTGCACAATAGCGCTTTCGGGCGACAGAAACAAATTGTTATTCCTTAATTAATTAATCAGTGATTATTTTGCTTTCTCACTTCTCTGCACTATTTTTTTACATTAATTATCTGAGAAAGATAATGAAAGAAAGCCAGTCAAGCTTATATTTTAAAAATGGCAACATTGAAACGACATAACGCTACTCCAATAAAAATAAAGAAAATATCAATAGAGTTTTACGAAAAATGTGTTTTCGTAATTCAGGCTTAGGTACGCCGTGAGCTAGGCACCAAAATTACTTAGAAAATTAATTATTAACATTTTTATACATTAAATTTATAGACGCTTAAGAATTGCATTAACAATGATTTTACCAATGTTCTTTGTTTATTGGGTCTTGAAGTTATTTGGTGAATGAAAGTCTAAGGAATATGGTCAATTTTTGTAATAAATAAATTAGGACTAAATATGACGTCAGTATGTTTAAAATTTGAAGACAATATGGGTATGGTGCATGGATTGGCTACGTTATTGATTCGATTATATCACTGTACTAATAAATTTTTAGTCTTTAGTTTGTTTTATGCATTAGAAGAAAAGTGGTCTACATATACAATAAGTGAAAATAAGTATAATATTTTCTCTATTGATCGTATTGAGCTTGATATAGTTTTAATTAATAATACGATACAGTGAACACGCGATCGCGTGACAATGTCCACCAATTATTTTCCCGCCAATTTGACAAAAATGGCGATCGAAAGTAGGTAGTCAACGGCTGCGTGCCGCCATAGATTAGACAGGCAGTTGTACTGTAACTTCATTTTCATGCTATTATTGACTTCTTTTGTGCAACACAATAATATTTAAATCGGCCAACATGTTCATAAATGTATGATCGATCGGAACATTTCATTTTTCATGCTGTTTAAAAATAGAACTAAGATTAGTTAGGCTGCTTAATCTTCGTTTAGACCAGTACTTTTTACTTTGAAAAATACACAAATATTTATAAATAATAGCCCAATTTAAATTCTCATTTTCGCGTCTTCCTGGTTTTTCAATTACGGTATAGACTGCCGCCATATTGTTAAGCAATTGCAAATGGCGATCGTGCTTTTCAGCGTCTAATGAGTGTTGCCTATGAAAGTGCAGATATATCGGCTAGATTGGAAAGTGGCGTCATTGTTTCTATTCCGAGCTATTTTAGTGGTGATTGTGTTTCGTTCTTTTGGGCTTAATTAACTTGATCAAAGGGGCACCGCTGTGTGGTATGTTGGGCGACTGACGTAGAATTAAATTACTTAGATGTGCCTTATTGTATCTATTTATTATATTGTTTTATGTTCTTATTGCGTCACGTAGCATTTATACTATGCATTTGTTGCACATTATGTGGTGTTATATACAATTTTGATATGTTCGAATATTGGGACGCTCGATTTTTAATACACATCTTTTTCTTTCGCGTTCCACATTATATCTGGCTTTTAAATATGCAGAAACTGTTTGCTTTACGGAAATCCATATCTAATTAAAATTATATCTAAAGCCTAGAATTGATGCTGATGACACTAATGTTAAGTTAGACTCTAATAAAGCACGAATTATTTAATATTTGTTTCCGGGCAGCTTTTAGAGATTTAACAATCCAGTGATAATTTAATTGTTATATTCATGTATGAACATTTAGAAAACATAGCGGAAGTCTTATGATACATCTTTATATGGCTAATCACTCGTAACCATCGTAACTATTGACGCACGACTGATCATCAGTACATAAATAATACAAACAAAAAAAAATGATTTTTAATTCCTCCATTATTTTAAACGTATTTAGGCAAATCGTGACTTGATTTCGAAGATCGGTTATGTAAACGTTTATGCAACGGTTTGTTTTGTAGTATAAATGCTAAATTCGTAATGCTTAGCCTGTGTCTAATAGTAGACATACATTTTAAACACTATGCTTTGCTATTTACTGCTTAGTGTCTACCCTTCCAAAACGATTTTCGTTCCGGGTTCTAGAAATACATTTTGAAGGTGTAAGGTATAATGCAGACTAATTCATTTGGCGTTTAGAATGTATTGTTGTTTAAAATTTACGAAACAAAAGATATTGTTTTAGTGTCAGATATTTCTTTCTGTTTTCATGTACATGGGGGGATGTTTTATTTGGCCCATAGTCATATCGCTTTCCTAATGGTGAATAGGGTTTTTTTATTGCTATGAGTGGCGAGACGAGCATGCAGTTGGTTGATGGTAAGCGATACAAGCGCTCATGGACAGTAGCAAAATCAAACAACACCTTTAATCATAAAACAATGCTTGGCATTCTACTTGGCTCGCTACTCTGAGATATAAGATGTAAAGTCTCAATATGTCTAGTATTTACGTACTTTTCGGCAGATTGTCCATTCTTGGTTATTAAGAATAAAAATGGTCCTCAAAATTAATTCATCATCAACATCATATCAGCTACAAGTCCACTGCTGAACATAGGCCTCCCCCAATGATCTCCACAATGACCTGTTGGAAGCGGCCTGCATCCAGACTTCCTGCGACCTTAGTCAGATCGTCCGTCCATCTTGTAGGCGGGCGTCCGACACTTCGCTTGCCTGTACGTGGCCTCCACTCGAGAACCTTTCGGCCCCAACGGCCATCGGTTCTACGAGCTATGTGCCCGGCCCACTGCCACTTCAACTTGCCAATCCTATGGGCTATGTCGGTAACCTTGGTTCTCCTACGGATCTCCTCATTTCTGATTCGATCTCGTAGGGAAACACCGAGCATAGCCCGCTCCATGGCTCGTTGAGTGACTCTGAGCCTTTTAATGAGGCCCACAGTGAGAGGCCACGTCTCGGTGCCGTATGTCATCACTGGTAACACACAACTATCGAAGACTTTCGATTTTAGGCACTGAGGTATTTTGGACGAGAACACGTCGCGAAGTTCCCGAACGCTGCCCAACCGAGTTGGATTCGCCGATTGACCTCTCTCTCGAAGTTGGACCTGCCTAACCGGACCACTTGTCCTAAATAGACATATTCGTCTACAACTTCGAGAGTCGAGCCCCCAACTCCAATGGGGGTGGGCACAACATGGATATTCGACATGATCTTCGTTTTATCTATGTTCATTTTAAGACCCACCTGTTGGGAAACTCGATTAAGGTCTTCGAGCATAGTGCTAAGGTCTTCCAGCGATTCTGCCAAGACTACAATATCGTCAGCAAATCGAAGGTGAGTAATATACTCGCCATTGATGTTGATGCCCAATCCTTTCCACTGCAAGAGCTTGAAGGCATTTTCCAGCGCGGCAGAGAACAGTTTCGGAGATATGACATCTCCCTGTCTCACGCCTCTCTGTAGTGGAATAGCCTTCGTGCTCTGATCCTGTACTCGGACCGACATGGTGGCGTTGTTGTATACACACCTCAACACTTCGATGTACCGATAGTCTATGTGGCACCGCTGAAGAGACTGTAGCACAGCCCAGGTCTCGATCGAATCAAAGGCTTTCTCATGGTCCACAAACGCTAAACAAAGTGGCAAGTTATACTCCTCGGTTTTTTGTATAACTTGCCGTAGCGTATGAATATGGTCTATGGTACTAAAGCCTTTTCGGAAACCGGCTTGTTCGGGAGGCTGGAAGTCATCAAACTTGCCTTCGAGACGATTTGTGATGACCCTTGAAAACAACTTATAGACATGGCTCAGGCCTTTGACCTTTTTTGAAGAACAGTACCACCACGCTCCTGCTCCATGCCTCCGGCGTTGAGCCCTCGAGGAGAACGGAATTGAAGAGCCTCTGAAGGACTTTCAGTATCGGCGTTCCGCCCGCTTTCAGAAGCTCTGAAGTGATTCCGTCCTCACCCGGCG